>CM040750.1:5084254-6284254 GCA_022829145.1 Albula goreensis | reverse complement strand
ACCATGTTATGGGACAGGCCAATTCTTTTGTCTCAGTCTCCAGGGAAACGGGTGTCATGGAGACAGTTATTGGCTGCTGGAATGCAGTGAAGATTACGTCAGTATGGAAATAACCAACTCTGTGCACTTCTTTTTAGTGCTTAGACAAGACCTTTTAGTCACTAATGTATTCAAATAAACATGAAGGACAACTTGAGTTCATGTTGAGACCTAAAGTTAACATTAATCAAGTCCCTATACTGACTTACTCATCTAAAAGTCTTGAGGTTCCAACATTATACTGGGCTGAACTGGAAACTGTTAGCACTGAAAGCTACTGTAATTTCTGTTAATATATGAAACATGGAAGTAAAGCAAGTTCATCAGTAATGGCAAAATGTTTAAGTGGACATCAGATAATCTTGTTTCTCCAGCATGCAGTTGATTCAGTTTATAGCACCCTCTTGTGGTTATATGATGCATTGGCACTATTAGCTGTTAAGTATGTTTAACACACAATGCACAAAAACAGACTTGGTAATTCTTTGCTGACTTTCAGAAGCTTGTTGATTGAGAAGAGTGGTGATGCTGCATAGCTAAAGAAAGCCTACAGCCTGTATTATCTGAGAATGCGTTTCCCTCCTCCCTCCCCAGAGTCTGTGTGGCACTGAGGGACCTGCAGCACTGAGGACACCTCAGCTTAAACCTGCTCTCTGCTGCCACCGTGTGGCTTCCAGCTGAAACTGACAGAAATCTTCATACTGAGTCCGGTTGGCACTCCACCTTTCTCTGCAGTTATACAAGGGCTCTACAGAGCAGACAGCCACATATAAACTCTGCAAAAATGCAAAGAAATGTTTTTAATATACTTTGTGTAGTGATGAATATAACATAAGCAGTACGTACCCAATACCCAAGAGTAAATTTAATTTGAATGAGAATGAGGAGTGTGGTGACCCCACGTTTCAAATTCACAGTCTGGTCAGTTAATAATGACTGTGATTCTTCTGGATTTACATAAAACATGTACGGCCACAAATCGTGCAGAATTCCTGGAAAAGCTCTAGAAATGACAAACACATCCCAGAAAAGGATGGAATGCAGTACTGTTTCTCAGATGCCTTGGGACAAAGAAAATCTAAAATCAACTGTGAAAACATGAGTGCTTTGAGATCGTAACTCCTACAACAACCTTGTGTAACGTCATGGGAACATGTAAAAAAAAAAAAAAAAATCACATTAAATGAATATTTTATTAGAATTAAATATTTCTGTATTATTACACCTGATTATTATTTATATATAAATTAAAAGCAGACGGTTTTACAAAAATGTGGTTCCCTACATTACACAGACTGTTTAAACAGGTTTGAAAAAAGGTAACATCAGTAATATAAACCTCTTGCTATGAGCAGACTTGGCAGAAGTGAATGTAAAAAAATAAAACCGTATCAACCCCCTTAAAGTCGTAAGGTGAAAGCCAAACCCCTGTAGCTCAACATATCGGACCTTCCATTAACATGAAAACAAGCACACATATTTTGGTTAAAGCTTGGATCCAAACGAAGCCAGTCTTTCAGAACATGTTTATATTGCACATAGTGTGGAATTGTAAAATAATGTGCCTATTTTCTGTTCACATGTGCTGTAAACGCTGCATAAAGGAATACTGAATCATGACAATGTCTCACAACTATCCAAAAAAAAAAATCATATTTAGGCACCTCAAATGGTGACAGTAGGCCTCGGGTGTATTTGTTCCAACAGATCCCTTAGTGTTTACAACAACAAAATGTTAGCAGGGCAGTATGAGCAAATAGGAAAGCATTAACAGCAATGCAAACAAAATAAAGTTTAGTAGTAACTGCTATACAGGGGTAGACAAAATAATGGAAACACCATATTAAAAGGACTCCTATTTTGAAGTAAATACAGGGAAATTAACGTGGATGACTAATGGTATATTTGTGAACACTGATGAGTTTCTGCTATGACGGAGTTACAGAATAAATACATCAGTGTGTGATGTCCTAAAGCTACATGTAATATCAAACACAGATGGTACTCATATTACAGTCACATGAATGACTCATGTAAGGTGTCAACAGTGTCACAAACTGACGCTGTTCTGAAGGCACGGGGTTTGCTGGAGTCCCTCTTAATAAATATTCATATTCTGTTCAGCATTTCCATTGTTTTGTTTACCCCCTGTGTATGTGAACAGTTCTTTCCCTTCTTTGATCCAGTAAGTAGTGCGCTCTGCTCTGAGTGTCATTACTGCATGAACTCCAAACATGCATTCTTCATTTCCCCTGGACGACAGTAAGACTGGGGATAAACACAGAGTACTGAGCGTCAGGAGATGTGTGTAAACCCCTCCCCACCACACAAACACACACGCACACACACGTACGTACACGCACGCACACACACGGTGGGTTTGTGTCAGTGAAATCCAATCCTCAGGGCCTTGTTCTTCACCATGGTGAACTTGCTCACGAAGACGCGTGCGAAGGCGGGCTCCACAAGGTAGCGGTAGGTTTTGGTGACGGCAGGCGGGGGCTCCGCAGGTGTGACGGAGGGGTGCTGCTGCAGGGCGGAGCTGGAGGGAGAGAGGTGCTGGGACGTGCGGGTAACATAGTCCATCAGACGGCGGTACTGCTGCTCTGACAGCCTCTCTCGGCCACCGTCACCCTGCGGGACAGAGAGACACAGCATCAGCACTGCGGCCATTACCCGCACTGTGAGTTAGTGTGAATCAGGGTTACTAACACAAGGCAGACATGCTGGCAGACCTAAGCAGCTCTGTCTCTGCATGGTTACTGTCACACCAGCACTCACCTCACTGTCACTGGTGACCCTGTGCTGGCGCAGGGTGAGGGTGAGCAGGCCGTCCTGCGCGGCGTCCTGTTGGCACTCCACCTCGGTGATGGGGAAGGCCTGCTGCTGCGTGTCCTCGCTCAGGCTGACCACGAACAGCACCTCCCCCGTCAGCAGCAGGCAGCCGGCGTGCTCCTGACCCGAGCCGCTCACGATTGTCACCTCCAGAGCCATGTGCACCTCCGGCCGGCCCAGAGACTGCAGCATTTTCCTACACACACACACAGACAGTGCACGCACACAGTGATACACAAACACACACACACAGAGACACATACACAGTGTCAGCTGTTTTGCAAAGGCACATATGTATACACAAGCCTGAAGCTAAATGCACCTCTAGCTGCTACACCAGCAGTGTGTGTGTGTGTGTATGTGCATGTTTTTTCATGGTGTTCGTGCTCCCACAGGCTCAAACTCGCGCTGCAGCTCACTGCTGAGCCTGGCTTTTTCCTGGCTCTTTCCTGTCCAGTGTGACGCCCTCCAGAACCCCAGGACTGTGGGGTAATTGCGGGGCTGTGTGTGGTGTTGCTGTGGTGAGCCGCCCTGGTGAGCTCTGCTCAGTGTGGAGGCTGACAGAGACACGCGCTACCTGTGCTGAAGACCCAGGGGCCTCTGCTACACCCCCCGCCCCGCTGTTCACCCGGCCTGCATCTGTCTTTCCTCACTCCACCGCCCCTGCACTCTGCCCAAACACTTTCTGACAGGACGCTCTCACGGTCACGTTCCCCTTCCTCAAGGCCCTGTCTGTGTGGGATTGAGGGGTCTCTCTTGGCCTGGTGTGTGTGCTATACATGCCACTGCAGAAACCCCCCCTCCCCTGAACACAACACACACACACACACACTACCCCGCCCACCCCTCTGGATAGTATAGTGCAAAAGGTAAGACAGCCTGCTGGCTAAATGCTTTCACAGCACACACACAAAAACCCCTTTTCTAGTGCAGCACTGAAAGCAGAGACAGGCCAAATACCCCCGCACAAACAGCACAAAGACCCTGGGAGCAGGGCTGGGGTGGGACTTAGGTGGGGCTGGGGCTGGGATGGGGTGTGGCTTAGGCGAAGATGGGGCAGGGCTTATGTGGGGCTGGGATGGGGTGGGGCTGGGGCAGGGATGGGGTGTGGCTTAGGTGGGGATGGGACAGGGCTTAGGTGGGGCTGGGATGGGGCGGGGCTGGGGTGGGGCTTAGGTGGGGATGGGACAGGGCTTAGGTGGGGCTGGGATGGGGCGGGGCTGAAGCAGGGCTGGGGTGGGGCTTAGTTGGGGATGGGACAGGGCTTAGGTGGGGCTGGGATGGGGCGGGGCTGAAGCAGGGCTGGGGTGGGGCTTAGGTGGGGCTGGGACAGGGCTTAGGTGGGGCTGGGATGGGGCGGGGCTGAAGCAGGGCTGGGGTGGGGCTTAGGTGGGGCTGGGACAGGGCTTAGGTGGGGCTGGGATGGGGTGGGGCTGAAGCAGGGCTGGGGTGGGGTGGGGCTGGGACAGGGCTTAGGTGGGGCTGGGATGGGGTGGGGCTGAAGCAGGGCTGGGGTGGGGCTGGGACAGGGCTTAGGTGGGGCTGGGATGGGGCGGGGCTGAAGCAGGGCTGGGGTGGGGCTTAGGTGGGGCTGGGACAGGGCTTAGGTGGGGCTGGGATGGGGCGGGGCTGAAGCAGGGCTGGGGTTTGGCTTAGGTGGGGCTGGGGTCGGGGCTTATGCAGGGCTAGGCGGGGTTGGGACTGGGCTGGGGGTGGAGCTGGCCAGGTCTTACCAGACGTATTTGACGTGGCTGTTGGGAGCCTGGGCAGACTTCTCCTCAGCAGGGAGGTACAGCTGCTTCGGCAACTGCCAGAGACCGGCCCCATGCAGGATGCCTGCAATGACACAAAGACACACAGAGTCACACACACACCGTCACTCACAGACAAACACACTATTACACACACAGAGTCACACACTGTCACACACAGACACACACAATTACACACAGAGTCACACACTGTCACTCACAGACACACACACTATTACACACAGAGTCACATACACTGTCACTCAGACACACACTAGTACACACAGAGTCGCACACACTGTCACTCACAGACATACACACTATTACACACAGTCGCACACACTGTCACTCACAGACAAACACACTATTACACACAGAGTCACATACACTGTCACTCACAGACACACACACTATTACACACACGGAGTCACACACACTGTCACTCATAGACACACACACTATTACACAGAGTCACATACACTGTCACTCACAGACAAACTATTATAAACACAGAGTCGTACACACACTGTCACTCACAGACAAACACACTATTATACAGAGTTACAAACACTGTCACTCACAAACACTATAACACACAGAGTCATACACACACAGTGTCACTCACAAACACACTATTACAAACAAAGTCTCATACACACACTGTGACTCACAGGCACACCCACAATTATACACAAAAGGGAATTACTCACCTCACCTCACAGACACACACACACACACACAGCCACAGCAGTTGCTTCTTTATTTGTAAGTTTTACTAAATCAGCTAAAATGTATAACATAAACAATATTTATTTAAATTTATGTTTGAACATTAACTTCATTCAGGGTAGATATCACTGACCAGCTCAGATATCACGGACCAGGGCCTGGGTGGATATCACTGAATAAAGCCAGCAGGATCAATATCACTGTATTTGTAAGTGGTTACAGTAGATTCATAAATGAAGACAATTCTCAGATAACTGTCAAAATAAATGACAGTATAACCATAATCCATTCACAGTTTTAAAAGGTACAGGATGTTTATGTGTTATAGTTTCGTAATCAGTAAAACTAGAGTAAACCCCCACTCTCACTCCACAGTGAGCTTGGCACACAGCTGGTGTGCCTGACCCAGTGCTGATAGAGGGACACAGCGCAGTAACTCCATCACTCTGTGCTGCAGATCGCACCAGCTCCTTACTGCAACACCAGCTGTGCTGATGTCATGCACTTAAAACGCTTCATAAAGTGCACACAGATCTGTGCTGAAGATGTCATCTCCCCACAAAATGGGTTGGCACATGTGTGTGAGTGAACGTGCATGTGTGTGTTTGTACGTGTGCACATGTGTGTATCTGTATGTCAGGGTGTGTGTGTTTGCTCATGAGTGTGTGTGTATGTGAGGGTGTATGTGTGTGTACATGTATGTATGTGTATGTGTGTGTGTGTGTGTGCATATGTGTGTGTGTGTGTGTGTGTGTGTGCACATGTGTGTGGGTGCATATGATGGTGACGCACTCAAACTGCCGGAACTGGAACAGTCAGGGGGAGCAGGAGCCCAGCGCAGCCCAGCCCGGCCCTGCAGAGAGCTGGGGGATTGATACCAGACTCCTGGGAGCCGTCGCTCTGACATGGAGCTGCGCACTTCATTTGCAATTTATGTACTGTAGTACTGACCTGTTAGCGCTCGGCACGCAGTGTACCAAATAAAACCCAAACCACCTCCAGAACCCCGGCCCTCATACGTCATACAGTCTTTCAGCAGCCTGGTCCGGCGCCCCCACACAACAAAACGCGCAGCTAATAAACACCCCGCCTCCAGGCAAGCACAAACCAAAGGGAGATATCTGTGCTCTGACTGATTTATTCCGCTTTCAAGTCCTCAGTTTTCGGGTCTCTCCATATATCACACGCACTGATTACTGTATCAGCTGCGATCCAGAGGGCTCCCCGGATCCAATGACCTACACACTGTTAACAGGGTAAACATTTGTTTGATGCTTGGCAGATGGTACGCAGAAATGGTAGACATGAAAACAATGTAACCATGTTAATATAACAATGCCTCTTGACTCTGACAATATATGAGGTGAGCCCTGGAAAAACTTAATCCACTTTGACAATTCTATTAGAATCAGACTCATGGCAGCTCATCGTGAGAGTTTCATCTCTTTAATGACTAGAGGAGCAGAAACACAAAAGCATTACCCCACAGTGACCCCACCCTTTCCCTGCCTTCCAAAACACTAAAAGATACACCCCCCACCCCTGCCCCCAGGCCTGGAAACAGTGATGGGGCTTTTAAATCACCCTCTGAAGGCTTACCGTATCCCGTCTGTGAGACCAGCTCAGCAGCGCCCCCTATAGGCTTGGTGAAGACTCCCACAATGCCTTTCCCCACTCCAGAGATGACTCCTTTGGCCGTGCTGCCGGCCGATCCCGGCGAATCCCACGTTCTCTGGAAGTTCTGCATGGGCTGGTCCACTATGCCTGCAATGGCCCCTGCAGCACACACACAAACACATTTACACACAATACACACTATATGCACACATTTACACACAATACACACTTACACACTCACACATTTATATAAAAATCCACACACAAATTTATACACAATATACACTTATACACACATTTATACACAATACACACTTATAAACACACAAAATAAACACACACACATCCTTATCATACACATTTATACACAACACACACACATACACACACATACATGGAAACACAATATACACTTCTACACACACACACACACACACACACACACACGCTCATCATACAGATGCATACATACACAAAAATGTATAATTTACACATACACACACTGCAGTGTACGTGTATGGTGTTGAGTGCATGTGTAGTGTAGAGTACTGTTGCAGTGCAGTGAACTGTAGTGTACAGTAGGGTAATGTACAGTGTTGGATTGGATTTGATAGTCTTTATTGTTCCCAAGGGGCAATTTGGTTTGCAAACAGTAGTAAACACAACCAATACTCATTATTAAAAAGATATTAATAAATAATTTGATTTATTGTGTAGTGTACAGTAGTGCAGTGCACAGTTGTGTATAGTGGTGTATTGTAGTGTACAGTAGTGCACAACATTGTTGCATAGCGTAGTGTACAGTACTGTCCATTGCACTACATTACACTACACTACACTACACCACTGTACAGTACTGCACACTACACTATAGCAGTGTAGTGTAGAGTATGATAGTGCAGGTGCTCAGGGCCCTGTGCCCAGGGCGTTCAGCGCAGAGGGACTGACCCAGCAGGCTGATTCCCAGCCGGGACAGGCCCTGCCTCAGCCCGTCCCCCAGGCTCTCCGGGAGCTGCCTCCTCCACTCCTCCTGCCGTGTGTAGTGCTCCTCATCCAGGGACAGCCGGTCCATGTTCCGCGCCAGGCTGGTGGCCAAGTTAGTGATGGAGGTCAGAGTCCCTGCAGGGCGAGACTGGGGGTTAAGAAAGCCCGCTCTGAGATGTGCAGCCAGCTCCTGTGGTCCACAGGCCTTACCGTGTCCTTGAGAGTCACACAGTCTTCTGTTTTCATTCTCACACAGAACCTCTGCATGAATTTATGCGTTGGGTTCAATGAGTAAATTTTATCAGATTATAAGATGAAAAGAAAGACCAGCAGAACCTGCTGCTCTCCATCGCTTTGCCTGTTTGTGGTCAGCAGGCGCAGAAGAGAGGGCCAGTGACAGTCAGGCAAGGTTACCTTTAGAGATGTGCTTGACGAACGAGGTGGTTCCCCTGGACACCCCGCTGACGAAGGCGCCAGGCCCGCGGGTCAGGCCCTCGTACGGCAGGCGGAAGAAATCAGCGATCCCATTCCCAATGCTGCGCACCAGACTGGCCGGACTGCCCAGGATCTCCAGAGAACCCACCACCCAGCCTGCAGAAACACACACAGCACACAGCCAGAGTTACGCACTGAACACACACACACACACACACACACACTGTCACACACTGAACACAGAGTCATGTAATTACTTTGATGAGCAAGAGTCACATACGGAACACACAGAGTGAATTACACTGTCTCACACACACATGTTACACCCACATGTGACCCAGAGCAGAACACACTGAAGGCACAGGCCACACAGTAAGCAGACAGTACTCTCAGAACGTACTGATCAGGACCAAACCCGACCTTGGCCCCTAATGGGCCCTGGAGACTGGGGCCAGGAACAAACACACTCTTCTTCACTGCTTAACTGTGTCCACAGCCCAGCAAACCCGACATGGTGCAGCTCAATGTCTCTCTAACGTGATACATAAGCACTGATGTAGAGCGCTCAGTGAGTTTGACTAGTGTTCAGTACTCAGTGAGTTTAATAGGTGTTCAGCTATTAGTGTGTTTAATTGGGGTTCAGCTCTCTGTGAATTTTACTGGTGGTCAGTTCTCAGTGAGTGTAACTGGTGTTCAGCATTCAGTGAGTTTCACTGGTGTTCAGCACTCAGTGAGTTTGACTGGTGTTAAGCACTGGCATATAGCTCTCAGTGAGTTTGACTGGTGTGGTGTTAAGCACTCAGTGAGTTTGACTCGGGTTCAGAATTGAATGAGGTGTTAAGCAATCAGTCCTGAGAGGTTCGGTGACTGAGAGTGTTCACCCTCCATCCAGCTGCAGCAGCTGGGCACACCTCTGCACGAGGTGCTGCTCAAACCCAGCGGAGGGTTTCCCACGCTCTGTCGTCACACCCCACTCATTCTCCACACGTCCACTGCAACGCATACACCTCATCAATATTAAATCTGAGAGCCGCACGACATTCAAGCTGTCGTTTTTATCTGAGGCTTAGCAGATCACTGTTTCACATGAGCGACAAGCCTGTCTCATAGTGACAGATAAACAGCACGTCTCAATGCCTTCACCACAGAGTATCTGTTGTAAATCCTTCTTGTAATGTCATGCTTGCAGGCTGTGGACTTCAGGAAAGACTTTCAATAAAAGCAAGATCACCGACAGACACATATCATTGTCCCTCTTGGGGTGAAAAAGTGGAAATGTGATTAACAGACAGAGCAGGGTCTAACACCAGCAGGCAGGATCAGGCATTACAGTGAGCTCTGAGGTGGACAATACTGGGTCCAACTCCTCCATATATGTGCAAACAAGAATGCAGAGTTAAATGAAAAATGCTAATGTACAGCTGAGAGAAAGTAATTATCAAATATCTGCTTTCCCATTAATGTGTGTGAGTGAGTGTGTGTGTGCCCAACTGACCGGCTCTAAAGAGTGCTCCAGCGGCGTAGTGCATGGCGAGGGCGTGGACGAGCTGGCGGGCCGTGGTGCAGAGCGGGCCTCTCTCGAACAGGGAGAAGGAAAGGGGCGTGTGGTCTGAGGCGATGTACAGCTTCAGAGAGGCATGGATGCTGACCAGCAGGCTGACCGGCTGGATGGTCAGCCTCTGCAGCTGGAGGGGGTACACCAGGGCCTGCACGGACTGCCGAACCTGATCTGGCAGACCCTCCCGGCCTGCCTCCCCGACGGCCCGCCCCAGCGCCGTGTCTGGGATGTACGTGTGGAAGAGGGTCTTTATGTAGTACACAAAGGTGTCCTCCAGGTAGAGCCGGGCCGGTTTGAGCTGGAAGGTGACCTCATCCACCCTGCGCTGGTCGCCGGACAGCGTGAGGCCGAGGCGCAGGAAGCAGCCGCTCTGGTACTCCTGCAGGGCGAGGCTGGACATGGTGGGGTTGGCCTCGCGGCTCCAGGGTCCGGGCTCGACCCGCTGCTCCTGGCACAGCAGCACAGGGAAATGGAAACTGGCGCGGTTGTACAGCTGGTTGTCCACCTGCAGGCTGGCGCAGTAGAGCTCCACCCCCAGGGTGCGGTCGTCGGCCAGCCCCTCCCCCGCCATGCCCGGGTCCACCGCCGGAGCCAGGCAGAGCAGCAGCTTAGTCAGCGTGAGACGCAGCAGCTCCACCGACCCAGTCGTGCTGGTGATGTCATCTCTCAGCGCCAGGCTGGCTTCACTCAGTAGCACTCTGAAGGCCAGGTGTGATCGGAGATCCTGTGCAACAGAAACATCAGTGCTGTCATGTGACAGAAATGTCGCTGCTGGCATGTCAAAAACAAAGCTGCTGTCATGTGACAAAACCATCACTGTTGTCATATCAATGACAAAATTAATTTTTCACCAAAAAATGAACACTTTGCTCCCGTGCTGCAAAACCAACAAACACTTTCTATAAGATGAAATCAAGAGCCATTCTTCCTCAGAGAAGCTCACAGTTGGTGGATATCAAGCACCTTTATGTTTTTGCACATTTCTCAGACTACATATCCCATACCACTCTCAGACTACATATCCCATACCACTCTCAGACTACAAACCCACGACACTACCCTCCCCCCTTATACCACCGCCACACTCCCCCACACACTGTACCTGTGGTGTTGGGTGATGACAGTGTCTGCGCTGCCCTCTGGTGCCAGAGTGAGGGATATTGTACCGCTGTGGTGCAGAACATCAATATACAGGCAGCCGAAACCCGAGAGGAACACCACCTGCAGAGACACACACTCCATCAGCAACATAGAGACTGACTAATGCAGTACACATAGACATACATGCACACGCACATGCACACACACACACACACACACACACACTTCATCAGCAACATAGAGACTGACTAATGCAGTACACATAGACATACATGCACACGCAAGACGCGCACACACACATATACACACACACACACACACGCACACACACTTCATCAGCAACACAGAGACTGACTTATGCAGTAAACACACACATACATGCACAAGCACACACACACACACTCACTCACACTCACATAAACACAATGCACAATGTGCATTCCATCAACAACATACAGAACCTCTAGTGCAGCATACACACACTCAAACACCACACTCCATCAACAACTAACAAAATGCTAACTCTCTAATGCAGTGTATGCAGTCACAGGACACTGTATTATAGACACAAAACACACACACACACACACACAAAATGCATTCTGCCCTACCATATTTTATAAATGCTCCACATTAAAAGTAAGGCATGCCACATACTATTTGATCTGACCAATATGTAAATATGCATGTGTAAGCCTCTCCAATGTGGAGCACTGAGGGCTCTTTACTGCCCTCCTGTGGTGAGAGACGGCATGGCATGGGAACCTGTGTGCCGGGGCAGTTGATGTCGATGGGGTTGGTCCACTCCTCGCTGGCCCTTATCAGCAAAGTGGGTAGGGCTTCTCTCTGCCGGCAGTCTGGGAAGTTGGAGAAGTGGTGGTACAGCTCGTGGTGCACAGAGGAGGCAGCAGGGAGGGGCCGGCAGTACACCTGTGTCCTGGGGGTGTCTGAGGAAACACACACACGCAGAGTCACATGCATCTCCTACACACACTGTCTCTTTCACTTCCTGCTGAAAACACAACACACTCTCTCTCTCTCTCTCTCACACACACACACACATTTTTAAACATGACACTTACACATCATCTCTATCATTCTGCTTGGAAACACACACAGGCACTGCTTCATGCATGTTTAACACATTGTATCCCTGACTTCCACAGGGAAATAAGTATATTCCGCATTTAACACGATTATGACTTAGCATGTTACCCTGAGCCTGACTGCGACTCTGCGTGTCATTCTGAGCCTGACTGTGACTCAGTGTGTCACTCTGAGCCTGACTGTGACTCAGCGTGTCACTCTGAGCCATACTGTGACTCAGCGTGCCACTGTGGGCCTGAATGTGACTCAGCGTGTCACTCTGAGCTCGACTGTGATAGAATGTAAATACTCTTGACTAAAGAAACTTGCTACTTCAGCATGGCTGTGTTCTGATGGGCTCTTGTCCAGATGGATGTGTGTACGGAAACCTGAAGAGGAGCCCCTGCCATCCTGCTCCCCCACTCATATGCATATTTACAGCCACTCCTTTAAAACAGCGGGATCCCTGCACGTGCTTTTGAGCATGCTCAGTGAAGCTGACATGCTTTGATCACATCTGTGTTTGTACTTCTGCAGGCTCCTGGTGTGAGTGCAGAGAGCTGCACACTGCCCCTGCCAGTGGATGTCCATGAGGTTTAGAGGACCACAGGGAAACACACAAAGAGTTATAAAATGGTGTCTCTGAATTGACTCTGCTGCTCATTTAATGGCACAGTTCAAATATTAATACAAATAATAACGATGCTACTACTGACTTCCATCCCCTCTCTATAACTTCAGAAATATCCATAAGTATTAAAACATTCACTTGGCCTTGGACTTTTGAAGGATACGATGGAGTTTAA
The DNA here is from genome assembly GCA_022829145.1 of Albula goreensis. Classification (NCBI taxonomy): domain Eukaryota; kingdom Metazoa; phylum Chordata; class Actinopteri; order Albuliformes; family Albulidae; genus Albula; species Albula goreensis. Next base: position 6,271,313 of record CM040750.1, on the reverse strand, counting down.
AAGCAGTGCACAAGGTCAAACAGAATCTCTCGGTGTACCTTTGACAGTCTCCTTCAGCAGGAGGGGGATGGGGCACTTGTTGTGGATGAGAAGGCGGGGACAGGGGTCCTCGTTCAGCGTGAGGTAGGTCACACCCATGTGCTCCTGGTAGGTCAGCACCAAGGCCCTGAAACAAAGAAGAGTTGCATCACCACCTCCAGTGCACCTCCTCCAGGGTACCTCTTGCAGGGCACGTCCTGCCTGCCTGCCACCCCCATTACACCCCCTGGCATCACCATGGGCAACGCTGATTAAACTCATTCTCTGGGATAAGCTCTGACAGTGTGATGCAGCTGGGCAATCAAAGCACGAAACACCAAGTATCTGGAAAAAAGCTGCTGTAAAATCATGCATGCAGTCATGGGCCCAGTTACAAAAGGGGCTGAAGCTTCTGGTGTAAAACTAAAGCTAAAGCTGTCCAAGACCTCATTAGGGTGAGCAGCTTGCCCTCATGTACACTGAGAGAGGGAGGGCAAGAGGGAGAGAGAGAGAAAGACAGAAACAGACAAAGAGAAACAGGCAAGGATGAGGGAGACCGAGACAGAGAAGGGCAGAGAGAGAGAGGTGGTGTGGAGGGTAAGGCGCCTACCTGCTGATTAGACCGGAGCGGGGGCAGGGTTCCCTGGGCGTGGCCACGCCCTGTCGGGGGAAGTCAGGCCGGATGGGCACTGGCAGGCTCCAGGCCCCGCCCCCTGACTCCGCCTCTGGGGCGGAGCTAAAGAGCATGTACTTGATGGGCAGTGGGACATCCACCTCTGCTGCCGCTCCCTCCTTCAGCATATCCCAGTATGGCACAGAGACGGGCAGGGGGGCAGCCTGGGCCCCCCCCGGGGGCAGGGCGAACACCGCAGAGGCTGGGGGATCATATGGCTGGAGAAAGGGGGTGGAGAGAAAGGTCAGAAACATCACAGCCATGCATTACATAAGCACACTACAGTCTAATCTCCTCCTCTCTCAATCAGATTAGCATTAAATTGGTTGCAGAGGTGTCATGCTACGCCAGGGTTTGCAGCACGTGAACAGGGTGCTCTGTTCTGTTTGGGATTACGCACCAAACATGATGAAACCTACAAGAAAGGCATTCCTCAAGTGGTTTGCGGCTTGTGTTGCTCTTAAGCTCTTCTCATTTTTATCGTTGTTGTTCTTTTCGAGTGATTAGTGGCAACTGGCAAACTGTGCCATCTGCTGGAGCTCCCGTTAAATGACCTCATTGCACTCTTTTGGACAGGCAGTAGATGAAAGGCAAAACCTGAAGCCAGTTGGTTTTATGTTTGTCTAACGTCAGTGTGAAGAGGTACTACACCTACTGGCCCTCCTCTCCATTGTCTGCCACTGAGACTCTACAGGCTGCAACTCCGCAGAGCTGACTATGAACACAATTACAAAAACAGGTAGAGAAAGTGCTAACGGACACTAGGGTTAAAACAGGACTGTCCCTGCGTGGAGATCGTGGCCATCCGGGGCTCACCTGGTCTGGAGTTCCCAGGGTGCGCTCGCACAGCAGGGGCCTGTAGTGCAGCAGGTGGGGGGTGTTGTTCACCAAGACGGTCCTGTCTTCGATCTGGAGGATCTGGATGCCATGCCTCACCGAGGACGACACGCAGAGCTGGCACAGCTGCAGGACAGACAGACAGACAGAGAGAGATCACGTGTCACCAACTCAATTCAACATGCTTTATTGGCATGACAAAATTTACATCTGCATTGGCGATCCATAGTAGGGAACATATAGAACATCACAGGTAACAAAGAGTAAAAACAGCGTAAGTAATATGCTTATTGATTATATAGGTGTATGTTTGTGTTCATGTGTGCATGTCACTGTGTGTGTGTGTGTGTGTGTGTGTGCATTGCGTGCCTGTTTGTTTTGGGTGGTGATGTTTGATGTTGTCACACATGGTCCCCACCAGGAGCACTGCCAGTCTGCTGTTCTCCTCAGGGTTTGGGAGAACTGGGGGTGTGTCTTTTAAATTTCTCAATATATCTTTCTCTCACTTTGTCACATTGGTTCCTTTCATCATTCTGCCACAGAGTCAGAGAGACTGAGAGATGCCAAATCTAATCTCCATGGCAATGTGCGGAGGTAACACACCTGCTGCTGGCCGGGGGCTGCCCCCAGCCTGACCTCTGCCTCCACAAAGCCCTCCTCGTCCAGAGTGACCACGTCGCCACTCCCGCCCTCCTTCCAGCGCGGAGATGTCAGGTCATGCACCAGCTTCAGCGCAGTGGACTTGTGCACCGTGTTGGTGTGGGCCCAGTAGATCCCAATCTGGAAGGCCTCCTGCAGGGACACAGGGACGGGAGCCCAATGGGATCGAGCATGTATTTAAATATGTTTTTTCAGATCTGTTAATGTTTTGAATAAATGCAACACCAAAACACCAGGTCAGATAAGAGCCCTCCAGTGTAGGATGCTTCTGTGCTGTCTTGCATATACACCCTGCTCATAAAAGCTTATGGCTTGTTTTTCGTTCAGACATGTAGAACAGAATTTAACACTTTTCTTTCAAGAATTTCTCTCTTGGAAGAGAAAGAGAAAAATATCTGTGCTTCAATAAAAAAAGCCAACACGTTTTGGCTGTCAGCCATACCCTGTAAGACAGCTATGATCTTTCACAGTCTGGACATGTCCAGCATTCAATAAAGGAAAAAAGGAGAGATAAAAGGAGGAAAAAGAAAAAGAATGGGAGAACAAAAGGAACCAGTGCCCTGATGGCGACTGTGAAGAACTCATTAATGCTTTAATAGAATCAGAGCGAGTTCAGTTCCCTGGTAGAGCAGGCACGGGTCCCACCACACACATGTCCTGTGTGACAGCGAGAGAGATCAAGGCAAACTTGTGACATGTGACAGGCATGCTGGGTTCTCAGCACGACCACACGGGATGCTTGAGGGGTACGGTGGACACCCCGTCCCCTGTGGCACAGCCCCTCTCTGGCAGGGGAGGAGCCTGGATTCTGTCCCAAACCGCAGAGATATCCAGGGCCCACTCGCTCCACAGGGCCACGGGACACAGGGACTCGGGACGCTCCAGAGGGCCCACGGTGGAGCTGCTAACACAAACCCCCCCCCACGCTCTGCGCTGCGACTGCCAGTTCCTCCCTGGTGTAGCCTAATAAATCGTGGGCGCTATGGAAACAGTTCTGTATTTATTTCTGTTTCACAGGCTATTACACGTTTACGGCTGTTGTTTGGTTTTCTTCAGCTGAAGCGTGTCCTGCTCTCACCCTCTCTCACACTCCGCCCTGACCTTTGCATGGGGATCCAGGCTCTCAGTAAAATGGCCTTTCAACAGAGGGGGCTACAGAGGGGCTCTGTCCTGGGGTCTGCGCTCTGCCCTTGGGCCCTGCACTCCGCTCTGGGGCCTGAGCTTTGCCCCGGGGCCTGCGCTCTGAGATTCTGACAATTCACTTTTGCTGCAGGTTGACTGCTCTGACCCTGCACTGGTCCTATTCCATCTGATCCTCCACTGTTCCTGCTCCACCTGATCCTACTTGGTACCTGCTTATTTCGTGACAGAGGTGCCCCACTGTCCTGGGGAGCTGGTTGGTGGGGCAGATGGGGCCTCACCTTAAAGTTGGGCGGCACGATGACCTTCCCAGCGGGTATCTGGAGCACTATGTTCTCCCCCTCGAAGAGCCACAGGTCCCAGTGGGAGTGGTTGGCCAGCAGAGCCCAGGGCAGCAGCTCGATCAGCAGGGTGTTCAGACCGCTCTTCCAGGCTGAGAGCTTCACCTGCATGGGGCTGTCCCACTGAGTGAGGGGCTCCGTGGAAGTCCTGAAGGAGCAGAAACACAACACATTAACCCACACACACACAATATGTGCCCATACACACACCAAAGTGATCACAGCAAGGACCAGCAGATCAGAGACTGCCCATCCCTCCCTGATCAAAACAAGTTCTGGTGCCACATTCACATAATCTTAAATGAAAGCTGCCCTTGAATGCCTGCCTCAAATGATGTGAGGGTATTTAAATAAACAGTAGCTCATTATTCTAAGTAATTCAGTATTTTACCCTTAAATGCCAGGTTTACAGTGCTGCCAAATCTTTGTCTTAAACCTGGTTATTCACAGATTTAATTCTCTAATACAGCATTACCCTCTGTTACAAAATAATGTGGTTCTGTGCAGGACCCCGAGGTGAGCCCAGGAATTTGCCGGACTCATAAATCATATTTCTGAGCTCAACCAAACGGCGTCTCACAGAAAGTGCCTTACAGCCTCGGTCAGCCCTACTAGGACTGTTAAACAGCACAAGTGTGAATTCTGACAGCCGCAGCCCGCTACAGGAACTCTTACTCCAAGACCACTACAAGATGTTTGCTTAATGATTACCGAGGTGTTTCACATGTACCAAAGCCCAGCAGAGAAAGAGAGAAAGGAATCAAAACATAACATTTACCACTGATACTTCCTGTGCCCTGGAGAGACTGCGTTTACATTCACCCAGCCAAGCGAGTGGTTTGGGGAAAAAACCCTAAACTCTGTCAAAACACCACTGACTGTATAACGTGTTATCTGCGAGGGAAAATACACTAATTAATTGTGGGGTTTCCTCTGCCTTCCACGGTCCGGCTTTCGTGTGTAAAAGTGCTGAAATGAGATGCTAACACGACTGGTTGTGCTAACGCTAGCACTTTTCTTGGCTCAGGCACGGACTGTCACTTCCATGGGAAATGTGCCTTGGCCTTGTGCTTTGTTATAAAGTCGAGATCACAGGGGAGAAAGAAAATGAATGACAGAGTAATTCAACACCAAACCACCAGATACCAACTCTGGGGGAAAGTAAAGCAGCGGAATGGAGCTACAGAACCACAGAAACTCATATGGCTAACATGCCTGGACTGAGATCTCTTTGTAACAATGCCTGTGAAAGCATATGTGCAGTTCTGTGTGTGTGTGTGTGTGTGTGTGTGTGTGTGTTATCAAGATGTGACAAATGGACTGTTCCCAGCGTGAGTGCGCGCGCACACACACACACACACACACACACACACACACACACACACACACACACACACACAGATTACAGCAAACAGCTGTGCTAAGTCTTAAGTGAATGTAGGGCCCCCATCATAATGTGAGAAAATGGCTGACATCCGAAGGGCTAGAGAAGACGGACAGTTTTAGGTCTCTGGTCTATAGGAAGGCAACAGCAGGATTCTGTGCTTATCTTCAGAAGGATATCTCCGCAATCCCTCTCCTCTCCGAGTTTTACTGTGCGGTGACTGAACAAAGAGACCTTTTCAAATGAGAGATACTACTGTGACAACAATACCCCAGACTCAGCCAAAAACCAGCAAACAGAAATTAATAAAATTATTTTTAATGTGAACTAAACGTAGTGAATCAAAGACTCTACTGAGACAAAACTTTGGTGCTAAATGTTCCTCTTTGCTCCATGAAGAGCCCCCATAGAGGCTGAGCCTCTGTGGGTCTGGGTTAGGCACACAGGTCCTTGTGGGTGAACCATGCAGCCTGAAACATACTGAAGAAATCCCTGCTTTCACACACAGGCCTCGCTGCAGCACAAAACGCGCTTTGAAGCACAGTGTTTGCCTCTCGTTTTCCTTTTGTTTTCGCCGAGGCTGCACAGGTTTCCATGAGCAGCTGATCAGCAGATGCTATTGTCGCAGATGACATCTCCGTTTGCTTCTTGTTCAAACGCGGGGCGATCTCTGTGCCAAGTTCAACACAGATCATACAGATTCCCACCCTGTTCCTCAGTGAGAAAGTTCCTCTGCTCTGGAGCTGTTCAGCAGGAGACCAGCTGACCCAGCAGTTTCACTGTGGGATCACATGACCCGCACAGTCCGTGGTCCCGCGGTCCCACGACAGGGAGAGGAGAGTGGCAGGCAGACACACTGAGGGAGCACCTTCCGACAAGCAGATATTCCATATCATAGGGAATGAAAAAGGTTTGAGAATTTTGGCTGGGGAAGGGGGGTGGACGGAGGTGGGCGTAGGGTGTACTTGTACCGGAGCAAAACCTGCTTAATTTTTACATAAGCTACATAGTCAGCAATCAAAGCAGCAAGGAAAGTTAAATATGCAAAGGAAAAAAGACATTTCAATAAAAATTAATTGCCAGATCACCTTAATGTCTAGCACTGTTGTTTGTCACGGATTGTAAGTCAAGATGCCCTAAAGATATCTGCTTTACTGTGGCAGATACATGCTGTGTTCTTATTTCACTTAAAGCTGATCATCTGGCATCTCTGAAGAAAGGTGGAGATTGCATTTTCCTCCTTCCTCCCTGTCTTTATCATATGGTTGAATGCCAGACCCAGCTACACCCTCAACATGCTGAAAATCACAGCTCACAGTGTGCCCCCTGGTGGTGGAGAACTGAACGGCAGTGCTGTGCTGATGTGTGATGGCAGTACCTGTCGCAGTCTTTGCTGATGTAGGGCCAGGGGGGCTGGACAGAGCTCTTCTCCCCGTAGAAGTCGGACAGGATGTCCCCATGGCTGTCTCCGCCCGGGGTCTTGCTCATGATCTGCTTGATGAGGCCGGAGGAGATGGGCACGGCGCACTGTGAGGCATCCTCCTGTTCCCTGTGAACCACAAAAAACACTGCTTACTCATCCCCCTGTGAGAGCCTGCACACAACACACAGCTCAAACACGGCCATCAACCCTGCTACACAGCCCACACACGAAACACAGCTCAAACATGCCCTTCTAACCTGCTACACAGCCCACACACAAAACACCACTCAAACACAGCCATCAACCCTGCTACACAGCCCACACACGAAACACAGCTCAAACATGCCCTTCTAACCTGCTACACAGCCCACACACAAAACACCACTCAAACACAGCCATCTACCCTGCTACACAGCCCACACATGAAACACAGCTCAAACATGGCCATCTACTCTGCTACACAGCCCACAAACAAAACACAGCTCAAACATGCCCTTCTAACCTGCTACACAGCCCACACACAAAACACCACTCAAACACAGCTATCTACCCTGCTACACAGTCCACACACAAAACACAGCTCAAACATGCCCTTCTACCCGGCTACACAGCCCACACACAAAAACACCACTCAAACACAGCTATCTACCCTGCTACACAGCCCTGCCCCAGGACCCTCACAGTGTCTATACACCAGCAACTGGCTCATATGGCAGTAACCAGGTGAGGTGAGTTAGCAGGGTAATGAACTGCTTAGATGGGATTGACGGTTCTCCAGGACCAGGGCTGAGGAATCTAGCTCAAAAAACCCAAAGTCTAACTGCAACGGCCATAACTATGTCACAACACACTGCAAACAAGCTCGCAAAAAACTGGCAGGATAAATTTAGAGCAGAACATGTGAGCAGCTCTTTTTATACGCCACAATCAAACACTGCTGAGTGACCCCCCCCACGAGCTGTGTTTGGGTTCGAGACAGTGAAAAAATCTCAAGCTCACGCCAAAGACGTGGTTGAAGAGTCTCGCCGACGTCCTTTTTGAATCAGGTTAAGGTCCAAGAGTAAACTCTGCAGTGAGAAATATGGATCTGGAATGTCTTGGCCACGTTCACTAGTCTTATGTGGCTTCTCTTGGAAAAAAATGTTTAAAAATTCCCTCGCGTCAGGTCAGTATCCAATTCAGCTCAGAGGGACAGGCCACTCGAAGACAATTTGCATTCATATTAATTGAGTCCATTGTGCCATAAACGGAAACGGTGCTCTGGGTCTTGGGGAAAAGAGAGGGAAAAAAACAAACAATAAAAAACAAATGCAAGAGAGGAGAATGTGATGATGGGAAGCATCTCATCTCCGAAAGGCCCAGGGGCTACTAATGCAGGCTTCTGATTCTTGCTGGCCTTACATGTGGTTTCCACACAGTGAAAAGATATGGAATCGAGACACAACAGATTCGGTTAAGTTGTCTGTCTGTCTGCTCAGCCCGACCACAGCTTGAATTTCCTCCTCCCCCATTAGAGGCCACAACTATTTGTAATTGCAGGAAGGCAAATCAAACCGGTGACCAGTGTACATTTGAAACTTGTCTGGGAAGGGGGGGGAGGGGGGAGAGTGGGGGTTTGGGGGAGAGGATGAGGAAACTTCATGAACGCACAGTGGACTGCAGTCCACAACAAAACTGACAACAAAAAAAGGCAGGACAAGTTGATTTTGTTTTATACTTTTGTTTGTGTGCGAGGCAGAGCGCTCTGTGCTGGGGTCTGAGGTGGACTTAATGAGGGTTGAGGCGGGTGGTCACATGAGTGATGAGCCCTGCCCATGATGAAGTGTGGCCTGTCACACCAGCACAGAACATTGGCACACTCTCCCGCTCTGGCATGGGGACACGCCGCCCATCCCCTCGCCAGCTGCACAGGCTGAAAAAACACAGGGGCAGAAAACCCGAAACCTGCACTTTCTGCTACAGTTTTATCTGTGGAGGGGTGCAATTATGCCTAGGCCTGACACACATCGGTAGGAGCTGGTGTGAGAACGCAGCTGCCTGTTGGCTTGATGGGGCGACCAATGAATTTCGGGCTGGATGGGGTCCCAGGCCATCTCAGGGGAGCGGTGAAATGTGCTGTGCTGCGATATGGGCGGGGGTGGGTGGGGGCTGATGGGAGCAGGCGGTGCAGCCCCGCTTACCTGGCCTGGAAGGTGAGGTGGTGGGTGAGGTCAGACTCCACGTTCAGCAGGGGTTCCTCATGGCCCTGTCCTGGGACCACCTGACTCTCCCGCAGACCCAGGCTTCGCTTCTCGATGTGGATGATGACGGGGTCGGGCAGGTGGCTCCGCATGAGGAAGAGTGGGCTGAACACAACCTGGGACACGCAAGCACACAGAGTGAGTCTCACACTCCACACAGATATAAAGGCCATTTTCAGGACTGGGGACCCAGTTGCTCTGCTCCAGTCTTTAAATACTACTTTTAGTATTACTGATTTAAGCTTTAACTAAAGATGGTTCTCAACATCTGTGCAAGTTGTTACAACATCTGTTCTGTGATACTCTTAAACACTTCTTTCCAGTATTATATAACAAATAAATATAATAAATACAAACTATAAATAAGCTAGATCTGATAGTTAGCAGGCCCTTTGCCACCACTGCATAGACCTTATGACCTGGCCATGAGGGACCCCCGACAGGGCGGGGCGGGGAGCTCAGGGGGGTATGGCGCGACAGCAGAGGACCCCCAGTTTTTGGCCCTGCCCCACACCCCCCCCCCACCCTGAACAGGACGGGAAACAGCTCGCTCTGTTCTAGCTCTCCACCACAATCAGTGCAATCTCCCTACCACTGTCTGAGCTTGGCTTACCACATGGAAAACAGACCAATTTCATTCCTGTCCAGCCCCACTGGATAAAGACGAGGCAGCAGGAGTACAATGCTTCCATATGCATGAGCTGTATGTAGTGGAAATCAATGACACACTTTTGCCATTATTCAATTTTCGTTATGAGAGATTTATTACGATTGTTTGGGTGTGAATCAGAGGAATGTTATGAAACTGCAACCCAAAATAACAAGCCTCCTCTGAAAAACACTTCTCCCAAAACAGGACAGCTCCACCACACTTCAGTGGGGATGAGAGGGACAACAAAAGCAGTGTTTTCTGGTAACACATACTCACCAGTCTCTGCTGCATGTGAGAGTCTGCCTCGATGGTGAGGAGGGTGCACCACACATACAGCAGGGTGCCGCTGGAGCAGGGAACCTGCAGAGAGGCACAGCCCAAAGAGCTGAGGGTCTGCTTTTTCAGGTACAAGACATAGCCCAGGCATTACCCAGTTAACATAATATCAGACATTATGTTGTTCACCGCCCCCCCTAAACCCCCCAAATCTTTGGAGTCAGTGGACATTTCAAATCTTGAAAATCATATCAAACTGTGCCTGTATAACGACTCTCAGAATGACTTTCCTCAAACAGTGGGAGGCGGCCACCAAATCCTGCATGGCAGCCATTTTGTAATCACGGTGCATTAGCCTTGCTAACTAACATCATGGTTATATCAGAATCGAATGATACACCATTCATGTAATGAACCCCACTTAGTCTTTGCCTTTCCTACACTGTATAAGAAAAACTCCCCAGAATATCTGCTGCTGGAACAATACTCGAGTCAAACGATAGTTTAACTGTTAACACTGGATAATAAGCCATTAAGGCTGTAGAGATCTGAGGAGATTTAAAACCTGCAAATTTGCCCTTGTAATACTTAATACTTTTAATATTTTACAGGTTTTTATCCCCCCTCTCCCCTTCGCTCCTCGTTAAGCCTTCACAATGCCAGGAGCCCTTAAAAGATTTCTGTAATTTATGGCCAACGTGGAGGCTGATTTATAAGAGGCTCAAAAATTTGAAGAACAATGAACTTTCAGTTCTGCGGCTGGCCTGGGATTTTCCCCATGGACGGAGGCGTAAAAACTGGCCGGCATCGCCCCGCTAGAGCCCTACTCAAACCCCGACCCATGCCCCCATGTCCCGGTCATTCTGACCCTTCAGCAGAATGCACCAATGGTGGGAAGGGGGGAGGGGGCTCTGCACCCCTGAGCCTCTGCACAGCCTCCTGTGGTGGCTTGGACCCTGGGTTTGTCCCACCCTCACAGTAACACCCATACACCTCTTAACCAGCCTAAATCTGCTCTGTCACAGGCTAACACCAAGGGCAATGCCATGACAACGCCAAACCCAGGGAAAGAGTTTGGACTCACTAGAGACATTAGGAACATCCAAACACTGACTATTCTTTCCCTGGGACTAACTTTATAAAACTTATAATCACACGCTTGGAACAGGGTTCCTACAGTATTTATAATTCAAAATGTAAGGACTTTTCAAGTGCATACAAGGACAACTTGCAAAGTTTTCAATGACCTTGGTTATGAATGTGTAATTTTACAGTGTTTTAAACACAGACAGATTAGTATGACTTCATTAACAAGTTAAAACCTGTTTTACTGAAAATCCCAGAAGTGGTGAGCTTTGCAAAATAATCTGAAAATCTGAAAAGTTCTTTTTTCAGGGAATTTCTAATCTGGTTTTAAATGAATCTCAAATGAAATGCGGAGGAAGTGTAAAGGCAGTGAGATGCAGTCAAACGCACACAGTGGCACATTACTGAAAGGGATAAACCAGGGCGAGAGTGATTTAGACCACTCCAGTAAACAGCTATGTTCAAAGCTCCCTAGTCCATCCTATCCATTCCCATTTCCTGTTTTTGGTCTGCGCTTGTGATTATTCCGTTTTTGTCTGTAAACTGTGTCCCTGATGTCTCAGAAGAATACTTGAAAAAAAAAAAAAACTATGTAAATGATTCCTCAGTGCAAATAAATATTGTAGCCACTGTGGTCTATCCAGACTCAACACAGAAGAGCCGTCCCTGTGTTGGTGGTCCTCGGCCCTGGCCACTGCAGGAACGCTGGAGTCAGAAGACAGGCCCCTAGAGGGCGCTATACCTCACCTGTACCACAGAGCCGCTGGCCTTGTCCCTGCGCTCCAGCTGGACGTCCTGGGACCAGTCCTCGTCCCCACGCCCACGCACGCACAGCTCCGTCATCTCCACGTCCTCCAGCACGTAGGACGGCAGCTTGCGACCCCCTTCCAGACAGTCCAGATGCTCCCGCACCACCGTCTGACCGTCCGGCCCCACGTAGTGCTGCACCACGCGCAGCTCGATGTCCTGAGACAGGTAGCTGCACATCACCTGCCGGCCGCAGATCACGATCTGCAGGGAACAGAGGGCGGAACGTTAAGGGGGAGACCCACATGGAGTGACATTGGGGGGAGACCCACAGGGAGGGAGACTGGGGGCACTACAGCCTTCGTCTTAATCAGCTGCAGGGCCTCATCAGATGGGAGTGAAGGCAGCCGCTGTTATTAAAGACCCCATAAATGCGTTCTGACAGCGCTTTCAGTGATGACAGCGCTTTTCAGCTATCAGCGAGTGATAGATTTCTGAGGTCACTGTCTGTCACTGCACAGCGAGCCGGGCCTTCTGGCACTCAGATGGCTGAGTACCCCCCCCCCCACCCCCCACTCCCCCCCACGCCCCTTGCAGGGGACCCTTCCGCTGGGGCGGGCGATACTGCTCGCACTCAGACATGATCGCTCCCACCATCCTGGCGCGATGTGCTCTCCGCTCTGGGTCACGGCAGTACTAACGAGTCTGCGAGCGCACGGCCGTAATTACAGACGCTTCTCCTGCTCATCCATCATCCCTGCGTGTCAGCGGGCTGTCCACTAGGCCAAGCTCACAGAGCCAGTACGCTTCACGCCCAGAGGACCATGTATGCTTGTGCGCATGAGTGAGGATCTTCTCACCACATATGTGTTTTTTTGGAACCGAAATGAACCCCTTAAAACAGCAGCAGAGGACTGCTGCAGAAGGCTTTGGGTTTTTCTCCATTCAGACCCCTAACTACATTATCATATTCATCATTAGGCTTAATGAATGCAGGTGGCAGTGTGCTTAAGTTTGTGGAAGAGTTTCACCACTCAGACTCTGCCTATATTTAGACTCAGACACTGCTTAAGATGGAGCAAAAACCAGAAGAATCTCCAGCAACTCCAGGACCAGGGTTGCCCACCCCTGCCCTAAAATGACACCCACCCCAGGGGAACTGCACTATGGAGCCTCCTGCCAAAGCATGGATGATGATATCCATCATCAACCCATATCTTTAACACTGTCAATTATGAGAGAAAAAATCCCCTCCATTTCACCACACTGTTATGAAGGACTCTCAAAATGGAGGTCTGTTAGTGTGTGTAACGCTAAGCACACATGGGCAGAGACTACAGACTGGGGGGTTTATGGTTCAAAGCCTCTGGCAGGCCTATGGTAGCATCTCCAGCAACTGCACACAGCTGAATTATGTCCTCAATGTGAGAAAAGCATTCCTGCTTGTTGTTGCCACTGTCACAATCTCGGGGCTTGTACTGCGAATTGAATGTGACCAGGGCTCATACCCTATCATTTGTACCAATGGAAACAAGATGTACACACTACATGGAACAGACCAGACAGGAATGCTAACTTCTCTGTTTTGTCTGGAGGCTACAAAGACATGTGTGACACTTGACAATATTTACATAACAAAGTGTCCCCTCTTTCTCCCACTGGCATCTTTTTCAAAAGAAATGTTTGTGTGTTTTGAGCTATTTAATCATGATTTAAGGATTTATTTTACTGGTCTGTGATGTTTTGTTTTAATTTATGCTTAACGCTGAGCGGACATGAAGCTCAGTTTGGTGAGTTTTTTTCGAGTGACTCTTTTGAGAGGAGCTTTTTGAAAAGCCGCCGTTGTTTCCCAGTGGCGTAATGAATGAGGATCATAATGTGAAACAGGGCGAGATGTGGCTGATCGCGGTCCGTTCCGAGAGTTCGGGCTGCAGGAGCAGAGGTTAACGAGCGAATAAAGGAGAACTTAGGGGGCATCGGAGCACGGCAGCACGATAAGGGGGCGTGGACTTGGGTGTGAACTGTGATCCACATCCAGACCCACCAGACACTGCAGAACGTGCCCGAGAACTTTGGATGGAAAGAGGCTGCTGACTGTGAATCACAACACCTCCCCATCTGCACCAAAGCTTTCCCCTTTGATGAGAGCAGTCAGTGGGAGTCTTTTTAGAGTGTGACCTGACCCTGGTCATAAGGTGTCATATGCATATAGCCCCGAAACAGTGACCTGGGCAGGGCAGACACATGTGGTGGTGCAGAGGCATATATTTGTAGGCGGGGCAAAGGTGTGGCTCGGCGGACGCACGGGGGCCAGTAGCAGCTCCATACCTGCTTCTGCACTCCGCTGAGCTGCTGGACCTTGATGATGAGGGAGGCCGTCCTGCCTTTGTACTGGATGGTCCGCAGCAGGGTCCCCGCGTTGTCGATGCTGAAGGGCTCGGACCAGCGCCAGTTCCCCCAGCCCTCGATGCAGATGTGCAGCAGCTGGGAAGCAGAGGACACAGACGCACTCAGAAAAAAGGAGAGTTTTTCTGCCCTTATTTATGCCTGCTCAAATGGCAAGTAAACAAAGGGGGCTTTGTTTAAAGACCATTTGTTAGGGAAAAAAGATCCTGTTTACTGGTCTGAACATGCTCTGAGACTCTGCACCATTGAAGTGCTTGCAGGCTAGGTCACACACAATAAACTTGCTGGAAAAATTCAGATGATTTGGAAGCGCATAACAATCTCATGCGGCTGCACTTGTATTCCACACTTCCAAATAGGATTCAGATTTTTTTGGTCGTAAAAACTGCAATTTCTACATCTATATATCTTTCAATGAGGTCAATTATGTTGTTAAGTCTGGACAAGTGCTGAAGAGCTACGAGGCTTCCTCCACGGAATCGGTGGCACTGGAGAATACCATCATTATCTTTCTCTGCCAAAGGACGGCCTGTACCGCTGACTTGCAGTGCGCAAATTAAACTCAGACGGAGAGCAGCACTGTCTTTGGGAGCCTATGTCAATGAGTATGCGATGACACCTGACCCATCCGAAATGGATGACATCTCCATCAAGGGTTCCTCCCAAAATCTTTCACAAAACTAACAACAGACACAAAAGCACCACACAGAGTTCAAATTTACACTATGAGCCCTCTTAAATGTTCGGGACATTTAATCGACCTGTTAAACAACTAACCCCGATCAAAAAAAAAAAAAAAAAACAAATTACTCTGGAGGTCAAACTCCTGGTCAGCCATCAGTCCAGCGCCTTTGTTTTACCGTGCGTCACATTCCTCCGCCTTTTTGAAGGCATATTTCATTACAATAACACTTCTAATCAGAGCCTGAATTCAATTTGGAGGATCATCCTCCTCGTCTGGTTTTTCTAAATGGAAATGACATAATTTCTCAGATCACCACTCTGAATTACTCACCAGGAAGTGGCAAAGTGCTGTAAACAAGGCCCGGGCAGGAGCCGTGCGCCCCAGGGCCATCTGGGGAACCGGCGATGTTATTTCAACAGTCCCCACTTCCCACTTTATCATGCCTGCGGCTACACTTGACCTTTAGGGAGAAGCCATAATAACGTCTCTCCTCGGGACTTCAAATAGCCCTCGCCGCTCTTGTTTTAGTTAAAGCTGGGCCAAGCGGCGAAAAACAAGTGACACCACCACACTGGACACGTATGAAAACAAAAAAAAAAAAAAGAAAGAAGTGAAAACGTACAGGAGGCTGCCAAACTTTTCAACATTTTTCGTATTAAGAGCTGTATCTGGGAAGCTGACAAAGCAATACAACATGTCCAACAAGCTGTTATCCCCCCCAAAACCCCACCATTGAACTTTAAAAGTCGAGAGAAGATGATGTGCGAAGTCTGAATACCTTTTAAAAAATATGTTTAAAAAGACCAAGCTACTACATGATATCTGCTGGTCTCTTAAAATGCTCAGGGCATCAGGGTGTGAATTTGACTCAGGCAGGGAGGCAAACAGGCCCTGGAGCGGGAGACAACCCAACACCACAACACATCTGCATAATTACATGTGGTGGACGGAGCCTTTCTGGGAGTGAAAGGGCAGGCAGGCAGCTCTGAGGCTCCTGCTTTAGGTCACTGCAGGAGGACCGCAGGCCGCAGAGCAGCCATACAGGGGAGCGAGAGATCTGTCACCTCCACCTCTGAGCCCTCAAGCACTGCACTGTTATCTGGGTATACACACATTCACTACCATTTCCAAAACATACCTCCTCTTTCAAACATGCTCCTTCTCCAGATTCCTGTCACACAATTCTACAGAAATGCTGGTAGCTGATATTTGCGGTGGAGGACATTTTATGGAAAGAAAGCTTCAAAACATATTTTTCAGCCATAGCCCTACCTCCTCAAAGATTACAGGGGTCGGACTATGACTGCAGTTGGCTTGGTTTGACTGCCAAGTTCCACTACGGTTTCTGGGTACTAATTTTCGATCGGAATGAACATGTCTGGTTAAGGATTATTAGAAACCAGTAGTTACGGTTAGCTTTGAGTTAAATCTCCGGCACTTTAATTGTAACCCTAATGGTACCATTCCCCCATCGCCTGACCCAAACCCAGACAGCCAATCTGAGTGGCACACAATGGGCTGGCTGCAGTCTGAATCGAGCGGTTAGAACACAGGCCGAAACGAGTCGGCCCTCACTGGGAAGCAGCTTTGGGAGTTAACGGCCTGGCTGCGGCCAGCGGAGTTTACATACCTCACAGCTGATAGAATCTGTCAGCCGTCCAGCAAACCTAATGTTCCTCTCAGCTGCTGTTTTTCTTGAAAAACAGCATCAGAGACTCCTGTCACATGACGCCGCGCAGCGCAGCGCTCGCAATGCTCTTGAAACATCTGCATGAAATCTCTAATCATTTCAGCAGACGTGCTGGAATTTGCCGAAAGTGCTGTTTGTTTTTCACCAGCACTGTTACTCTTGGCATGCATGTTAAAGCTCTCTACAGTAAAGATCAGCACCGTCTTCTGATTAATTTGTTTGGAGCTCTTTATAAAATCACTGATTACACAATTCTGATTATTTGGAAAATTACAAGCCTCACTTCCTGTTTTTCGGGTATTGTCAGCTAGGATCGTCAGTGTAACCATCGTGAAAACTTTGTGTAGAACACAATCGC
This sequence comes from Albula goreensis, assembly GCA_022829145.1. NCBI lineage: Eukaryota > Metazoa > Chordata > Actinopteri > Albuliformes > Albulidae > Albula > Albula goreensis. Next base: position 6,254,697 of record CM040750.1, on the reverse strand, counting down.
ACGGAGCCAACACATTTTTGAGACCGACTGCATCTTGCTCAACGATGCTGTTAATTATATGGTGAGTCAATTAACCGCCAAAAACCCCCTCGCCCTGTGATTAAAGCAGCGTCATGGCTGACACTCTGCCCTTTCATCGCCCTGCTTCTGAACCGACACTCCCAAAACACCTCCCTGGAAAAACCTGTAGATCCTCGGTCAAAATTCCTCAGATTCACACACATTCAGAGTGTGACAGAGACATTACAGGATATCCTGGCCAATGACTCACCAGGGCCAATGTGTATCCCCCTGCTCATGTCACATGGGAGAGGGGGGAGCCAGACAAAAAGCATTGTTTCACATGCCGCTGGTATTTAAATATATGAAAGTAATCTACAGACGAGAAAGTCGCGGGGAAAGTGACAGGGATCAACATTCTCCAATCCTCTGCGGAATGCCAGACGAGCCCACAGTAGGTCGCCGCGTCGTTACAACAATACCCAGGGTCCGCAGACGGAATTGGAAAATTGGAAGCATACTGGCACGCTCGGCATTGTTGTCCGGCGCGGTGCGCTTCGGCGTGGAACACAGCGCCGTTTGTCTGTGACTGTGAGCGGGAGGAGAGGGCCGCAGCCATAATGGGAAACAGGTTTGCTCAGAGACAACAAAAGACGCTAAGAGCAGCGTCCTCCACTGAAAAATGGACGGGGGCAGCGGGAGGGCAGACACTGTACCCGTTCGCTCCGCCACGGAGGCTAACGCTGTCAGCATGAGCTTCGCCGGGGGGATGAGGGCCGGTTTCCCGTCTGTTCTGCCCTGTCGCAGAGCTTTCTCTGGCGAGAGGGCCGGGAACATCAAAGAGCGCGTCTGCAATTTAATAAAGCCGTTTATGGCCGGGAGGCGGCCGAGGGGACCGGCTTTGTGTGGAGCAGAGGGTACGGCGGGGACATGGGAGGTTCACTCCCAATATGACGTGCTCCGCTGGCCTGACCCTGCATCCCACACATGCCGAGGTTTGGCCGGCCCAGCCAACGGACGACCTCCAGAGTGGACGGCGAGGTGACGGGCCCGGGCTGCCACGTCCTGCGGGGAGCACGGGGTGAACCTGCCGAAAAAGCTGCTGGTCGAAAAAGCTGCTGGTTGCATCTGACACGAGCGGAAGAATACGCTGTCGCTTCCCCATCTCCTCCTGCCATACAGTGCTCTGAATGACCTGAGCACCAGCTAATCCACAGGCTGCGGGTGGCTTTAAAAGACCATGAGTACAGACCAAGGACTATAGACATTAACTCCATAGTTTCCTCACTTCTGGTGTGCCTTCATGAACGTGGTCCAATCACTTTCTGCTTTCCTTGTGCTCTGAATAAACTGAATCTTGTGCTGGTCAGTTTAGGCCTCATCATAACTCCTCCATTCACTTCACTAAACAACCTGGAAAATGTACCGAATACATGATCCCCACTAATGTGGAATGGTATAACACGTTTTCCCAAGAGCTTGTCTAAGACACAGTTACTTATTAAAAATTATGGATAGTGGAACTGTTTCTTGAAAAATTATACTTTTGTATACCTGCAGCTCAGTTAGCCATTTCCTGGTATTTAGAGCCTCAGTAACATAACCTGAATGAATGGAGGTGATTGGAGGAGCTAACTCATCAGAGACACACCTACTCAGTTTCTCTGACTTAAAAGAGCCAGCCCCACAAACCAAGACTCAGGTTACACAAGTGTGCATATTATCTCTCCATGCACTCTCAAGAGTTCCTGAAACAGGCCTTGGGTAGACTTAGATAAGCAGAGTGAGTGATATCATTGGCCACACTCACAGATCTGAAGCAGAATGAGCGATGTCATTAGCTAAACTCACAGATCTGAAGCAAAATGAGTGATGTCTTCTGCCACATTCATAGATCTGAAGCAGAAGGAGTGATGTCATTAGCCACACTCACAGAACTGAAGCAGTACGAGTGATGTCATTAGCTAAACTCACAGATGTGAAAGAGAATGAGTGATGTCATCAGTGAAACTCACAGATCTGAAGGAGAATAAGTGATGTCATCAGCCACACTAACAGGTATAGAGCAGAACTCCACACTCGCAGAACAGAAGCCACTGCACAGGTTCACCACATATGAGCAAAGTGCTTTGATTCGATGACAGTGTGTGATTGATGGTCTCCACCCAGTTACAGAGCTCATAAAACCTTACTGTGAGATGTATGGGGAGAACACTATTACGGTCAGATGTTCAATCACTGCTTGGTTCAAGTAGCACTGGTGACTGTCGGGAGTTTTCTGCTTTTTCGGTGTTTGGTGGAGAATGATGAAGACTGCTGATGCAGTGGGCCATGTATTGGTACTGTTTCACAGCAGTTACTGCAGGAGTTTCTGCAAAGTGCTGTTTAAACCACACAGCTCAGCTTCTGCTGGTGGGAGCAGGCTGCTGCTGTTACAAAAGGTCACTGACTTTAAAGTGCTACTCCAGGTGAAAGGTGACAAACCTCACCCTATATCGAAAAGACCGCATTAGAAGGGTGTGAGGACAGCCGGAGAGCGCAGTGTTTGGCCAGGTATACTGGAACCCCCCCCACCCCCCGTCATGTGCACGCCGTCCTCTCCTGACTCCAACATTCCATTAATAAAGCACGTAATGAACTCAACTGGCCTCGACTGCAGGTGTTGAAGTATTTACTGTGAACACTGTTGTAAGGGATTGCCAATAAAATGAGGCATGTTAACAGAAATATAACGGTAAAGGCGGCCTGAAAACAGAGGACCCCCTTCCTTATTTGTTATGTTTACGAGGTAATAAGAGAGGCCTTGCATCGCTACTGGCCAGCGCAGAGAAGGAGAAAACTGGCCCATGTCATTCGTTTCACATGGAAAGCACGGAGGGAAAATCTATGTTTTGGCAATTGTTTGAGGAAAGAGAAGTATATTTTCTTAACCACTTACACACAGGCTTGTTAAGGAATTTGCGAGTGAAAACAAACAGACTAAAGACACAAAATCACTCCCCGAATCAAAATTACAGGGGGATTCATCTCCCCGTGCCGGTTTAATTTTCGAAACCCTCTCAAGCATAAATTATCTCACTTGCGAAAAAATGTGAATGGTACGGCTGATTGCAATGCAAAAACGAAAATGAAAACAAACAAGATTGCCAAATCAGTGGAGAGAAAACAAATAGATTTAAGTGCTGTGATCCAGGAAGGAGAGGCTACTCCAAAACACAAAAAAACAAAAAAGGCACTTGTAACATCCAGAGTGGAGATGGGGAGCTGAGTGTCTGAGAGTTATGGGGCGCCAGGCCTTCTCGGGAACCCAGTGGAATCAAGGCCACAATCGTTCTGTGCATGTGTGCGAGTGTGTTTGTGAGCGTATTTGCAAATGTCTGTGTGTGTGTGTGTGTGTGTGTGCTTGTGTGTATGCATGTTTGTGAATGCACATGTGTGCGCGTGTGTGTGCATGCTTGTGAATGCACGTGTGTGTGTGTGTGTGCATGTTTGTGAATGCACGTGTGTGTGTGTGTGTGTGTGTGCGCACATGTGTGTATCAGCCTGTGCAGCATGCTGTCCCGGGGATGACTGTATATCTGTTCACACATAATGAAAGGAATTAGGCCACTCCAGCATGGAGGCCCCAGGCAGACCAGAGGCTGAGCAGGAGCTCTGTCAGCTCCATGGCGATCACCTGGGCAGGGGCACATGGGGGTTGCCAGGGAGACGTGTTTGGGAAGGGGGCAGGGGCCTCGGCCCTGGTTTACGGGGGGGCAGGGGGTGGGTGGGGCTCTCTGGAGCTGAACCCTGAGCAGTGATACAGTTATACCATCATGAACAGATTGATACAGACTGTGTAAAAACCCCATTCGGTTCTGAAACACTTTCCCCCATCCTTCCTGCTGGTAGGGCCTTGTCCGCTTCACAGCAGGTGTTTGCACTCAAATTGAACTTAACAATGAGTAAGAGATGAACCGAAGAAGAAAATGTCCCATCAACGGCAAACCAACCATAAATCCAGCCTGCATGGTCTGCAGCTACCGTATCCTTAAACCTCTCTGCGTTTCTAAAACCATCTCATAAATAAAAACCCTGAATGATAGGGTCGATTTCACTCCATCTTACAGCTCTCCAGCGTGGGATGCTGAACCGCAATTGCAGGAGTAAGGAGGGGTGCTCTGAAAGACCCTCAGATACAGACCCTCCCTACCTTCACACCTGAGCCAGTGCACTCTGTTCTCATTAGCTGGGACTGTCCGTTCACAGCAGGCTGGCACTTCATCGCCACTCTCAAACCGCCAGAGAGTCCTGGCCAGGCGTCTCCTGACCTCTGAGTCCCCAGAGCCAGAGAGCTGAGCTGAAACACGCTGCCTGCTCCACCAAATCACTATTCCGATTATGCATTTTTCTTATAGGCACTTAAAAGCAGCTCCAGTCCAGAGGTCTTTCCCCCTCTCCTCCTAACCACACTGACCACAGGGATTTCCATCATTCTGCATATCCTGCATAGAACAGCCAGACATTTCAGCCATCTCCACCATCTGAGCCACATAAAAACAGGGTGTGTATGCGTTCGCGCGCGAGTATGTGTGTGTGTGTAAATGTGTATGAGTGTGAGTGCATGTGTGTGCGTGCATGCTTGAGTGGGAGTGCGTGAGCGAGTGGGTGTGTGAGTGTACATGCATTGGGGGACATTACTGTGATACACAGGAACACCAGCTCACACAGATCTGTCATGCCTAGTCTGGGGCCCTGTTAGCATTATGAGTGGTGGGGCTTAGTGGGGTGGTGGGGTGTACATTAATACAGACCAGGCCGCTGTGAAACACTGACCAGTGCCACCACTGCAAGTGCCCCTTAGAGATGCACAACAAGAACAATCACCTTGCTAGGGATGCACAACGACAACTGCCCTACCCAATGAGGAAAAACCCTCCTTTCTAACATGTCACCACAATGGCAGACACCCTCTGTATGCATTGTAGAGCATCTGGAACTACAAATCCCACAGCTCCTGGAGACACCATGGTCAGCATGCACCCACTCAGCCCTGGGGGGGATTAAACTCTCACATTATTTTCAGCATCACACTCTATTCTCAAAACATTGGACCTGGGCAAGTGAGAACATGTGCCACTGCATGTGAGAGAGTTTACCCCCTGCCTCCCCCCATGGGGCTGAAAGGGTGCATGTGTTCCATGCTGTCACTTTCAGCAGTGGAGCAGCAGGTCTGCTCCTGAGATGGCCGCTGTAAGATACCCCCCGCCCTGCCGCAGCGGGGCCCTCGATGTCGCTGCACAGAGTGAGCTCATGTCCAGCCGGCTCTCGGGGGTTTGTGAGAGAGCGGTGGACGGTCTCACAGTTATCAGTGAATCGGCTCACAGTTCCGGGAGAGCGGTCAGCAGGGACCGGCTCATTTCCGCTGCATGATGTCATCGGTGCCTGGCCAGGCTCGGCCGCTCCACAGCGCTGGCCCTGATCCCTCGCTTCCCGAGCAGCACGCTCAGCGGGGGACACACGTGACTCCTGTCCTGGGGGGGTCTCGCTTCATTACTGCAGACACCAGCAGGCACCGAGGGACTCAGATTAAACACTAAAACCACTTAATCTGCACCACTGGCAGTGCTGAGACTGGAACAAACAGCTGAAAAGTTTCACTATTGCAGACATCCAATCCCTGGTTTATCAGTTCTGTTTTTACAATGAAATGCAAATACATATAAATAGTTTCAAGTTATGCATTACAGTCATGGACACAAGAGGCACTGTTTTAGTTTCTTATTCAGAAACAGCGCACTCAGTTTCTTGTTCAGTTCAATTTTGAACTTGAACACCAAACTGTTTTGCAAACCGATTCCTCTCCTTTGACTCCATTTTAAGGTGGAGGGGCCGCAGGTCATCTTGCCCTGAAGCAGTCCTTAACACTGTGGCGCTAAAGCTGGTTTAAGCTTGTTCAAGAAATACATCTTGAAAAGAACATGTCTGCAAGATGAGGACAGGCTGTAACCTGGTCTGAAAATCCTGAAACAGCATTCAGAGTGTGCTCTGGCGGCATAAAAAAGGAGGTGAGTGTTTGGGAACGGGCTCTGCGATGGTGTAGCCATGTGTTTGGTCCCGGGTAGCCTGGAGCCTAGGCATGGTGACTGATGGCAGCCTAATTCAGCCTGACTGCCTATACTGTGGGTAATTACACTTGTGTCTGTTCTCAGACAAGCTTTGCTCCATGTGTTTCAGTCTTTCAACATGTGTTCCCCCTGCAAACTCATTTCAGATCTCCAAGTCTCTCATACCACCCCCCCACGGCACCTCCCTTGAACCACAAAGGGTTAAAACAATTAATCTTCCTTAACGATTCTGTCATGGCCTGGGCACATGGATCGCCCTGACACGGAGGAGAGACAGAGGCAGGAGATGTGCGCCAGGGACACTGGGTGTGTGCGTGCGTGTGTGGTGTGTGTGTCAGGATGGGGGGGTGGGGGTTCCCACTAAGTGGAGCCGGCTGCGCCCCTCCCCCAGGTTCGGTCCTGTGACGGTACCTGAGGAGACTTGTGGGAACGCCAGCTGTACTGGTGGCTGTGAAGGCTGGCCAGGAGCACGTTCTCATCCGTGTCCACCTGCCCGAAGCGCAGCGTCTCGTGGGTGTCGTTGCAGATCACGTAGTGGCTGAACACCAGCTCCTCCGCGTGCTGGTCCTGGTTCTGTGGGAGAGATGAGGAGATGGATGAGGAGTGGCCCAGACAGATACTCCCCTGTGTGAATGAGTGTGCGTTTACGCTCGGCTGCCCTATATCTTAAACTGTCCATCCAGATAACAGTTCTGCTTTATGTAACTGGTCCCCTAAAATTATTTCTGGCTCCAGCTTGGCACTCCTTCTGGAATTGTGTGGATCCACCACTGGTGTGTCCGTGCCTTTCTGTGAGTTTGTGTGTGCGGGTGTATGAGCAAGTGTGTTAGACTGCATGTGTGCTGGTTTGTAAGATTGTGTGTGTGTGCGCACACATATGGGCATGAGTGACCTGTGTGTGCGTATGCATGCTTGTGCTGGTGTGTGTTTAGAAAGAATTTGTGTGTGTATGTGTGTGTGTGCTTTGCGAGTGATTGTATGGGCGTGTATGTTTGTGTGTTGGACTGCTTGTGCATTCTTGCAGGGTGTTTAGTAGAGACCCTGTGAGCAGCTATCAAAATTTCAGCCTTATGGGGCGTGAATGACATCACTGTTGGGAACCAATTAGACAGGGAAGTCAATCATATGAAAGACTCTTGGGGGTTCGTGGCTGTATAAATGGCCTAAGAGGGAGGGCACTCCCGCCCCAAACCACGACCACAACATCCCGACTCCTTGACACTCAGGCCTGACTGACTACATACCAGCTAATGTGCTAACGTGACACACACCACGACTGGGACTGGTCACTCATGGCTTCAGGCCTGACTGAGTAAATACCAGCTAACGTGCTAATGTGGTGTTGTTCCCCACACTGGGGCTGGTCACTCATGGCCACATAACTCCCACAGATCACCACGCTGCTTCATGCTCATCAAGCTCTACGCCAGCTCAACCAATCACGCCAGCTCAGAATGCCATACTTTTGATGAGAGTGAAAAATGAAGTGTGTTTACTCAACAGCACGCTGCACAGATGCTGGAGCAGGCCCCCACCCACATGAAGGGGCTGGCTGGGGGTGTTGGGAGGGCTGCAGAGAGCTCTAGGCATGCATGTCGAATGGACAGTGGCAGCCGTGCACCCGTACGTCAGCTCGCATGCGAGGCGGGACGTGTCACTCCCCCACCGCGTCGAGTGGAGGGAGCAAGCCTCTGCTGGCAGAGCTCAGGCACACGCGATTCCCAAGCAGCTCACAGTCACTCATGAATCACTTCCCAAAAACAAGGCCCTGGTCCTGCTAGGGGTGTCCACTGCACCCCACCCATACATCTCCGGAGGTTTGCCTCAGAGTACTACTCCAAAAGAGCTCCTGGATAAAATATTCAAACAGTCCCAGTCTGTACTGAAAAAAAGAATAAGAGCAGGGTGCTGGTAACTCAGACGGTCAATAAAGCTTGACATTTTATTGCCAAGCCGGTTCTGATCCCTTGTTGTTGCAATTGAGAGCGGATGGGAAAGTTTACACCATTAAAAAACTGCTGGACAGAGTGTCTTTCATTCCAACGGGACAGCTGTGAACAGAGTTCAAATCCATTTCGTTTTTATAGTGGAATGCAATCTTCGACTTGATTCTATGGAACAACCAGCTTTATAAACTTCTTGCCATCTTTAAAATGCCATTTTAAGCCCCCTTTGATGATATCGCCTTTCAAACCGAATTCATAAAGTTACACGATACACAGACGAAAACTGTTTCTCTTATGAAGTTAATCTTTTTTGTCTATCAATGATTTTTTATAGATGCATGCATGAACATAGGGATACTTTAAGAATCAACAGTTCCTGCTTATTAAAAAGCACAGATGACATTTTAAAACTCAATATCTGTCTCAAGGGGATTGAACGTATCAATTACTATCATTTGAAGAGGCATGACTGTGAAAAAATGAATAAATAAAAACAGGACTGCAAGGTATAGAGCCATATTTAACACAAAATAATGTCAACAAGCAGCAGAGCACTACACGAGAGAGGCGAGAGACAGGGACAATAATACCCTCACAGGGGAAATGCATATGAAATTATAGATCTGGACATTATCCAAGCAGAAGTTAGGCAGCACAGTCTGTACTAAAGTGGATGTTAAAAAAAATAGCAATAATCTGATCATGGAGCCCCACCTATGAAGTGAAGGGAAAAAAAACACCAAAAAACTGTAATGTCAGATTCCACATCTGTTACGAACAGGAACCTGATATCTCTGCAACCATTCTTTAGGGGAACCAAACAGGAAAAAAGGAAAACACTCAAATAAGAAAAAGGCCTGTTCTCTCGCCTCGAACATTAGGTGCACATTTGTGCTCTGTGAGAAAGTGGGGTGTATAAATACTACTGTGCTTTAGTGTGGCTTGTGCCCCCCTCCCGCGGCCCCTGTTCTGGGGGGGGGGGAGGCTCGGCTCTGCCCTGTGATTGCGTGGTGACTCAGGGTTCTCCAGCGGCCTCCTGCAGCCCCCATCCTTACTGGCCTCCCCACCACATCACTGCAGGGTGGCGGCCAGCCTTGACACCAGGAAACAAGAAAATTACTGCAACAATTACGCAAGTATATCCTTCTGTGGTGCATGTTAACATTTCCCAACCCCTGTTTCAATCAGGATCAACTATTTGCAGAATGTACCTATCAAGATGCATGACGCTCAACATAAGGTTCTGTTTAATCGCCCCAAATGAGGTTTACAGCACCAAAAACACACGGGGTACGAAACAGAGGAGTCCCGCCGCTGGGCATGCTCACAGGTTCCCCGGGCTCTGTGGACGTGGGCGAACACGTTTATGAGGAAGATGCGTTTTGTTCAGGGACTTTCTTTGGGCCTTAGGCGAACGCAAAGGACACACGCGTTTTTCTGGTTAACAGACACACGCTTTCCTGCATTGTAAAAACAATAGGAGGTAGTGGTGGGGGGTGGTGGTGGGGGGGAAGAAAAGGCGAAAAAGGGACCAATAATACAAGAACGAGCTCTGACAGAAATCAGATGCAGTCTGATTTTTGTTTTCACAGTAATCTGCTGGCTTAGTGTTTCATGAAAAACGCACTGATTGATCACAGATGAGCGCATATGCAGATAAATTCGCAGATTTCCCAATTGTCGACTCGACAAACAAGCTCTCAGAACCTCCCGCGGCTTCGGAAGGGGGTCTCTTCATGGACACGGCCCTGTCCAAAATGCTTTGGTCTGGGTACAACAGTCTAACAATATAATAGCGAAGCCAGACAATAAGTTAATTTACAACTGTTTATTTCAGTGCATTTACACAATCAAATAAATTTGCCCATTGTAGTTTGACTGAAAACTGGGTCTGGCTTCAAATGAGAACGGATTTGTTCCTTGTGTTGTGTACTGTACTAACAGGGAAGGGCAAGAGCTCTCTCTTACATTCCCTTAACAGTACAGTAACGTGTGACAAAAAACAGATGAGGTTAGCTTCATTTTAAAAGAAAGACATGCAACAGTGACTATGTTTACTAAACAGAGGTCTCTAAGAGAAATATTATTCATGTTTTTTTTTCGTCTTTAGTTCATGTTTTCCCTCCCAAAAAACCCAAAATGCATTAGAGTGACTTGCAAGGTCTTATTTTAGCTTCTTAAAAGGGAGTAGCTAAAACTTCACAGAGTCGGTACAGGAGTGATCAAAGAAGCAGTGGCCGTGGGTCCTAAGCCAGTCTAAACCTTGGCAGGTGTCTTTGGGAGAGTTCACCGTGCTTTCACGGGCTGCAGTTCACACAGAACCACCCAGGCCCGACCCAAACAATCTGATGGACCTCGGTCAGTGGCTGATTCCAGTCCAGCTTCAACTGTGTGCATCTGCAACAGCTGTCTGCTGTCCCAAGTGAGTTTCAGAGCTCTCATTTTATATTCCTACATTTAACATAAAACATCAATTTGAGAAAATGTTCTTGCTAATTCTTCCGTTGAGCTCTGCTCATATCGTACACAGCTCGGGTAATAGTTGTAACATTCTTCCGTTCGTGCTGCACACCACATGATATTTTCAAACTCTCAACCTCACATGGACAAAGAAGAAGGTAACAGCACGACATTAAAAGAATTATGCCCCAGGCTAGCCATAAGATTCAAGCCCCAGTCAAGCCATAAGACCCGTGCAGCTGTTTGACCCCTTGAGCACAGTTGACTGTAAGTCACTTTGGATAAAGGCGTCAACTCTATAATTCCAATGTAATGTGTGCAAAATCACTTGTGGCAAAGTTGGAAGAAACCCCATCGATTCCCATTAAACCCTAGATACTTTGCTCTCTGCATAACCTTGCAGTTCCTGAAAGACAATACATCAAGTGGGCACTCTGTGGAGGTGGGGCATGGACTCACCTGAGCCCAGGCCTGCAGGGCGGTGTCCAGCGTGTGGATGGAGTACTGGCTGATGTTCATGAAGACGGGGTCGATGAAGATGTTGCCATCCAGCAGCTGTTGCCGGGGGCAGTGGGAGGCGGCGGCCTGGCCCTGCAGGAGAAAGGGCTGGACCAGGCTGAGCAGGGTCAGGTTGCGGTACTCCAGCAGCCTGCAGTCCAGCTCGGTGGAGAAGTGGAACTCCTGGCACTGCTGGCCCCCGCTGCTGCTCCACTGCCGCAGGTAGACGCGCGGCTCCCGCGCCCCCAGCACCAGGTACTCCTGCTCCTGAGGCAGCTTCCTGTCCGGGAGGAAGGGACGCAGCCGCCTGGCCGGAGCTGGGCACGACCAACACACAGCAGCGACTCTTTATGTGTCACTCCACAACACCATATGCATGCTCATTTTAACCACTGGATAGAAGTACAACCACAGTTACAGCAATCCTGTGCTGGTCTGTGTACCTGTAGAACTGCAATGACAAGCGAATTTTCACATCCATGATTCTGTCATTACACCACATCATAAGATTTTAATCAAGCTATTCACAGCAGAGCAGCACCAGACTGATCATTCTGCCCAGAAGTGAGACAGCCATGCAGAGAGCTACAGTAACATTCTCTCAGAACAGGAACAGGAGTCCCCTCAGACAGACGGTACAGGGTTACAGGTGAGGAGATGAGAGCCGTACCTGTGCCCAGCTGCTCCAGGTGGTGGCAGAGGCGCACCTCAGCCTGAGCCAGCTGTAGGGACACCCCCACGGAGGGAACGAACCAGGGAGCGAAGCAGGAGTCCACCCGGGTGCATGCCGCCAGCGCCGTGGGGGAAACCAGCTGGTCACAGTGGAGCTGGGACCCTGACTCGCTGTCCGAGCTGAGCGGGAGGAAGAGGAGGCGATGGGCACCCTTAAACTCAGACACAACACACGCCTACAATGTCTCCCACACCTACAGACACCCGGAACTCTAACATCCCCATCTTAAAACCCAACCCAATCCAGTCGCTATACCCTGCAGATAATAGCTGATTGGATGACTGCTCTTGTATTTGTTAAATCAAAAACCTGACGGATAACAAACTCCCACTCATTTACTGCCTGCACAAGCTTCCTAGCTAATAAACTGAATCCTTGATATATTTCTGTATCTTAGGTGCTTTTGGTTGGGTCACATTCACAGGACATAAATGGGATGAAAATGAAGACAGACCGCTGGGAAATGGGTCTGTCCAGTAGGAGTTACACTGCTGCTGTTTAACACTGTAGAGAGACACTCACATTAACTGCTCGCCATGGCCGATTAACACAAACACTCAGCAATTCAGCTAAAGGGCTGTCTGTACTGTAATTTGCAGCTACCATGATTCACCATGAAAATTCACTGTGAAAACTTTCATAACACAAAGGGTTGGTGCAATTCTCTTTAAAAGATAACCATCACATGTTGACAATTTTCATTACTTCCAATTGGCAGCACCATGTATGTGTGTTTGAGTATGTGTGTGTGTGCATGTTTTTTTTTAGAAAGTCTAGGAAGGGAGATGAAACGAGAAGTAGGGAAAGGGAATCAGTTTTGATCAAAAAGGACAAATAATTTAAACATAAAGGAAATGTACTGTTTGCAGTATGATTATAATGAAATACAGATGTATATTTAGCTTTTCACTGGATTGTAGTTCTTTTTATTATTTTTTTTTCCTCCTCTTCTTTTCCTTCAGTGTTTTCCTAGTCCTCCCCCTGGGTTCCTCTGGATCTCTTAAACCGATGCAGAATGTGGGCTTGGCAGTTCGGTTACACAAACTGAGAAATGAGCGAGGCGGGGGAGGCAAGGGAAATGGGCGAGTGGGCGCAAAGCGGAGGTGTCGCTTGGCGGGACGGCCTGACCCAGGAACGCCTCAAACCCACACCAAAGGGCTTGCCGTTCGCTCCCCGATTAGATACACTCAAGGTAAGAGGCCAGGAATCCGGATTAGGCCTGACAAGCGCTGGGTGTTCTGGGAAAGCTCATTAGCTCCATCTGACCTGAGTCCAAGCCCGCTCCCAGCTCCTGCAGGCCAGATGTGCGCTGCTACACTGCCGGCTTTTGTGCTCGAAAAGAACCCGTTTTTTCACTCCTGCTCTTAAACACGGGCGGAAACAGCCCACCTCACCCTGCAGGAAAGGGGGCGGGGGTGGGGCAGAGGGAGTGTTATATGTGGCCTAGAGTGAGCTGGGGTGAGGGAGTGTTATATGTGGCCTAGAGTGAGCTGGGGTGAGAGGGGGTGCAATTGAGTGGGGTAGAGTGAGTTGGGGTGAGGCAGGGAGTGTGATTCAGTGGGGTAGAGTGAGTTGGGTTGAGAGGGGTGTGATTGAGTGGGGTAGAGTGAGTTGGGGTGAGGCAGGGGATGTTATTGAGTGGGGTAGAGTGAGTTGGGGTGAGAGGCAGTGTTAGGTGTGGGATAGAGTGAGTTGGGGTGAGATGGCGTGTGTTTGAGTGGGGTAGAGTGAGTTGGGGAGTGTGTTTGAGAGGGGTAGAGTGAGTTGGGGTAGGGCAGGGGGAGTGTTTGAGTGGGGTACAGTGAATTGAGGTGAGATGGGGGTGTGTTTGAGTGTGGTAGAGTGAGTTGGGGTGAGATGGGGGTGTGTTTGAGTGGGGTAGAGTGAGTTGAGTGAGTTGGGGTGTGGGAGAGGGAGTATTTGAGTGGGGTACAGAGAGTTGGGGTGAGGCGGGGGTGTGTTTGAGTGTGGTAGAGTGAGTTGGGGTGAGATGGGGGTGTGTTTGAGTGTGGTAGAGTGAGTTGGGGTGAGATGGGGGTGTGTTTGAGTGGGGTAGAGTGAGTTGGGGTGTGGGAGAGGGAGTATTTGAGTGGGGTACAGTGAGTTGGGGTGGGGCAGGGGGTGTGTTTGAGTGGGGTAGAGGGAGTTGGGGTGGGGGGCAGGCTGCTTACCTCTGTTCGTCCCCTCCCTCTGCCGTGTTGTTCAGGATGATCCTCCAGAGGTCAGAAGCCACCAGCTCCTTCTGCTCATTGGTCAGGCTCACGCTGGGAAGCTGCAGCTTGCACGCACTGCTCTCTGATAGGCTGAATTCTCGGTATGGGATGAAGGCACGCTGGAGTTCATCCCAGTACTCCAGGCTACAGGGCACCTGTGGGAAGCCCAAGGCCAGCGTGTTAGCGTGCTAATGCCTGGCAGTGTCCGCTCAAAGGGCTGAGTAATGAGCGTTAACGGCTGCTGGCCTGCATGGGGCTGGAATGCAGATTCACCTCAGCGCTCCACCGCACCCTGGAGGGAGAGAGTAGGTGATGATGGCTCTCATTTGCTGTAGGGTGTCCCTGAGGGCCAAGCCGACTGCGTCACATGGACTCCACGCTATTCTGCGGTTAAGCCTGCACCACACTGAGCTAATCACACTACCACACACAGTGTGGAGGTTTTACAGTAGCTGTCATGGAAATCTTCCTTGCCTTGCAGAGTATCTGCATGTATCTACAGCCCTTCAAATCCATTAAATAAGCTACATGAAACCTTGAGACACCTCTGTTCCATGGAAATGTTAAGTCTGGGCTGAAGAAATTCCTGCATTTCGCACATAATTACTACTCCAGAGAGCCTGCCAAAAAGAGTGTAGGCTGCTGTTTGCTCCTCAACACACTCCAAAACCAATTACTCATTAACCAATTAATCATGAACTGATTAATCAAACCAATTAATCATTTCTGATTAGGAACCCTCTCTTAATCATTCAAAGGGAGAAACAAAATGTGGAAAAGTTGGGTTTTGCTACTGGAAAATCACGGATGTTCACGTCCTGTGAAATGCATCGCAATGCGCTGTGAACATGGCGATGATGAAATGCTGGAGGGAGCCGTCAGTACACCTGTAACTGAGGGAATCGCATATTTTGGCCCAGATTTGTCCCAAATGAACGCAACCGCTACTGAGACTGGAACCGGAGAGCGCTGCAGATGAAGTCATGGTCTTTATGCAATGTGAGCGATGCACACTTTTTCTGAGAATATCTCATAAATATTTCTGACAGAGCCCCCCCAACCCCCCCCACACACCCCAAGATCTCAATAAAAACTTCCATATTTCCATTCTTAACTCCCAGAATTACATTCATGTTTTTAGACATTTTATAATAACTATACAGAGAGGTGTGTAACAAGCTCATTGAGGTTTTTGTAGGTTTCCTTTTCTTCCAGCTACAGGACTGTATAATTACATATAATGACTATTCACAGATGAGTTTAAGCTTAAACACATTAAGCTAAATGCTTAAGACATCCTTAACTTCATTAAATCAATATGTGGATTTCTAAAGCACCTTGAAAAATATATCACAGAGTTTGAAAGCGGTCAAGTGATGCCCAAATTGCAGATGTGTCAGTTACAGAAATGGACACATTCTGTAACAGTCAAAAATCATGATATGCCAGACTAGGACAAACAGGAAAGAGGGACAGTGGAACAATTCAAAGCTCACTTACAGAAACAGAAGTGTTAAAAAGTTCCCACAGAGAAGAATGCACACCTCAGTAACTCAGACTCACAGTCTTAATGAGAACTCTGAAGCTGGTCTGCATGCAAAGGGTGTCCTGACTCCTCATTAGTCAATAAATATTCATATATTGATGGGTGTTTCCTTTATTTGCTCTACCACCTGTATGTGATCTGTGAGTTCTCCAGAAACAGAGCCACCTGCCTGTGTTTAACCCTCTGTGTGCTTAACCCCCCTCCCCAGGCTGCATCGGTCTCTGGCCTGATTGTGTGTAGCCGTCCTGTAAACAGAGCTCAGGCCCTGGTGTTTTTACATGCGGTGAATTGCTCCCGAATGTGTTTCCACTGGCTGTGTTTACAGAGAAGCCTGAAGTCTCTGCGCTTTATTTACGTATCTGATTTCCACTTTCCGTCGCGCTATGCACCGTGGCAGATAGACCCTGGGCCCCCTGATCCATGATTGGACAGGGAGGTTTCGGCTTCCTCTCTTATCTGCTCTCTCTCGATGGGGAGATGGTGGAAAAAAGGATCGGAATGTCCTTCACTCAAGCAATCTTTGGCAAATTCTTTCAGCTGCTCTCTGCTCGCATGTGAATGTGTTGCTGAACTCTCTATAGGCAATGTGACCAACAATTAAACATTGTCCAGCAGAGCTGCTGGCCAGTCAGCACTGACTTTCATCTACAGTCTACAGAGTATCCAGCACTGCATCAAGCCCATTTACCTACAGTCTACAGAGTATCCAGCACTTCATCAAGCCCATTTACCTACAGTCTACAGAGTACCCAGCACTGCATCAAGCCCATTTACCTACAGTCTACTGAGTATCCACTACAGAGTATCCAGCACTGCATCAAGCCCATTTACCTACAGTCTACAGAGTACCCAGCACTGCATCAAGCCCATTTACCAACAGTCTACAGAGTATCCAGCACTGCATTAAGCCCATTTACCTACAGTCTACAGAGTATCCAGCACTGCATCAAGCCCATTTACCTACAGTCTACAGAGTAGCTGGCACTACATTAAGCCTGGACTGGAACATGCCAGAGGCCTCAACTTGCCTTGGCAACCTGCTTCAAGAATACACAACTCACTGTGTGAAATAATACCTCCTTATGGAAGTATGTGATGTACCAAAAATTCATTCATTTCTATCCATGTTGTTCTATCTATTGTTATACAACAATAATCTTTTGTAGTTTATTAATCTGTTGAGGAATGTAAAAATCTTAATTAAATCCCTAATTAGTCACAACCTGAACAGCATAAATATCCAGAGTCTTTCCTCATAGCTTTAACATCTCATAACAGGAACAAAAAACATGACCAATGCCTTAGCAGTACCAACCACTCAACAGCTCGCTCAGTCATACTTCTTACCAGAAATTATGATGAAATATTACTATTAGTTTGAGATTTTTTCCCAGCAAAAACTCACAGTCCATTCCAGATTTTAATTAATAAGCAGGGAGAATGATGAGTACGCCGAGCAAGGGAACCCTTTGGGACCGTTTTTAAATGTGGGTAACCTGAGATATTAAACGCCAAGGTTTAGGTGTGTGAGGTGTAAAGCTGGTGGAGTTCACATTAACCACATGGACAGGCTCTTATTTGTTCAGTGCAAAAGCTGTGACTAATGCACAGCTAGCTGAGAGCTGTCCCACTAAAATAATATATTCTTTGGCCGAGGCCTTCCTCTCTCCCACTCCCCCTCTCTCTTCGGCTGAAGTAATACAACTGACTCACTGTACTTTTAAAACCCTAAAAGGTTGCATTGTTGCTGCTAATGAGATTGTGGATGTAGGAATATAGAATGACAAAATAAAAGGGGGTACATATTAGAAACAGAGGGGTAAATAAGTGCAGAGTAAAAAAAAAAAACGTGGGCCCATGGTGCTCATAATGATGACAGCAACACCAGCTGTACTTTAATTATTGCCACTAAAAGCTGCGGTTCACTTTGGGCCGCGATAACTACGGAACTGATGCAAGGGGACCGCTGCCGGGGGGTGGGGGGGGGTGCGGAAAGAAACCCACAACCCTGGAGAGAGATCGGGACACTGGGAAGGGGAATTTTGGGAAGACAAGGATGTGAAGGAGGATCAAAGACCTTCCTGAGCAGGAGGGAAAAAAAAGGTGGTGTAAAGTTCAAGCCCAAACACCAGCTAGAGTATGTATACATTTTTTTTAAAGGAGTGAATCATTACCGCTTGTAGCTGGTCAGTGGTTCTCATGGTCTAGGAGGCCTCAGAGAGAGAAAGAGAGAGAGAGCATGTGGACAGGACACCTGCCTGTGATTCACTGGTGGACCACACGGTGGTGTGAAGGTGAGAATGACTCACTTCTCTCTCCCCTGCAGGTGGGAACTGCTGGACCGATACCCAAGGTTACCCCCTCCAACCCCCCCAACCCCCCATCCCCCCCATCCAAGTCCCCGGTCTCCTACTGTATTTAAAAACAATGCTGCAACAATTCGGCTTTGACTAATGGAAGCGGTTTAAATTCCCCTTTGAGATACTGGAACCAG
The DNA here is from genome assembly GCA_022829145.1 of Albula goreensis. Taxonomy (NCBI): domain Eukaryota; kingdom Metazoa; phylum Chordata; class Actinopteri; order Albuliformes; family Albulidae; genus Albula; species Albula goreensis. The sequence continues at coordinate 6,236,700 of CM040750.1, read as the reverse complement.
TCGTGAAACCACAACTATTTAAATGCAGGAAATCTTGATTTTATAAAATGTTAATGTGATCCACTCTGGGGACAGCGGGCTGAGCCAGGCTCTGGCTCGCCACAGGAAATCTCTCTCCCTCTGTTCTGGAGAGCGGGGAGATGGCAGACCAGCTGTGCACCGCTCACCTGCGCCTCCCAGCCCCCAGGTACCGCGGCTCCGATCCGCACAGACTCACGGACCGGAAAAAAAAAAAAAAAGCGGGAGGAAAAGAGAACAGGCAGACGGGGCTCATCTAACGCGACCCGTTTCCTCCACTCCGCCATATGGCCGTTTCAGAGCCTGGAGAAGACTCAGCCGCCATCCCTTCCTCTCCTCATGAGGAATAAATGAGATTCTTTTTGGAGTGCAGGGGTAAGCTATTTCTGTTTTTCTGACTTTTATTACTGCATTTCCGTTCTCTGTTGCTGGACTTTTTCAGCCTACGAGAAAATCAAATAAAAAATGAATTAATTGAGCCCTTTTGAAGTCCTGTATAAAAGAAAAGCAAATAAAATCTCTCAGCTCGGGAGGCTGAAACCAATTAGGCTGGGATCAGTATGGGCCGGCTAATGACATAGGCCTCCAGTTAAGCTCTCCATCAGAGCTGCGTGAGTCTGTCTGAACCAAAGAATGAAGTGAGGGGGCCGTGTGTCACACTCATATCCAGTATCCAGTGTCTAATAATTACTCCGTGTTTGCTTAATTCCAGAGCGGAGGAATACGATACGCTTCGAAATGGTGCCCAGTTTGATCAGTTTTTCAGGGCTGTCCTCATGCGGTGCCTTCAGTCAGGCCCTTCCTGCTCTTTGCTGTGAATGATTAGGCCTCCTTAGCGTGTGATTCACAGCGCTGGCGCATTGTGAGTGACTGGCCCTCCAGACTCAGGGCTCGGCAATGACTGATGGCGGCGCGGCCCCCTTTCAGCGCCTCGGCCGTGTCGGCCGCACACCTGATTCGCTTTAGGAGACATGTCAGGAGAGACGTCTTCATGCCAGACAAAGTGAGGAGGATGTGGAAACCACATGCTGAATCCCCCCAAACAAAAAACCCTCAAAAACCTCGTCCATCTCCTGACAGACGCCGTGGTGCGGCCCCTGGACGAGACCACCTCGCCCAGCGCCTCTCCTGTCAGAACCCACACACTGGTGTTTCATCTACCGTCCGTGTCATCAAACAAAAGAAAAAAAAAAAAAAAAGAACTCAAACTCGAGTCTTGGAGGGGAAATGTATTTTGTGGATATCAGCTTACATGTCAGCAGTGAGCATCACCTCATGCCTCCTTGATTAACATGTGCGGGCGGGGAGAGAGAGATAGAGAGATACAAAGGGGGAGAGAGAGAGAGAGAGAGAGAGAGAGAGAGAGCGGATCTCAAGACATTTATCACGTTTCCTCAGCTGCTAAGCCCCGGAGCCAGTCCAAACATCTGCAACACCTTGTAACCTCTGGGTGTCTGGGCTCAGCCCCACTGACAGAGGGGGAAATGACAGGGATGAGATGGCTGGAGGAATCCAGTAGTGCAAAAGCTTCTGCTGCAGGAGGACTCTGTTCTACTCAGCTCCGCTCTGGACTCACACGCCCGAGACAGCAAGTTGCCAGCACATAACGTCATCTAAGCTGGAGGGGCGCAGATATCTAGCACTACACACGTCCAGAGGTTACTTTCCCACAAAAACATCTATCACAGGTGAGAAACACACAGCTCTATAACACCTGCAGCAAAAAAGACTCACAGAGCTCACTCCGTTTGTGTGTGCACTCTTTTTTCCATAGTGATTTTATATAAGTAGCATGGGGCAGGATGACTGTGAATATCAGGTCTCACAGCTGCACTGCTGCTCCTTACTGAGGATGGCTGTACCCTTCCAATACTATCTCCTCATATCACACAGATTTGGAGCTCTGCAGTACAATTTCAACAGCTAATAATTACTCACCATCATAATATACCACACAAAATGTATTTTATCTGAGTGTGTGACTGACATTTATAAGAAAACACGTCTTAACATTCTGTTTTCCCATGAAACACTAAGAGTCCTCTGGTACTTGAGAGGGCCTCAGACTCCAATCTATGAGTAGGTCCCTGATTTGGTAAAAAAGCGCATGAGCAAATCCTCACTTTAACATAATGACTGCACTGAAGTATGAAAGCTCTCTGACAGTGGGAGCAGAGCTGACTGAGAGCTGTACATGCCGACATTGGCAGAGCAGTTTGGTCACCGTTTCCGCCGAACACGGATGCTCTCGTGGATACCCAGAGCACAGACAGGGCGCTACTGACCTGGAGTACGTCCCCCAGGTCGGCCGTGCTGATGTCGGGGTCCTCAGTGGTGTTGAAGGGGACGGGGGTGATGCGGACGAACGTGAGCACTCGGGGTTCGGGGTACCTCCAGAGCATGACCCCGGGGCTGTCGTCCGTCTCATTGTAGAACACCACCTCATAGGTTCCCGGAAGCTTCTGGGAGGCTGTGGGAGAGAGTTGAGCACAAACCTTCACCTTCCACCTGTCTACCTGTATCTACCTGCCAAACAAACCTGCACTGTGATTCCACAAGCATCTCTCACAGCACAGTTTTTACATTTCAGCATTTAGCAGCCACTCTTATCCAGAGCAACTGACACAATTTACATTTCTACACAACATCCGTTCATAAAACTGGATGTTTTATTGAAGCAATTTGGGTTAAGTTCATGCCTGAAGGGTTCAACAGCAGTGCCCTACCTGGGACTGAACCCACTACCTCTCAGCTGGAAGACCAGCTGATTACAATATCACTATTTTATTTTGTTGCTTTAAAGACGCAGGGAATGGAAGAAGCTTAACCCCCCCACATGGCCCTGAGGCCGTGTTGCTGTTCCAGACTCCGGCGCCCGTGCCCCTGCTCTCAGCATGCTGCACAAAGATTACTTTTTTACTACTGAAACAGCCCTGTTTTTTCCCCAAAATGAAACAACAGTATTAAATGCATCAAAGAGTAGGGGAACAATGCAACAAACAGACATGGTGGAGAGCTGAACCACAGCTTCAGGCGGGGATCACTGACAAGGCTTTGGGGGGGTTTATTCCCTCTACTCTGTGAGGATTGTGGGATCCTGGGGGCATTTTTCATGTGAAACGCCCCCTCTGTCCCTCCCTCCTTCCCTCCCTCCCTCCCTCTGTGGAATGTAACTAGGCAGGCAGGTCTTGCTGTATCCAGGGTCACTCCAGCCAGGCCAGGCTGCCTGGCCTACTGTGTCAGGTTGGCCTAGGCCGGGCCTGTCTCCATGGCGCCCGCTCTGACCACTAGAGCCAGAAAGCTCACTCAGGTCAGTGGAGTTCAGCCGACGTGACGGGCCTGGAACGTTCGGACATCTCCAGTCACCGCGAGGGCGAGGGGAGAGGAGAGGGGGGAAAAACTGACAGGCAGGAAAGATAACGGAACAGTGCGTTCAGTCACGCTAAAAGGTGAACTGTGGACCTGGTTCACTCACTTTCAGTCCTCTACCTCAAACTTCTTTCAAGGAGTACTTTAATGGTCGTCACCAATTGTAAAATACATCATATTTAGTTTCCTGTGTGAGACAGAAATAACTATGGGCTGTCTTTTTTGAAAGAAAAAGCCATAAGCTTGTTTCAGAAACAGCTATTTATGAAAGCAGCATTGTACAAGCTAACAGACCACAGCCACCACTGTCAGTTAGTCAGCTCAGCACTGGAGGGATCACCACACTGTGCTCCCTCACAGCCCACCCTCTCCTTCACCACACTGTACTCCCTCACAGTCCCCTCCTCCTTCAACACACTGTGCCCCCTCACAGTCCACCTCTTCCTTCACCACACTGTGCTCCCTCACAGTCCACTTCCTCCTTCACCACGCTGTGCTCCCTCACAGTCCACCTCCTCCTTCACCACACTGTGCTCCCTCACAGTCCACCTCCTCCTTCACCACACTGTGCTCTCTCACTTCATCCTGCTGGTCCATCACTCATTAAGCTCCCCAGTGGAAACAGTACATCTGTCTGTTCCAGTTCAATTTACTCAACTCTGTAGCTCCAATGCTGCAATAAGGGAACTGCAAGGTTTAGCACACCACTGGGAATGCACTACTCAGGCAGTAAGAAAAAGGACACTCATATGATATGATGTTCTATTCAATTTTATAAAACATGACACATATAAGACATGCATTCAAAAGTAAGAGGCTGCATTTGAGTTAAAAGTCTTCCCAGGGATTCCTTGTAAGTCTAATAATCGAGATGGGTAAACTACTGAATTATCAGGTGGATTACTTGCTGATAACTGATTTTTTTCCCCCAAACAAGATAATTTGAATAAATGAATACAACTTTCAAAACCTCTTGACCATAGAATGCTGCATATTGCTATTTTTGTTAATCTTGGTACAGCTTGTTAGCTCATCTTTGGCCAGGGGGCTGAAATCCTGGAGGGGCACATGTGAAGCACCCTGTGAGTCTGCCATCCCTGCAGGCAGAGCCCACTTGAACATCTCCCTGTGACAAAATTCTGCAGCCAACAGCAAGAGGGAAAACAGGCAAACGCATGGAAGGTGACTGCCTTACATCACTGTGGGATCACTTGATTTCAAATTGCTTGCTGAATTTGTACAGCTGTGACGATGAGCAGGTACAGCACAGCTCAAACCCCACCACGCTGTGGGTTTGTGGAGGCTCTGATGTGCTCTCTGTGGTCAGTGGTTACCTGAGTCCTGTATGTACTGGAAGAGGCCGGTGCGGAGATCGTCCGAGCTGTGCTCTGTCCTGGTGCAGTGGGGGCCGGGGGAGGATGGGGGCTGCGGCTGGTGGGGCGTGTCCTCAGGCTCCGCCTCCACATCTGCCTCGGCCATGCCCCCTCTCTGCAGGTAACTCTGCAGGTGTTCGTGCACCAGGACCAGGCAGTTGAGATGCTCCTGTCCCCAGAAGACCTGTCGGGGTAAAGAGGGGTGAGTCTGGTGACTGTGTGTCCCATGTTCTGCTCCCTGCCTGCTGACTAAACCCGCCATATTCCCACTCCGCCCACGCAGCCAGCGCGGAGGGTTTGGCCCAGCCAGCCGGAATCTCTGAGTCAAAAACACGGCCGTGCGCTGCTGAGTCTGACTGCACCTCAACAACAAGGAAAAAGTGGGGATTTCAGAGGAGAAAAAGCCTGAGAACGGCCGTGTTTGCCACAGGAAAAGAGGATTATTAAGTGCTACACTCTGATTTTGATGTTGATGATGTGGTTATACAGAGGATTATGTGACTCACTGTGTAGCATATTCACACAGTGATTTTCTCAATATTTTCAACTAACAAAGTTTGCCGTGTGTTATCTTCCTCTGAATGTCTGAAGGACCAGAGCGCCAAATGTGTGAAGCATCCTAGGACAAGGCTAGGCCCAGTAAGGAGGCCTAGAGCAGAGGATACAGTAGCCTCACATTTTGTACTGTGCAGTGCTGTGTGTTTTAAATCTGGGCATGAGAACAGGAGAGGGGAGTGAGAACTGATGGTTGAAATGAGGCTTCATGAACCCTGTTAGGGTGGACCTACACTCAGCCTTCAATCACTAACTTGTTTGAACCAATCAAAAAGCTTTTTCTCTCTACAGCCAATGCAGTCCAGTTCATTGAGTCACTAATACTATGAGGTAGCCCCTCCCCTATTTGCATGAAAGCTCACTCTTCCAGAGGGGACCCAGTGCTGACCTGCAGGAGGCCGCCTTTGAGGTCCAGCAGCAGTTTTGGCGGGCCGGGCTCGGGCCCCGGGCTCCCGCTGTGACGGCACCACTTGGCCTCCAGGTCGGCGCTGCAGCAGAAGGGCCCCAGCAGCACGCGGCTCCGCTCCTTCAGCCCTGTCTTCAGTAGCAGGTCCTGCAGCTCCAGAAGGAAGGAGGCCGCCTGTACCGGGTCTGTCACAGGGCAAAGAGCAGAGTGCATCTCAGTCTGGACACTCAAATACCTCTGATTAACACCTGCACTTATTCATGGGAGTTTTACAGAGATATATTGCAGTGATCTAAGTGCATGGTCTATGGCACACAGCATTAATGAGAGTCCAGATTTACTTCTGGTTGGTACATGGCAGTAGGTTGGAAGCACAACTGTGATGCAATTGTCAAAGGGGTGAGACTTTGCTGTCATTAACTATGGGTGTGTCCTGGGCACAATAACCCAATCAGGGTCATCCCTTTCCCGTGAAAGATTCACTGAACGGTGTGTCTGTTACATGCAGAAATCCATTTCACAAAAACAGATAATGAAGATAGATTTCCAGCAGTGAGGCATATTAAAGTTTAATGTAACTCAAATGCTGAATGCCCTTGCCCTGAATTGTATTTGTTTTACCTAAGAAAATGAATCAATTAAACACATTATTCTACAATGTACTACAATGTATTATAAACAAATTAGTTTGGTGCATAGTGACAGCTTTGTTGAATGCCCTTGATGACAGTTGCAAAGCTCCAAATGTGGATACGAGCTCCATCGGGACGCTGGTGTGCAGTAATAAATTCGAAAACATGTCCTGAATGTCACTGCAGAAGACAATGGAAGAGAAAGTGTTGAACATGGGTAGGCTAAACTTGAATTATGTTTTTGACTTCCTCTATATGTGGCGACACTGCAGCAAAACTGCTGAACAAAAATCATAGACATGATAGCAGAACAAGAATTACAGAATCAATCAGGAACTGGTCAAGAATGAGTAAGAGAGGCTAGTTTATTTAACTCATGCCACACCTTCCCTCTTCCTCAACTTAGCTTTATTTTGATATTAGTTTCTTCATAAACAGTAATTCTGACAGTAATCCAAACTACGGCACTTGTACTTCCAGCACACCTTCATGTTCATGTTTCATACAACATTACGGAAATGATGCCATTTAGATTAATGTTATGACTGTAATACGTTATTTTGTGTGGGCGCACTTTGTATCTACTAAACCTTTCATGGATGACACATTCCAGGTTTGGGGCTGTATGTAAGAGTGTGTGCGTGGGGGCCAATGCCCCCTCCGGGCAGGAGCTCGTTCTTTATAGCGGCTGTAAGACAACAGGGAAGCATCTGCGACGTGACGTCAGACGTGGTTTTGGTTCGGATTTTGGTTTTGGAATCAACATAGTAAGACACCAGCAATGCGCCAAACCACACCGCATCTTAAGACCAATCCACCGCAATGGATGGAAGTTCCTATACTATCACAAGAAGGTGGGCGCTGAAGGGGAAAAAGGCTGAGGTCTGACACTGGCAAAGCAGCTTGCGTCAGAGCTCCCGCCGCTAGGCACCGGGCGAAAAGATAGAGCCCACGCAGCTGAAGGGTGACTCTGTGCATCAGGAACCGAAACACTGACCAAAAACAGGTGCTCAAGAAACTTGGAGGCCGCAGTGCAGAAGCGGAGTGAGAGCAATGCCCTGGAAGGCCGCACTGGAGCAGTGGGCACATTACATCCAGCGCTCCAACACTGCTTATTCTGTGAGATAAAAATACCATCTTTGTTTCAGTCAGGCCGTACGACCCCCGAACCATTCCTCACAGCCCCATGGGTGAAGAGGGAATGCTTTCCCTGCAGGAGAAAAGCTGAAATTTGTTGGTTGAGATACATTACAGTACCTGCATAGCCAGCTGCTCATAGCTTCCAAAAACACTGCTCATAACCACAGAGCAGCTTAATGAAAACCAGAACCAGGCATTCATAATGCAAACTAACACAGCCGGTAAACAAGGACAGTTTCTCCAAGCTCAGTCTAACTCCTCATGGGGGGCACAAGGCAGGGGTGCTCAGTCTAATTCCTGAGGGTGGGGGCTTGTCAGGGGGAGGTGGTGTGGGGGGGGGGAGGGATGGGGGAGCAGGTCTTTTAGATCACACCCCCAGGTCCTGGGGCCTGCAAAACTCGTAAATCTCTGTAAAAATCCCTCTCTGTGACTTGCTGACGTGAAAAAGCTCGGCTGGTCCCCGGCACACTTGGACGGGCTCACTGTGTGACTAATGGGTCCTGAGGAGGGAGCGCTTTAACAGGGCTTTTACAGCGGCCTTAGGAGCAGAGTCGGAGATGGAGGGGAAACAGCCCTGGTCCACTTGTTTTGGTCCCGCTGTTTACAGTAACCGAGGGCTTTGTCTTGCTTTCATTTTGGATCAGGCCTCAAGTCTGACGGAGCAGGAGCGACAGTGAATCAGCTCTCCCCTTGGGCTGACCTATAAGTGAGAAACATATTTTCCAACACTGTAACTGAATAATACTTTTGGGGGTTGGGGGGGAGGGGGATGTTTTCTTCATCCATTGTGAGTTCTGTTCTTTTTTCTTTCCATATAGTTTGGGTTCCTTTCCCGCTCATAAAGGACAGTGTTCTCTGTGGTCACTGCTGTTTACCTGTCCTGTACATCTCTGTCCTCTACAGCTCTCAAACCTCTGCAGAGATTGATATGCTGGAGGTACAATGTGAATACTCCACCTGGACAATGAAAGGAGAGCCAAACTCAGCCCCTTCCCAGCTTATATACATTACACATTCTGCCCAGCAGAGATCCCTGCAATACAGACCACGACCCAATCAAATGCACTTAGTCTCTTTGAGAGCAAATGCAAACTTTACATTACAGCATACATTTCTCTGAATATTTTTGTTTAACTAGTGACAAGCAGTGTAAAAGACAACATGTACTTTATAATTTGTTCTTTTAAGTTCAAAATAGAACAGCATGTGCAATTTAGTCTGCTTTAACTGAATTGCAACAGTTCTTAAAGTGCCAAGCTTGTTTGATTTGGTCTTAGACAAAGTAATGTTTGCTTTGCTCTGTGAAAAATGTTGCTGAAGCTACAATGGAGCAATGCTAATAAAAAGGCTAATTGGGATTTGTTTGAAAGGAGAGAAACACTCCATATTCGCTAATGTTCAAGCACATATGTGTCTCTTGAGAGACAATGGAAATCCCATAATGCACTGCTGCACTTCTGATCTGGTGCCATGGGCAGAGAGTGCTAACGCAGTTAAAACAGACAGAGAGAGCGGCTGTCGACAGAGGAAGCCTGCTCACATTTAGGAATTCCAGTGAATTATCGTGTGGTCATCAACAGAATGCTAGAGTAACTGCAGCAAATTGGCTTCGGACTTAGACCATACTTATGGTAGACCATTTCTTTGAGTTGAAAGGACAGCCAGTATTGTCTGATCCCTCCCCACAGCCTCTACTGACCAGCAGACAGAGAGACGGGGGTGGGGAAGCTTCCGGAATTTCATATCCTAATTGGTAAATATTTTTGCCACATGGCTGAAATCAACCCCACTGGCAAAATGAACCTCCATGGTTAATCTTTTAAAAGGCAAATGGCCCAAAGGACATTAACCCCACAGTAACTCTGTGATGCTCTGAAGGCTGGATTCCAGGACATGACAGTGGTAAAACTCGTTTACTGCCGTTCCTGTTGCCACAAAATCACTGAAGAGACTCCTGCTCTGCTGTCTGATCTTCAAACAGGAGGCCCGTTGGTTATTTTAATCCCTCACGAACACCACTTAATTTGGCTTTATTGGTGGGTGGTGAAGGGCCCTTTTACAGGAGGGTTTTATGGCCTGGCCAGCCCTCCCCAACTGATGTGTTCATACGGGCAGGTTCGCCTGGAGTTCATGCTGCAGTTGAGCTGAACGAGGGGTTTAGGGGGTTGGGGGGCGGGGGCAATCCGAAGTGAGGCCTGGGTTTGTCCTCATGAAGGAAGAGAGAGGCCAGGAGGACACCAGAGACCCTGTCCGGTCAGAGGAGAGGAGCCAGAGGAGAGACCAGCTCCATCCTGGGGCAGGGTTACAATGTGTGATTACTTTTGCTTAATTGCATTGGGTGATTAACAGTCATATTCTGCGATTTCTTCCACACCCACACTGCCGCCCTGCAGCAGGGTCTTCCCTTGGTATGGCAGCCATGTGATGGGGCTCTGTGGAACAGGATAAAAGCGCTAGCGGGAGTCTACTTCTGATCCAGATCAATGTTCTTTCTGAATCTGGCTAGATAGGTTTATGTTATAATCAACACTGATCCAATAAAACAACTCGTTCAAGCATAGAATAGTTGGATACATGACCTTAACATAAAGTACTGAACAACTGGAGATGCAGTGAAGTTCAGAACATGCGACAAAACTGAAACATGGCCTTCCCAAAACCACCAAACTGTGAGCAGATTAATGCTGACATCACTCATTAATGAAAGTATGAATCATCATATGGGTGTGTATTTCACTACTGCATAATCACCGTTGCTGGGTGCCTCCACCCAAACATGAACATTCCAACATTTTCCAATTACTCGGTAGGATGTTGATCCATTCGGATAGTTTCTGTAAATCTTGTGATTATTTCGTGTCAACATGATCCCTGAGACCCATCTGCCAGATATAATGGCCGCCTATGACGGCCAAAAATCTGCCATCCATCAGCTAAACACAGATCATCTCTCAGTCACTGAGAATCAACCACTCAAGCACATAATGTCTTTATAAGGTGGATATGTCTTATTAACAGTAATATTAAAAATGTAAATAATATCTTATAAATAATATTTTACCTTATTTTAAAGTATCAGTATCCTGCATTAGCACTTCTGTGCACAGGGACACTGATCATTAATTAATTCATATTTTAGTGAGTGAACTGAGTGAAGTCTTGGGAAACTTTCTAACGGTCTCAGTGGATTACATTTGTCTTCAGCTGAGCACAGTGTGAAGACTGTAAGTGACAAGAGCAGAATAGAACACAACAGAATGGAATCACTTTATTTTTTCCAGACTGCAAGTCACATTCTGAGCATCTAGATGGAGAGATCGAAAAGGCTCCACATGGTAAAGCCATAGATGACATATCTGCGGTCCCATGATCCCCCTCTCTGCCAGCTGTTGTTTTGGGGGTGCCTGGGGTGGCTGAGCCAAGCCAATGGCTTTCAAGATTGGAAGTATTTTTGCCGGAAGGACGACTCCATGGAAAAACAATATGGATCCTTGTGAGCCTCCACCACGTACAACAAACACCAACTGTGGAATCGGGGGAGGGTGGGATGGAAGGGTTTGCTGCGAGGGAATTTCCATGAGTGGGCTCTACTCTGTGGCATCCGCTGAGAGCGTTCAGATTGGCCGAGAGCCGTGATTGGTGTTTAGATTCCCCCTCATTTTGCCACCCTGAAGGCAAGCTCATGGCTTTGTCATCCCTGACACCAACACTGTTGTTCACAAACTGTTGAATAACGGAGCGCTCCACTCTGCTCCCGCTGAAAGCAGCAAATGGAAATCATTTCAATTCCAAATACATCTTGGGTTAATCACAGGACTGAGTTGATTTAGGGTGCTGGTTTCCCCCCTGGCAGGCGCAGTTGCGAGCCGCCCCATAAATAATTTATATTCCCTTAACGAACTGAAATCAATTAAGAATCCCCGACAAGATAACCAAATGCAGAGGAATTATGACAGTTATTCCGTCCTCCGGGCCTGCTGGCCACGTATGGCACTATCTCTGAGCTCAGCAGCCAAGGGGAAAATCTCCCTTTGAAAACAGCTGCCGTTGCTTATGAAAGTGGGAAAATCCACAAACAGGGCTATCCTGGTGATCCAAATTTTCCATGCGAAATTCACCACGAGACCCTCTGCAGCTCAGACAGATGTTGCTGTAATTATTTCATAAACAATCTTATGATGGTTTACCGGTTTTCACATTGTGTTTCATCGCTTCACACGTACAGTGCAGTGTCTTCACAGCTCTGACCAGCACGGCTATTCATTATAACTTGTTTACTTGTGTAGAGGGAGCATTATAAAATAGACTGCTATCAGTTTGTCCCAGGGTTTGGATAACTGTAAGCTATTGCATTCCACAAACTTTATAAAGCTTCTATTTGTAATTCAGGGGAGTCCCATCAGCACAGGTGCACTGCCAGGCTGACCCAGGTAAGGGACCTTTGTCTGTGGCTGACCCAGGTAAGGGACCTTTGTCTGTGGCTGACCAAGGTAAAGGACCTTTGTCTGTGGCTGATCTAGGTAAGGGCCCTTTGTCTGTGGCTGACCCAGGTAAGGGCCCTTTGTCTCTGGCTGATCCAGGTAAGGGCCCTTTCTTGGTGGCTGACCCAGGTAAGGGCCCTTTCTCCAGTCTGATCCTGGTAAGGGCCCTTTCTCTGTGACTGATCCAGCTGAGGGCCCTTTGTCTGTGGCTGACTCAGGTAAGGGCCCTTTGTCTGTGGCTGACCCAGGTAAGGGCCCTTTGTCTGTGGCTGACCCAGGTAAGGGCCCTTTGTCTCTGGCTGATCCAGGTAAGGGCCCTTTCTCCAGTCTGATCCTGGTAAGGGCCCTTTCTTGGTGGCTGACCCAGGTAAGGGCCCTTTGTCTGTGGCTGACCCAGGTAAGGGCCCTTTGTCTGTGGCTGACCCAGGTAAGGGCCCTTTGTCTGTGGCTGACCCAGGTAAGGGCCCTTTGTCTCTGGCTGATCCAGGTAAGGGCCCTTTCTTGGTGGCTGACCCAGGACAGCCAGCTGAGCATCGAACCTGTGACCCTCCTGTCACTCAGGAGCCTTAGCAGCTATTCCACACTTCTGTCCCAGGTAGCCAAAATCCTTTTATGAGCACCGGTGAGAAGCTCGAATGATATTTACTTGATTAATGAGCTGCTAACGTTTTCTTGTGCTCCACCAGCTGGAGCGTGTGCAGAACACCGATAGGGCCTCACTTCAAATCATCCTTTTTCCCCCCATCTCTGTCCATCCTCTCCCTTCATTGCCATTAAAACAAATGAATTTGATTAATAGAGGAATAAGGCTAAACAAAGTGACATAACTGTAATTCAAACCTCTGTGCTCCATGAAACAAAATAACACATGAGGAAAAAAAAAGAAAGGAAATACATTTAGAAATGGTAGCCTTTTCTTTGTTCCACCAACAGAAGTTTTCCTTTACAGGCATATATTAGTAAATCACAGGCAGGGCGCTGGGCTCCTTAGGGAGGGGGGAGGGCCGGTCCTGGTGCTGGCTAGCAGAGGGATTAGGGGGTTTCTTGTTTCAGGGGATCCAGGGCCATCTGTTCTTTCCTCATATGTTTTTTTCTCTCTCTCTCTTCCCTCTTCCATTGAACTATAGATGCACCTCCACCTTGGGGATCGTCGGGAGGAATTTAAGTTCTACTGCTTTTCATTATCACCAGATCCAGTAACACACTTCACTGTCAGGCTAATCCCCTTTTACTCCATCTCTGCGCTGGCAGAGGTATGCCATGACTACGTATAAAACCCCCAGATGTTCTCTGGATAAGGGGGTCCTCACCTCTCCCCGGCCTGGTTTTACACTGCCTCTGACGGGGAGTCAGCAGACCAAGGCCAGGGCCCCCTCCTCTGTCATTTCTGCCACCCCCCCCCTCTCTCTCGCCGCCTCAAATCATTTCACATTCTTCATTGGCATGACATGCAATATGTACATTGCCACTAGCAATCAATGAAAAAAGTCAATGAATTTGTAAATCTTGAAAAAAATACTACGACATAATAAAATGAAACGCGTTGCATATACCACTATAGGACTTGTGTTCCCAGCTGTTCAGACAGTAGCACTGCGCCTTGTGTTCCCAGCTGTTCAGACAGTGTTACCATCACAAACAGTATTATTTATTATCACCACAAAAATCTTTTGCTACTGTTACTGTAATTTTTAAGGAAAACGTATGACATACTGAACACAGTAACACAACCGCATTTCTAACGAACCTGGGTATTTCCAGAAAATAGAAGGCCAATAATGACTTAGCACAGAAGACAATACTATTGGGCTTGGGCCTGTAGCACAGGCCTACATGTTGTGGCTTTTCAAAATATAAACATCTATACCCTTTAATGTTATTTTACAATTGAGAGATGCATTATTACATATTTAAAACACACATTTAAAAAAATGAAGATCTCAATGGCTGAACATAAAATGACATGAAAAGGCTAATTTTGATGTCCATGATGACACAAATTCAATGATGAAGGACATAAGCGCACATTTAGTCGATGATGGATTCACTAATGGCCACTGAATGAAACTGGAATTGAACAGCTCCGAAAATTTCAACCACAGGACAGATATCGGCCCCCTAGTTTATAGAATGACCAAGCTACTTTACAGTGAGCTTGAAAAGAAACTACTGTGAGAATAGATAAAGAGTTTTATTGAAATCACAGATGATTAAATGAATGAATAAAATAGCAAGCAGGCTAAATGGCTGTGGAGTCAGGCTTCTGGCTCTGTAGCCCACGTAATGCTTATCAGGTCCCGCACACTATCAGGGCTGACTTGATTTATGAGGTAAATGTGAAAATGGAGTAGTCGTATTATCGCTGTCATATTATATTTATTGTGAATTCCCCGCTGCTTTACTGGGGGAGGCAGCAACAGGCAGAGCTGTGCATAACTATTTGCTTCTCTATTGTTTCCTGTCATTGGAACACACTTCCAACTTCCTCTCTCTTTCAGACTCATGATACTTGTTGTTGGTGCTCATGTTTGGCTGTCTCTGGAGTCCTGTGCTTGTCACATGGCTCAGGCTGTACGCTCTGAGGTGGGACTGAAAATAGGCTGAACACTGCGAGGTGTGACTGCGCACAGGCTGAACACTGTGAGGTGTGACTGAGCACAGGCTGAACGCTGTGAGGTGTGACTGAGCACAGGCTGAACACTGTGAGGTGTGACTGAGCACAGGCTGAACACTGTGAGGTGTGACTGAGCACAGGCTGAACGCTGTGAGGTGTGACTGAGAACAGGCTAAACACTGTGAGGTGGGACTGAGAACAGGCTGAACGCTGTGAGGTGTGACTGAGCACAGGCTGAACGCTGTGAGGTGTGACTGAGCACAGGCTGAACGCAGTGAGGTGACTTGCACAGATGAGGTAAATGTAGGTGAGCCTACATTTACAACAAAAAGCTGCTCTACAGGCGCTGGCCAGACTACGTTGCAGAAATTTTCTTGCAGATGAGCGTTTATCAGATTTATTTTTACTTGACCAATCGGAATGCAGATAGAGTAGTCTATTTGAGAGACAAAAAACATTTGCTTCTCCTGGAGAAATGGCCAAGCTTCCTCTCTTGCCTCAGTAGCATCCCCCATGTTCCTGCACGTATTACTTCCCTCCTGGAGACAATCTGTTTCTGTCACTGAAGACCAACAGGGAAGCAGTAGATTTTCCTGTCTCCGAGCGTACACGGTCAGGCCCTCCCTGGTGGATAATTCTCACTGAGTTATTGAAACAGGTTTTACTGCGAGCGCACGTACGAGCTTCCACAGATTTAAAACGAGAAAAGAACTCCCTCTACTATAGGGCACGGGCGTTTGAAACCGCTCGCCAAGTTTTGACACGTCTGCAGGCTAAAAATGGCGAGGCGCTGCTGTTAAACACACTTACACCAACTTTACGTGCGTTCATATGCATGCTTACAGTAGTTTAATGGACAGCCTTTAATTTATCACAGGATCTTGAGTTATTTTCTGTGAAAGACAACAGCTGCATTGTATTTAAAACATGTGAGGCTATACTAATTTTATGCAAATTACAAGTTGCATTTCAAGCAGTCAGTGCAGATGTTTTAAGATATATTGACCTGCAGAAGGCAAAAAAAAAGCAGAGAAAGTGAGTGCTGGCGTTTTGGAGAGCCGTGCCACCCCTGGCCCCCAGGCCTGCAGCTGCAGAGAGCATCAGCGCTGGGTGACACGCGCCACCCCAGAGATCTGAGGCCGGTCTGTTAGCCACGCACTCCGCAACCCTCCCTCAAATCCCCCGTATCAGCTCGGCAAATGCCGCCTGACGCTCGAACAAGTCCAGAGAAAAACACGTTTTCCAAGTGAGCTCAGCCTATAAGCTCTCCACTCCAACAGCTCTGCAGCTCACGATGACAGCATTAGTTTTCTAGCACTTACAATAATTTCTGTAATCCTCTCATGTTTGGGGGAGGGGGGGGCAAAGAACTCTCTGAACTATTGCTTCATGCCGAGCTCAGCCCCTGACAACAGCATTAGAAGGGCTGTGGAGCACTCAAACTGACTCAACTTAGGAAGGAACGTCTCACTGGAACTGGAGTTCAATAAACACCAAGAACTTCTGACATGGAATCCAATGGACAGTCTGTTTATAGTAAACAAAACAGGGAACACTTAGTAATAAATCTCTCTGTGACAGCCTTAATGTGAGAAGCCCATGGCTAAAAATAGTCATCCGCCGAAAAAAGCCGGGATTAATTTTCATTACGAACACAATTGTCTCTGCCTTTTGCAGTTTTTCCATTGTTTCGCATGCCGAGTGTTTTTGACTGTGTTTATCAAAGTCAACACATCAAAAGCGGGGATGAAAGAGGGAAAAGCTGGTGAAAATCAGCCTCGGGCCACGGTGCCTAGTATTGTCTCACTGGGAAGTTATGTAGATTTGAGTAAACAAGTGCAAATTGTTGAGGTTTTAATTAAAATTTTCGACAATCATTTTATCTGAAGCAACCCTATATAATAACATCTGTAAAACAGATGCATGCGTTTAAGAGCTCGGCTCGGCTCGCCTCCGCTCCCGCCCCGCCCCTCCAACCCCCTCGGCTCGCACAACTGGAAGTGGATCTCGGAGGCTCGGAATGGCCCGGCGAACGTCCCTCTCCGCTGCTGGCTGTCAGCTTCGCCATATCAGAGACTCGATAGTGCCCAGACTCTGACCGAGCAGGGTCACTCACCCCAAAGCCAATAAAGACCCCGCTTCTGATTCTGCAGCAGCTTCGCTCGGTCAGAAAACAATAACAATGAAGCCGTTATTTTTGGCAGTGGGCAGTTTACGTACTCAAGGACAAACGAGACCAAACGTTTCATGAAAGTCTTGGCTTTTCTTAACCTCTCCACATTTCAGTTGTAATCTGACAATTTTTTGGAAGACGCACAGATGCTGCACTCCCGTAGATAAACACGGATACGCACACCCCTGTGAGCTGCATTTTTTGGTCCTGATCTCTCTGGCTCTGTGTAATCAGAGAAGGTTTTTTTTTTTGTTTCTTTTTTTTTTTTAAACGAATGGATGGGTTTTTTCTCTGGCTGGGCTGCAGGCGAGGGCACACTGGATCCGGTTTGAGCAGGATCAGGTCGTTCCTCGCCAGCTACACCGTGGTCATGGGCCAGAAAACATGACAGCGATGCAACATGGGCTGCTTCCTGTGCTCTATCAGGGACACTTTGTTGTGGCTCACCGCTCAGATATTTCCCCTCCAAGCTAAGCATGAAAGGTCAAATGACAGAAGTTTGGATTTCCTACACCAGTACATAAAACAAACTCTGGCTTTTCAGGTCATATTATGTAGTCCACTGTCTTATAGGTAACAGTCCTGCAGACACCATATGCCTTTTTGCTTTAGGTACACTCCACTGCGTTTTGCTCTGTGAGGGAACCATAAAGCAGCTCAGGTTTGAACTGAGACAAAGCCGTGTGTGAATGTTACACTCACTACCAAAATTTAATTCAGGAGGCAGGAAACTGTGATTGAACTGGGTTTCAAAGACTCAGAAAACACAGACTCTGAGAGGTTTGCTGGAGGAACATACAGATTTTGGAAAATCCACATCAGGACTGGACGGATAGTGAAAGACTCACCGCCCAGCTTTGGGCCGGCTCTCATGGTGAGGCTTCCAGTCAGCCCTGAGACAGACACAGTCAGGCTGGGCCGGGCTGGGTGGTCCTCCGTCTCCAGGACGACCACTATCTGCGCCGTGCGGAGGGAGACCCTGTGGAAGGGGGCGAGGATGGTGAGGGGGTTGGGCCGGTCCGTGGGCCGGGGTGCTGCGGGGTCCTGTGGGGGGATGTCTGTGTCCACGCCCCGCCCTGGGGAGGAGGGCAGGGTGGCGGGTGCTCTGCCTGCCTCGCTGTCCCCCTCTGGGAGGATCTTGCTCAGGAAGGTCTTGGCCTGCTCCAGCTTGGTCAGCGTTGGGTTGACCTTCAGCGGGCGCAACAGCTCCACGTTCAGCTCCGCTGCAAAACCAGAGGAAATGAGTGAGTATCATCCCTGTGACCAATCAGATCCGATCCCTGCGAACCAAACTCAAAAAGTAGGACTTCCCTTTCAAGATACTCTAGAGATAAGACCATGACGAGTCAAGATCAATATTACTTTCACAAAATTGCCTGATCATAAAAAAACACAGCTTTAGAAAAACATATAGCTAGAAAAAATATATAAAAAGTAACATTATATTAAAATACATAATAAAATGGTCAACAAAGGTTACAAGTATAAAAACTAACCTAAAACACTCTCTGATTGTTCTCATACACCTGTATTTAACTGACACCAATCACTGCTAATGATAAGATGGTAAGGTAAATGTCTAGTAAACATCTAAGGCTTGTAATACACAGGTATACTTTGAACAAACTGAAAATAAAAAACACATGGCACTGTGTGTTACTCTGCAGGGGAAGCAGAGAGTTGTAAACATGGTACTATGAGCTACTCTGCATAGAGGAAGAGAGCTCTAAACACATTACTGTGTGTTAGTCTGTGAGACAAGCACCTTCTCTCCACACATGCAGACACCAAAGATGAGCAATCCACAAAACATCAACAGAATAAACAGGCCCAGGCCGGACCTTCATAATAAACTCCTGTCGCCGAGACTGCTGGGATGCGGGCAACTCGATGACCATGCAATGCAGGACGTGTCCAGCGGGGGGCACCAAACAAAGGGGTATTTCTAAAGACAGAGCGAACAGAGCAGATGTGCCAGCCTGCACTCATCTGAGCTCTGCGCAAACGCCTCCCCCTCCATCAAAGGGGAGAGCTCCATTTGTCCACCACTGCTGATATTTATGGAGTGGGAGGTGAGTGCAGAAGCAAAGGAATGTGTTCAGGCAACCTGTAAAAACACCCAACCTGACTGCACCGCTATTGAGCGATGTGTCTTCTGCTCGGTGCTGATACACAGCACGGTCACAGCAAACAGCACTAACCTTTATATCTTATCATTGGTGTTCAACCTTCAAAAAAATGTAACTTTTCAGTTTGTCAGAGAAGGTTTTGACATGATGTTACACAGGCAGATTTCAGGCACACAAGTTAGATCTCACACACTTAATCAGTCACAGAGCCATGAAGCACTGAGAGGACACCGCTGATGAGGGACATTCTCCAGTCATGGATTCAACTCAATAGTGACATACAAATATTTTTACTGATGCCAACGACAGGGAAAAATGTATTCTTTTACAATGGTCAGGGATCGACAGAAATGTTACTTGTGTGTGAAGCGTGAAAGTATTTCTAAAAATGACTCTACACTGCTCACCCTCAGAACTGCTCAGCACTGCCGCTCACCCACAGAACTGCTGCTCATCTGTAGAACTGCTCAGCACTGCTGCTCACCCACAGAACTGCTGAGCACTCTGCTCATCTGTAGAACTGCTCAGCACTGCTGCTCACCCAGAAAACTGCTCAGCACTGCTGCTCATCTGTAGAACTGCTCAGCACTGCTGCTCACCCTCAGAACTGCTCAGAACTGCTGCTCATCTTTAGCACTGCTCAGCACTGCCTCTCACACTCAGAACCCTCAGTTTATTCTGGCTTAAGTGTGACAAGCATGCATGTTCAAACTTAACTGCACTTTTGTTTTTAAATTCCATATCTGGAAAAGCCAGTTGTATTTTCAGACCCATCTCTTTGCTGTAATAATCTCCTGTCAGTCTGGACTAGGAAAATGAGCCAGCAGAAGTATGTGCTGTCAGGCTCTGATTCTGTCTGCTCTGCAGCTCAGCTGCTGCTCTGTGCAGTCATGGCACATACAGCGTGCACAACGCAACCAGCACACTGCAGACCCTACTGCAAACCCCCAGCAGACTGGAAACCCCACTAGCAGACTGCAACCCCAGCTGACTGACACTTTTGCCCAATGAGACAACCTTAATGACTAAAATTCTCCCTCTCTGGACAACACTACAGCCAATCACATCCTCTCCTATGGGGCTCTCTGCCCTGTCCAACAGTGGCACAGTAAGGACTCAATACCAGTTACTGGAGACCTATACAAGAGTGAAACTCAGTGCTTTAGCAGGGTGAGCTACCAATTATGGCCATCATTTACAAGCAATTCTCAATATATACACTCATGTCAGCCAGCGTAACAGTGTCAAAAAATCACAGGACTTTAATGGTCAACAACAGTCGTTCCCAACCTTTCAAACATGTAACAGAAGCCAGCATACGCAGAGGACGTTTGCCTGCTTTGTTGCAATAGAATTTGACCCACTGATTTGCCAGCTGTGTCTTTCTCATGCTTGTCGGTTGCCCATTTTCTGTCCTGAGCATGTGAGTGTGCGTAGGGCACTGGTGCAGGCTTGGCCTGGAGCCGAACGAGGACTCCGCTGTGCAGCATAGTGTAGCACTTCCCCATCAGCAGGGGGCCATTTGGGATCGCCGTGGAGAGGGAACTGTGTGGGGTCACCGTGGAGAGGGCGGAGGAGGGAGGAGTTCAGGATCACCCTGGAGAGGGCCGGAGAGGGGTTCTGGTTTTCATTACTGTGCCCCCTGCTCCACGGGAGGTGGCTCAGTCCTGCGCTGGGTTTCATTACATTCTTAACCTGTCAGCTGTCCACCTGCATTATTTAAGTGGCTTGCAGGAAACAACCAACACGCATGCTGAAGGCCGTAGCCCTGCACCCAGTGCTGCGCATGTTTGGACACACACATACTCGGGAAAACGTGTCCTGATTGTTGAGAGCTCTTTGTGGCGATTACATCATTTCCTCTCCCAGGATTACACTGACTGATCTGTGAGTTGATTCCCCACCCTCCAATTTTCACTGTTTGATTACCATGCTGTTCTCTGGCACCATCGCTATGCCACCTGCGCCCACAAACAGGGCACTACGGCTGGAGCATGTGCACAGAATCCAGTGGCGTCGTCCGGCGACCATTTCTAATACTGAGCTGCACGCCACAGTACAGGAGGGTGAGGTCAATCACTGATTTACTGCAGCAAATCTCAAGCAACAGACAATTCATGACTCAGCCCAGACTGACTAAACTCAAAAGTGTCATGGAAACCTATTATGAAAGGACATGCTTTGAGTTCAGGATTTACTTTAAACAAGTTTGAACTCTTCCCTGCATCCTGGGCCAGCACTGACGGAGTGGAGCCTACACCATGGACATGAAGCCATCACAGAACATGGATCCCTGCCGAAGGACGTCAACTTATACCTCTGCGGCCTTCAGGTCTCCAGTGGCCACGTACTGGCTTTCAGAGCGCTCACGTTCTCAGTATCAATGTTTAAGAAGGGAAGAGGGAAATTGAAACCGAACAGTGATTTTCACAGTTTTTCACTAGTTAGAACAGACTTTAAAGTCGCAGATAAAATCACTCAGCAGAGCTGGGTGGTGATATGACGAAGTGAGCACTTCCGGTTCTTTGCTGTCACCTGATATCACTTCCCTCTTAATCGGCTTCAGAGGGAGAGTGGGAGTGGAGCACTGCCTCCTTATTGCATTAAGGAATTTAACTTGAGTTACGTTCAAACGTTCAGCGTGCACATTTCAGAGTAAGGTCTGTCAAAAGCAACGGAGGGAAAAAAAAAAAAAAAGTGTGGAAATACCGTTTAATGAAAGAAAGCCGGCTGCCCTTTCAGTGGCTGGGCCAGAGAAATCAAAAGACGGCCTTGTTCATGACCGAGTGTTTTTATTAGCGCCGCCTTACCGCCACTGATTCCTGCACTTACCCAAATATTGCCAAGTACATGCCAGCAGAAAGACATACATTTACTCCTTTGAAAGAGAAAAGAGGAAAGCCTTTTGCACATCTTAAAAGCACCGATAATTTAAACAATCTCCTCGCCTGAGTCCTTTCCCCTCCCTGGAGTGTCGAGCTCGATTTGGGCTGAGCGCTCCTGAAGACCTTAGTTCGATATCACAGAGACTACAGCCAGCCGCAGCGTTTAAATGGGCCCGTTGCACAGTTACCGTGCCGTTCCTACCCCCGGAAGGTCATGCTCAGTTCTCCCTTCTCTAAACCTGCTGAAGGTGGAGGTTTGAGGGACTGCAGGTGATCATGTGTCCAGTTAAGGACAGCTTGGGGGTTGGGGGCTGGTCCCTGCCGGTTCGTCCCATGATCAGGGAGTATAGGCTGGCAGGGATTTACTGCAGGTCCAGGCATGGAGTGAGGCCCACCCCAGCTGAGGGCAGAGGGAGATGGTGTGATTTTAATCAGGCGGTTAAGGACAGCTCGAGGGGCGAGCGCTTGTGCGCGCCTCTGACAGGACTCCTGATGGGAAACAGGGACCCTTCAGCATAATGGTTCCAATTTGTTAAAGCTAATCTATCACCTGCCTGACTCACTGCTGTGGTAGATTTGCTTTCTGTGGGGGCTGCAATCCCTCCAGATCCCCCCCCCTCCCCCCTCCGACCTGTTCTTGGGAGAAAATGAGAACAAGAAATCTGTAAGCAGACATGCATATATATTTATTTTATTTTTGAGAAAACTGAGGGGCATGCGAACCATCAGGAAAGGAGGGGGGGTGAGGGGCTGCAGGGAGGGAAGGCAGGCCAACCAGTGGTCGAGGCTTGACCGTGCGCGGTGCTCTCAGGCCTTGAACCGTGCGAGGTGCTGTCAGGGCCGCCAGCCCGTGCGCCTCCCCAGGCGAAGCGTGACACTGGACACGCATCGCACACGTGGAGCTGAGCAGCGGTGGGTCGGGACCCCAGACCCACATGGTCTTCCGAACACATGTACGCTGTTCCCGCTCCCACATCCTTGAGAGTGAGGCTTTGATTGGTCTCGGCCGCCGAGCTCCAGATAAACGGAGGCGAAATTGCAAGCACATTGCTGTAAACACGCCCAGGGGTCCCGCGGCCTTGCGGATGTCAGCTCAGCGTTTCCCTGCTGCGCTGAGGGGGGGGCTGGGATCGAGGTGGTGTCAGAAACCGGGTGGCTTGAGGGGTGAAGCGTTGGCGTATTCTGTGGTGTTTTTGTGGTGTTTTCAGGCCACCGCGGATCCGGATGAGCGGGAGCTGCTCTGAGGTGCGGCAGGGAAGCAGAGCTCTGGCATGGGGCAGTGAGCATGGCCCGGACAGCCCCCCTCCACCCCTCCCCTGTCCACAGGAAGCCAGGGCAGCAGGGCAGCGGCCTCCGATGGGGCTCTGAGCTCCAGCAGAAGCCATGAAAGGAAACATCACAGATAATTGAGCGTCTTCCTCCAGAGGCTCAGTCGTTCCGGTGCGAGCGGGGGCGGGCTGGGGCAGGCTAAACGCATGTGGTCCGGCCTGATTATTCCCCTGACCGGTGGGGGGGCCTGGGAGAACCGGGCTCGACCCGACCTCTACCCTGAACCCGAGACCGCGGTCGGGATCCTGTCAGAGGCAGTGACTCACCCAGCTCTGCGCTGAGTGTGCTGTGCAAGACACACGGGAGCTAAAGCCACCTTCAGCTGCCTGAATCACCAGCAACTCTCTGTCAGGACATGGTACAGGTTATACTCCATGCAGGAGTGTGTGTGTGTGTGTGTGTGTGTGCGTGTACGTGTATGTGAGAGAGGGTTAGTGTATGTGAGAGTGTGTGAATGAGTAAGTGTGTGAATGTATGGATGAGGATGAGTATATGTGTGAGTGCGTGTGAGTAAGTGTGTGTGAGTGTGTAAGTGTATGTGAGAAAGTGTTAGTGTATGTGAGTGTGTGAGTGAGTAAGTGTGTGTGTGAATGCATGGAGGGGAATGAGTGTATGTGTGAGTGTGTTAGTGTATGCGTGACTGTGTGTGTGTGTGAGTGTATGTGTGAGTGTGTATGTGAGTAAGTGTGTGTGAGTGAGTGTGTGAATGTATGTGTGAGTGTAAGTTTGAGTGTGTTGTGTATGTGTGTGTGTATGTGTGAATAAGTAAGTGTGTGTGTGTGAGTGTGTGAGTAAGAGTGTTGGAATAGCAGCTCGGCTCCAGCAGGAAGCTGGGGCGGGCTGGGGGAGCAGCATGGCTCACAGCTGTGAGGAGCTGAGTGAGGATGAGGGCGGTGTGGGACAGAGCTCTGCATTGTGTGCTCTGGGCGGGGAGCGGCCAGAGGGGGGCCCTTCCGCTCCTGCGGACATGTGGAAGCGCCGGTCATCCGCTGTCCTGAGGCGCTCATCAACAACAACGCCCACTGCTCACCCTCATCTGCACCACAGCATCACTCTCTCTCTCTCTCACACACACACACACACACAACAAACAGCGTCACTGTGGATCCTAACCTTACCAACCCCAAAAACGGCTCACCCTGTACGTGACACAAAATGGCAGCCATTTCCAAGCTGCATCATTGACAATGGAAGACGCAGGTCTGTCCTCACCTGGTCCATTGAGGAAGTCTTTGATCTGAAGAGAGAGGAGAGGCGGGGGGATTCCCGTCTTCCCATCAGCCTCTCCTGCTACCGTCTGCAACCAAAACACGCTGTAGTCCAGCGGTTCCGGAAGAGTCTTCCCTGGATCTGGAACACAGAGTAGAGTGATGAGGCCTTGCAGACAGAGCTACTGCTAATTGTGTTAGCACGACAAATGATCTCCACCTGCTAACTGCTTTAGCATGAATAACAGTCTACAGTAACTGTCATGTAGCTGCTGTCAAAAGAGAGGGGTTACTCCTTTAGTGTCTTATTGTCTGAGCTCCTTAGTGCTCCAGCTTTCTGTGTAAAGTATAACTGGTGAGGCTATATGGGTAAGGATCCTACATTCATGCATGATTGTCCTGGCTGTTTAGCATCTCGCTAAACATTCTCTTTTTAACAGCTGACCTGATGGGTGTCTATTACGTCCCTAGAAACATGTTTTAAATACACATGTTAAAGAAACAGGGTGTGGTTAGAGGAGATATTATCCATGGTAGGACATGGGAGTCCATTTTCAACCAATTCAATTCAAGAAATAAACTAAAATTTAATAACTTTTACATCTTGACATCTTCATATTATTATGGACCCTTTTAAATCGGAGACATGAATTTTAGTTTGTTTCCTGAGTACAGCCTCATCCCTGACACTCACCCAGGCACTTGTAGTCGGACGCCACGCCCTTGAGCACCACGTCAAAGACGGACAGCTCCAGCCTCTGCTTGCGGTGGTGGCAGCTGAGCAGGGCGGAGGGCTGGAAGACCTGCAGGTACAGGAGGGGCTCCAGCTGGAGGTCGCCAGCGCCCCTGCGTCCGGGCTGCCTGACGATGGTGACCCCCAGGGCCTGGCGGGCCGTGGAGCGGGTGGGCGTGGTCAGGGTGTCCAGAGAGAGCAGGCCACCACCCCCCCGTGTCGCTGGGACGTTGCTGTTTAGCAGATCCTCAGCGGTGAGCACGGAGATGCCGGGGGGCGGGGCTGTGGCAACGGCAGTGGCTTCGGGGAGGGCATCGTCCGGCATGTTCAGGGCACTCTTCCCCACTCTCTCGCCCTCCTTCTTCTCGGGGACGACGGGGCAGGTCCGCGGGGGGCCGACACAAGCGTAGGTCATGAGCGAGATTCGACTGGCAGTGATGAAGATGTCAAAGGGGATGAAGCTGAGGTTCTTGATGATGGTGGACTTGCGGGAGGGCCGGGCGATGCGGTGGTGGCTGGCCCCGCTCTGCTGCTCGATCTGAACAATGCGAATGTGGGCGCTGTCGCTGCCGAACCCGCTGTCCCGCGACAGCACGTCCGTGTTACTGGGCCGGGAGGCAGAGCTGAGCTGCTGCTCCTGTCTCCGTACCTACAACATGAACAGAGAGGGACACCAGCACAACTGTAAGACATTAACACAGAGAGAAAGAGACACCAGCACCACTGTAAGATATTAACACAGAGAGACATACCAGCACTACTGTAAGACATTAACACAGAGAAAGACAAACCAGCACTACTGTAAGACATTAACACAGAGAGAGACACACCAGCACCACTGTAAGATATTAACACAGACAGAGAGACACACCAGCACCACTGTAAGACATTAACACACAGAGAGACACACCAGCACCACTGTAAGACATTAACTCAGAGAGACACACCAGCACCACTGTAAGACATTAACACAGAGAGAGACACACAGCACCACTGTAAGACATTAACACAGAGAGACACACCAGCACTACTGTCAGACATTAACACAGAGAGAAAGAGACACCAGCACTACTGTAAGACATTAACACAGAGAGAGACACACCAGCACGACTGTAATGTCAGTAAATAAGTAAATTCTCAAAATGAGTAATAGCAACTGTGTTGTTAATGAAGAGATGGATCCCATGTTCGCAGCTGAAGACAGATACTTTATGGCCGTGGGAACACAAGCATGGAGCAAAATGTTCAATGATGACACTATGTGGCCAACATTTATACAGTACAAGGGAAATACATTAGCATGTGATGGGTCATTACACTGTAATGGGAAACCCCACGTTGCCCAGACGGCAGGTAACGGGTCGTTAACAGGAGGTGCCATTTGGCTCTGGTCGGATGCGGCAACATCAAACTGCAATACACATTCTCATACACTGTGCCGCTCTCCAGAACTGTCTCCCATCAGTAACAATCGTATTAGTTATTAATTATAACATGAGCAGATGTGTGCAGGCGCTACATTGCAAAGTCACAGGGTTTACACGACCACAGCACATATTCTGATTTATTTACCATATTTCATGCATCTTGAGGCATGAAACCCAAACCGGCATTACTAAAGTTCATGGTATCTCACACTTCTTTCACTGCCTGCAATAAATTCATTTTCAAAGAAAGAGAAAAATGAAATAATGTTTTTAATCATAAATCAGATTATGTTTTAGCTCTAAACTAACATTAAATTTATGATTTTGTTATTGGGAGTGCAGCATTACCAGGACACACTGCATAAGAAGTGCCAGAGCACTTTCTGAGAGGGCGTGAGAGGGAGAGGAGGAAGGGAGCAGGGACGGTATTTAGGGAAAGGGGGAGGAAGAACAGACAGGGAGAGGAGGGAGACCAGGCTGAGGGAGAGGAGAAAGAGGGAGAAGAGGCGGAGGACGACTGGAGGGGGTCCTGAGCTGGGTGTTTCCTGCTGGATCTAACGCAGCAGAACTCCCTGTGTACAGCCAGGCCTGCCTGAGCACCATGACGCGTCTGACTGATAGGACTGTGCACAGATTCCCCAGACTGAGTGCACTCTCAGATCCACCTGGAGGGTGAGAGTGCTACCAGCACCTTGGTCAGTATGGCGGTCCACTGAGGGGCAACACAGCAGAAATGACCAAACACGCCAAGCTAACACTGCAGTACTGATCACAGACACCAGACTCAAACTTAAGTACTGAACACAGATACCAGACTCACCACTGCAGTACCGACCACAGACACCCAACTCACACTGCAGTACTGACCAGATACCAGAATCACACTTCAGTACTGACCACAGACACTAGACTCATCACTGAATCTCGTTAGAAGGTAGAATGCCACTGCTGTTCTTCCCTTTTCTCTTCACTATCTTCACTAAAGCCAAAGATGTGCAAATTGTATTTGTACAAGACAATATACAAGAAAAATCTAACAAAAGCACTGCTAAGTTGCCATGGAAAAGGTTAACCAGCCAAATAAATATCGCTTGTAACAAGACAGGCAATACACAAAAACAGCTTTAGTATGGCCCACAGATCTCTTTTGCAGTGGGCCCCAGGTTCAACATTTAAAGAAAACTCCAGTTTTTCTGTTTTTGTTTTGTTTCTGCAAAACACACAAGTGCGTAAACAAAATTTCTCTTTTGATTTAAATCATATACAAATAGAAGTAAGTATACCAAGAGAGTCTGGCTGTAGTTAGAGGCTTGCTTGTAGGCTTCTCCTGTGGTCTTAAAATCATATTGCAATTTCTTTCAGTTTTTGAGTGGCCTCTCAAATGCCTTGGCCTGGGATAATCTGATTCTTTGTGTAAGGATCGCTGCATTTTAGCAAAATTGCTAGACAATACACTGAACCAGTGTTTGGATGTTAATCTTTTCTTTTTTGGAAATGATAGAGAGAATGAAAAAAACCCAAATGCGTGTTAATGGTGCGTTTTTCTGCCTGCAGCTCCAAGTCTACATGTGGGCTACAGCGCGTGATTTATTTGGCCAGGAATGTTTCGCTACTGCCTGCAGAACGAAGCGAACGGCGCGCCTAAATCAATCTCAGCGCCTTCGCTCAGCTGGTATTACTCTCCCTCACTCTGAGACCCACTGCATGACACGGCAAAGCCGTCACAGTAATTGCTGAGGCTAACACTGAAGCGGAAAGAAAATAAATGGAAATTTCCATGCTAGAGCCCGCTTTCACATTGTGGTGATTTGGAAACACAAGCGATTTCCTCAAAACGTATAATTGAAAAAAAAAAAAAAA
This sequence comes from Albula goreensis, assembly GCA_022829145.1. Taxonomy (NCBI): domain Eukaryota; kingdom Metazoa; phylum Chordata; class Actinopteri; order Albuliformes; family Albulidae; genus Albula; species Albula goreensis. The sequence continues at coordinate 6,208,368 of CM040750.1, read as the reverse complement.
GACGAAAGAAATGAATTGTTTTTCTTTTTTTTAAAGTGAAACAAAGAAAAACATGCGGGTTCTGGGTTACTGTGCAAAGGAAAACCCAGACTCCATTTTGGGTTAGATGCCCCCTGGCATGCCAGAGTAAGGCCCAGTACAACTCTGCACAGGTTACAAGAAAATCCGTCTGAATAAATTATTTCCAGAACGTCTCAACTAAGCAAACCCTAGCAGGTCTGTCTCTGGAGCAGACATGAGCGATGACATTCAGATGGGTGACACAGGTGTGCTGCAAGTACTCTGGAAACTGACAGTGGGACAGTCGGTTTCCTACTTCGATTGGCTCATAGACACAGGAAGCACAGACTGCCGTGAAGAGACAGGAAGGCACACCATTCTCCGGCCCATCCTGAATACAAACGATGAAACTTTTACTTTAATTAGCTACTGGTGTGCGCAAGCATGATTATGATTAAGCCATAAAAATGTACAGTACAGATGCTCCATGCCACCCCCCCACAACTGTGTGCTGTCCCGTCCCCCCTCCCAAAAACCTGCACATGGTTCTTATTATAGCCCTTCACCATGTTCTCTCAGCTGCTTCTCCCACATTCAACCTTCCCTTCCTGAGAATTAAATGTATATTATTGCGGCGGCAGAGATACTGTTTCAGACCTCCAGGCATATATTAAACTTACTGGCAGCACATTAAACAGAATGCTTGACTTATTAGATATTTCCTATTCTAAACAGTGTCATCAAAGGCTAAAAACAAGATCCACATAAAACGCCATACGGGGCTTCCACAGTGAGGCCTTGCCAAAATCCCTCTTCTCTCCAGCTAATGAGGAAAGGATGTGCGCTCTTTCTCTCTTACACAAATGTAAGATTTTCCGAGCACTCGCTTTAGAGTATGGCCATATCTGCTCCATGTGTCTCGCGTTAGGCCAACTTGTATTGGTAAAGAAGTACTCAGAGAAGGTATCTGGTGAATGCAGACGTCCGCAGAACACACTTCCGCAACGGCAGGACAAATAAGCGCTATAAGCTCCGCAGCTGTGCACTGGAACAGAGAGCTCAGTGTAAACACAGATACTTTACCTCACCGCATATTGGTTAAGGGCTCTAAGCATAAGGAAAATTAATGCAAATACCTATCCGTCATTTTTTATCCAAAAGTGTTTTTTTGGAAAATCGATACATGATTGATTCACAAGGTCACATGGGAAGTTAAAAAAGTTGGAGGGAAACTGGTTTGTCAAGGCATAAGAATAAGAATTCTTTGAATGCACACTCTCCACAAGGGTTTAGCTCTCTGTGGAGTGGCTTTGAGGCTCTTTTTTATTTTATTTAAATTATTTATTGAACCAGGCAGGTCAATTAAGAACTAATTCTTATTTACAAAGACTGGCCTGGCAAAAGGGAGACGACCTCCTGAGGAGCAGGAAGAAGGATTAACATAAAGTGTGGAACAAACAGATCACACAACACAACAGACATGACAGCAGGACAAACAGAGACATAAAATAAACGATAAATAGCAGACCCATACACGCAAGCCAACATGACAAGAGTAAACTACAGAATACACTACAGTACTAGTATCAAGTACAAAAACCATCAACACACACACACGATTAATAACCACCATTCAGTTTTTGCTGCTAAAAACAAGCTGTTTTGATTGGCTTATACATAAAGGTGACTGACAGCCAGCTCCACCTATCACAGGGGTCCATGCCCTGCTGCAGCAGGGCAGAGTTATCGGTGTAGCTTTTCCCTGCCCCCATCTTTCCTTGCAGAACCCCAGCCGTCCCTGTTCTGGGATCTATTTATATCCACATGAAATCAGCCAGGAAATGGCCAGGTATACCCCAGCTCTCAACATCCACCAATTTATCCATTGACAGAGCGTAATAAATCCAAAGACACACGCATTGTATACTTTTCCAATCTAAATCTCCACTTTCCAGTCATTACTTTCTATTATATAATGGCGGCAGTGAAGCGCTGTTTCCAGATCAAACAGAAGAAAGCTCACAGCCAATCGTGAGGTCATCCTTCTTAGCAACACATAAATTGGAGAAAACGTATCCCAGTGCGAAACCGCAGGTCCTGTCTGCCAGAGGCTGGGGGCCGGAGAAGGAGCGGCCAGACTGGACTCAGAGAGGACAGGTACCCGATTTGCTCCTGTTCATTCTTACTGGCCACAGGAGGTACACTGCAAGACAGCTCAACACCTGCACAAGAAACCACATCAGTGACTGTATCTCTCTGCTTAAGGTTAGCACACATAGTGCATGCACACCTACACTGTAGTCTGAAAACACACCATTTACGACAACTACAAAAACAAATGGCTCCTCTTTGTGATTAAATTCTTATCCAACATGACTTTCATTGTAAGTCAGAGAAATATTACTACAAACAGAAGATTAGAAGCAAAATAAGCAATGTATTTTAAACCAATTATACTTCAGTTATTAAGGCTTTATTAAGCATGTATAACACACTATAAAAGTAAGAACTACCAAAAGACTGCTTATGCCCTGCTACCACTGACAGTGCTGTCAGTCATGTGATGCCTTGCTGTTCACAGATATTACTCAGCTGAAACTGTAAGTACAATCAGCAGCAGTGCTGTTGTGATTCCTAACAATTACAGTATGGTATACATGCTTAATAAAGCATTAATAACCATAGTATAAGTAATACATAAGTAAAATGTATTAAAGAAGTATAAATAAAATACATTGGTCATGTTTAGTTGAACACTGATAAATATTAGTATAAAATGACATTCAGAAGTCATATTTAGGAGGCCAAGCTAAAGACTAATGCAACAAAATCTTTGGTGTGCAAAAACATTCCTAACAACAAATAACAATATGACACAGTTCTTAACAGATCAACCATGGAGTTTACACAATGTGTAGGGGCAGATCCAGGATTTTGGTAAGGGGGTTCACCATATCTCTTCATCCCCAATCCCTCTGTACATCTTCAGGCATCCATCCAAAGAGAACTCAAAATCAGAGCAGCATTTTTGCCCTATGAAATCATGTTTCTATGCTTATTCATTGAAATTCATATCTCTTCTTGTCACAGATACTATGGGAAGCCAGCAGTGGAGCTTTCGGTGCCATGTGTTATTAGGCCGTGTTGTGAAGCACACTTAGCACGGAGGACATTATTGTAGCACACATAGCATATAAAACTCTACTGAAGCACACGTAGTACTGAGAACACTGCTGAAGGACACTTAGCACCAAGAACACTACTGAAGCACACTTAGTACTGAGAACACTACTGAAGGACACTTACTACTGAGAACACTACTGAAGGACACTTAGCATCAAGAATACTAATGAAGCACATTTAGTGCTAAGAACACTACTGAAGGACACAGTACAGAGAACACTACTGAAGCACACTTAGTAATGAGAACTCTACTGAAGGCCATTTATCACTGAGAACACTATTGAGGCACACTTAGTGTTAAGAACTCTACTGAAGGACACTTAGCGCTGAGGACACTACTGAAGCATACTTAGCGCCAAGAACACTACTGAAGCACACTTAGTGCTGAGAACACTACTGAAGCACACTAACCACTGAGAACACTACTGAAGCACACTTAGCGCTGAGAACACTATAGAAGCACACTTAGCACACCGATGCAGGCGGTGGTCGCTCTACAAACCCATGACCTCAGCAGAGCACTTCCATGACTTCAGGAAAATAATAATAATAAATCAAATACCAGAAAAGACCACAAGTCCTTTTGTAATTTTCAGGGAAGAAATTTATAATATGAAGTCATTTTCTTTGCGAGTTCAACGGCAGTTTCAGCCATCAAAGGCTTCCTTTAATAAGCCGAACTTTTGTTTCAATAACAAAGGCAACCTGCGCTGCACTCTCCATGAACCACAACAAAGACCTCGCGCAGGGCCGTGACCCTGGCCCGCTAATGCACGGTGCCCTGTTTCAGAGCGACTGTCAGCCACGGTTTAACGCGCCGCTGTAACGGACGGGACGACGCGCAGGCCCCTTCGCGTGCACGCACAGAGCGTCTAGGAGCTGCGCCTGGCACACCCCTGGGCCCCTCCTTTGTTATGACTCTGGGCTCCAGCGCTCAGCTCGGTGTGGGAGGAATAACAATGTCCTTATATTTTCCTGACTTGTCAAAGCCCTTTTTGTTCAGTGATGCCACGTTTTGGCCTGGGAACAGCAAACATCCGGTGATGGGTTTATTCCAGCGTGTTGACATTCCAAAGCCGCTCTGTCAGGCCCAGAGATGCCTCCGCTGCAGGATGCAATTATGAGAACATGTCAAATTACCCGGCTGGAAAGTGCTGTCATCTTGACAGGGCCGAGCACGAGGAGAAACTGAGTGTACTGCAGGGCACGACAGAACGCCCTGGCTTTTTTCATCTGCACTGTGGTTTCTTGGGGAGAGCTTGAGGCCCGGGGACAAAGGAAAAATGATAAAACCTGCAGCAGTAAAATATGTACAGAAATGAACAATGGTAATGAAACGGACAATAATAACAGAGTGAGTCAATATCCTCCCCGTGGAGAACTGCGCCATTCAACTGAAAAAAAGAAGTGCATCTGGGAAACTGGCGCTCCTCACTTATTTGACTTCAAAACATTCTTCCGTATATAAGAGGCTGGCCGGCATGGGGCCTTGGTTTGCTTACAAATATTTTGCCACAAAAACAGCCCCGAAATAAAGTCTGTTCAATGTAAAAGATTCAAACCCAGGCCCTTGACATGCAGACACTGCGCAGCGAGGGCGATTTTAGTTATTAAATTCTGAGTCGGTGCATTTATGTGATTTTTGTTATTTCTCCCCTGCTCGATGCCTGCAGTGATTGACACCAGATCAAACCAGATTTGGGCCTCAGGTGATGAAAAGACAGCAGTGTATCTTTGGACCACAAGATATTATCTCATTTCCAAAATTTCCTAACACAATGATAAAACCCCAGTAAATGTGTTTGGCTGAACACTTAAATTTCCAAATTCATGTGGTAGTAGCACTACATAAAGTCTGGCAAGACCTGCTCAATCTTTTCAGCTTGATTAAATGTTTCAGGACAACACATGAAAGAGCGTCCAAACTGACAGGAAATTTACTGTACACAGGGTGCAACTCTCGCTGGGTCACATGCACTGTGCGGGATGTTCGCTGGGCTCATACACTGGGTGCAACTCTCGTTGGGTCACATGCACTGTGCGCAACGTTCGCTGGCCCACATGCACTGTGTGCGACGCTGGGCTTTCAGGGGGTTTATTGGGGCTTTGATTGCATTCTGAGGCTGAATGAGGGAGCCGTAACACGCATTACAAGCGCTTATTAAACGCTATACTGTAAAGACAAATTAGCTAAGCAGCACAAGCCTTTACATAAAAAAAACAAAGGGAACCCAAATGATTTCAGCGTGTTTTAGGTATTTGAAAGTGATATGCATATAATTCAGAACATCACGTTTGTGGCTCATAAATGATTTGGCTTAGATGTCCATCTCAGCTACAGTAGGGCAGCGATTATATTTTATGTGCATTCTGTCCAATTCTGCCCATGCAAAAAGGCTGGATGTCAAGTAATAAAGAAATAAATAAAATAAAATAAAATAAAAAGAACAGAAAAAAATCTGTTTGAGATACAGTATCACAGAGCTGAATCCAGATGGAGAACACAAAAAGAAATTGGCAGAGGGGCCAGGCCTTAAAAATCTTTTATATACAATTCCAAACTCGTATCTTAATGAAACCATATTTTTCTGCCATTGTGCTTTTTGCTTGAGACGAAGGAGCCATCTCATCCGTGGTGCAGAGGCCCAGATGTGGATGGAGGTGAGAGGGACAGGGGTACCCTGGGGTCCGGGTAATTGCTCCAAGCCCAACAGACACACCAAGCAGGGGCCTGTTCCCAGCACCACACCAACTGGCTCTCATTAGCTGGCCAGATTTATATTTAGGTCTCAAATTCATGTCAGGGCAATTTTCTAATCTAATATGCGGGACATGAAGCGTCCACATGCTGAAGGTCCTGGGTGAGAGGTGGGGTGCCGGGTCACGTGACCCAACAGAGATACGGGGAGTCACGTGACCCAACAGGTATACAGAGGGTCATGTGACCCAACATAGATGGCACACAATGGAGTCTGACCCAACATTTATGTAACAGAAGAAGAAAAGTGACATCAAACTTCTCCATCATCGAATTGCTCTCACAAAGCAGACAAAGACAAAACTGAAGTTCTAAATCAAGATTCTTTATGTTCCTCACGATCTGCTGACTCAGATGAGTGAGAAAGAGCAGGAACTCACAGATGAGTGTAGAAAGACCGTGGGATCACTGACGAGTGTAGAAAGAACAGGAAATCACAGACGAGTGTAGAAAGAACATGGAATCACAGACAAGTGTAGAGAGATCAGGCTGTTACAGACGAGGGCAGGCCCAGGTGAGAGGGGAAGAAACGGGGGGAATGAAAAGGTTGCGATTCGGACATGTTTCTCCCAGAAGTCCAGGGAGGGAGAGCGCTCTGTGACTAACGCCGCTGGCAGCTGTATTATTTATAGGAATGAAATTAGAAGAAAAGGAAGGAGGGGGGAACAGAAAAAATCCCCCCTTCAATTTAATTTTGGGAAAACATCCCAGTAATGATGGACGTGTGATCTCTGAAGTGGTGTGGGGCCAGCGAGGAGAAATGACGCAAAACCTATTCCGCAATGAAAACATTATTCCAGCTATGGGATGGTCGACAGAGAGACTGAGGCTACGTGCAGCGGTATTCGCACAAACAGAGCGCGCGCGCGGGAGAGAGAGAGAGAGAGAGACACACACAGGGGTTTAACACAGAGGTACTGATGAAGCATTCAGCTGCCAGAGAGCGACATTACGCAGCCCTGGGACAATCTCACAACCCTCCGCGTCGTCACACACTGTAATTACTCCCATGCAGATTCCAAAAAAACCTGATGAAAACAACTGAAGAACACTGTGCTAAAACGAGGATCGGCCAAAATTACGGCCGACAAAGAAGCACAGTGTCATTACTCAATCAGGCGGTCTTACACGCTGGGCCTGACACAGCACTGCGCAGATCAGCTCAAACTGCAGCCCCGCGGCACACAAGGTTCAGCCAGCCAGAGTCCCGCCAAACGCAAAAATAAACACACTGCTTTCTTTCACCTGTTATTGTAATAGTGAAATAATCTTGCTTATACAGGTGGAGGTGTTTTTTTTTTTAAAAGCAAGAATTCAAACAATCAAACAAGCCATTTATTGGAGCGGTTTCAGTCTGACATGAGTTTACCTACTGTGTCTTGCTTTTACTGGTCCCCCGTGTACGTGACCTGGTTTCACCTCGCAGTCGGGGGAGAGGGGGCACCTCGCCACCTCACCTGAGCTGTAACCTGATCCCCGGGGTCACCATGAGGGCCCGCTGCCTCTCCTCAAAGGCCGCATTTGTTTCCCTTTAATATAATTCAACCTCTCTGATTTTATCTGGAGTTTCACGCCAATTTCGACAAACCGATAGGAGCGGGCAGTTCAGCTGCTACTGATCTGAAATGTATTGGGTTTCCAGGGTGAGTTTAAGAATGTGCCAGGCCTGTTTCGCTGAGCAGGGCAGGGGAGGGGTGCAGGCACTGGGCTCTCTGGTGATCAGGGTTGGGGGGGAGGGCGGTGTTTTGACTGCCTGTCAATTAGCAGCTGATTCACATACGAGGGGTCACCAAACTCCTTGCAAAAAGATACGGTTTCACAACAATGGGAAAAGCTAGATGGACACTCACTATGAAAATATGTATGTTTAAGATAAGCTGAGGCAGTGCGCTAGCTTAGCAGATGTGGAGCGGCCAATCGTAACGCGAGAGGGAGCCATGGGGAGCCGTATTTATTATCATTCGCCGCGGCAACATGGAGAATGAAAACAAAGGCGACCTGGACGGGGGAGGCTTCGCTGTTTTCCAGGCCCTGAAAGCGATACGGCTCTCTGAGAAGGTTAACAGGCAGCCGTGATCCGGTCTCGACCTCCTGTCTCACGGAGGGAGCCGCTCAGATTTACAGACGACACTTAGAATTTCTCCATGTATTTAAACAAACACCACGTCTCCTACCTTCCACCCCAGAGAAGCCAGCACTCTCTCCAGCCAGTGCCTCCACCCCTCCAAAACGATGTGTAGGGGCACCAAACCCTGAACTCTGAACCCTGAACGCATCCATAGAGCTTGACTATGACCCAATAGACGGCGCACAGCTTGCGGCCTGATTCTCACTTTGGTATTTCAAATGCCTGTTTGATTCAAAAAGAATACGAACCTGCTGAGGGAGTCTTAAGTGCGCTTATAAAAACTGCTGCACTGATAATCAGGAAGAGGAGGATTCCGGCAGCTTCAGCAGCCTGGAGATAAGGAGGCAACTTCCCCTGAAGAGGGTGATGTGGTTGAGTGTGGACATCATGCCCATGTACAGAGCATGTGCAATCACAGCTTCGCCCCCCCGCGAGTCAGGGATGAAATCACAGAGAAACACAAACTAACACGCCCCTGCGTGCATGCTTAAACATAACACTGGGAGAATGCCATTTGTGCAAATAGCCTGGGCTGCGGTCTGCCTGTTCCTCTGGTAGTTAAACATGCGTGAGATGGAACGGCGCGGCGCTCTGCAGGCCGTGGGGAACCCACTGAGGAGGTAAGGCCATAATCTCCCCTCTGTCATCTTAAATCTGCATCAGAGGTGGAGCCCCCTGACAGGCGGCCAGCGCTGGAAGGCACGGTGTTTTCCGCGAGGAGCTGCGGAGGAGCAGGGGAGTCGAGCGGGTGTTTACTCTGGGCTGCGGTGATTCAGACGTTCCCCCCCGGTATCTGGCACCTTCCGCCAGCCATGGTCAGGGGCCCGCGTTGCTGCCGTGATTTCGGGAGAGGAAGCCCTGCTAAAGCATGTAATTAGCCCAGGATGTGATGCGGCACAGAGCGGGGACTTCCCAGTAGCCCCGGTGTTTTTCCCACAGAGCGCACGGCACTGCACGAGCACGTGTTCGGGGGCTGGCGAGTGTGCCGCAGCGCGGTGAGAAGCTCCCGATTTCCCAGGCTCCTCTGCTCACCCCGGGATGCAGGCCCTGCCAGTAACTCCTCTCCGCTGCGCCGTTATGCTGTGGAAGGACGTCTGCGTCGCAGCTGCTGGAGGGCCAAGCCCAAGGCCCAACCACAGACTGACCAAAGAGAGGCTGGCAGGAGGGGCGGGGCCACAACAGGAAGTGATGTCACAGGTAGGAGGCCGCCTTGGTGAACCTCGCCCCTGCCCTTTTCCTTCCTGGGGTCACCTGCGATGCCCCCTCTCCTTTCCACCAGCCGCTCCACTTCTCAATCACAGAACAGCTCTGTTGGCTGGGAACTAAAAGCTCAGAACTTCAAACGAGACGGAACGCTACATTACAAATGTGGAGACCATCTGCAGATGGGGGGGTGGGGGGAAGGGGAGGTTGGTGCACACTGGGACGGCAATGATGACAGAGCACAGAGATAAGTCACTGCATGAGCTATTTATAGCCTGCGGTTTTATGCATCAGGGTTATGTGTTTTCCTCTGTGCGGTGAAGTTACCATGCATTGTTCTGGCATATTTCAAAATGACGGAATAAATCGACGACCAATCTCCGCTGAAACGCCAAGGCACCACCTCGAGCCCGAGCGGCTCAACTTGGGATCGCTCGGGACGGGAACAGGGCTTGTTTGACTGGGCCCCGAGAGCTGGCGCTCACACAGAGGGGGACCTGCTGCTCTCACGGTGCCCTCATTCATGACAAAAACAGCACCTGCCAGAACCCTATTGAGCTGTGGCTCTCTGACAATCAGCCAATCCCTGACACAGCAGGGGAGACGGGAATTTCCAGTTCAGCCACACTGTCCGTCCTGCCCTTCTGCCATCTGATACCATGGCCCAGACCTGCATCCCCAGCCAGCCAACACTGATTATAATACATAATGACTCATTTAGTCTGTTGTTACAGTAAGAGATGGCCTGGTGCTGGCCAGAAGCAGATGGGCTTTCACTTTGAGCTGGGTTCTGCTCAAGGGTTGTTCTTGCAAGTCTCCCATACTTGCTGTCATCCCAGACCTGCTCTGAGGGGGACTCAGCCCTGGATTCTGTGCAAAGCTGTTATATGACCATTTCAAGCACGTCTACTTGAACTGAATGAGATCCGGGCCGCGAGCGAGGCGACTGGCACCAAGCATTGTGGGAGAAAGTGGCTGGAGACGGATCTGTCCCAGGGGGCCGTGGTGCGATGGCGGCTCTGCGTGTGTGGCGCGGGCTGGCCTCTGCGGTATACGATGCACGGCTCGCTGACCAGGAATTGCTGAAGTCACATTCATGGCATCAGAGCGTACAGCGCCCATTGGTGTCACTGCCAGGACCAAGGCCTTAAAAACAAATTCATTAGTGTACACAATAAAACGCAGCTGCCTGGACCCTTTTGAAATCTGTGCCCAGGGTTTAAGAGCAGTGACAGCATGTTCTCAAAGACGAGAGAAAAAAAAAAAAAACCTTTGTGCATGAGAAAACAATGCACAGTTTTTTTTTTGTTAAATGCAACATGCAACACCTGGCAGAATCTGTACAGCCATTTAAATGTAACCATGCACACATAAATATACACATACACACACACATGCATACACATTGTGATTAATTGCATATGGAACCATGTTATATTGTATTTGAATGTAATTCTCATAAAATGGGTATAAAACAAAAATAAACACAAAGGAACCCTAACTGTCATATTTTGTCGTTAGAAAAGGTTGCCATAGCTTTAACATGTTTTCAGCTTCTTCATTCTTACCAAAAAGAAAAAGGGAATAGGGTTCAAACACAGTCTCCACTGCCTCCTATAATCCTTTCAGAGATATAGACTGACCGAAAGACCCACAGACACCGCACAGCTCACCTCTCCCCTCTGAGCCAGCAGCTCGCACTCATCCGTCTGAAGGATAACGCTCTCTTCTTCAGTACACATGACTACAGAGAGCTGTCTCAAACAGGACACAAGCATTGCCAAGCATTTGCGACAGCACTTTCAACATTAGCATGTTCAGCTTTTAGGTGAATCACACAAATCTGATGATACTGAAATATAATACACCACACTAGGCACTGGACTTGTCTAACGAGCTGTACAAAAGAGTTTGAGAACGGAAAGTCATGACCAAATTCACCTTTCTTCTCCACCATGACAACATGTGTGGTTCACTGACTTTGTGCACAGAAATGCGATTAACTGCATTAATAAATATAAAAAACATAACTACTATTGAATTAATCACATGCCTTAATGTATTGATGCTAATGGCCTTAAGACATAAATACATATATAAATACATGGACAAATATATAGCGCTAGATTTATTGATTCATTTTTCCAAGTACACAGATTGTGTAAGCACATGAAGTGCTATAACAGTAATTCTATTTCGTCAACAGCCTGCAGTAATTACACTGGTACAGAACACATCCCATTGACTCATTGCTTAATCACTTACAACTACATCAGGAACATGTAATAGCCAATTTTCTCTTTCTGTTGAGATGTCACTGTAAATATAACATTTACACTCATGTCGTACACTGTGCTGAACAGAATAATGCTACAGAAACTGATGCAGTAATTTAAGAGCTCTCGGAATAGATGTTTAAAAGGCTGTTTCAGAGTGCAGCTGCCTGTCTGCGCAGTGTTCTCTTTGTCCACTAGAGGGCCCTGCAGCATGTGTAATGGTTCACGTTGCAGCTGTGCAGGAAACACACTGACCTCCCTGCTCTTAGCCATGCACCAAATTGATGAGAGCAGGGCCAGCAGAAGAACTGCTAAATATCATGTCCTGAACCCAGGTGAACTCTGGGTAGCAACCTCTTCAACTCAGGCCCATAACAGAGGCAAACGATGAATCATTACAAGCAAGGGGTGAAGGCTCGGAGATCTCCCTCCAATCAGAAACAGATGGAGGGCGCCTCCTGAAAAATGACTGTCTACCCATGCCTTTAAAAAACATATTTATTTCCAATGCTGTAAAAACAATGCTAATAAAAATGTTTACTTTGCAAATTAAAGGTGACACACACTGGCTCTCATATTCCCAGCGGTGTCGTGCTGTTTGGTTGGGAGGCTGACCTGTCGAGTGAGGAGACGCAGCAGAGAGGAGATACCAGGACTCTGTGCTCTCTGACTCTGCCAATACAGGCAGAGCTGTGGATGTGTGAGAGACCTGCACAGCTTCTAAATGTGTGTGTGTGTGTGTGTGTGTGTGTGAGACCTGCACAGCTTCTAAATGTGCGTGTGTGTGTGTGTGTGTGTGTGAGACCTGCACAGCTTCTAAATGTGTGTATGTGTTTGTGTGTGAGACCTGTACAGCTTCTAAATGTGTGTGTGTGTGAGACCTGTACAGCTTCTAAATGTGTGTGTGCGTGTGTGTGTGTGTGTGTGAGACCTGCACAGCTTCTAAATGTGTGTGTGTGTGTGTGTGTGTGTGTGTGTGTGTGAGACCTGTACAGCTTCTAAATGTGTGTGTGAGACCTGCACAGCTTCTACGTGTGTGTGTGTGACCCGCACAGCTTCATTAGTGTTGTAAATGTGTGTGTGACCATAACAGCTTCTAAATGTGTGTGTGTGTGAGAGCTGCACAGTGTCTAAATGTGTGTGTGAGACCTGCACAGCTTCATTAGTGTTCTAAATGTGTGTGTGACCTACAGTGTCTTAATGTTCTGTGTGTGTGACCTAAACAGCTTCTAAATGTGTGTGTGTGTGTGTGTGTGTGAGACCTGCACAGTGTCTAAATGTGTGTGCGTGACCTGCACAGCTTCATTGGTGTTCTAAATGTGTGTGTGACCTACACAGTGTCTAAATGTGTGTGTGTGTGTGTGAGAGACCTGTACAGTGTCTAAATGTGTGTGCGTGACCTGCACAGCTTCATTGGTGTTCTAAATGTGTGTGTGACCTGGGCAGCTTCTAAATGTGTGAGTGTGTGTGTGTGTGTGTGTGTGTGTGTGTGTGACATGTGGTGTGGGATACAATATTTTGTAAAATAATTGTTTATGTGATTGCGTTCATCTGTGTGTACATGTGAAAATGGCCATTGGTGCGAGGCATAGCTGTGCATGTGTGAGTGTGCCCTGTATCTTCTGTAACAGCAGACACAGCTGTGAGTGCCTGTCCCATCTTTATGCATGTATGTCATGCCTGCATGTGCAGTGTGTGTGTGTTATCACAGTGCTCCTGCACCCCTCTGCTCCTTATTTACTCCTCTCTGCTCCGTATTTACTCCCCTCTGCTCCGTACTTACTCCTTTCTGCTCCGTATTTACAACCCTCTGCTCCGTAATTACTCCCCTCTGCTCCATATTTACTCCCCTCTGCTCCGTATTTACTCCCCTCTGCTCCATATTTACTACCCTCTGCTCCGTATTTACTCCTGCACCCCTCTGCTCCGTATTTACTCCCCTCTGCTCCGTATTTACTCCTCTCTGCTCTGTATTTACTCCCCTCTGCTCCATATTTACAACCCTCTGCTCCGTATTTACTCCCCTCTGCTCCGTATTTACTCCCCTCTGCTCCATATTTACTCCCCTCTGCTCCGTATTTACTCCCCTCTGCTCCATATTTACTCCCCTCTGCTCTGTATTTACTCCTCTCAGCTCTGTATTTACTCCCCTCTGCTCCGTATTTACTCCTGCACCCCTCTGCTCCGTATTTACACCCCTCGGCTCCGTATTTACTCCCCTCTGCTCCATATTTACTCCTCTCTGCTCCGTATTTACTCCCTTCTGCTCCGTATTTACAACCCTCTGCTCCGTATTTACTCCCCTCTGCTCTGTATTTACTCCCCTCTGCTCCGTATTTACTCCTCTCTGCTCCGTATTTACAACCCTCTGCTCCGTATTTACTCCCCTCGGCTCCGTATTTACTCCTGCACCCCTCTGCTCAGTATTTACTCCTGCACCCCTCTGCTCAGTATTTACTCCCCTCTGCTCTGTTTTTACTCTCCTCTGCTCTGTATTTACTCCTGCACCCCTCTGCTCCGTATTTACTCCCCTCTGCTCTGTATTTACTCTCCTCTGCTCTGTATTTACTCCTGCACCCCTCTGCTCAGTATTTACTCCTGCACCCCTCTGCTCAGTATTTACTCCCCTCTGCTCTGTTTTTACTCTCCTCTGCTCTGTATTTACTCCTGCACCCCTCTGCTCCGTATTTACTCCCCTCTGCTCTGTATTTACTCTCCTCTGCTCTGTATTTACTCCTGCACCCCTCTGCTCCGTATTTACTCTTGCACCTCTCTGTTCCATATTTACTCCCCTCTGCTCCGTATTTACTCCTGCACCCCTCTGCTCAGTATTTACTCCTGCACCCCTCTGCTCAGTATTTACTCCCTCTGCTCTGTATTTACTCTCCTCTGCTCTGTATTTACTCCTGCACCCCTCTGCTCCGTATTTACTCCCTCTGCTCTGTATTTACTCTCCTCTGCTCTGTATTTACTCCTGCACCCCTCTGCTCCGTATTTACTCTTGCACCTCTCTGTTCCATATTTACTCCCCTCTGCTCCGTATTTACTCCTGACATTACTGACAGCATGCCCACAGCCCACGCCACATCGACACTCACGCTTCACATTGAAAGACGATTACTAGCTGATGAGTTATTTACACACATGCACTCGCAAACCTGCCCTCTACATGACAGAGGCTCACTATCAATAAAACATGGGACGCAGTGCGCCGGCTCGTCCGCTACACCCCTTCTTCATTACGGTGACTACAGCGGCCAAGAACACTGAGACCCAGCTAAGCACAGGGATACGGCCCCCCCGACCCCCTCCTCAGGCATGCTGACCACCCCCACGGAGACGACAGGAGAAACCACGCTGTTATCTTCGCTCATTTCCCCTTCCTCCTGTCCACGCACCCGTACGCACAACAGCTGGTAAATATTTTTATATTGTGTTCCATTAGAAAGCTTTATTAACCGGACAGACGGGAACACACGGCGCCAATCTCCACTCTCTGTAAACAATGGGAAACACTCTGAAAGCTGCGGACGAGGACCATAAACTAAAGCGAGATTAGAAGAACTGCGTTACTACACAGGCATAAATATTTAACTCAGCTCCCCTTAAAAAGGGGGGTGGGGGCACACGGTGTTGGGGACATGAGAACTCTTCCCTGAGGAGAGCAGGCTGCCCAGGCCTGTGAGGTTGGTGTGGGGGTGTGAAGCGGGGGCTCAAGTCGGTAAAAGGTTTTGCAGCCCTGTTTGTGCCCCCTGGCCACGCCCCAAAGCCTCGCTCCCCCGGCCCGCCCCATGCCCTCACCTCTGAGGCGGTTTCGGGGCCGGCACTCCCCACCACGTTGGCCTGGAGCAGCTGCTGCAGGAGCTGAACTTGGGCCACACTGAGGAAGAAGTCCAGGCTTGTGGTCATGTTCACTTCCAGCGAATGGCCGCACACCACGATCTCCTGCAGAGAGATGCAGCAGTGTGAGCACAGAGAGGCCTCCCACACACACACACACACACATACACACACTACCCAGCACATGAGATGGCCCCTATATTTACAGCTGGTTAGGAGCAGTGGTTTAGTTTAACTTTATTTTGCTCTGGGTCACGCAGCCTCAGTCTGTGCTGTTGTCATTGCCCTCCATCTTTTAAATCCACCTTTTGAGAGTTACATGTCAGGGTATAGGGTGGATGGATTATCTGCTCTAGAAGCGGGAGATCGTGTGTGTGTATGAGCTGAGGATGAACCTGTAAAAACATCACCAGCACACACACACAAAAACACACACACACACCCCCACCCACACACTCTCATACACAGTGATGACAGTCACAGTCTTTTGAACGTCACCAAAAAGGAATGACCATTGATGTAACTGTAACTAAACAGGTTCACATCATCACCACGGCCCTGTTTATCAAACACAGCGGCGCAGCTGGACTGGCAGAAAAGCACAGATCCCTGACTGTTTCGCTCAAGTCTGACATAGATGACCCTGTGTGTCTTGGATAAATATGTAGTCAATGTAGGGACAATATGGGTAAATGGGGGGTGAATATGGGGAAAATGGGGGGTAGATGTGGGGTAAATGTGCAGTAAATGGTAGGTACATATGGGGTAAATGTGGGGGGTAAATATGGTGTAAATGTTGGGTGAATAGGGGTAAATATGGGGTGAATGTGGGGTAAATATGGGGTAAATGGGGGTAAACATTGGGTGAACGGGGTAAATATGGGATAAATGGGGTAAGCTGGGGTAAACATTGAGTGAACAGGGGTAAATATGGGGTGAATAGGGGTAACTGTGGGGTGAATCTGCTCTCTGACAGGATACTGTCTAATGTAGGAATGGCCCGCCACGCTGGCCAAAGCCCCCCCTTACCTCCACCTGGGCGTTGTCGGGGGAGACGGGCTTGCTGAAGATGATGGCGGGAGCAGCGGTGACTCTCACAGAGAAGTCAGTCAGGATGGGGGTGAGGATGGCCCGCCTCTCCTGCTGCCTCCTGATGCTAGAGAGAGAGAGCGAGAGGGAGAGAGAGGGAGAGAGGGAAGGGGAAGAGAGGACCAGAGAGAGAGAGGGAGAGAGAGACGGAGAGGTGTTTCACTCTGCACACACACAGAGACAGCAAAGGCTGGCAGGCTGCTGAGCCATAATGCTATCACTACCGAGCAGAGCCAGTGGACCCTGCAGTCCTACAGAGTCGCAATGTACACATCACGTGCGTTTCCAAACCCTTCAGAAGTTTACTAAAGAAACAAGTGCTGCTGCTTTCATTCACCTGCACCTGCATTCCTCCCCTGCATCCTCTGTTGTGTTTCTCTGCACTGTCTCTGAGGGCGCTCACTCCCGTCTGAGGGCACTCATTCCTGTCTGAGGGCGCTCACTCCTGTCTGAGGGAGTTCACTCCTGGCTGAGGGAGTTCACTCCTATCTGAGGGCGCTCACTCCCGTCTGAGGGCAGTCATTCCTGTCTGAGGGGTTCACTCCTGTCTGAGGGCACTCACTCCTGTCTGAGGGGGTTCACTCCCGTCTGAGGGCACTCATTCCTGTCTGAGGGGGCTCACTCCTGTCTGAGGGAGTTCACTCCTGTCTGAGGGGGTTCACTCCTGTCTGAGGGGGTTCACTCCTGTCTGAGGGGGTTCACTCCTGTCTGAGGGCGCTCACTCCTGTCTGAGGGCGCTCACTCCTGTCTGAGGGACAAACTCCTGACTGAGGGGTTCACTCCTGTCTGAGGGGACTCCTGTTTGCCAGCTGTGCAGGCTATAAGGATGCCCTGTGTCCTTACAATCCAGTATGTCATTCCAGCTTAGACATACATGACCCAATAAAAAAAAAGAAATACATATTTTATATATAAATGCAGTCTCAATATGCAATATATAATCTGTATTATGTATAGATCTATATTATCTATAAATGGATATGTATCGGCGTACATCAACATCTGCACCTTCACATATAAAAGTTCTGAGCACTGTACTCAGAGTACTCAGCTTTGGCATGTGAGGGCTTGCTAATAGAGAATGCTTATTTTCCTTCCTGTTCCTCAGCACTGACAGCTCAGCACAAGTCAACACTCTTAACTGATCTGAGAGCAGTGCCGTTTAGGCTGGGCCCAGGGGTGGCACACAGCTCCTTAACCCACAGCTCAAATTCAATCCAGCTTCCACACCGCCACTCTTCCAACCCAGCTTTCACAATTCATTTACACTGCAGAGACCCAACCTGCAAAATGTTTCCATAACGGGCATTTCCAACACCGCCCCCCCAAAAGACGTCTCAGCTATAGGACTGGAACAGCTTTCAGAATCCTGTGAGGCGTTATTTGACAATTCTCTATTGGGAACACACCCTAATTGTATACACAAGACCAAGCTAAGACCTTAAAATATAAACTTTCCTCATTTCACTAATGTTCATTCCCACAATCAAGTTATATTTGTGGGAACATTTGTAGGCAGTAAAACAAATATACAAGTGGGCTTTATAAGGTGGTGTTAATTGCCACATCTGCTGCTCTTAAAACAATCAAACAGCAGAGCTTCCAATATTTATAGTCGGCACAGGATTAAAAAAAGCTGCGTTTCTAGGTGGCCTGGAGAGCGGTGTTTAACCCATGCCAGTATCATATCAGGTTCGTCTACACAAACGCACATGACCAATAACCCCTGAGGGACGAACGCCCGCCAGGCCGCCCTCCGTTAAGGAGAAGAGGAAGGGAATCCAGCGCACAACTTAAACAATATGCCAGGTGCTCTGCAGACCGAGAGAAGGCAGGTCTGTTTCTTTTCTGCTCAGAGTTTTGTAAGACTATTCACACAATATGTACAATTAGTGGTGTCCAAATGTGTGTGTGAGTATGCAGGGTGGGGGGGGGGGTGGGTTTTATTTACAGTAAGAAACTCCCCATGGGGTAGGGGGTTTTGTTCTGAAATCACACAAACCTTGCTGCAGTGCGTACACGGTGTTCAGGGGGCTTAGGTGGTGAAGTCGACCGCTTCCCAAACGCTGTGTCTCTGCACTGCACTACCACACATCACACGGACAGATACTGTCAGCGGGCTGCTGCGGACCGCACATTCCCCACGAGCCCCAGGAAGCACCCCGACGCTGGAGAGAGGGGCGGGCGACCCCCGGCAGGCCGCCCAGCTGCGGCGTGAACGGTGGCGCGAAACGGCAGAGACGCCGAGCTCTGAGCTAAGCTCTGCCTGTCCAGCTAAAAACAAATCACCGGCCCGCTCGAGCCGCAAAGCTCTAAATCACGCGTTTAATTGCAGAAACAGACACCTGGAACACACCGCCCTGCCTTCAGTCCATCGCGCCACAGCCAAAAGCTACCGCCACCGATAAATCATGAGGCAGCAAAGCCAGTGTTTGAGTGCTGCAAATGTCTAAACGACAGTGCACAGCTTTCCGGCCTGACCACACAACAGACCCTTGTAATTAATTTTACTGGATATAGTACATATTGGAGGTATTTACAGTAATGAATTGTGTGGGATATATTAGATATTGAAGGCATTTACTGGGCTGAATTGGCTTCTGCAGGATGAATGGATCAGACCCCACTGAGGGTTAGTTTGGCCTCCCCTGAGGGTGGTACTATGTCTCTTGGTCTGTGAATGTTCGACATACTGCATGGCAGCAGAACACTAACAATGTTCAGACAGGTTCAAATCAACAAAAACCAGGAAGAAAAAAAAGTCTCACAGTGATGTACAAATCAAAGATTTGAGGAATCGGAGTGACAGAGTGGCGTAATGAAAACTGAACTTCAGCTACCTCACATACGGCACTGTAAACTTCAGCTACCTCACATACAGCACTGTAAACTTCAGCTACCTCACATACAGCAGTGTAAACTTCTGCTACCTCACATACAGCACTGTAAACTTCAGCTACCTCACATACAGCACTGTAACTTCTGCTACCTCACATACAGCACTGTAAACTTCTGCTACCTCACATACAGTGGTGTAAGCCACATGCAGATACAAGAAAGGCCAGATTCACAGGAAAACAGGAGGGTTACAGCAACTGTCAACTGCCACCCAATCAAACCAAGAAGCAGCTGGATTTCAAGCAACTTCCTGTACTCCCCATAATTTTAGCTAACAAAAAAGCTACATCCACGCATTCAGCTAGCTGTCAAAGTCTGAACTACAATTTCAAAACATCCGCTTTTGTGCAGAAAACCAGCTTTAGTTTTCCGGCAACCAGATAAAGACCACCTATTGTCTTGTGACTCTCACTTAACCCCTCAATGTCCTAAGCGATGTGTGGCGAGCTAACCTTTAGCCTCCAGCTAACACCTTCAACCCCTATGTCTGCTCCAGACCATCATGCAATTCTGCAGTAGCCCACTGCGTCAGTGAGGCTGTCCGAGGAGGCGACAGGAATGAGAATATAGTGTGGTGAAGTGGACCATAGACATCATTAGTTATATGAGTGCGTGAATCAGTGCTTGCTGTCCCTTGCTGCGATAGTCATGGCCATTCAAAAACAGGAAGTCTTTGCTGCCAGGCCAAAGCTACCAGGTTAGGGGAAAAAGGCCAGATGAAGCAGAATTCCCTTTTGTAGCACACATTTTCAGTCCTTGCAGCCTCCAGGAGCCTCCTGTTCCTGTGTGTGTGTGTGTGTGTGTGTGTGTCACTGCACTGTGACTGTCCTCAAAGCCCCTGCACATGGGCAAGTGAGAGTGAGAGAGAGAGAGTGTGTGTGTGTGTGAGAATGAGTGAAAAAGAATGTGTGTTTGTGTGTGTTGTGAGTGTGAGTGAGAATGCCTTTGTGTGTGTGTGTGTGTGTGTGCGCGTTTGTGTGAGAGTGCATGTGTGTGTATGTGAGTGAGTGTGAGAGAGTATGTGTCTGTGTGTAATGAATGTGAGAGAGAGTATGTGTGTGTCTGTCTGTGTGTGTGTGTAATGAGTGTGAGAGAGAGTGTGTGTGTGTCTGTGTGTGAGAGTGTGTGTGTGTGTGTGTGTGCGTGTGTGTATGTGTTTTAAGTGTTCTGGTGACCCAGGCACTCAGGATCAATCAGGCACTGGTGGCTTTCCTGGCCACTCCGCATTCTTCCAAGGTTATTTTTAGTCGACGGGGGAACAAATCTGGAATTCTTGTCTCTGTGATTTTTGGGTTCGCTCCTTTTCAAAACATGAGCAGAAAAAAAGGAAGGAGAGGGGTCCCAAGCCAAACAGACTGTTAAACTTGTGCTTGTTTTAGCTCCCGGGTCCATAAAAATGACAGGGTTTGTAATTATGATATTCTGAAGCGAGCTGTTTGAAAAGGAATTAGCTGAATGATTACAAGAGTGTCCCGCCGTTGACTCTTGGAGAATGTGACTAACAGCAACAAGAGGATTAGCTCATGAAAAGTACAAGGTGGAAAACAGGCAACTAACCTCACTCTGGAGTAGGGTGCTTTGCCAAGGTGCCCAAGCGCTCATTTTTAATGCTGATTTCAAAGGTCTCAGCTGTAATTGCTAAATAACTGTCAGGAGTCACAATGTTTTAACAGTGAATTTTAGGCGAATGATGAACATCCCTTTAACCAAACCTGGGATGACTCCGCTCCCAGAGCGTCTGCTATCCTCTGAATATTCCATGCAGTAAAAAGAATGTAAAAGAGCAGAAATATTCATCATCTGATAAACATTTAATGGGAATTTTCCTTCAGTCCTTTGATACAAAACAAGACATAAAAACTACACAGAGTACAATCCAGCACACAATACATTTTCCCAAAGGCCCTGGTCTCGAATTAAATACCTCTGTGTGTGTGTGTGTGTGTGTATGCGCCTGCTCTGTGTGTGTGCATGCGTCTTCTCTGATTGTGTGTACCTGCTGTGTATGTATGTGTGTGTAACTGCTCTGTGTATACGTGTATGCTTCTGCTCTGTGTGTGTGTGTTTGTGTGTACAGGTGTGTGTGTGTGCGTACCTGCTCTATATGTGTGAGTGTGTGTGTAGGGGTGTGTCCGGCATACCTGCTGGCCATGTTCCACTCCAGCGCAGGGTTCTGGGAGCTGCGTTTGCTGTCGGCCAGCGCGCCCCCCTTGGCCCCCTCCTTCTCCGGCTTCAGCTGCTCCCACTGGGCGGTGCCCATGTTAATGCACTGCAGGTCCAGCTGGTACTGCCGGTCCTCCACCTCGGAGCCCGGGTCCCGCAGTATACCCAGGGCCATGGCTCGCCTGAGAGAGAGGAAGAGCAGCTTCACTGCAAAAGCAGTACTGTGTGCTGTACCACACTGAGGCCTAGGGCCAGTTACACCTTATTTTACACACTGTTATTTTAAACTTCAAACACAAACATGGTGGACACAAAGTTTTGTCAGGGGAATTGCATTACTGAGACAATCAGAAAGTCGTTTTTTTTTTCTGAGGCTGACGGCGTGATTGCCTCCATTGCCCTGTTTCCTGCAGGAGGCTTTCCTGCCGACAGCTCCTCCTCAATGTAACCCGACGCCATCCCACCCCACCGCAACAGCCCCAGCTGACAGCATAGGTGCCACCTTCACGCCATGCAGTCAAATTACCCACAATGCCCCTGGGGCTTGTTTAAACACTATTAGACCAGGAAATTGTCAAGCCCTCGTCACTCTGGACTGCTTGTGATGGAAAACCCCCGCCGGCAGAGAGACTGCGATTCCGGTCTTCAAGGCTGGTCGCTGCAGTGTTATTGGCGTTCTGATTTTATTACGGCTGGTAGCTGCACAACCACCTCCCCCCCCTCAAAAAACTAAACTGAGTAGCAGTTCATGTGTCACAATCAATTGCCACCAAGACTAGGCAGCCATTCTTCAAGCTCGACGCTAACCAAGTTTGTGTGTACAGTGACAGCTTGGGCTGCGTTTTCAGTGTGTTTGTAGAAACGGTTGGCGCCTGTCTTTCTTTCTTTCCCCCCCTCGAGACAGCCAATGGCCTTCACAAAAACCAAGCAGAACTGAAAATGTCAGCGAAGTGTGGAGGTAGTGCCAGACTCGGGGCAGGTGATGTGTGAGAGATGCAGTAAAGGAGAACAGCAGGGTCCAGCAGGGGGCTGCGCCTACAGACTCAGACCCGACTCCATTCCGCTAGATTTATGACTGAATCACAAACCCTGGCAAGCGCCGGCCAGATCTACCACACCAGGTGAGATTATTAGCCTTTTAAACATTCTGATTTACACCAAGTTATTGTTAGCAGTAAGCGTGTTTGACTCGGGTGGGTGGCACGGTAGTTTCCAATGCTCCCCCTTCCCCCTCCCCCCTTTCTGTACACATGCCACTAGCGCGCTAACGCCCGCCTACGCTCTGCCAGAACGGGCATCTCTCCCCGAGTTAAGTGAGCTACCCCAAGAGATCGGCTCCGTTAAACAATGATGTCATTTATTTTGCTTTTCAAAAAGACAAGATGCCGCTGAGTTTCGCGAGCAACGGGAATCAGAAATTTACATCTGCGGATGACATCAGGGCCGGCGCAGTTATGATATGTTTATTTGTCCTGGTGAATTTGAAGGAGGGCTTAAATGCTCTAAATAAGGCCTCAAAGCTGCAACAGATGTTGTGACAGCATGAGTAGTTTTATTTGTTTCGGCAATGTCGATGGCAATTTTCATATACAATTTCCCCATTTAGTAACACGGGGAAAGTCATTACCAAGCAGAAATGTTATGACAATAAGCTCTAACTACAAAAACACTGAGTGCGGGAGATCAGAGGTGCGTCTAACTGGCTTTGCCGCACACAAACAGTGTAAACAATTCCTAATCAGGGCCTGGAAGCACGCTGCGCTCCCATCCCTCTCTCTGTCAATGCTCTGCGCTTCACTTTGTCATCTCCGAAAAAAAACATGCATCGGCTTTGATAGATTTTTATTATTTCTTTATTTGATTTAAAAATTTTATTTTCTATAAATCTGCTTTTGAATTTTTATGTGCCGCAGTTACCTCATACGGCATAAATGATCTGTTTAGCTTTGACTGTTTGGAGACTTTTTTTTACAATTCGCTAACAAATCATGGACTTTCCAAAGAGCTGCCCAGACATCTACAGCCAGGGTCATCACCAATAGCATAAATAACTATGATAAACATTTTTCTAGATTATAAAGCAAGCATTAATGCAGTGATTTAATATTGAAATATATTTCAACCAGTTCGAGGAAATGGTACAAGCTTTATTTCTGACAAATTAGGGAAAAGAATTTTGAAGTTACCCTTGGGGCGCAACGGTAATCAAAGCCATACGCTTTTGTTGTACATGCAGGGAAAATCAGTGGAGTTTGACATTTTTGATTGGTCAAGAGAGGACCACACCGCCTGGCCTGAAGAACTCACAAAGTGTGGGAGAGCTCACACACACACACAATCAAACACACACACACACACACACACACGCACACTGTGACATGCACAAACACACACACAAACGCATGCAGTGACAAACACACATGCAGACAGTGACACACACAAACGCACACACGTGACATAGAAACGCACACACACACACGCACACACACACAATCAAACACACACACAAACACGCACACTGCGACATGCACAAACACACACACAAACGCATGCAGTGACAAACACACATGCACACAGTGACACACAAACGCTCTCACACACGTGACATACAAACACACACACACACGCATGCAGTGACACACACAACTGCACACACAATAACGCTCACACACGCATGCACGGTGACACGCACAAACACTCACATGCATGCACATACACATCATCACACACACACACACTTGTGCCTATATGTACATGTGAGAGTAAATGCAAAGCAGAACTAAAAACACACACAGCAGGTGGATCCCACACTCTGCCCGGCTTTTACACACCAGTCTGAGAGCGTGTTCCCCCCATGTGTGTAAGATGGAAAATATATTTTAAAAAGAGAAAATAGGCCATAAATGACACATACATACAGATGAAGAAGTAGAGAGCTTTGACATGAGAAGCTGTCTCGGCCCTTGTTCCTGAGCCAAACCTTTTTTTTTTAATTGCAGGAAAATACCACAAAAACATTATTTTTATGACAAAATTCTGCTATTTATAAAGACAGATCAAAAGCAGGGCGCTAAGGGTTCTGTCTCGCGGCAGAGCTATTTTCTTCTTCAACATTTCTTTCTTGATACATTTTAAAACCCAAATTTAACTCTTAAAAACCATAGAACAGATTTCGCATCAGGTCTGAAATTACAGGCCTGTGTTCTTGACTAATTTATTTTTGTTTCAAACTCCTTTCCTTGATCAGATTTTTGGGAGCACAAGGTATACAGATTAAACCGTAAATATGCACAGGCCACATCAGAGAGATAACACGAGCGCTTAGCAGGCCAGCATGGACGAAAACGTTCGGGAAATTCCATTTCCTCCTGAAGCCTCTTGTTAATAAATAGTTTACCGGCTAACTGGGCGTTCTGGCTCCTTTCCTCCATCGCTATGCAGGAGCCGTCAGACGCTAAGGCTTGCTGGGCTGAACGGCCTGTTCTCCTCACCGTTTGCTCCAGCGTCCCTAAGATGGCCTTGTCAACCAGCTGGATGATATCCATGGACAACATAGAAGCGTTGCTTTCACAGAACTGCAGTGGGCTGAGGGGGATTACCACACCCTGCTTCTTCTCCTGAGGGAGCTAAGACATTCAAATAGCCCAACCATCATGTGCTACTTTGTCCCAGAGCTGGATTCTGGATCTTGAGGTTGCGGGTTTGAATCCCCAGGGGGATAAACTACCCACTGCAGGCTGTAGAAAAATGAAACATAACAGAAGATTCAGCCTGGAGCTCCTCTAACTTATAAAACACCTCCCAATCACTTGTGATCAATAATCACACCCGCAGGTAACTTTCAGCTTTTCCCAGCAAGCCATTCCACTGCCAGGGAGGGAGAGAGGGACACGGAAAGCTGGGGGGAGGTTTGCCACCCCCCCCCTCCACATTCTGAGGTCTGTAAGGTTAAACGTGGTTCAAGATAATAAAATAAACCACAGCCGGCTCTGGTGCAGAGTTATAGGGGAGCTGCGCCGGGCTCTGTGTGAGCCGGCCCCTGGTCTCGCTCGGCCCCCAGGGGGCCACAGGCGCAGGAAGCGCTGGGGTAATACGCACCCACAAGCTTCTGGATCTCGTCACTCCGCCCACGGACCTGAACTTGGACCCATATCTCACTCTGTTTCCCCCCAGCAATCAAAAACCATACACGTCTGGGAACACGGAGCCGGGTACGAAGTGTGCCTCACAGCCTGCAGAGCGTACACACTGCGAGTGGAAATTTAATTTAGGAGTTTGTTTAATTTTGTTAAGTCACGTCAAAGGACTGCACCCAGCACAGTCATGTCATTCTTCACAAACGTGATATGGTCTTTGTCCTCCACCGCAGCGAGAGCGCTGTATATTTTGAATAAAAAGGATACACTTAAATTTATACATACTGAAACTACCATCTGCTGTATTGTGAGTTTGTTTTTTTCAGTTGTTGTTTTTGCTCCGCCGCATGATGGATTAGGGAGACGAAGGCAGCGTTCCGCCATGCAGCCGTCTTCCATTACGCCTTTATAATACCCATTTTTCCATATTCCGCTGTTTCATTTACATTTTTATTTGCTACCCAACTCTGGAATGTCTAATTATCAATGTAGGCAAATCCCACTGCTGCAATGGCCCCTGTCAGTCACGGAAGGGCACAGATCCAGGTACCTCCTACGACAAGTCTCCGGCCCTGACACTAACCAATGGGGTTGCCACTTTATAATGAGCTGGTGAATATTCGAATACCCCTCTTTCTCAGTGACCAATCAAAAAAGCACACTGTGGGGTGGCACCACTGCTAGCGCCTCTCAGAGCCATCTGATTTCACACATTTAAAGACAGGCTCTTCAAGATTCGGTGGCCAACGTGCCTACCATTGTCCTATATGCTGCTGAATACGGTCTATTAAATTCACCCAAGCAAGGGTGTCGCTGGCCCAATGCATCACAGAGACCCCAGTAAGGCGGCAGCTTGCAGGCTCCACAGCACCTCTGTAAGGCTGAAGCCTGCAGGCTCCACAGCACCTCAGTAAGGCTCCAGCTTGCAGGCTCCACAGCACCTCAGCAGCCTGCAGGCTCCACAGCACCTCAGTAAGGCTCCAGCCTGCAGGCTCCACAGCACCTCAGTAAGGCTCCAGCCTGCAGGCTCCACAGCACCTCAGTAAGGCTGCAGCCTGGCTCTAGGCCCCCTGGGAGAGATAATGCTGAACTGAGCTTCTACCGGCCAGTCAGGGGGAACATGCTACAGTACATGATTCATGAATCTTGCAATTACTCAGTAAGTCAAGAACCCAACCCTGAGGTGGTCCTCTGCAAAATTGCCTCAGCCCTGCAACTTCTGAGCAGCAACTTCGGCAAGATTTATTGCCTCAGTCAAATCCAATTACACTTAATTTGCATCTACAATTACAGTAATTAGGGCTGGGGATTAGAACACTGAGCAGTCCCCCTCAAATTCAACAGGAGACAAACGTCTGCAGGACAGGATGAGCTGGCAGAAACTGAGCCGGAACCATGAGCAGTTAGCGTCAACAGAACCCCCCACTCCGCTCACAGGCTGCACAGAGGGATTCTGGGACACATTCCTGAGAGAGACACACACACACACACACACACACACACACACACACACACATACACACACACACAAAAAATTTAGTGGCTAATCCAGAGCACCCGTGCAGTCAGGCCAGTGATAAAACTAGTAAATACCCACTGAGGGCAAGAGGTTGGTTTGGGGTTTCTAGTCTCAAACGCACACTTGCACACATACACATGCGCACACACACAGACAAACAAACACACACTCACACAAATGGTTGGAATGGTCTTATTTTTGGCATAATACAATCCTCCTTCAAAACTGAGCATGATGAAGGAGAGGGTTATGAACCCATTCTGAAACAGCATAACACTGACTATGTGTGTGTGCTCCTGTCTGCGTACTGCACTTATGAAGAGCAGGGACTCTGTGCTGAGCACTGCACTAATGAAGAGCAGGGACTCTGTGCTGAGCACTGCACTAATGAAGAGCAGGGACTCTGTGCTGAGCACTGCACTAATGAAAAACACTAATTAAAAATGATTTGGTTTGCAGTAAGACTATATTATATAAGGATATAGAATATAAGGATATTCACATACAAAAGAGCATCCCAGTTAATACTAGTAAACTGCAGGTACCCTATTCAGGTTTGGTATAAGTACTCAGGCTAGGGCAACTGGAAAAAGGTGTTCACAGACATAGCTCATATATACTGGGAAAATATGTATTTATTCTGGTTAAAATATTGCATACATGTGAGCATAAGCCACTGACACACAAACATTGTGAACGGCAGCTGTTCAGAGCTCAGGAAATGTTTGTACCTGTTAACACCTTTTAATGCCAAAACACACCGAAAGCAAATCTTCCTCAGTTCTTTACTGATTCATTAAGGAACGGAAATGGTCACTTCAGCCCTTGCGTTTGCTCCTCATTTCGCATCTTTCCCACACAGGATTCTCGACAGGAGAAAGCTGTTTAACGTGTCATGTGAGGTTTAAAAGAGCCCAGGTGTGTCAGACACCTCCCATGGCCAGGTATCTACTAAAGATAGCACAGAGGGGACCATGGGGGAGTGTGGGGCATGTGTGTTAAAATAACCCCCTGCCTCTGACAGTGCCCCTGTAACCTAAGACACGAGAAACTGCTCAATTATTCACATTTACTGGAATAAATGGAGGCACCAGTTTCCGCTGTTGAACTCCTTTGGGAACCTGGTATTAATTAGGCTGATTAGAGTTTAAAGACATTCAGAGTCGTCAATTAAATCATATTTACACTACATGGAATGGGCAGGGATTACCTTCATACACAAGGCCTGCTTAATTCCACCCCTGTTGTGAAACAGGAACAGAATCTTCGGTCAGATAGTGCTGACACAGAAAGGCTAAGAAGCAAAGGGGGGAAAGGCTTTTGTTTATAGAGAAATGGTGTATACTAAAAGTCACTGTTTGCACTTTGATTTCAACATCTTAATTGCAGAAGTCATTTATCTCCGATGTAGTTTACATGTCAGAATAACTGGGTTATAAACATGGCATATCGACCGTATGGGTTATGAAGACACAAACATGTGGTCGTCTTCGCCCCTGCGGCAGATAGAAATCTTAATATAATTTACAGGCTCACTTAAAACATTTTAACAGCTTTGCTATTCGACTGTAATACCGCCGACCCCCCCGGATTCCTCTTTTCTCAGGAAAAATACTGTCAGCATCCCCACAAGTCTAACCCTTAAGCCATTTTTTATGAAGCTGCAGGTTTCACTTGTTGCTCTCATATGCGCAGCTCCTGGTCTGACTGGCCTGGACCCTCCACTGCAAACTTACACAGGCAGCAGACTGCTCAAGGCATTCTTAGCTAATGGGAACAGTAATCTGTAGACTGACACAGGCAGCACACAGCACAGTGAGTCCTTAGCTAATGGGAGCAGTATTTTGTAGACCAACACAGGCAGTACACTGCGCAGTGCATTCTTAGCTAATGGGAACAGTAATTTGCTGGCACTGAGGACATGGTGCTTAACATCTGCAATGTATCTGATGAAAAACGAACTGGATCTTGTGTTGCCTGAGATTAATTGATTTTGCAGTGATAAAAATCTGGCAAGAGACTGTTTTCTTTAATAACTTGAAAAAAGTAAAACTGGTCTAAAATTCACTTTTTTCTTTTCTTTTAAAGAAATCCTGAACCTGGAGAAAGAATCTGAAACAAGCTGTGAAGGAGGATGCTGTGGTGATGAGTGAATGAGGATTGTGTGGTGATGAGTGAATGAGGATTGTGTGGTGATGAATTAATGAGGATGTTGTGGTGATGAGTGAATGAGGATGTTGTGCTGATGAGTAAATGAGGATTGTGTGGTGATGAGTGAATGAGGATGTTGTGGTGATGAGTGAATGAGGATGTTGTGGTGATGAGTGAATGAGGATGCTGTGGTGATGAGTGAATGAGGATGCTGTGGTGATGAGTGAATGAGGATGCTGTGGTGATGAGTGAATGGAGGATGCTGTGGTGATGAGTGAATGAGGATGTTGTGGTGATGAGAGAATGAGGATGCTGTGGTGATGAGTGAATGGAGGATGCTGTGGTGACGAGAGAATGGAGGATGCTGTGGTGATGAGTGAATGAGGATGCTGTGGCGATGAGTGAATGAGGATGCTGTGGTGATGAGTGAATGAGGATGCTGTGGCGATGAGTGAATGAGGATGCTGTGGTGATGAGTAAAGGAGGATGCTGTGGTGATGAGTGAATGAGGATGCTGTGGCGATGAGTGAATGAGGATGCTGTGGTGATGAGTAAAGGAGGATGCTGTGGTGATGAGTGAATGAGGATGCTGTGGTGATGAGTGCCTTTTTGGGATCTGGACAGGATCTCACAGGAAAAGAAGGTCCTTCACAGGTTGTGTGCAGGCCCTTCGTGGGGGTTCCACCATTTCGGCCATCTCCACGGCACGACTGTCGAGTGGCAGCGATTAAAGAGAGATACCCTGTTCTGTGTTTCAAAGCCTTCTCCTCTTTTCCCAGAGACATAATCTGGTTTAGTTATGCTGGAAACACTTCCTCACTGACTAACAGATGTGGTGTGTGCGCTGCCCTAAATGTTGCTTTCAGAAAACATGTCAGGCAGCATTTCATAGCCCGGGCCCTGATGCTGAGGTGTGAGGGAAGTGCCTTGTTGACTTCCTGGGCCCCGATTGGAAACAGACCCCTCCAAATGCACCAAGCATTCTCTGGTGACGTAATACCACTGCCATTTTAATTGGACCTATCTTTAATTAATTAAGCACATGCATGGAATAGATTATTTATAACAGAAGAAAGATGGCAGGGAGGGGAATTCTGGAATACCCTCAGATACATTCGTTTTCATCATTTTCATCATCCTAAAGTGAAGCAGGCACATACCTCAATGCTACTTAAACACTAATTAAAGGAAAATAATCCTTTTTTCACAATCCCAGCCCCTCCGCTGCTATTGGCAAAGCGGTCGCCAACTTGACTGCTTTGACTGACTGACTGACGCCAAACCAAGGCTCTTTAAACGAAAGGGATCTTATTAGCAGAGTATCGTTACATATGACGCAGCGCTGCGTGGTTTGACACACAATATCAAGCACGATACTTTTACAGCTGCAAATCCAAGAACGGCTGGGTTATCAGCCATGGAAAACGTTACTCCTTTAGATGGCAAATGACAGAGGCGAGTTTTGTGCGCAAGCAATGCTTCTTCCAAAAAGCTCTCTCTGTACCCTGGACAAGACAAACCATGGGGGGGTGGGGTGTTCTTTTTTTATGATCTCAGCTACAATCAGATCAATTATGCTGACTTGACAAGTAACCCCTTGATTTACTTTCCCCTATAAATTGTGGAAGGCGTACACCAGAGAGAAGTGTGTTTTATGGCCCTGTAAAATTAAGCTTGCTTTATAGATCCAACATTGTGATGCACTACTGTTTTTTTTCCCTTTATAATTGATTAAGCGGTTCAATATTGAACACTATTGTACAGTCTGGATCCCATTAAATTTATGCTGGACTAATCTGAAGTACGTTCTCAAAGATGTGGCGAGGAGCTCATTTTATCTAAGAAAGAGCGATCCCTGGCCCAGCTCTTTGAAGTTGATTAGAAGACACTCAGAGTCGGTTATTTTGCTCTGACCCATGTTTAAAGAAAATTGAGATTGCATGACACAGATTTGTCTTTTTTGGATATTTGAGGGAAATTTTAATAAACAACATGCAAGAAAAGGGTCGCCATTTTTGATGAGGTTAACTAACATTGCAGGTTTAGTAGACAAGCTGCACAAACATGTAATTAGATAGCTAAAACAGTAGGTCTTTCCCCCCACCCCTACATTTCTGACCTTAAACAACATCTCGTACTAATTCGAATTTCCTTCCAATAAACAAAAGCTAAATGAAACAAAATACAATGAATTAGAACTGGAAGCTCCCCACATAATAGAATTAAAAACGTATGTTTAAATCACTGGATTTTTGACTCGGTATCCAAAAATGTGAGGGGTTTGAAGCCCTCAAGCTGCCCAAGACAACAGAGCTATAACCACTTTCTCATGAGATAATGTCCAAATAAATTTATGTCAGCAAGGAAAACACAGAAAAATAATTAAAATAATCTGTGGCACAGATGCTTCCGACATCAGCTAATTCTTCCTCCTCAGAATGCCTTTTGGAGCAGTGTTTATAATTCCGAGGCCTATCGAGCCCCTTTCAAACTGCCAAGTATATTTATACAAAGTGACATTTCTGCAGGAGAGTTTTCCTTTCGCTTCTTATTAAAATATCTCATTCTGTGTTGAAACACATATTGACAAAAAAAAGTGATCCAAGATGTAACTTGAGTTAAAAACAAAAATGAAGGGGGAAGAAAGGAATGTGGACAAACGGGACGAACAGAAATGTCAAAAAAAAAACGGGGGAGACAGAAGCGGCCCTGTCCCGTGGAGGGTGTGACTGTCCGCCGCTGGCTCATGCGGAGTGGACGCTGACGGACACACTGTGTGACGGTCAGCACTGAAACCCTCTGAGCCTCAGGGGTTAGTTACATGTGGACTACGCCAGTCCGCACACCGACTCCAAGAATGCACCTCTTTGTGCGTCCACAAGGGTCTGGAAGCGAGAGGCAATCAGTAATATTGGAAGGCAGTCCTTCTCATGATGGATGAATTATATTCAACAACAACACGAAAAATGTCCGAGAGGAAGCGTCCCCACGGGCAGTTTCTGGCTGACCGCAGCTCTGAGCATGCGTCCCCGTGCGTACGCGGCAGCGCCACGCATCAATCGCAGAACCACGACCAAAAAAACGACCCCTAACAGAGCACTCAAACAAGAACAGCCCAGAACAGGATGCCCATACAAGGGGGCGGGGGAAGAAAAAGCCCGAATTGCAAAAGCCCACATCAAGACTGGAAAAAAAAAATCTAACAACCGTTGGAAAGAAGTGAAGAAAAAAAACAAGGCGTCCGGCTTTTATTAGCGCGCTGCAGAACAGAGAGGGATTTGAGGACGCCTCCGGCCACAGAGCAGCGGAGCGCTCTCCCTCCAGAGTCGGCAGGACACCGTGGACACTCTGCTCTGGCTATTGGACGGCAGTCAGGCAGGCGGGAAGATGGTAGCCCCGCTTCTGTTGAACACAAAAGCCCTTCAGTAAACACCACACGTGTAAAGAATTACTGCAGATCACACATCAAAACAGTTGGACATGAAGCTTCCTTCCTGAGAACAGCATGGCAGGAAATGCTGTGCAGCGGGCCAGCAGTGCTGACCAGTGTGAGCACAGAGCGCTCCATTTGGCCAAACTGACCGTGTGCTGACCGTATGCTGACCAGTGTGAGCACAGAGCACTCCATTCAGCCAAACTGACCGCGTGCTGACCAGTGTGAGCACAGAGCGCTCCATTCGGCCAAACTGACCGCGTGCTGACCGTGTGCTGACCAGTTTGAGCACAGAGCGCTCCATTCAGCCAAACTGACCGTGTGCTGACCAGTGTGAGCACAGAGCACTCCATTTGTTCCAGCTGACCGTGTGCTGACTGGTACAGTAGTGTGAGCTTGTCCAGTACAGCTGACTCAGACTCACTGATCATGACAGCTGGGCTGGGCCGGTTTGGACCAGATCCACCCGGAACAGGGTTCCAATTAAATGCAATTAGCCTCGCCCCACCAGGACCTCAGTGCAGCTCAGCTTAGGTTTGCTTCCCAAATACTGTGCTATACCTTTCAGACAGGTATGACTCAGATATACGCTCGTCAGCCCCCTACTGGAGAAACTGAGATATAGTTTCTCTGTATGAGTGAGGACCCACACTCAGTCACATGCTGACACATTCTTGCACCTGTGCGCGCACGCACACACACCCCCACACACACACACACACACATAAATACACAAATACATAAATGAACTCATACACACACACAAATCACACATGCTACACTGTCACTCACACATACACACAAACACAAATAACATAAACACACTCACACTCACACACACACAAATCACATAAGCCACACTGTCACTCACTCACACTCACACACACACACACACACACACACACTACACTCTCACTCACTCACTCACTCACTCTCTCTCTCTTACACACACACACACACACACACACACACACACACACACACACACACACACACACACACACACACACACACACACAGACACACAGGCCTGGGGCCCTGGGAAGCGTATCATATTATCTGTGTACAGCGTATTTGCCAAAGAGGGTGGAGAGAGACATGATGGAATGCACAAATAAATACTACCAACAAAATTGGAAGTGAAAAAGAAGAATGGGTACAATAACACTGATAAAACAGGACGGCATGTGCAGCGTTGCACTCTAGTGCAGACAAAAAGGAAGCTTTGAGGATCTGAGGCGCGAATGAGCTGCTCTGCTTACTGCAAACAGGAGAGACCGTGTGCGTCTCTCTTGCTGGGAGCACATCACGGGACCAGGATACCCACGGGATGAAAGAGAAGCCTTCTGGTTTTCTGCCACCCCGTTCCTTTTTTACACACCGTCACTGCCTCACTTTCAGTGCTCCCAGGATGATCAAAGCTCTGTTACCAGGCACGACTACAGGAACGCCAGCTCACACCGGGATGTAGATTTGTTTTGGACTGCATATGTGTGCGTGTGCGAGTGTATACATATATAATTATGTTTCGCGTGGGTGGGCAGTGGATTACGTTTCCTAATCCCCTCTGAAACATCCTTTAGGTATCCTTTTCATACAGGGCCCATTTGTCAAACCTGATTATGAGTGAGGTACCTCTGTATCTGAGAGCTTCCGGCCTCACTGTCTGTTTAGATAGATGAAGACACGCAGTGCTCCTTGGCCCCAAACATGTGTGTGCGCGCAGAGTGCAGATCTGGGGCTGCAGGTTTCAATGTGAAAGTGATGCTGGTCTGAGGGGTGAACCAGTGACTGGAGGGGCGCACACACAACACACACACACACACACACACACACACACACACACACACACACACACACACACACACACACACACACACACTATCAAACACAGTCAGACACTCTTACTCTCAAATATGCACACACCGCTGTCTAACTCAATCTCTCTTTCTCAAATATGCATGTACACATAAACACACACACAGAGTGGACATGCACGCGCACACACACACAGGACAGACACACAGAGCAGACAGACTGACACACACACACACGTGCACACAAACACAGAGCAGACACACACACACACAAAAACACAGACAGACAGACATATGGCAGAAACACACATGGCAAAACCCTCACACACACACATAAACACAGAGCACACAGAAACACACGATCACAGAGCAGACAGACACACACACACACACACACACACACACACACACACACAGAGCTGGTGTGAGGGTGGGCTGGGGTCCTGGGCCAGCGGGTGCTTTGATTCCCAGCGGGGAGCGCTGTGCTCTCCACATGTGCCTCTCAGCTGGAGAGCTCCATCAGACCAGCCCGTCTCCCTTTGAACACAATCAAGCGCCTCTAAAAAGCTAATAACGCCACAGTATTAACCCACATGATCTATGCGCCGTTTCACAACAACAACGTCTTCAATCTTCACAAGATTACATTTGCTACATCCAAAAGAAGAAGAAAGGACAGAATGCCCTTTTGAGCGCCATCATAGCTGCGGTGAGTCAGGGGTTTGCGGTTTGACTTTCTGCCCCTGGAACACAATGGTATCTAGCAAACGATATTTGTCGGTGATCATGAGCTTCACATAATCAAAGCTGTGTAACAGGATCCACTGGTGTACATAAGAATCAAGGCTAGAGACAGACGAGACGCTGCCGCGCCTGAGAAAGACACACATCCCCCTACACTCATACTGACAGATAAAAACATTTTACAATATGCTATATAATCTAATATAGGGCAAAACGCTGAATGCAAAATTCATGGAACAAATATCTGCTACATTTGGCATGCATCAGCTTTTGAATGGGCAAATACTGCACTACTGTCAATAAGGGCCTCAGTGACATGTAAATATAGTATTTAATGATAACTGTGCCATAATTCTATAATCACAAGGAACCTTTCCATGTAACAATAATGTATATACTAACTACACAAGAAAAGTTCAATCCAATCGAGAACAAGCTTTTCCCATGATGTCAAAATAGTATTCTAAATCCTTCCACTGTAGTCCTGGGTGAAGCAAAAACTTACTGGGATTTTTTTATATATTTCTACATTTATCTCTGCATTCAATGCAACAAAATTCCATGTAAACCAATTGCTCTGTCCAAGCTGTGCTGTCTGAATGACAAGATCAATTACTTGTTTTTGGTCCAATTGAGCTAAACTACTGGGAACATATGAACACCTGTCTGTATTTCCAGTCTGTTTCTAGGACAAAGAACAGAAATCAGGCTTCTCATTAGAACCGAGACATTTCCAACAAGACATATCGGCAACAAAGAACTGGAGGGTATTTTTTAAACGATGCAAAGTCCAGATCTGTGTTCACTCAGCAGCTCGGTCCGTCCTGATTAAGTCAGTGCTCAGATTTAATGAATACCTGCACACAGTGCGAGGTGAGCGTCTGG
Source organism: Albula goreensis (assembly GCA_022829145.1). Taxonomy (NCBI): domain Eukaryota; kingdom Metazoa; phylum Chordata; class Actinopteri; order Albuliformes; family Albulidae; genus Albula; species Albula goreensis. The sequence continues at coordinate 6,172,145 of CM040750.1, read as the reverse complement.
CACCAGAGCTTCGGGGAAACCCTCCCCTCCCACTTCACCTTCCGACAGCTTGCAGCTCCTGCAGTGCGGAAGTGTAACGTGCGCAGCGGCACTGCTGACTGCGCTGCTCTCTGCGCATCTTTTCAGACTGTGCCCTGTACTGGGCAATGCTGTTCAGTAAAGAGCACCCAACCTCAGATAAAGACCTATTTCATGTGGGGATGCGAGACCAGAGCAGCATCATCTGGGAGGAGTTACTATGGCAACAATAGACCTCTCCATTTCAAAGCGCTGGGACCACCGACCACCACAAGACTGGTCCTTATGGCTATAACTACCCCTACCCATACAAAAAAAAAAAAATGCTACTACCCGTAAACAGATAATAACACAACAGTGCAAAAGACTTAAGGCTACGAGAACCCTTTGAGTCGATTTTTTTTTTTGCGAGGCAGTTCCTCTTTAAAGTCAAATTGTGCACCCTGGGGTTGTAATGTGCGTCTTATTAGACAAGTATTTAGCAATTATCCCATTTTGTTTCCACTGCCGCAGAGTGCTTGTGGCTTCACACATGCACATCTAAGGCATATGCGCATTCTTCGCTGAGGTTTTTCAGAGCCGGCAGCTCCGCTCTCTTCACCTACTGTGTTACAAAGAGTTTTCTGTGGGCCGGAATGCTGTCCGGACCACATGCATTAAAAGCAGCATTTTGGTGCTGTATTGGAACCATATTCCTGTATCCCCATGCCGAAGAGGCCGATGTCTGATTCCTCAGCTCCCAGTGAGGAGAAAAGAGGGAAAACAGAGAGAAAAGAGAGCAGTGAGCAGGAGGAAAGCAGCCGGGAAATATCGGCGTTTATCCAGTATTTGGTAAACACTCCGTGGGGCCGCGTGTGAGCTAAGACACACAAAGTCTGTCGCAAGGATGCAGCTGCCTCAAAAAGCTCCACTGCGGGTGTCTTTTGAAATGAGAGGCACTTTGTGCTGTCTGTGCTGCCTGCGTGCAGGTCTGCAAACCTGACATGATAAAAACACAGAGCGCATAAATGAGGATCACCCTGCAGTCCTGTGCCCTGTTCCCTTCACCTGAAATCAGACCGACAGGAAAGAGTGTCATGTGAGCCTCACAGTTCATGCCTTTGGCAAATATCTCTCAGGAGCTCAGCCACTGCACCCAGCATGTAGAGATGCAGCAAAACGCAGAGCAACAGGCACCACTTAGCAGAGGAGAAAATACAAATCTGTCTGACACACACACACACACACACAAAGGCACTCACGCACACACACACATACAGAGGCACTCACACATACACACACACAGAAGCACTCACACAGGCGCTCTCACACACACACACACACACACACACACACACACACACAAAGGCACTCACACACATGCACACACACACACACACACACACACACACAAACAAACAGAGGCACTCACTCACACACACACACACACACAGGACAGACACACAGGTGCTCACACACACACACACACACACACACACACACACAGAGGCACTCACTCACACACACACACACACACTCACACACAGAGCCGTGTGTAGGGTGTAACACCAGTAGAAGGCCGCAGTGCTCGCGGTGGATAAGGGAGCTTCCCAGTCCAGGCAGCCCTGTATTCTTAGAAACCTACATCCTGCCACAGGATGGCCGGGTGTTCGTTTGGCAGCTCTGCCAGGGTTCTGCACACAGGCCGCTGTTTTCGGGGCCCAGACCAGCACCTTTACGAGCCCACAACAGCTGAGGGGCGATCCTTCCTTCCTGGGTCACCACACGGCCCCCGATGATTGACACGAGGAGTCAAACAAGGGTAATTCCAGGAAGCTCTCACAAAAAAAAAGTTAAAAAAATAATAATGACCTCATCTTACATATCACTAAAACTCACACGCTAGTTCTAGTTTGGAACCATGAATGTGTGAGGAAGCAGCAAAGTCCTTTTGCCAGCATGGCCCTGAGTGGCAGAAAGGGAAACATGTCACATTACAGTCCAAATCACAGTGTTCCTTTTATGCAAATATAGAACCACATGGAGAAAAAAAGCTGCGGTTTACTCATTTGAAATTCTACTTGAGCATCCTCTCTCCCCCATCCCCCCCCACCCCTAAACGTTACGGTATGGGGGATTTACATACATAAAATGCCCATAAATGCATGGTAGGGACAGACTGGTTTAAACTTCTAATCCCACTAAACCTTTAAGTGCAGGCCGAGAAATACAAGTGTTGCGGTAGAAATTCTCACAGAGGAGAAACCCTGAGAATAACATCAGAGCAGCCACAGATATTTATGGAATGAACCGCACGCTGTACACAGAAGTCAGCAAATACCACAATACAGATGCACCACGGTTTCCTCCCTGACGGAAAACACAGCTATCCCATGGTGCCGCTTGCTCAGGCCTTCACTCCAGTGGAGACAGGAAGGTATTCGGTGTACATGATGTCCTTTTCACAGACAGCGAAGCCTGCTGAGAGACAGGTGGCTATGGCTCTTCCGCTGTCCTCAAAGCCTGTTTACTTTTGGGGGCCCGGTTTACAAACATTTTTCATTTACTTTTCTTTAAAGCCAGCAACAACCAAGATAGAAGACCTACTTAAAACTAACTGTTTGATCTATACAGGGGGTCCTCGACTTACGAACAAGTTCCGTTCCTACGACTTGTCGCAAGTCGATTTTCGACGTAAGTCGGAATTTATACCTAAATGATACCTAAGTTAACACCTTAAGTCACTCACACTGTGCACATAACACATGAAGGACATATAAAATACAGTAATTAGATGAAACAGTACTTTACAAAATAAGAGAGAACAATTTCTTATCTTTATTTCTGTGGTCGTATTTACGAACCAAACTGCTTAGGTCGATACTAGGTTTTTTAAATAATTTATGGGAGTGCATCGTAACCACGAAACGTCGTAACTCGAGACCGTCGTAACCCAAGGACCCCCTGTACTTAACAACGCTGAACTACAACATATCCTCGTCCTCTAAGACGCAGGACAAAGGACATAAGCAATGCCATACGTTCTCCGTATCGCCTGAAACACCAGAAAATCTCACTGCATGGCTTTCCTCAAAAGGAAAGAGAAGATAAATGGAAAGCAAAGAAGTTCTGTAACACAAATCCTACCACAAAGTTGTAGTAATGCCCCGGGATCCGTGGGCTAAACGAAACTCATCTACACTACCGCGTTGCAGTCTCAAACTGCTCCGACGTGAAACCCTTTCCAAATATCGGTCTGTAGATCAGCACAGCCCTCTGATTCAGAACATAAATTCTGCAGAACTTTAATAAAACGGATGTTTGATTTACTTTGGTAACAGCAGTCACATTTTTAAAACAATTTTATCTTCCATTAATCCTGTGTGTCACGGAGATGTAAAATATCTCTTTCGGTTACAAAATCCAGGTGTTTCATTTGCTGACTGACAAAAACAATGTTTGTTCTGGCTGACCCTACCATCCATGGCTATTTTCCTCTCTTCCCCGATTAATACCAGAGAGACAGAGCAGAGGGAAAGAGCCTCCTCAGTGCTGATTTAAGAGCATAGGTGAGGAAATTCAATCATTTCAGCTAATGGCCTAAAGTGTGACAAATACATGTTTTTTTGGAGGCTGTTACTCTGTTGAGTCCCTCATTACTGCTGGTAATCCACCCGCTACATCAAATATCATGTTCACTTTTAACAACATGGCACAGAACAGTGTGTGGCGCCTGTATTTCTGTTATAAACTGCCTTTTAAGACCGTATTTCTGTTATGCATGCCTTATAAGACTGTATTTCAGTTATAAATGCCTTATAAGACTACAAAAACAACAGAGGCCCATGCAAAGTGAAACCATGAGAATGGAACTGAATTCTGAAAAGGTTTTCCCTCCCATTGGGGAGGCTTTCAGGCCATCCATGACACTATTCTTTCCTCTGCCTATTTCTAGTTTAATTGCTAAAGACATCCCTGATATTAGTGTTTAAATAAGATGCGTAAATAAATTGTACCGTAAATTATCAGTCATGTTCTCACCCTTTATCCTAAGTGACCTCAGTTGTTAACATAACCCTTGCACAAATTCCCGCAAGAGATCCAACTAAACCCTCTGTTGACAAGGCCATTTCCTGCCTGACTATGGCACACACTGCTGCTTCAGTAGCTTTACTTCCTGTCTGACTGTGGCACACTGCTACATCAGTGGCTCCACTTCCTGTCTAACTATGGCACACGGCTGCTTCAGTAGCTTCACTTCCTGCCAGACTGTGGCACACACTGCTGCTTCAGTAGTTTTACTTCCTATCTACCTATGGCACACTGCGGCTACAGTAGCTTTACCTCCTGCCTGACTGTGACACACTCTTGCTGCAGTTGCCTCATCAGGTTTGTATTCATACTGTACTATGAGCTTGACCAGTCTGACATTCTGATGTGAGAAAAGTTTATTCAACTACAAGAAATTCGCTCTCCTTGCAAACCAAATGTCAGACATTTCTTCTGATGAATTTTTACCTTGTGCAGGCTGGGTTAACCCAACAGGCTAAAACAAGCAGAAACCAATTAGGCTAAAGGAATTTTAATATCATTGATGATTTTATTACATTTTATTTACATTACTTTGGCAATCTCAATAACTGTAGCTTCCATTTTCCATTTTAAGTTTCTGGGATAGAGACTACCACATCAATAAACCTACATTATATCCAGGCCAAACACAGCATGGAGCTAAGGCAGACTTTTAATAACAAAACTTAACATACATTCTGCAGCACATACACTACATCTCCCAGCGATTTGTTAAACTATTTGTGAATGTCTTTAAATGCTGTAACACAAAGGCAAATTCAATTTATAACATTTAAACATGTGCACATTTGTGCAATGTGTTTGTGGAAAGTCTGCTTTAAACACAGGCTTAATCAAATTAGAATGAGTCATTAATTATAGTCATTACAGTCCATGCAGAATGCAAGGTTAACAAAGTCCAGGGCTTGTGTTTTTTATTGAATTTATTCTTGATTCAAAACAAAACTATGCTACTGATTACAATTTTATAATTGTATTTTTATTATTTTTTCATTACATTACTTTAGCAAGCACTCTTCTCCAGAGTCACATTGAGAACTGAACGGGTCCAATAAGAGCAAGAGAAATACAGCAGATGGAGAGGCCACACAGAATGTTCTGCACTGCTAGCATTGTCAAATAATCTGACAAAATCATTTTCTACTTTAATTATTCATTTCTGAACACACATCCTCACACTGTGTGTCAACTCAGCTCAAAACCCCCTTCCACAAAAAATCTCTTCCAACTCCTGAAAAATCTGGAGTACATTAGTGCATATTACTGGGCATTTTTAAAAGTATGCTTGTTGATTTTAGGAGCAGAACCAAGTATTATTTTTATATTATATGACTGGTTTAGGGATTACAAGGGAAAAGGAATAATTATACATTAAGTTAAGCTTGGGTTAAACTAGGCAGTAATGTAGCATGACAGTATTGAACAGAAAGTTTCATCACATACAAGAATTATCTTGGTTATTTCTACAGACTCAGACATTTTCCGAAACAATAACTTGCAGTTTGAGTGCGACATGCAAATTCAAAAAACCAGTTTCATTATTTTGACATTCTCCATACAGGACATCGGTGTCAGTACCTCAGCACAGTACAGCCCCCCTTCACAACATTTGCCTAAAAAACTTCACTTTGAAATTCAAAAATAACAATTTGGCCAAATTCTCATTGGAATAGCACTGTTATATAAAGCTGGTGTACATGCTGGGAAAACGCACTGCACTTTAATCACAAAACCCAACCCCAATTTTCAGCTTTACTCACGACCTTACTCATGAGACAGGATTGTCAGTCTCGGGGGACGAGAGAGTTAGCATGCCATAACCCCAGGCCCCACCTCTACAGTTAGCATGCCCTAACCCCAGGCCCCACCTCTACAGTTAGCATGCCCTAACCCCAGGCCCCACCTCTACAGTTAGCATGCCCTAACCCCAGGCCCCACTCTAAGAGTTAGCATGCTCTACCCCAAGCCCCACCTCTACAGTTAGCATGCCCTAAACTCAGGCCCCACTCTAAGGGTTAGCATGCCTTAACCCCAGGCCTCACCTCTAGAGTTAGCATGCCCTAACCACAGGCTCCAACTCTACAGTTTGTATGCTCTACCCCAGGCTCCACCTCTACAGTTAGCATGCCCTAAGCTCAGGCCCCACTCTAAGGGTTAGCATGCCTTAACCCCAGGCCTCACCTCTAGAGTTAGCATGCCCTAACCCTAGGCCTCATTCTAGGAGTTAGCATGCCCTAACCCCGGGCCCCTCCCTTGGAGTTAGCGTGCCCTAACCTCCAGCAGCTCGGTTTTGGCACAGTGTGAACACCCCTGTGGGTCCGGGATGCCCACGGGCAGGGCGGTTAACCTCTCCCCTGCTGCAGCGTTCACACGGCTCGGCTCATCACGTTGTGTGGGCCGACACAGACCGTCACCAGCCAAACTTTGAGACCCGCATGGCAACAACAAAACCAACCCTCAGCTCCTCAGCTTCATGTAAACAAGCTGGAGAACGGGGGAGGCTGGCAGAGGACTAAAGTGAGGAATGGAACGGACTGTGCAACAGCGCATCCAATTAATGAAACAACTCTTCTAAACTTCTTATTTATGTTCTTTTTATCCTCTTTTCTTGCTTTATTTAATAAAGAAGTGATGAGCAGCCATGAAAACAACCAGAATGCTAAATGATTGATGAATGAACAAAAATTAATGACTTATTGAGAAAACTCCTCACTAGTTCCCCCTCGCCCAGCACATTATGATTAAAACTGACTCATCCGAACGTGACCGCTCGCCTCCTGGTGAATGAATGGGGGTGGCGCTCCAGGTCCAGGAGGGTGTTTGTGAAGGATCTGACTCACCACTGACCGTAACGTTTCACAACGTGCCAAGCGGTGGCAAAGGGGAAAAACTCCCTGGTGCAACACCCAGGGGAGTCTGTAGATCCGCACCATTCGGCTTTAAGCCAAAACTATTTGAGCTTTAGAATTCTGAAAGCACAAAGGCTCATCAGGATGCAGTTTTAAAAACAGGGAGAAGAGATGACGTCAACGTAGGATACGTCTACTTGTTGCTGGGAAGGACAGAAAGCTGGTGGTGAAATGAGGGAGCTGGTGTGAACAGCATGGCTGAAGTAGGTGAGGGTTGGGGACCCTATCTAACCCTTGCCATTCCCATTCCCCCATCCACAGGGCCACCTTCCTCCCGTCCTCACTCCTCAGCACTGCATAAACTTTATCAACATTTTCCCATTCAGTTCCAATGGTCCCCGTGAGACCAAACAGTAAACGGCTTCCACCTTCCCGAAAGAAAAACTCCTTTATCGTTCGGGCAGTACAGTCTGTCAGGCTATACGTTGCGCTCTATTACAACAACATATCACCATATCCATTACGCGCGACCTCAGTTGGCATGGAACGCTCGCCTGCGATGGCAACCTATAAACTTGGTGTCGTGCAAGGCAAGCCAGCTCTAGCTTCCTCCGGTATGGTTATCATACACACGTGAAGTCTTTACAATGTGAGCGTGATACGTGCACTGATGTTTCCACTCTGTTCAGACGTGTTGGCTGGCGATGACCCAAAAGAACCCCCCCCACCCCCCGTTTTCCAGGGAGCTACGCTCTGACTCCTGGGTTCAGCTGTATAAATATATGCTGGACCTGCCTGAGAAGCTCGTGGGCATCACGGTCGCTGTCACACACAAACACGAGTGAATACCTGTGGTTTCTGTAAGCCCAGTGAGGCCAGGCTTTTCTCTGGCAATCTCTTCTCTGCAGCTTTGGGTCACAGCCCAGGGGGGCCGCTTGGGGCGGGCGGGGTGGATGTTTTGGGGCGGGAGTGTGACGCAGAGCTGCGGAGACGTCGGCCACACGTCTGTTTCCACCCTTGTGTTGGGGGTAATGTGGGCTCTCCGGGGACCGGCGGTGGGATCGGTTTCCCCCGGGGCCAGCCAGAGTGCTCCATTAACCGGTCTCAGGGGTGCCTCTAGAGCATGCGGTTATCTCTGCCGGGGAGAGGCCGTCCAAAAACCCCAGAGTGGAGGAGGGAATCGTGGCCACGCGCATCTGAGCCAGGTTAAGGCACTGCTCATTAGCAAACCAAAGCTCATCCTTCTCACAGCGAGCCTTCCCGCTCCCCCTCTGACAGCACACTCATTTGTTTATGTCATTCTGTTTAACGCTTGACAGGGGCTATATTTCTGCGTTGCCTTGGAGATGTCTTGTAACACCTACCACAAATAAATAAATCTTAATAGTTTTCAAAGGAAAGAACAAATGATATGAGGCGTTTCCAGGAAAAAGTGATAATCTTCCCGACGCTGATATTTGGGAAGTGAAGTTTTAAGAAAAGAGGAGAGAGCAGGACATTTTGCTTTTGCAGTGACAATATTGTTCCACATCACGGACACTTATCATTTCATGAGTGCTGCAGCACCCTGTTTCTGAACAAAATACCACACATCCTTCAGTGCCCACAGCGTGAGCGGCATGAGACATTCTACTGATTGACAGGGGAGCCTTTCAGCTCTCACATTCGCTTCTCCTTATAGAATTGGACAATAATGAGGCCGCCTGGTTACTTCAAAACCACTTCTCATATAAAAATGCGGATTTTCACATGAATCTCCCCAAGTCGCAGGGTCCCCTTGAAGAGACACACGCCCCCCCCCCACCCCCCTGCCATTTGTGCCGAATTAAAGACAGTGGCCTGGATTAGCCAACTCCTCCGCTTACAAGAAGCTTTCAATTAAGTGTTCCATGAACGCCGTGGCAACTGGAAAAAGAGAGAGAGAGGGATCTGTGAGATTTTACAGAGCGCGGTAACCACAAGAAAGGCAGGGCAGAGCACACGCTGGACATTCCCGGGACTCTGCTCATGTACTCGGAAAAAAAAATCCTCCTCTTTTTCAAGTCAGGAAAATGATTTCAGCTGTGTAAATTGACAGCGGCCTTGCAGCATTGGGAGACAGTGAGGGAAAGCCCAGCTCTGTGTCAGAACTCCTACTCCCATGAGCCTCCAGGGACCTACTCCCTCAGAAACCCATATCTCACTTCATCAGCCAATGAAAAAGTATTAATTGATTCCAAATGAACCAGGTACTTACTTCACATCAGTAAGAAATATATATTAAGAAATATATATCTTCAAACACGAAATATGTAAAAATGTGTGCGTGTGCATTATATTCTTGATGATGGCCACAGATGGAACACTTCAGATTGTATATTTGTGTGGGACTTACATATTCTAAGCAGGCAGGATGTTTATATGTGCCTGTTTGCCTCTTAAGTTAAAAATGTAGTTCTTCTGTCCAGGAGCAGTAATATCACTTGCTCGTAAACATCATGAAGTAATCATTTAACACAGCGCCACAGGCTACTTATAACTGTCATCCAATTATGACAGAGCATATCATTAGAGAGGGAATAAACAGAACCTGGAGTGTGGCTACTGCTATTTGTTTGAAATTTTTTTTGTGGGTGGGGGGTAGCAGCTTGCATGTCAAATATTACACGCCCTTTATTAGGAACAGTTATGCAGACTCCTCGCGCAGTGACCTTGCTTACCTCATATGACACTTGTTGGGTTTTCTATTCAGAAACAAACCACGAGCTTCTGCAGAGCAAACCATGTTTCCTGCCTCAGGGACATACTTTGGGAAGAAGATTCAGTGGTATATCTCCTTCCATGACAACAAAAGTTCCTCAAAAATGTGCAACAGCATTTATTCTAAATCTGATTTTAAATTCCAAAGATAGTGCATTTTTACTAAGATTCATCAGTAGCACAGGCAGGTGTAAAATACTGTATCTAAGAACTGCTGTATTCCTGACACTCCACTATGTAATGAGCTTTGCACATTGTGGTTGGTGTTGTTTACATAAAACCTCAAATAAAATTTCACAGAGGGAAGAGCAAAATTAGTTAAGTGAAAAGAAAATGGGAGTGAGTCAGTGAGTGAGTGAATATGACCACATGGGTTTGTATATTGGGGTGAGGCATTGTGGGATTTGTAGGATCTGAGGACAGGACATGGTCCTATTTGAGGCAGGCTCCGCCCACCACACGGCACGGTGGGAAACGGGGTGCCAGGACTCTCACTGGAGCAACTGAGGCGTCACATGCCACGAAGGGGCCAATTACTTGGCAAAGCGGTCAAACACACAGCGCATGCTTTTATTTTTAGGAGGAAAACACAGTTGACGTTTCCAAATCCATTCCTCAGAAATCACACCCAATCACTAGCGTTCTTATATAATAATAAAGTCTAATCTCATGCCAGTTCTGGAATCAATTATATGCCATCGCCATGAGTTACAAAGAGATAGCATGACAGAGCGTAATCTGCACCTTAGACTGAATAACTGGCTACACCACCTTTGGCACCACTGACTGAAACCAGATGCTTATTGTGCTGCTCCTCCATGGACAGCTGCTTCAGGTTGCAAGAACTGCTCCTTTCAGTCCTGCCACAGCACCTCTGTGGGCTTGGATCTGGACTTTGACTAGGCCATTATAAAACATCACATGTACGGATGTCTTCTTAAAGTATTCTGATGCAGACTTTGTGTGTGTAAGGTCACAGCCCTGCAGAATGGCCCAGCTCTGCTTCATCTTCACCTTACAGGGAGATGGCCTGACAGTCTCCTGCAGAGTTCATGAACACCTCACTGATGGCCAGTCATCCAGGTCCAGGTGCAGCCCAACATTCCTAACCATGGCCCTGCCAGCACCAGAGTATGTCAGCTCTGCTTAGTGCAGTGAGGTGGGTAATGTGGAATGCAGTGTTTGGTTTTGACCAAACATAAAACAGCCCGATTGCTCATGTCACCCAAAAACAACTTTTGTTTCATTTGTCCATGAAACACCATGCTCTGCCATGATGCCCATTCTTGCCAGGGATCTTTCTGATGGTGGACTGAGGAACAACTGACTTTAACCAAGGCAAGTGAGGCTGGCAGACCCCTGGATATTGTTCTAGGTTTCTTTGTGACCTCCTGGGCAATTTATGCCTTGCTCTTAGACAGATTATGGCAGGATGGACAGTCCTGGGAAGATTCACTACTTTCCCAAATTTTCTCCTTTTGGACAATATGGGTCTGACTGAAGTCTGGTTTAACCCCATAGCCTTAAACGTAATTTTGTAACCCATTCAAGACCTTTTTTCAGGGGTCTTAAGTTATTTTTTTCAATGGTATGAGGTACCTCAAGAACAGGTGTGCTGACAAAGTCACTTTGATGTTCAGGGCCAAAGTTAGCCATATTTATACCAGGCAGGGCTAACCCAAATCAAACCTGAGCCTCCGACAGCTGACCCTGACCATCCCTTTAGTTTGGCATGAGTCAACCTGGAGGCCCACAACTTTCACACATCTTAACACTGCATGTTTGATTTCCTTAGACACCAAATAAAAGAAAGAAAAACAAATCTGTTACTTTTCTTTAATTCTACCTCTATATAATACTCCATCCCAGGGGTGTTGCTAGACTTGAGGCACTAATGGGACACAGGCCTCCAGCAGTCACATCCTCACACATGCAATTTATGATAAACGGCAAAAATCAAGTTATTTTTCAGGATCATTTACTGGGGCAAACAATGAATCCCCCAAAAAAATCCAAACTGTGCAAAACGCAGAAAATCATGCAAATACTGACACACAGTACCGCATGATAATTTACACAAGTACACAAGTTTGCATAATGGAACACAGCCACACTGTCATTTTTCAAGCATGACAAGTGCAAAATCCATCTTCAAAACAACCAAATTTTGTAAATGGACTCGTTTGATTTACTGCCCCCCTCCCCTTGAAAAACAGCGAAATGCTGCGGCTGTCTCTTTTACAAAGCAAAACCCCCCCCCTGCAGACCCACCTCTCATTGAGTGGCCTGAGCTGTGCGCTGTGTAAAGTGGCAGGACAGCGTGTATTTATTACAGACTCTGCCGCAGAGCCAGCCTGACAAAGACCTGCCCTCCCTCTCTGCTCACAGCCTTCTCCTTAGCTAACTCCAGTGTTTACGCTAACTGGAGGAAACAATGGGGCTGGATAGGCCTCTCTCTGTCCACCTTCTCTCTCCTTCAAGGCCTGCTGTCAGCGCGCATCGCAGTACCAGCTGCACAAAGCCCCGCGCTCCACTTTCATCTGCCTCATTACATGTGTTTGCCAGCTCCCTCCTGCCCAGAGATGACGGGTGTGGTTTTCAGGCAGCCATGACACGATCCAGAGCCCCCAGCCCCTCGCGCTCGAAACGTGTTTACGCCAAATATTCCCTCAGAAGTTTGCTTTCCTTCACAGCTTTGATCCACATGGCACTGGGCGCTCGTATCAACAGGCTTGTGTTTCAGACACCACCCCGCGTGTCACTCAGAGCGCGCTGTCACTGTCTGGGACGGGCTGGGATGGGGGTGGGCGCGGCGTTAAAGTACCACAGACCTGCCACTGTGTGCCCTCCACAGTTACTACAACGCCAGAGGGGGGATCCACGCTAATGCCAATATGCCAGACAAATTCAACCAAACAACTCAATTCAGCCAAAAACTCACTGAAACTGAGGTGCTGGCCAACTAATCATTTCGTGAAATATACACATATGTAGATCTGCTGACTTTCCTCTGTAGAAATCATCGCTGCACATCATGCTCGGGACAGAGGGTGACCTGAGGCAGGGGGGTACAGGGAGAGTAACCGAGGGGGCCCTGGGGGATTGGGATACTCACTGATAGATGTCCTTCCGCAGCACGGTCCGAGTCAGAGGGTTATCTGCTTGGGGGGCCATGCTAACAGAGCCAATCTTCAGCACTAAGGTGTCCTCTTTCTTCAGGTGGGATTCTGTTCCAACAGATGCAAACAGTTAGGGATACGTCACAACACGAGCACAATCCATCAATACACACAAACTGAGCAGGGAGATTTAAATGCAGGTATCACTTTCAGATTTATGCCGCTGACATGTTACACCGAGGAGCAGAGCTCCAGAATGCATCAGTACCATCATACCAGCTGCTGTCCATCCTATATCCATATAAGTAACACTTACATATGACTTAAGCTGTGATGAAATCAGTAAGAATCTGTAAATTTAATCCAAAAGAAACATTAAGCCAGTTCCTGGACTAAGCATGTACCTGCAAGCATCAGCCATTTATTCAAAAGAATTACCTTAACAAAGCACACACCAGCATAAAGGACACATATGTTCCAAAGATTAATTAACAATCAAACACCTTTATCAAGTCCACACCACCTGTAAACTGTGTTACAGTGTGTTTTAGTGTTGACACTATATAGTTATGGATACTATTGGTTGGGAGTATGAGCAACCAATGGCTTTAACAAAGCACACACCTACATAAAGCACACACCTGTACCAAAGATTAACTGAAGTGAAGCACACACCTACAACAGACAAACACATTTATTATGTCCACACCACCTGTAAACTGTGCCAAACAAACACCTATCAAAAACACATCTATACCAAAGATTAATCAGCATCAAGCACACACCTACACCAAACACACACCTGTAAAGCACACACCTATCAAACACACACCTGTACCAAAGATTCATCTGCATCCAGCCCACACCTGTGCCAAACAAACATTTATCAAACACACACCTTTGCTAAATAAACACCTGGACTGAGAGAACACCTCTACCATGTAGACCAGTATCAAGCCCTTGCTTTTACACATTTGTACCCTCAATTACCACCATCAAACACAAACTGGTAAGCTAATGGATCAATGGGTCCTTATCAACTCACTCTAATACCTGATTCCCTGCTATTTCATCCTTTTAAGACACAAGTTTACTGTTAAATTCTTTGGGGGAAATCTAATTTCCATCAAATTGTGTGTCAGTGTTGACACAAAATTATGGATACTGTTGGTGGGGAGTATGAACAACCAATGTCTTAATATCGGCCTTAATACAACAGACACAAGCTACTCACTGTGTCAACCCAAAACATTCATCCAGTGATAATAGTAAATCGTACATTATGTTATGCTAGTAGTTTAGCGATAAAGCTGGACATTTTGTGCTTGGTGGCAGAAGCAAACAGGCCCAGGAAAGAGCCCTAAGCATACCCTGGCCAAGCCCAGGCCAGCACAGCGCCCCCCAGACCTGCACTCACCTGCAGGGCCCTGTTTTTCCTGGGTGCCGGGGCAGAAGACGCGGATGACGCTGGTGTTGATGTAGATAAGCGGCAGGCTCCGTGACGTCAGCATGTGGCTCCTCATTGGCTGCCCGGCCGACCGGCCCCTGTCCCGGTACCGACGGGGCAGCGTGGCCTGGAACACCCCGGCCATGGTGGCCAGCAGGGGGCAGGAGAGCACCACGTCGAAGGGCTGGGCGGTGAGCAGGATCTCCCGCAGGTACTGGGGGGATCCGTCGGCCGAGCCCTCGGTCAGCCGCTGGGCGCCGCGGGGCCCACGCTCCGGCCGGGTGGTCAGCTTGTGCCGCACGTTTTTGGTGACCGCCTGGGTGTAGGTTATGGACAGGAAGCCATGCTGCTGGTGCGACACCTCCAACACTTTGGCCGCCGTCTGCTCACAACAACAGTGCAATGAGTTCCCCAACAGGGGGCATCGTTCCCTCCCAGGGGCAAACCAGCAGGGCCACGTTAGCTAAGCTTAAGCCTGAAAGCAAAGTGCCCTCCTTTCTCTCTATGCTGTATTACCTACACTACCACTGGCACTTAGAGGATACCCTTCCAAAACAGTAAAATGATTACAAAGAAATTTGACCTCTGCTTCATTTTTATGCTTATTTGTAAGATTCATGAAAGGTATCCTTTAAGCCTAATTTCTAAGGTATGCAAAATTTATAAACTGACAAAGCAATGTTAAATTTCTATGTCATTGTATAATTAGATTAATATTGTGATTTCTGCAGAAGCTTTTAATTCGTAATTGATAGAAAAAATGAAGTTTAGTTTAAAATGAATAGATTAAAGTTGTTTAAGAAGACCATGAAATGCACTGAATAATTAATGCCAATAGATTACCAAAGCGAGAGCTTTCATTAACTTTGTGGTAGGAGTTTAGTAAGTGATAAATATATATTAAGGATTAGTAGATATACTCATTCAAATGTTGTAGATAAACTGAATAAACAGAATTTAGATTTTGTTTCAAATACTCCACCAACATCCTTTTAACACAATCTCCAACTGCAAGTGTACCGATATCTCCAGGGTTTTTTTTTTTAACACCTGCTATCAAAGCTTGGTGATGACCAAATTTTGAACAAAAATATTCCTGTACTGTTGATAAAAAATCTGAGGGCGAGTGGAGGTAGACTCAAAGCTCAGCTGGAGAGTGTGCGTACGGATGACAGCCAATGGGAGCTCTGCGTGTCAAACGTAGAGGAGCGGGACTCTTACAGGAGGAAAAAAGGCAGAGAAGTGGCTGAAAGGGTCCTGCTTGCTGACGGGTCGAACCAGCACAGTGCGTCTGTTCAGCTTGTCAGTGCAAGAGAGGACAGCCCCTCCACAGCGGCCCGCACAGTGGGGGCTTTCCTCTGGGCTGGGGGAAGGGGGGCAGACAGGGGCAGACAGGGGCAGGGGAGAAGGAGAGAAATAAAAGAGTAAAAGGCAGTAAGCTTGGAATTTAGAGAGATTTGCAGATTTCTGCCAAATAAAACTCCATTGATTAAAATAAAAAGATTAGCACAGCTAAAGCAGCTGTGGCTTCAGGCGTTGGCCTTATGCGGTGCTGGTCCTGCTTTGGGGGAGGCTGCGTATCTCCCTCCAGGGCACGGCAGGGTGGGGGGGCGAGGGCGGGGGCACAATAAGGCCACAGCAGAAGCCTGCGTTTCCTCCCCCTGGGTGGCAGCTGTGTCACAGAGTCTCCCAGGGACAGGAACACTTTCCACCTGATACGATCCATAGCCACTGGAGAACCAGGGAGCCCACAGCCAGCAGGAACTGACCCACAAAACAGATCTAACCCCCAATGGCCAAATTTAGCCATTTTGACTAAAAAGAATGAAGCTTCTTCTGAAGTGCTGGTATATGAGGGCTAATAAAGCTGGTCAGTTTCTGTTTGAAAGTTCCCGCGGGTTGTTTTCCCTGGCTGTCCAGGTTAGAGGAGATGGGCGACCCAGAGGGCGACAGCAGAAAGTGCGTTTGGACGGCGTGTCCCTCCGACCCAAAGCCTCACCACTGGTTTCTCCTTGCACTGAAGAACGACGCCTTCAAAATGGCCTGTCTGCCAGCTCTCATCTGGCCTGCAAGAGACAAGTCCCGTCTTATCCAATCTCTGCCAGCTGGGCAGAGGGCACAGCCCGTTACAACATTCACTCAGTCACAATGAATTCACTTACAGGTGAGCACAGGCTTTGGCTACTTTCATTTACCCCAGGAAGACTCTGAAACGGGACTAATTCAACACAAGTGTGCAGGAGTACACTTTAAAATAAACTAAATGAGTAAAACAACATTTTTACAGTAGAGTTTGAAGTTGGTGACATTTTGGATAGTGTTTATTTTGAAGGAGCCCCTGCTTGCTTTTCCTGGATCAGTCCTTATTTGGAAGTTGTCAGGGGTAGGCCACACTTTTCCGGATCCAAGTGCGCCAGCAGCTGTAAGGGAGAATCCATTTTACCTTCATCTCAGAAGCGTCCAGCTCAGGGATATTGGTAAGACCCTAATTATCTGTGATAGCAGGACTAATGTGCATTCGAAACAGCTCCTCTGATTGGCTCATGTTAACCCACAGTGATGGACGATTCTCCTACCCTTCTCTGTTTCCATAATGAAACCACAGTTATTCACGGTAGACTAACTGTGAATCCCAAAGCAACAAAGTGCTCAGCTAAAACTCCCACCTAACCCACAAAACTGACTCCTCTGAGCATCTCAAAAACTCCCAGATCTAGGGATGGGTGTCATTAAGATCTTATGATATTGATACTCTAGGGATAGGTATCATGAAGATCGAATGATGTTGATATCTTATTGATACTGCTTAACGATTTCAGAATTGATTAATACATTTACTGATACTTTTTGTTATTTTGAGGAAAATACTCTTGAGAACATAACTGCCATTGACTGTATTGTTCATAATACCAGAATACGTAAAAACATTCAGTTCCAACCTTTGGTACGATTATTTTTATCTGAGAATTAACATCCATGGTAAAAAAAATTGTGTGCCAATTGCTATTAGTTTTCTAAAAACCTAAAGTGAAGTCTGACTGGCTCACCGCCACGTTGACCTGCGCAACTGCATGCCAGAGGAGCAAAATGCATCCAGCTTGCCCTGCAGTGTGTACACTATGCCACAGAAATGGTAGGAGGTCTGGCCTCATTTTACAAAAGTACACAACAGCACAAAAGAATGCAACAGCAAGAGATCATGGTGATACAATAAACATGACAAAACTTCTACAGCATGGAGTGGACACGATGCACGAAAACTGCATCAGGGTCAATTACAAAAAATAATATGTCACTGGAATATGCCTGAAAAAACACAAAACATATCACACTAACTGATGATAAGAAAAGGAATGATATTAACCAGGGCAACTCAACATTTGTGTACTTTGTGTTTTAGCATTCTCCCCACAGAGCCAGTCATGGTTGAGCAAAGCGAAGCAGATTTGGTACGTCATCATTTGGAATAGGCTAATTTGTTAAATTTGCTGGCGGATTAAATATTATGATAAATGAAATAATGATCACAGTTTTATTTAAACTATATGCTATTGCTCTGCATTAATTAAACTTCTGTTGAGATTTGTTCGTGCAAAATATTTGATAATATATATTTGACAACACTGGACCAGCTTGTCTCAACAGCAGTGTCAATAAGGCCATCCCAGGTTTTGAAAAGTTTAGAACCGGTTCCATTGTAGAACCGGGTTTCGATCCCCATCCCTACTCCAATCCCTCATGGTTTTGCCCGTAAATGCTGAGGTAGTCTTTCCCATGTGCCGAGCATCGATTAATAACTGTCACAGGAAAACAGATGGAGGAATTTTGGGTGGGTGGGGGGGATGGGGGCTGGGTGCTGGGGGTCCAACATGCACAGCACATTCATGGAGCAGCTCTGCACACAAAGGGAGCAGGAATGCCTCAACATTTACATAATTTCACTGGAGCCATTTTCAATGACAGCGCTCTTGACTTGTAGCTCGCCCCCTTCCCGCTCATCCAAGGCGAGAAGTTCAATTGCCTGGGGACTCCGTGTGATCTCTCCTCAGCCGAACACGTTCCTTTCCCCCCGCTATGGCAGGACCTCCCACCCCTCTCTCCCCACCGTCCAACCAGCCGGCATTTGTGGAGCAGCTGGAAGGCATCAGCTCCAATTTGTGTGAGCTGCTCCCCTCGGGGCAAATGAGGGTGAACTGTCACCAGCCATCTTCTCACATTTGGTGTCTTGATCATTTAAAAGAATTTTAGGAGTGCGGCTGCCAGCGGGACCTACGCTGCTCTCAGGAGCTCCAGCTCGCTTCACACAATCAGCCTTTTCACTTCAATTATTTATTTTGTCCTCGATGCTCTCGCTGCCTTATTTAACTCGTCCCTCCCACGGCGAGGCGGCTTGTGGAGAAGCCACCCGTGGCCGCCTCTGGACCCCTGTGGAGATGCATGCGTTTGGGGGGCCTGTGAAGCCCACCGTCTGATCCTGCAGACCCCAGTCAGTCAGCACCCAGAAAACCACGCACTAACCAGGCCTGCTGCAGTGCACATATCCACTGTGTACACGTTCTCAGGGACTCCTGGGTGTCCCGTCAGTTTTACTTTGCGCAAGGAACATTTCATTAGAAATCTAAGAACTTTATGATCTACATATGAAACACTCATTATTTCAGTTAAAATTAATCAGACAAATTGATCATTTTTAAAGAAACCTGAACTGGGAATGGTCTTTAAATATTAAGGGAAAGAGTTAAAAATGATGCTAGAAATTGTACTGACTCGTATTTTTTCGTGACTAAAAGATAACCGTCAGGCGTTATTACCCATTTGCATGCGTCAGGCCTGGAATGTTTGTCTGCGACGTTCGAAAGGGCTGGTTTGGCAAAATAAATACGTTGCGTTTGAGGAATGTTCTCGTCATTACATTGTCCAACAAACAAACGGGGATCTGAGTGGAATGCTCGCCAGCGCTCTTGAAGCGTTTAATGTTAGCTGGGCGGAGGCTTTTGGGGCTGTCTGGGATTCAGGCACGCAGGCTATCCCTCCTCTCATCTCGTGGCAGCTCAGAAATGGCAGTCGTCACTCGCTCCTGCCAGCTGTTTTCCCAGGCGCAGCTGGGCTCGGGGCGCAGTGACTGAGGTTCTTCCACCAGACCGCTGGGCTCTGGGGCTCTCGAGCGGCAGCCCTGCCCCAGACTGACCGCTGACCTCCCGAAAGCATGACTCAGTCCAGCTAAGGAGAGGTGTAACACTGCTGTAGCGGTAGCTGGCTGGGAGAAGCAGACATTAGGTGATAATTCGAAAAAGCAACACGCAGACACTGAGGGTATGACCAAACTAGAGGCTGAGTCAGGATTTGATGTCTGGTTGTGACTCCCCTCTTTGGCCTGATGTCAGAGTGCTGCTGAAGGCATGATTGGACTCTGGAGTGAGTTTGTCACACTGCGACGGCGGGAGCAGCAGCACCGCGTATGGGTTATCTGGATGACCAGAGCATCACGGTCCCCACACTGTCCACACACACACACACACACATAAGGGGGGAAATTCTGTAAAGCGGATGTGAACGACCTGAGGTGTGACCGTGCTGTGAACAAAGATCTGATCTGTACCTGCTCTTGTAGTGATCGATGTTGAAGCTCCCGACTTTGCACTTGATCTTGGTGTACACGTCCTGCACATCGACGGAGGCACTGAGGTCTTCCAGCTCACTGAGCACACAGATCTCTGTCAAAGCAAAAGCCGGGGAGAGGGGAGTCAGACTGGGGCTGCAGCATAAGAGTGCTCAGGTTAATGAAACAAACGGGAAGGACAGCTCTCTGTTATCAGCTGAAATACAGTGTTAGATAAATAACTGCAGTGGAGTCAACACAGGATGCATGACGTGGTTTGTGTGTGTGTGTGCTTGTGTGTGTGTATTTGTGCGAGTGTATGTTTGTTTGTGCGTGTGTTTGTGTGAGTGTATGTGTGTGTGTGTATGTGTTTTTTTTTTGTGTGTATATGTGAACATTCTTCATGTATATCTCTGAAATCGCACAGATGCAGTATTTGTGCTCTGGGTCCACTCACTGGTCAGCCCAGCAGCACGCGTTTTTATGGTTGTGTAGGCGCTGTTCTGAAGCTGGACCTCCCCTCCCCTTCCCCAGCCCTGATCTCTGTTCCTGATGATGGTCCGGTTCCTGTGTGGAGGGTATTTCTCCAGCAGACAGCGGCATGATGTCAAATGCCGCAGCGAAAAGCCACCTCTGCCGAGCCCCGGGGGGCGGTCAGCAGCCCTTCGGTCACAAGACAAACTTCCTGTTTCCCGTGTTTTTAAAGGATGATGTGTCCGTAGGGCCTGACCTGATGACTGCGTGTCTCAGCGCGCCGCATGGACAGCAAAACAAGGGCGAGCACAGCGAGCGCGGCCGTACGGAAACCGCACCGACCGTCCTGGATGAACGCATCTCTCAGTTACCGTGCGTGTGCATTATATTTAACTTCAGTACCGTCCATTCTGCATGGAGAATGAGTAGAGCTCGCCTGCCTGCATGACACATTCCTTGTGTGACACTGCAGCAGCTGGAGCTGCTCCATGGGTGGCTTTTCCTCAACACAAAACTCCTCAATTTGTGTCTTAGCAAGGGCTCGTTCTGCAAGCTCCTAATGCTTCGCAGTGGACACCGAATAACCACTTGAATGTGCTTTTGCCTTGTTTAAAACCATTACTAAACAGAGCAGAAGAATGCCTCTATTTGGTCTGCGTACGTACTGATTCATCCGAAACTGTGTCACGCTCTTCACTGGTTAAGTGTTTACGCAAGCCCTGCGCTAAGACGTCTTTTGGAACGTTGCTCTTCTTCCAAAAGCGTGGTTAAGGACTATCAGCTCTCCAGACTGTTAAAACATTACATCATTCAGGATTCACCACACCATCATCTGCGGCGTATGGCTGTCTGCAGGAATCCCTTTATGATATTAAAGATTTAATATTTGTGTGGTCATTTTTACCTCTGTAAAAGCTCCAGAGAAATTATGTGGATTATTAATTTATGCCTCAAACATGGCATCGGCGGTAGTTTTACCTAGCAACTCAGATGGCAAGTATTAGGATAAACCCCCGGATTTATTTAACATTTAGGATAAATGTAAGGCCTATGGAGGATGCCCCTAAATCAAACCATCTCCGTGAGCTCCTGACGGAGAGCTGTTGCCGAGCGCCTGGGCTGGCCGATCTGGACTGCAGATGCTCCGTGTTGCAGAAACCAATTAAAGGTAAAGCTGGCTTTTCGCTGCCGCAGTAAATCAGCTGAAGGGGGGGAGGGGTCGCACAGATTTGTTGGCTCGTCATTTATTTGTTCTTTTTGCTCCCTCCCTGTTCTTTGTCTTTCTGAGTAAGGCGAGCGCAGGATGTGTGAAACGGCAGGGCAGACAGGGGGAGAGCGCGGTGACTCTAGAGCCCTAGGCCATGAATCAACCACCCTGTTCAGGCTCAGCCTCGCTGTCCCTATGGAAACAGGAGGTCAGGTGGGTTTACCTGTTCTCTTGGCAGGGCCCGGAGTGGAGGTTAGGGGGTCTGGGGCGGAGGTTAGGGTACTTTACCTGTTCTCTTGGCAGCAGGGTCCAGGGTGGAGGTTAGGGCACTTTACCTGTTCTCTTGGCTGCAGGGTCCGGGTCCCAGGAGGTTAGGGTACTTTACCTGTTCTCTTGGCTGCAGGGTCCAGGGTGGAGGTTAGGGTACTTTACCTGTTCTCTTGGCTGCAGGGTCTGGGGCGAACAGTTTGATGGTGATCTTCGGCAGCATCCACTGCATCCACAGGCTGACCTTCCCGCTGGCCCCCCCGATGCTGCTGGTCTTCTGCTCCAGGGTGATGGTGTCCGAGAACGGGGAGTCATCCCCCGCCGGCACAGAGTCCCCCTGAGAGAGAGCAGCCAATCAAAAACAGCATGTGATGAGCAGATTATATTTATCACTCCAGGGCCCCTCACCTCCTTCCAAACACTCACAGCAGGCTGCAGGGCACTAGCTATTCAAAAACACATGGAAACACGTCTGTGTTATGATGTCATTATGACACAGATCTATTTAACAGAATGTGCAACAATTTTTGGTACAACAAGCACATGTACTAATTCCAATGGTTCAATCATAACACATACATTTATGAAATAGTAAAATATACATGATTCAGACTAGGTCAGGATGACTCTATGATTGCAGAACTATTCTTAACAGGAGGACCCCAGTCGTACCCCATCACGAACCCAGAGCGAAAGGGTCCCAGAGCTTCAGTATGAGAACCCCCCCCCGCCCTCCACCCCCCGAGACAGAAGCATGCCGAGCATCCTTCACTCGCTAATATGAACTGATACACACAGGGTGTTCACTTGGAGCTGTAAAGCCACTCGCGGGCAAAAACAGACACTATTGCTAAATAGCACTATGAGCAAGAATAACACACAAAAACACAAAACTGGAAAATAAGTCCCATCTATAGCCATAACAAAGTGGCAGAGGCAGCTCATTTTTGCTGATTACATCAACGTCGGTTAGGGGGGAGGAAAACATGGCTCCGATAACTAAGCTAAGGAGCAGGGCACTGCGCACAACTGCTTATGGTTTTAACCCCCAAGTTCAGCAACCCCCCCCCCCACACACACACACACACACACACACACAGGGAGCTGCTTTCAATTAGAGGCACGGACAGAAGGCGTGACAGCCTTAAGTGTATCAATGTGAATCCAGCAGACTCCCACAGCCGTTTTTTCCCCAGTGAAAAAAGAGAAGGACGAGGACACGATGATGCCTTGCGAGCTCGGAGCCCATTATTGGGTTTGGCAGGGGCTCCCGATGACAGCATTCGCGACATGTTTTTCCCAGCAGATCCCTTTCCCAAACATGTATGTCAGTGGTGGCCAGCAGTGGGGGA
The DNA here is from genome assembly GCA_022829145.1 of Albula goreensis. Lineage (NCBI taxonomy): Eukaryota > Metazoa > Chordata > Actinopteri > Albuliformes > Albulidae > Albula > Albula goreensis. The sequence continues at coordinate 6,149,003 of CM040750.1, read as the reverse complement.
GAGAGCTGCGACGCTGCAGTCCTGCAGGGCCTCCCTACGACGCCGACTACGCCCCTACCGCCCTCTCCACCACCCTCACGGCTACACGCTGTCCTACGCCGTCAGTTACATGGCGGTAACTCAGTTATCAACCATCCCCGTTAAAAATGTCCCCCGTGGCTTTTATGGGTCATTGATTTTAAAAGGGTAAGCGGATTAAATGGTGGTGGCGTGGGGGAAATAAGTTTGTGAATTAAATTTAAACATGAAGGAGGGAACAGCAGAATATGGACAGTGGAAGCTGGCTGGCAGCGTCGCAGCATAAACAAATAAACTGAGCTCGTGCTTACAGCGAAGGACAGCGTCTGCTGAACAGGAGGAAACTATGTGGAATTTAGCAGAAACAATGCTCCGCATGTGTTCACTGTATTTTCTGGTGAATTTGACTTTCAGCGAATCACACTCAATCACACATTTATGATTTATGAGCTATTAACTGTACTACGTGACCAAGATTTAGAAGTCATTAAAATGCATTTATACGATGGATTTAGCATAATACATTGCCACATTTCTTACTGATAAGTTTCATGCTCGTACATGATACCTTCAATAGAAGTCGAAAGTGTAAAAGGAGCCCTGTAGTAGCACTCACAGGCAAACTGGCTGTTTACTGGTGAATGACAGATTTAGTGCATGTTTCAACAACAAGTGGCAGGTAACAGAACCCTGGGAGAGCCGTGGGTCAGTCCGCTCTGTGTGTGACCGAGACAGGCGCTAATGCACGCTACCACCAGCAACCCCAGCGTCTGACCAGGGAGAGCTTCATCAGTCACAATATTGCAGTCATTATGATTTCAGTGTTCGATTTCAGATTGCCCTGGGAAACGTGAGCTGGAGCTGGGAACAGTGTGGGAAGCTCAGGACAAACCAAGCCCTGATCCAAGGGCTCGAACATCGGGGGTGGGGGGCGAGAGGGGGCGGGAGATCGATTTCAGGACAGTCTCAGCTGTTGTACGACGATCCGGTGCTAACTCTGCCCCGGGCGCAAGGTTGGCTCTTAAACAGCAAACCGGATGGCTGGAATTCTTTAGGTGGTAATCGATCACCCCATATCAGCATGGATATCAACACGGGTACCCCAATTCTACATTTTATGGACTGCTGGACTGTGAACAACCACCCAGTGCACTGACAGACTAACCAACCAGGAACAGCTCAATACAGAAGGCCCAAAGCCCAGCCTAGTCCAAAGCCTGGCCTGGCGCGGACCAGAGCAGCTCAGCCCAAAGCCCAACCGAAAACACAGTGTACACTCGCCCCCCCACATTCCTGGGCTGTGCTGGTGGGGCCCCCCCCCAGGGGCCAGCCCCCACAATGCAGCTACTTTCCCACACCTCCACATGCCAAGCCCTAAAGTATACAGTTTAATTCCAGCGCTGCAACGCTGTGAGGCCATGGAGGAGCTGCGTTTATTTTCTCTGCAGAGTTTGTCTTCGCTCATCACAGAGAGCCAAACAGAGGGAGCGGCAGGCTGGAGAGTGTCAGAGACTGAGGGCGGCGAGGGTCGGGGCCGTTCGGGGAAGGGGGGGCGCTGCCCAGAGACTTATCAAAACAGCTCCTGCATTCTTGTCCAATCACAGGGGCTTCCCGGGGGACTAAACACTTCTACCAGTGTTTGCACTTGGGTAAACAGAGGCAAGTGGCCTGTCAGGGCCTGCACACTACCTTAGGCCTCCAGGCCGTATTAGCTGTAGAGCAGGAGCCCGGCCACAGTTGCCCCGCCCCTGCAGTCTGGACGTCACATCAGGGGTCAGCGAGCCTCACACACATACATATGACCTGTGCCTACTGCACTGCTGCTGCCTACAATCCGCACTGCCACAGTGTCGGTATTTCACTAAAAATACACCGACCGCTGAGGCTGGGATACTCCACTGATATGGAGTGAACTGCAATGTGTGCGTGTGTGTGTGTGTGTGTGGGTTTTGTCTGCCTAGAGGTGCCTAAAGAGAGGGGGTTAGAGGTGACTGGGGCGCGCCTCACCTCAGTGGGGGACCCAAAGTCTGCAGAGGGACTGCAGGTGCTGGTGTCGGGGGGCGCGGTGCCCGCACTGCTCCGGACGGGGGAGGAGGGGGTGGCGCCGGGCGGGGGCTCAGGGTAGCTGGAGGCCTGGCGCAGGATGCCCCTCCTCTGCAGGCGAGTCCAGGTGGTGCTCCAGCTGTGGAAGAGCTCATACAGCAGCTGCACCTGCAGGGGACAGGAGACACAGAGCGTCAGCAACAGCATCTACAACAGTGCTGGGTCAATCTGCGACAGCATCTACAACAGTGCTGGGTCAATCTCCTACAGTTTCAACATCAGTGCTGGGTCAATCTGTTATAGCCTCTACATCAGTGCTGGGTCAATCTACTGTCAAGTCTACACAGCATGCTTTCTACACACCACTGCTGGGTAAACCTGCTACAGAGTCTACACCACTGTGGGTAGACCTGCTCCAGTGTCTACACCACTGCTGGGTAGTCTACACCACTGTTGGGTAAACCTGCTACAGAGTCTACACCACTGCTGGGTAAACCTGCTGCAGAGTCTACACCACTGTTGGGTAAACCTGCTGCAAGTCTACATCATGCTAATAATTTGCCCAGCTCACACCACTGCTGGGCAAACCTGCCACAGAGCTCACACCACTGCTGGGCAGATCTGCTCCAGTGTTCACACTCCACTGCTGGAACCTGCTGCAGAGTCTACACCACTGTTGGGTAAACCTGCTACAAAGTCTACACCAGCACTGGGTAAACCTGCTGCAGAGTCTACACCACTGTTGGGTAGACCTGCTCAGTGTCTACACCACTGCTGGGTAAACCTGCTGCAGAGTCTACACCACTGCTGGGTAAACCTGCTGCAGAGTCTACACCACTGCTGGGTAAACCTACTACAGCATCTACATCAGCTGGGCTCACCCTAGCTGCCTACACCACTGTTGGGTAAACCTGCTACAGAGTCTACAGCTACAGTTTCAACATCAGTGCTGGGTCAATCTGTTATAGCCTCTACATCAGTGCTGGGTCAATCTACTACAGCATCTACATCAGCGTTGGGTCAATCTGCCCTAGCGTCTACACCACTGTTGGGTAAACCTGCTACAGAGTCTACACCACTGTTGGGTAGACCTGCTCCAGTGTCTACACCACTGCTGGGTAAACCTGCTACAAAGTCTACACCAGCACTGGGTAAACCTGCTACAGAGTCTACACCACTGCTGGGTAAACCTGCTGCAGAGTCTACACCACTGCTGGGTAAGGAAAATGCTCCCATTAATTCAGGCTGGAGTAACTTGCGAGCTTCACACACCACACACTCACAGATTAAACCACAGTCAAACATACAGGGACAGAGTGTAAAAATACTGTTGGTGAGCGTTTTGAGAAATACAGAGCAGCATTTGGATTGAAACTGACAGACAGATAGGGCCGTCCTTCCCCTATCCAGTTTACACACAAAAACCTCTTCATCTGCATATGACAAACGCTCTTAAAAAGAGCTGGACTCAAAACAGAGAGAGAGGGAGATCAGAACAGATGAAACAATAAAAGACATTTCAAAACAACTGCATTTGAGCATTCTCGCGCATTACCAGAATCAAATTATGTACATACCAGAATTAAGTTATGACTTTGCAACTGATTACCCCTGATCTGACTTGGCGGGTTCGCCGACACGCGATACCGCACCTTGTTAAGATAGCATTCGGAGGACAGAGAGGATCAGTGGTCAACAGACATCATCAACATTCATTCCCCCCTCCATGGACAGGATATGGGTGGGGGGGGGGCACACACATGTGCTCTTATTTATTATTATTTCTACATTTTTATTAAAAAAACTAGTTTACAAAATTCCATGGCACTCAACATATTCCCAGTTCCCTTATTTTCCAACATAAATGTATGCACAAAATTCAGCGTTGTCATTCATCCACAATTTATTCAGTGGGAATGGGTATGAGGAAAAACTAAAAACAAAAATAATATCTAATTCACACGCACCAAAACCTCAAAAAACATGCGATAAACCAAAAACAAGAAATGGGAGAAAATAATAAATCCAAGACTTAGCTGTATTTATTTATGCAGCCCGTTTGAGCGGGGGGTGGGGGCGGGAGCGGGAGGGGGGGGATGCCGGAGTCTTTCACAGTGAGCTAATTTCTGGATGCAAGCGAGCTCTGGCCTCGCTCTCCGAGTTCCTCGTCTCCCCAGACGATTCACTTCAGCACCAGAGAGGGGTCCCGCAAAGCGCGCTGGATCCAGTTTGGCCCAGCGAACGCACAACTGTTCCATAAATAAGCATAAATCAGAGGGGGCGAGCGGGACAATGCGTTACTGTGCGCCGTTTCAAACACGGCCAGGAAGAAACGCAAACATGTCTTCACCAAGGCCAACAGCTGCCTGCCATACCGGACCTGTCCTGCTGATGGGAGGGGGGCGGTGGTGGGGCGGGGGGTGTGCATTTTGGAGGGAGAGGCGCAGACGCAGGGACGCTGGGCCTGCAAGACCTCATGAGCTTGCCGCGGCCGTGCCAGACAAGGAAGAGGATCGGACATGAGCAGAGGCCACACAGGGACCAGAGCAGGGGGCCCAAAGGGCCCTCCAGCTGGGCTCCCTCTCTGAAATTCCTCAGTAAATCCTCAGCTGTAAGGAAGCTGACTGAAATGCCAAGAGTGAGCGAAGGAGGAGGAGTCCTCTGTGCGACCACACACCGAAAAAATGGCGCAACATTACAGCCGCCATAATGCAATCAGAAGAGCACCATGAACAATACGGCCCACGTATACGGCCAAAATGGTCAGCCCTGGTATCCAGCACATTTCCCTGCCACACTGTTTCCCCCGCCTGTGGTGACTCACACTCTGAGACAGGAGGAAAGTGTCGCTTTGTCACCAGTCATGTTCAGCTGCTTTCCGCCAGCAGCCAGGATCCTGGGGCCACTTGCCACCGTTCCAGAGGGAAACAGCTTTTTTTTTTTACTCAGAATTCAATGACAAAAAGGTGGACTGAAAACACAACAGGGTCTGGACTTTAGGTGGAGATGACCTCTTTTTATTTATGTCATTAAGCGTTGCAAGATCTTATATGTTATTTGCACATACATCTGTGACCAATGCTGGCTTATGTACTGTATGTGAAAAAAATTTCCTGATACTGGGGTGCCATTTGCTGGGCTGATAGACAGGACTGGAGTGGGACACTAGGGGGCTGCTGGCTGGCAGGGTTTCGCTGGGGGCTTCCCTGATGAACTCCTGATTGGCTGGGGACTTCTCTGGTGAACTCCGGATTGGCTGGGGACTTCTCTGGTGAACTCCGGATTGGCTGGGGGCTTCTCTGTGAATCCTGGATTGGTTGGGGGCTTCTCTGGTGAACTTTGGAGCTTCTGATAAGGTGGGGTCTGCAGCTTAGGCTGCGGTAACTGTGAGTGCTTGGGAAAGTGAGACATTAATAACTCAGAGAGCGTTTACCGCGCAGTGAGCGGTTACCGCCGCAATGTGCGCCTGCATGTGGGGGGGCCTCCACTGCTGCCCGCCAGATCAAACTCAGAGGGTTTTTAAGCCTTTGAAATTAAGAAGGAGAAAGTTTGGCAGTTCGGTACATGCGTCACATGTTGCGAGGCGCGTTTCACCTTGGGTGTTCTGGCTGCTGCGAGACACAAACGGTTTCCACAGGGATGAAGGACAGGGCTGGTGGTCCGTGTGCATATGTGCGTGCGTGCGTGCGTTGGAGGGTTGCACGTCCCACCTTGCCCTCAATCTCGGGGTCGCACATTGCGGTTTGAGGCAGGGTCGCATGCTGCATCGTGACGACGGGTCCCAGCGACGTCCCTGCACACACCACAGCCGCACAGACAGCTGGGTAATGACAGCAGAGTCCCGGCGGTGTGAGGTCTCTTTTGTTCTCTGGTGCTGGCAGCACTTCTTAAAAGTGCTGTGGTGTGGTCTAATTGTTACTAGTTTAACCAACCTCTGTTCAAAATTAGCAGATCGTTTGAGACTAACAGAAAGAGCGGCAGGACCCCTGGCCCCCAGTCCTACACATTATTAATGACTTATTCAGGGCACTGACTGAGCATTACCAAGAGCGGGAGGCAAGGAGACACTGGATCAGACTGGGATCAAATAAATCAGAACTGACTTTCCTCCACATCTCTACATATATGAAAGATATATGAAAGATGTGGAAAAATACAGTATAAGATTATGATCTGATACATTCTTGTGTTTCATATTTCCAATTTCACATCATCATACATCAAGTAACGATGCTAATCTCTGGGCTATAGCAGCTGATACCTATAACATACTCTTCATGAAACAGCCAAAAATCGAATTTACATACCAATTCATTCTCTCACACACACACACACACACACACGGTATGAAATACACCATTCTTAACCTGATCACACACACCAGCTTGCTGCACATACTGTATTCCCACACCTTGCATAAAGGAGCCATCAGCCAGTGAGATAGAAAAAGCCAGCCTGTGGAGTACATGCCAGATTTTAGCATGTGTACAAACGCAACAGAAAGCAACACATTTAAAAAGGAGGCTCAGAATCAAACCTTACAGCAACCCACAAACAAACACGCCCAGCTCCCTGCTTCCCCAGCGATCTCGCAAAATCAGATGCGATCTCCTGTTTATCTCCATCGCTGGCAGGATAAAGAGGATGGTGCGTGAGCTCTAACGAGCCAGCGGCCTGATTGTGGTTCCCACATGGGCCAGGCTGTTCTCAGGTGTCATGATCAGTGGGTCCGACGCTGTCAGGACGCCACAGGCAGCCCGTCCCCTCCCTCCCTGTCAACGGCTCCGCTCAGGTCCGAGGTGCGGCCGCTGGCGATTGCGCAGCGTGTTTGCTAAAGCACACTCCACGCTCCGTGTTCTCCTCCACCCAGTCAAAGCCTTTCCAGCCGGCTGCCATGACGTCATGAAGATGGTTTTCAGTGATGCGGCCCCCCGCTCCTCGGTCCCGTTTGAAGTCGCTTTAGCGTTCTTTCAGAGAACAGTGAAAGGTTAACACAGGGCAATGGGATGGGTGGAACCCACAGCTTCAGTCTAAGTGCAGTCTCATATATCTGCCAGCCTGCAGTATATGGATAGAGCAGATTTGTGCTGACCCACTGGTGTCCTTGAGTAACTTTACTATAGAAACTCAAAGTGCTGTGCAGTTGGGTTACTCAGACAGAGGTCCCTATGTCCCACTGCAACCCACAGGCCTGTCTTATTTCTGCATGGAGGAAAGTGTGGCTGGAACAGCTGTGGCTATCTACTAATTGACCAAAGGGGGCAGTAGTGAGTGCACAGACTGATACCCTTGAGTCCCATGGCAACTCTATGGCCAGCTGTGCACTCCCACACACAGCTCCCAGTGATGCCAGACAGGTCAGCATACACACTCAGCCCTGGCTGCTGTGTAAACCCAGCACTGAACAACAGACAGGTTCACCTGCAGGGTGCGTGGGGGCGAGACAGGTAATTAACATTTTCTTCAATCCATACATCTTGTGTGTGCGTGAATGTGTATCTAAGTGTGTGTGCATACTTAAGTTTGTGTGTGTGTGTGTGTGTGTGTGTGTGTGTGTGTGTGGGAGAATTACAAGAATGGGGGGGAATGGGGGTGGTCAAAAAGGCCCGAGTCACATGACTGAGCTGCACACCTGCAACTGATTCCAGCATTATTAGCCAAGCATGCATCTTAGACTGCAGTTACAGACTAAGAGACCTCAGGAAGCGTTCTGAGAGAGAGACGAAAATTTGAGATCACATCAAAGAAAGCCAGCATCCTGCCCTCCGTCTACGATGGTAAAAACGGCTGCTGGAGGGAGGAGAGGTGGCATGGTCGATGCTTTGAAACTACTGTTCCTCAGTGCTGTGGACTGCTGTGGCCAGACTCTGCCTGCATAGCACTGGTGCAACATAAGGGAACGGTGAATGAGTGGCATGAGTTTCACTCACAACTGCTTTGGGATTATAGTGGTGTACAGTTAATGGCAGGGAACACCATGGACACACCTGTAGGTTAGAGAGTGACACACACACGTATACACACTCATATACACACACACTGACCTGTGGGTTAGAGAGTCTCTCTCTCACACACACAGATACACACAGGCCTGTAGGTGAGAGAGTGACATACACACACATACACACTCATATACACACACACTGACCTGTTGGTTAGCGTGTCTCTCTCTCTCACACACACACACACACACACAGGCCTGCAGGTGAGAGAGAGTGACAAACACACACACTGACCTGTGGATTAGAGGCCTTTATGTGCAGCGGCTCCAGGTCCACATGCAGGCACACGATGAAGGCGTGTCTTCCTTCGGGCCCCGCCCCCTGGCGCTTGTGGGAGGTGACGGCGAGCGTGGAGGTGCAGCCCATCGGCTCCAGCAGGCCGAGGGAGCGCTGCTGGCCCAGGAGGGTGTACACACTGAACTGACTCAGGCTCACCGTCCAGGGGAACGCGTCACCTGCATGAGAGGGGTGGGGCACGTTAGGGAGGGGCAGCTGCTCTGGTAAAACACACCTGTGGGGCCGGAAGTTTGGGTGAAAGGCACCACACACAAACAGTCTGAGGGCTGCACCATTTACTTTTAATGCACTCTGGATAATGAGAGTCATATACCTCTGACAGAGTTAAAAATGAAAAATTTAGAGCCATTCAATACTGTATATGGTGCCCTTTTAAAATGAGATCTGCTTTGGGCAAACCTGGTGTAACTGAAATAGAGATTTCTGAGAAGAATAAAACATTAGGCAGACCTGCACGAGGTATGGAAAGACTCAGGCCAAAGGGTGAAGTTAGCTGTGAGCGGGGTTAAAAATCTCTGGGGATCCTAAGGTTACCTCCTGCTCCTGGCAGCCATGAAAAGGGCCTTTCAGTCTCAGACTGCAGGTCTGCAGCAGCTAGCTTCCCCTGATTAAAACTTCCCAGGAACCTGGGCTTCAGCGTGCAGGCAGCCATAACGGGGAGCTGCCTCATTCTCACAGGCATGCAGCGCACATTTCCCTGCCCTATTCACACGCTTTGATCCACTGCATTAAACAAGAGAGATGAAGACGCTTTCAAAGGATGGGGAATGAATTACTAAAATCACGGGTTGTTAATTTTTACTGCGACGCTGACAGCTGTCTGATGTAACTGTTTTCCCTTTTTTCATTTGCATGTCCAATTCTGATGTCATTGGTTAACTTAGAGAAAGACCACCTCTTTCTTTTAGGGGTTAGAAGTTTGACAGGACAAGGCATGACTATGTTGATACCAGGTGCACCGAGCCAACAAGATCGGTTTTTCAAAACAGCAAAAAATGTATGCTTTTCTAGGTGCTTTCACACAGATGACATATCAGTTTTATAGATAAAACATTTCATCACTTACTTTTTTTCATATTTAGGTCATACATCACTAGCTCATAATGGAGAGAGAGAGAAATAATGAAGTGGCAAATGCACACTACCAGCTACCTGACCTCCCAAAGTACAGGCTAATACAGAAAAACCTACCCAGAGCAGTGGCTACACTCACAGTAATATCAGTGCTATGGGAACTGAAGTACACTTACGAAAGTAAAATGCAAATACCAAAATACACAGTAATTTCTTGGAGAGAAATGGAAGGTTTAACATGAGCTCAAGCCTGCATGAAGGCTTACACCCAAACAGCGAGAACTTCTCTTGTGTGTAAAATGTATTTTTTATTCCCATGTCTCTTTAAAAGTGACTGACATTACATTCAATTCTCTGCCCTTTTTTATATTTATTTATCCATCTCGACTTAACTTAGCCAGACTAGCCTTATGAAGATTAAATATCTCTTCCATAACAAAGACTTGGACGTACCCTTACAGAGCTGTCAGGTATAGTGTTATTTTCTCTTCAGAATGAAACCATGTGGACAAATAAAGCTTGTCTGCATGCAAGTGCAGTAGGGGCTATATGACTACTCTTGATATTAACCACTCTTTTTAAAATTGGTCGATTTATCATTGTCTTACATAACATACAAGATTTCGAGGAGTTCTACGCATCAGAAAAGACATTGACAGGCAACCACAAGAGTGTTCAGTGACATTAAAACTGCGATTGCACAGATAGACTGACATACTACAGTCTGAGCTTGTCCGGCAGCGCATTTGCAGCTCTCGCCGATACCGCCATATCACCTGGCCCTCCACTAGCTGCCTGATACCCACAGTACTGACTGATGGCCTAACTGGTGGACAGTCAGTGGAGGCCCTGATGTGCAGTACCCACCCTCCTCCAGGACGGGCCGGGACACGACAAAGGGAAGCTCCTGCAGGGGCTCCATGTACTTGTGGCCGGCGCTCAGGACACGGATCTGGGGCAGGCAGATGACCAGGGTGCCCGGCATGCTGGCCTGGCTGTGGTACCAGCTACGCACCGTCCCCGGGATGTCCCCGCAGATGATGGTGCTGGGGGACGGGAGGCTGTCATTGGGTAGGAACACGCAGCAGGACTGCAGCTCCAGCTGACAGAGAGAGAGAGAGAGACGGGGAAAAAACTGAGCGCGTGGCCTTGGTTGTAAAATATGTGGCTTCCTGTAACAAACTGAGCGACAACCAGCGAGCCACAAACTCCATTATTTGTACAATTAAAAGTTTTGTTCTTAATGCTCTAATTATTAGTGTTTATCATTCAACTTGTTTTAGTCTTCCCTTTTCTTTATTTTCATTTATTTAATTCATTCCACTGTATTAATTACCTTGTACATCACTGTTAATTGTTTCATGGTTAACTGCTTTGGCAATATTGATAACATGCTGTCATGCCAAAAAAGCTTTTTTAAAGTGAAGATTAAATTGGCCGACAGAGAGACACAGAGAGAGAGGAGAAAGAAAGAAGCACCAGACACCATGAACTACAGCACCATGTAGCATCAGAGAGTGCTGTACGCAAACTTCTCCATATCCCCGACCAACTGAAGGCGAGGACCCTCAGCTCAATAACACCGCATGCTGAACAGGCTGCAACAGTACATGGCTCATACATTACGGACCAATATAACATGTTACTACGAAGTATGCCGTAAATATGCAGTATGTAGTATGTAAATATGCTCAATAGGAAAATTCATTCGACTTCCTGGGACTGTGACGGCTTAATTAGCTCTTCCAAGTAAGCATAATCTATTCTATAGACTCGACTGCAAAGGTATTATAAAACAAGGTATGACAAAGCTTACATGGTTCATACGTTATGGACTAATGTAGCATGCTGCTATTTAGTATTACTTAAATACGCAGCACGTATTCTTAAAAGGAAAATATTTCTTTGACAGACCGTATTTTATATACTCCTCTACAAATGTAGCATGAAATAAAGTAAGCTACAATGAAGCATTCCTCGATGAAAAAACATAACGGTCAAGGCAGAGATCTTCAAAAGCTTGAGAAACACACACACACATACTAATACACATCAGCAGGTGTCTGGAATATGTTCCCGACAGCTCAGGTGCTAAGCATCACCTTTTTCCACATCAAAATCTGTTACAATCATTTCGGTGGTTCTATCGATTTATTAACTAGCTTCGTAAATCAAAGAGTCCAGTAACAGGTGGTGTGCGGCGGATCTGGTCTCCAGACTTTGCGGTATTAGGAGATAGCCGAAGGTTTAGCGGTAAGGGCACTTAACATGGAGACGGCTACACACAGCAGCTGGGTCGAATGAACGGCAACCGCGGCGCGCTCGGCTCGCGGAGCGCACGGCAACACGCTGGTCAGAGGTGGCTGAGTTCCTGACTTTCATCGTGGCCCGGGGGAAAGGATATACCGTTACACACCCCGCCTTGCGGCGCTTCCTTTTTTCATTACTCTTCAAAGCGTTGTTTGAAATCGGAACGCTTTCACACGCTGACACGTACGGGCTTTCGGGTTTTAAAGAGCGGCACGCAACGAAAAGCCGGCGACTTTGTACAGTCTGCTGAAAATCTTTAAAAGGTTAAGCTTTAAAGCAGGCACATACACGAAGCCCCCGGTTCAAGAGCCGGGACGTGGACTCTGACTTTCAAGAATTATAAAGAGAAAGAAGCTTCCCCTACACTACTATTATACTTCATCAATAAAATTCAATATGTTACGTTTTCTTAGTCATAATTTACGTATGTTATGATTTCTACTCAGACTTATAATGTCAAAATGCATGTCCATAGTCATAAATAGTGACACCACCGTCAGGCTCAACTGCTTTTAAATATTTCAATTATGGCTCAAATCAAAGAATCTATGAACTTGTATGTGTTCCATCTTCTGGAAAAACTGTAGCCCTTCACAACTAGAGGCCCATACCAGACTGAGAGGAGTCACAGCTCAACTACACCATGCTATAGCTGTGCTGGATCCAGGGTTAGCCAGTCCTCATGCTGGCTGACAGTTCCTCGGGCCCTCATTGGCCAGAGGGTTGGAAGAGCTTCATGGAAGAGGGGGAAACAAACACCTTGACTGGAGAGACAGATTTGGGGAAACTCTTGCCCGAGTATGGAGTATATCTATGGACTGTGTGGAACAGGTTGTTCATGTTTTTGTGGAATGATCTCTCTACAGAAACAAGACATCTGGCACAACACAGTAACTTGCTAGCACAAACATAAAAAAAATAAAATGGAGGCTGACCATTTTTTTTTTTCGGACCTGAATGCGGAAAATAATTTTTAATTTTGATGCAAACATGTAAATCTTCTGGATATGAAAGGTGATAAAGAACACTGAATGAAACATTCATTCCCATGTGGTGAGAAACATGAAAAGTCAGCATTCCGCACTGGAACCTCAATGTCAGGCCTTGCTCCTCTGTCTGCATACTGTCAGCTTTTTCCTTTTGAGCATAAACACAGCAAGATTTATGGAGCAGCAAAACTATTGAAAAACACAATTATTCACTGTTGCAATGTGCGTGAGCCCATCCCTGGTGAAAGCAGTTTAATCTGGAATAGGGCAATATTTACTTTTTACACATGCAAGGAGTCAGGAATTAGTAAGGGACACACACACACAAAGGAGTGTTTCCACACGATGTTTGTTTTAGTCACACTGAAATATCTCTTGTTGTTGAAGAGTCTTAGAAAACAAGGCCTGATTACAGGTAATCTTTAAAGTTTGCTTTGATGTTCTTGCTGGATGTTGCTCTTCTTAATTTTTGGAGAGGTTAAGGGGGCTCCAGAGGCCACAGGGACCCCCCATCCTGCTCAGTATGGCGTCTGCAGGAGGTGAGTGAGTCACTCAAACAGGCCTGTGGGGAAACCCTGACGGAGAGACGCTGGTAGAGCACATCTCAGCGTTTATGCCACTGTGTAGACCTCTGCCAAAACCCACGTCCATCTCCCGCTCCGCCTCACTCTCAGCCGTGGCCAGCCCAGCCACGTCCAGCAGCTCTACCGTGACCCGGCTTTGATGCATGCTGGAAAATGTGTGTCTTTCCTGCTGAAGGGTTGTCCAAGTTCAGGCTATGGGTGAGGCCCAGGGTCTGGATCATGAGGCCCGGGGCCATGTGTTATACTGGTTGTTTGGAGCACTCTTTCGCAGCAAGCTCCTCAGCATGTTCAATCGGAATTACACCAAAGTAAAAATGTACTATTTGAGATAATATTAGACGAGGTATGGTTCTGCTCAAATCAGGTTTTGGCTCTTGTTCCAGTACCCAGACCTTATGCTGTGTAATGCAAGACTTAAGTATTTTGTTAATCTGATGTTGCAACTGTCAAAATGATATGCTGTGACTTAAAGAAATACTGGCTACTATGTGCCAACAAATACTGGAAAGTGATACAGGAAGTGACATCAGAGAGAAACTGTAACATCGTGAATAGCAAGTCAAGCAAAAAACACAAATATGGATGCCTCACATGGCATAACTTCACAGACCCTGAAAAGTAATAAGGTTTGGTACTGGAACGGGACCCACTGCCTGTTTATGTACCTCCCTACCAGCCTTTGTTTAATTTTCAATTGCACAGTGTCTTTACATTTCGCTGACAATCAATGCGTATTTAACTGAAGCCTTTCTCAGCAGTCTTTTAGCTATCGTACATTATACTCACAAGTTACACTGTCTATTCAAAATATGCCAAACCAGGTGACCCAACCTTGACCAGTGTGAGGTCACTTTATTTTCACTTAGTGCTGGTGGAGCACATGGTGACTGAACTGTAGTGTTTGGCTTAGATGTAGTATATTTTTATCCTGAAGTGGATGCTGGTCTATTTTTGACCATGATACATTAATGGAAAACTGGCTCTTTGCAGACATACAGGAGGATTTCAACAGCCTCTCACAAATAACTTTTGAAAGTAAGTCATGTAATTATAGTTTGGAATATCATTCACAACCCCCCACTAACTGGAGTTCATTCTGAGGTTGAATTACCCTTATAAGAAAAGAACTTGTTTAGTGGTGGAAAATGACCCATGAAGGATAAATAACACACAAAAATGTGTTGGGTGCATGTGCGTTTAAATGGTTTTAAGCATCATTGCTGCGTTCGGTCAGGGTTGTTTTTCCTCACGGATTACATCACGTCCTGTCAAAGTGAAACTGAATCCCTTAATATAACAGACCAGTAACTGTCTCTGCTGGGGCCCAGCTCAGCGCTTCAGTTACTCAAACTGTGACGAATCTGAGCGGAGGAGAGGGGGGGCAGCAGGGGCAAGCACAGACTCAGAACTACGGAAACATCCTCAGCCTTATCATCCACATGCTATTAATAACTTCATAAAGCAGCAAGACGTTCCTACCAGGGAGGGTTCGGAGGGGATTGGTCTGATTTCTCCCGACGCTGAGCATGCCGACGCATACGCCTCGGCTCTTATTCAGTGACTGTAATCGTACAGTCATCCGTCATCTCCACTGAGGGGAAAAAAAACCCTGTTCCACAATAGAGACCAGAAAAAAAAAAACCTTGCTGGAAGCCAGCCAGGACACCTGAATTAACATCCCCCGTCTTCTTCAAACGAGTGCTGTGAGACCCCCTTCTCTTTTTAATGTCCTCTCTGGGCCAGGGGGGTCTCTGCTTAACACTTCCTGTGAAAGGTGGCACCTGCAGCAGCAGAGGGCCCCCCGTCCCTGGCCCCCCTGGCCCCCGACCCCCGGCCCACCGCTGCGTGTTGATTTAGTTCAGGCTGAGATTGGCTGCCGTGGGCAAAAGCCGGACTCCTCCGCCTAGGGCTGAAATCATCCCCCCTCAGGGCCTGCCGCGGGCCAGCTGGCACCCCGCACTGTTTGCACAGAGACGCAGAGCCGCAGCGCCCTTTCACCTGGCCCTGGCGGTGGGGAGGTCACTGACGTGTGCGTCTGTGCATGCGTGCGAGCCTGCGGCAGCGCAGAGGGCCGCGTGCACTTTGCTGACGGTTCCCACGGAGCACGGCCGAGGGGTTTACACACGGGCAGTAACGCAGAACGCATGCTGGAGGAACAAATACGCTCATCGAAATTAAAGAGTGCGCATGCAGGGATTCTGTCAGCCTTCCGTCAGTCATAGAAAAAACATGGGCTGATTTGCTAAGTAGTTCACAGGCCTAGAAAGAGCAGGAGTCCATGCAACAAGACTCAGGGGCAGAGTCACAAAACTCAGCCCTTACAGTCCACTGCCTTTAGACCACTGGAGGAAACAGCCACCTCCGGTAGCAAACAGACAGCAAGCAGCATCAGCACCACAGCCAGCTACATTCTGATAGGAGCACAGCACCCATACCTCACCCTGCATGTCATTACTCAGGACAGCACAAAAAAACCAACTTCCCCGAAACTCTCCGGCTAAACCCAGGGAGCTGTAGGGTGGCAGTGCGGGTCAATCCTAACAGTGAACCTTCATCTCGAACCCCTCAGGCCTGCTGTACTGTCTTTAAGGTACTTTTCACTAAGAACTTATTCTGATCAGATGCTCCAGGCGCTTCACCAGACCCTATTTACTGGGGCACATGGGGGGGGGGTTGTAATGTTGTTTTTCTCTGCTTGTATTACAGTGAGAGTAAAGACACTCAAAGCTGCCAAACCCAGGAGGATGGCCGGGGGTCTTGCAGCAGCACTGATTCTCCAACACACACACACACCTGATGGAAAACAACCACTTTGTCAGCCCCATCATGAAGTGGACAGAATAACGTAAGGGTGGGGGTATTTTTAATTTGTGAATTAGTTGAAGTGAGGTTTCATGAACCCCATCAGTGGGGAGCTACACTCAGCTGTCACTCCTTGACTGGTTTAAACCAAT
Organism: Albula goreensis; assembly: GCA_022829145.1. Classification (NCBI taxonomy): domain Eukaryota; kingdom Metazoa; phylum Chordata; class Actinopteri; order Albuliformes; family Albulidae; genus Albula; species Albula goreensis. The sequence goes on along the minus strand of CM040750.1, from coordinate 6,132,732 downwards.
CAAGAATTTTGTTTGGTCTCTGCATGCAATGTGATAATTGGTCCAAAGTAATGAGTCACAAATACTATAAGTGCCATCCCACTTTTGGTTCAATGACACCTCTCTCCCCCCTAATCACTACTTTTAATACCCTTGGCAAAGACAATAAGTGAGAAATTTGAATGAAGATAGACAGACAGCACAGTCTGCTTTGTGCAGTTAGTCCAGAATTGAAAACACCACGGTTCTGTATGCAGAGATAGCTTTTTTCAGGACCGTTGGGATACAAAAGAAAGCCATTGCAGAGTAATGAGATACAGGAAATCGGTCTGTGATAGTGAGAGGAAATTAAAAACACCCTCCGAGGATCCCGAGGTGAAAACATTTGCAACTCTGGACACAGAGGAGCTCACTGGAGGGACCTATGCAAAGGAACACATCCTTTTGTTTTCAAAATCCGATACTTTCCCCAACGCAATCTTCCTGTACAGTGACTTTGTGGTCAGATCCTTTCCCCCCATGCTGACGCAAAATGGTCGGATCGCCTGAAAAACCGGGGGTTCACAGAGGGCGCGGTGTGTTTCGGCTCCTGACGCTTCCGTTAAGATTTTCCTAAAAGTTTTGGGGAGGAGGGGGAGGTAGAGAACCCCCCAGATTAATCTGACTATGGGCTGCAGCAGCAGACAGGTTTAGAAGAAGACAGGAGTGAAAGCACTCTGACAACAGTGGGGGGAGCTGGCGTCTAATCATACCGCAAATAAGAAGCAACTCTGGCAGAAAACACAACATTGGTACCCCCCTCCCCAAACTCCACAACCTTGCATTCCGTCCCAGACTGCTTACAGAAGCTGACAAGTGCTCAAGGCCCCTACAGCCAAGGTGGAAATCTGAAAAAATAAACGGTGGGTGACATGAAGGTTTTTGTTTGTTTCTGCTGGCAGGGCTGTTTGTGTTAGCACGGTGAGTTAATTGCAGGCTTTGATCACGGGTTTATTGATCCAAGATTGGCCTTTTCGAATGCTGACAGCCTCAAAGGGTGCCTTACGCAGTTGTAGAGACCTGGATTTCTCGGAGGGAGGGTGGGGGTTTGTGGGTAGCGGTGGTTGACGTTGCTGGGGCAGAGGTGCTTGTGTGATTCTGGGGGTTCTCCACAGAACTGTGACCTTTGACCCCCCTTATTGTATTTATACGGACTACTCATGCTTAACTGTTTTTCTGCCGTTGTGTGAAGTGCCTTGGGCCAGGCTATGGCTGAGGTCGGGGCCTCACTGTGGTTCAAAGGTGGAGCACTGGTCCGACCACATCCCTGCCCTCTCTGGAGTTAACAGCTAATGATTTATCTACTGTTACATTTCTGGGTGCAGAATTAGACCCAAGCGCTAGCAGAGAGACCCCATATGTAATCGGGAGGGAATGTTTTCTCAATGAATTTGGGATTTGACATCGGTTCAGTGAAAAAAGCCTTCTCAGAGCGTTAACCCTTCTGCATTTCCCATGAAACCCTGCTTCAAATGTATTAGCCCCATTACAGGGAAAATACCCGAGCCGTAGCTTCAAAGCGAATCTTTCTCTGGGCCCTTTACACAAACACTAAAGTCACTTCCCATTTCTGTCACAGAGAAGCCCAGCTACCTCTGAGTGCTTTGTTCTCATTTTTGGAAGCCATAGAATGTAGAACTCCGGCCTTGTTCCAAAAAAGGTGAGCCTTTTGAGCAAAATGTCATATAAGATGGCAGCTTAAGAACATGTTTTTCAAGAAAATTTGAAATGTAGCTAAAAGAATCCTGTTTTGGGATTTTTTTTTGGAGGGGGGGTGGGGTTTAGAGATCTCCAAGGGCTATGGCATATCCACCCACATTTTTAAAAAAAGACCAAAAAAATCCTGTTATTAATTTCAATCCAGAAACAATCATTTATGTCTGCTGCATTTTTTGTGTGTGTGTGTCAGGGATGCCTGGTGATTTACGTGGCCAAAATGAAAGTTGTAATTGTAAATCTTGTGACAATTCAGAGATCTGACAAAGGCAGAGGGAGAGAGAATGAAGTAATCCCGCCTGTAAGAGCGGCCCAAGCCGAGGGTCACAACCTGCTCATGGAAACCATCTGGCCCCGTCCCCACGAGCCACACCAAACACAAATGATCTTTTAAAAAAAATATCCTATTCATTAATGCGTGGCAGCTGCAGACCAATGTTACTTCATTTTTCCATGGCAACATCCTTTCTGTTTCAGGGATCTCATTTCAGTTTTGGTAGCAACGTGCTTCCCTGCCAACGCTGAACACATTCATGTGTTAAATAGAAGGAATTATTGCAAATTCCTGAAATAGAATCACCTCCTATTCACTTCTGATTATGTCAAGGCTGGTGAATGCGGGTGTCCAATGTGGAGTGGGGGGGGTGAGTGTAGCGGGGGGTTGTGCTTTGGGGGGCAAGGGGACTCTGCCCACACGGTCAGGGTAGTGTAGTACCCGTTTTGGGGCACACAAGGGCAAACTGGCCAGGGATCGCGTAAAACGGTCCTCAGTCATAAATTGATGTGACTACTAAATTACACCATGGCAACACGAGCATGTAATCAGCTGGCACCGTGGAACACTGCGCTGTTCTCTTACTTCACCTTTCTTTATTTACATAAAATAAACCCGAATTGCCAACTTTTTTTGCACAAAATTACTATATTCTTGTACTTTTCAAAAAAAAAAAATCTGGAATCGGATGGTGTGCTTCTCGCTTGCTTGTATTACCTCAGTAGCTTTGGCTGAGTGTGGGAAATAGATTAGACCTCTCGCTTTCATGTGCAGCCTCTGAACTGATGAACAGCCATTTTAACACAGAGTACAGGGCCCTTTCCCTCATGTGGGTATTTTCAGACCAGTGTAAATTGACCCATTTTTCTCCCCCCCACCCCCCGCATATGGTTTTGACATTAAGGAGCTGTGCCTTTTCGTCACACGGCGATGGGGGTTTACAGTAGGTTTCGGGTATTCCGGAATGACGGACAGCGAGAGACCGAGCGGTGAATGTGGAAAGAGGGCCGGAAGAGAGAAAACAAATGATCGATTCCTCCTATTTCTCGCGCATGGTTTCCCCTCGCAGATGTCTGCCGTTGCCCACTGACAGGATATGAAAAAGAGAGAGAGAGAGAGAAGCACGGAAGGAGTCTCCTCACAGTTTACAGAATCCCTTCCCCTCTCACATCCTGATCCCCAAACAGCCACCTCTGTCTAAGTGGAATCAGCAGTCATACAATAATAAATTCTCATGTCCTTTTCCAAAAAAGATGGGGAAAGAAAAAATCCCACACGCAAAATTGGGCACATGTGTAGCAGAAGTGCAAGCCATTAGGTATTGTGTTTACACCGCACTAAAATAAATGGACTAGCTTTGTTTGGGATCTCCAGTCCTTTAATACCAGCTGTCGGTTTGGTCCGCTTCCACTGACATGTCAACGGGACGCGGTCTCCTAATTGCCGCTACATGGTGTGGTCCCGGAACTGGGAGGGAAACGCCAGCCACCGCGGGATTCTTCCAGCGCTAAGCCGCCGTTCCCGCTGCTCTGAGCGAAAGGCTCGTTAGAGGGGCCCACACCGGCCTGGCGGCCTGGCAGCCTGGCGGCCATCTTAATCCCTGACGTATATATATATGACACGCTGTGATGTGGTTCTGACGGCCGGGGCTCTGTGAGACAGGGTCAGTGCTGATGTAATGGAGCCGGTCAGGGGTGCATGCCTGCGCCTGAGTCGAGTCCCACCATGGAGCTCTGCGGTGGAGCGCCCACTAAATCTCTTGTGGTGTGAGAGGAGAGGTAAACCTGACAGACCCTTAGGGTGGAGGGCTGACCCAACGATGATGGTGGGTGCACCCTTAGGGCGGAGGGCTGACCCAGCGCCATTTTACATATCACTGCAAAATTAAAGACACTATACACGCTAAATGTTAATTACTTAAATGAATAACTAATTAATGAATTGAAATGTTTATTTGATGTTCATGTTGACTTTGGTGAAAGGTGGACTGAGGCGTGTACAGTACCTGCAGCGTGAGCCGTTTGACGGCATCCCACACCTGGGCGATGAGTTCCTTCATGCGCTCCTCAGAGGACACCCAGGGCTCCGGGGTGGCTGGCATCACCTTCATGGGCAGGGAGAGGGGCCGGGACTCTGCAACACGAAACACAACAAAACAGGCATCTGTGACAGGACGTCTGGCTGCTTAGCTTTATTGTAACGTCACAACAAAACAGGCCCCTGTAAAAGGCATTCTGGCTGTTTTCGCTTCACTGTGATGTCACAGCAAAAAGGGCGCCTGTAACAGGCCTCTTGGCTGTCACCAAAACAAACACGAAAGCAGGCATTTGGAGAGATGACACTGTTCTGCTTGAGTCTGGCCATGTTGTTTGGAGCCCAATGAAGCCATTTCAAAGAGAGTGGCTGGGAACATGCACCCCGCACCTACAGCTGAAGCAAGCAGACAGCGAAGCCATGGACACACGATGATCCCATTACGAGACCATCCCGCTGCACGCCAGACAGTGATCATGCATCCCTGTGGACACTCATGGCAACAAGAGAACACACAAATAAAATAATTTTCCAGCAAATCTCCATTAAACAGGATAACGGCTTAAAGCTGACACACGCTCAGTCAATCGGAAAGAATAGGAGCCCTTAACAGAAAGGAGCAGGAATGTTTAACCCATCAGACAGCGAATACCTCAGAACTGAGTGTAGCTTGGAGTCCCTGCAGACGCATTACAGCTCGCTCTGTGATTTAGTGGCCTGGCTGCGCGACGGCTATCCCGCCGTTGTCATGAAAATGTGGGGTGATGTCACCCATCCTAAGAATGCTTCACAAACTCCCCCAACCCCCAAACCCGCCCCCACTGTCCAAACATCACCAAAACAGCCTAGCACCAGATTGGCGTTCCTATGGAGACGAGGGACCGTTGCTTCGTTGGGGTGGGGAGTGGTTAGGTGTGCCTTGGGGGGTGGCCTCTGGGAGGCATGGTGGGATTTGCATAGAGACGCTGGGCGGGGCTCCACGGACGTGACTGTGCTCTGCGGCTGGCCCTCTGTCTAATGTGGCCCTGCTGTCTAGACGGCGAGGCCTGCCGCCCCCCGGGGGCGAGGCCGGGCTCTGCAGTGGGACACCAGCCAGACTTCAGCGGTGGCAGTCACTGTCTGATCTGCACTGTCAGCTGACCAAACAGACCAAATATCCTGGAGAAAAGAACAACAGGAAAAACCTCTTCACAGCGTCCGCAGGGCAAGGACCGCATGAGCAGCGGAATAACATGACGACATGGAATGGTGAGCGTTCACACTGCAAAATCATCTCAGAGGGACCTGATTACAGAGATTCTGCTTGAGCTTTACAGTGCTACACAATACACAATACCAACTGTACCCTGCATGTACAATAACTTATGGAGTAATTACATTTATAAGATAAGTAATATGCAACAGGAATGTAAAATGGCTTTGAGGATAGCAGAACAGTAATAAACCTTAATCTCACTGTGGTCTTGTATGTGGCAGGCAGACACACACAAGCCTTACTGCCACTGAGGAGCGTAAGGACAGAGGTGCAATCATGCAGCTGTTGCTATGAGCATAAAAATCCGCCATCAGCCTCCCGCAGTAGAGCAGCAAATGAAAAGCTCTGCAGGTCCTGTGGCCTGGATCCTTCAGCACTGTGGGCTTATCACTGACTGGTTATTCGTCATGGCAAAAACTGCACAGTCATAGAGACTGGAAATCAAATCACGGCCTACTCTAGAACCACACATTTGGCAAAAAGGAACTGTAATCAAAACAGCTTGCGCTATTATATTTTACAATGAAAATTTCACACATTCCAAAGCACACACTTGCTTGTACCCAAAAAAAAAAAAAAAACTCAACGAAATGCATGCTGTAATGAAAAGCTTGTTTTGACCAAATTGTAGAGGCCCTTACAGAGTATGACTGAATCTCAGGCATGCTTTTCACCAGCACAGATCTCTCCCTCTCATTACAATCTGTCCTTAAAAGTTAGTCATTGACAAAAAAAAAAAGAGAGAGCAGAAATAGTGTGGGAGGAGAAGCATGTGTGGAAGACGAGGGGAGACTGAGCCGGGGGTGGGTGGGGGAGGAGCTGCCCTGCTCTGCTTTGGTGGCTGAGGAAACGGGGGAATTTCACCATATCGCTGCACGAGAGCCGGGCCCTAATGAGGCTGCTAATCCTCCTCGCAGGCCGGGTCAGTCCCTCCCTCTGCCCTGACCTCCTCTCTGTCCGTCTCTCCCCCCTCTCTCCCTGTTTACAGTGTTGTGGAAACGAACCAATTTGGCAAGGGCGTAAATAAATGTGCTAGCAGTCATTATTCATCCATTTTTATTGTTCCAAGTGTCAAATATTGAAAGTCATGAAACGAGAAGCTTTGCAGCCAAGGCCCTCATTAAATATGTAGTGATAGGGAAAACACGGAGAAAACGTTTGTTACAAATGTTTTTGAGTGTGTTCGTTTGGGGTGGGAGGGTGAGGAACAAATCATTGTTCTCTGATTTCATCACCTACAAAACAGCAGTGTAATGGAGCAGTGCTGCCATAAACATGCAACAGGACGGCCCACGGACCCACCCTCATCCACTCCGCCCCTAAAAGCACTCTCTACTCCAGAAACGTCCCGTAACCAGGCTGATTTAACGAGCATCGCTTTGCAGTGCATATCTCTGCACACATTACGTTGCAATCTGTCCTTCAGTAACTGTGAAAGCTGAAATTTCTGCCCTTCAGCAACTGTGAAAGCTGAAATATCTGCCCTGCGGTAACTGTGGAGGCTGAAATATCAATGCTTCGGTAACTATGAAAGCTGAAATATCTGCCCTTTGGTGAAGGTGAAATATCTGCCCTTCGGTAACTGTGAAAGCTGAAATATCTGCCCTTCAGTAACCATGAAAGCTGACTGAAATATCTGTGCTTCAGTAACTGTGAAAGCTGAAATATCGGCCCTTCAGTAACTGAAAGCTGAAATATCTGCCCTTCAGTAACCATGAAAGCTGACTGAAATATCTGTGCTTCAGTAACTGTGAAAGCTGAAATATCGGCCCTTCAGTCACTGTGAAAGCTGAAATATCTGCCCTTCAGTAACTGAAAGCTGAAATATTGGCCCTTCAGTAACTGAAAGCTGAAATATCTGCCCTTCAGTAACTGAAAGCTGAAATATCTGCCCTTCAGTAACTGTGAAAGCTGAAATATCTGTCCTTCAGTGTGAAAGCTGAAAGGCAGTTTCCCCCGCCTGCCTCTGCTCTGGTATGTTCCTCATTACAGGCGGTTTACAGTAAAATGAAGTGTTGTATACCACCTCACAGCTGCATCAGGACACTTCTAATGCCTTAATAACCGCCTCACTATTTGTTTTGGATGCAGGTTGGTGTTTATTTAAATATTTACTCAGCTTCATCTGTTACGGCTGTAGCCAGTGGGGAGTCAGTCAGGGCTCAGAGGAACTGTTCAGTACGCTGAGGGGGGCCCACAATTCCTTCTGCTCTCTGAGCTGCGTGCGACTCTGCTTCCCACAATCCTCTGGCTTCCGGCTGTAGAAGCAGCCCAGGGGCAGTCACTGTCACCAGGAGCCCCAGTGATGGCGTGAGGACATCTCCACAAACACACACCATCCCAGCGCAGGAAATCAGGAGCAAGGCTGTGGGCCATCACAGCTGTCTGAACCAGGGCCGGCCTTCACAAACCCCCCATCCCCACCACACCCCCCCGTCACATGGGGGTTATCTGTGCTGAAAACCTGAGGTGAAGGCTTTGGTTGATGGAGGGGGAATGGTATAGCGATTAGATTTGGTGGGTGAAGGGTAACTCTGTGCTTTGAACGGAGTTCGGAAAAGGGGACAGGGTGTGTGCATTTCTAGTCCCTGTATGCCTTTTGAAAAAACATTACCAGGACAGACAGGCACCACAGAGAACAGCTAAAGTAAAATCAGACTTAAATACCAGGCAAATCATAGCAGGTAGGACAATCTAATACACAGCTTGAATTTACTGGAGAGAAAATCCCTTTTCAACCACCTTTTAAGCGAAGACACAAGACAAAAGCCAACTGAATTCTGTCAGAATTACGTACGGTTCTGTTTATGTAGCATTGAAGTGATTTTATGTAGCTGCTGGGTCATTACTGCAGACCCAAAGCGATGAGCTGGAAGCCTTTCGCAGCTGATGCTGCGCCACTGTGTTTGAAAGTGGTGACTGGCAAAATGTGCAAGTCAGGGGGAGATCAGGGCTAATCGCGTTCTGTGAAATACAGCCCCACTGTCAAATACGGCCGAAAGCAAACCCCATGCTGCCAAAACCTACAAATCTGAACAGTAAAAAGAAAGAAAAATACTGTCGGTGGACAAGAGTGAGGTACAGCTTTCTCTAAAGCTCCTCTACCTTTGCTCAAGAAATCAACCGTTGGCTTTTGACGCCGGAGAAAAGCCAAAATTGCCTTAATCTTTACGGGAAGCCCCCATGACCACAAGCTCTCAAATTTGGAGGCCAGCTATCTCATTATTCCTCTCATTTATTGCTTTCTTTCACCAAAACCACCAACATTACTTTGATTAATTATTGACACTGAGAGAAAAATAAAACGAAATAATAACTTTGCTGAGAAAACATTATCCTTTGCGTAAGCAGCTATCAGCCAATAAAAACCGACTGATTTCCATCAAGCCACAGCAGATCGGGAGCAATGGGCTTTTTTGCATTACTGTAGACCGTTAACCGTTTGCCGTTTAAGCACTGCTGTCATCTTTGAGAACAACGCCCCCAAAAGCCCGCCCCCCTACTTTTTAAATGGTCTGGACAAGAGCAGTGTCTCCGTGCTTCCCTGCCCGGCCCAGCAAAGATGTACATTCAACAGCACAGGCTGCACAGTCCTGTCATCCGGATGGCAAACAGAGAGGAGCTGAGCTAATATTTCACTCCCACATCCCCCACAGCCCAGATTAAGAGTGCATGTTTTTACACCAAAATTGCGTTCGCTTCTCTCTGTGCCAGCAGCTTATTTTAGCATGGAGAAAAATTCCAGTGAGGTCATTATTCAAATAGATGCTCATGGGGCCAGAAACCTTAGAAAGGCTTGTGCCAACCTCAGTTTCATTAGGGCAATAAAGAAAAATACTTACTTAGTGCGATCTCTTTTTTTTATGTTGCTTTAATTTCTGGCGGTAAACCCAAAAGAACTCTAGGCCAATTTGAGAAACAACCTGTTTTCTAAGTGTTCAAATACACAAATGTCTTGCAAGGTACAATCAAAGAAAAACACTAACTCTGCTGTACCAATACCTGTATAGATTTTTTTGCGTAAACATTTTGGTCCCCCTTTATGAATAGAAACAAAATATTTCCTAAATTTAACTATGGTAAAACAAATAAAATAAATAACAACTGGAATGTTAAAGATTTGGATTCTGACCTCAAAAATAAACTAGACTATTTATTGTGCAATATGTGTGCACATTCTATGCTATTTTACTTATTTTTATGTATCAGGCATTTTATTTAGCAGTACTTAAAGAGGTAACACCTTACAAATATCCAAACTGACACAGATACGAATAAAGACTGGCAGAGTAACTGCCCTTGCAGTTTGCAGAGTTATCGTGTCGGTGCTTTCCATGCAGACAGAAGGTATTACCTGAAAAGACAAACCACATACCACAAGAACATTCTATCACAGGGGTAAGAGTCAAGAGACAAGTAAATGCTACTAGTGACCTGAGGTGACCAGGGTCAAATACTGATACTAAATAATTTTATTTGAAATATTTGTATATGTTTATATTTATGTAAAAATTTTAATTATTGTCATATTAATTGGGTCAAAAAATTATTTAGTATCTGTTATATTTTCATTGAAAAAATACTTTGATTTGAAGTATAATTCAATGATTAAAATGACTGATGAACTACTATTCTAAAGAAATAAATGCAAAATTGAAGTTACATTTACTATATTATCATAATATATTATTATAAGTACTTGAACAAAGTATTTGTAAGTGATATTTCAAATCAAATTCCAATTAATCCCAATTAGTTACAGCTTTGCTATATAATGCATCCTAAACAATGATCATATTTTCATTGTTGAGGAAACAATTTCTAATCTTTTTGAATGTTAATTATTTTATTTTTTAAATATTCAAATGTAAAATATTATGAAAATACATATATTTGAACACTCATGAAATATGAGAAATACTTATTTGACCAAGGTCAACATGTGAGGGTCATAGCCTACCCATCGGCTTGCATTGTTGGATTAATTTTCTTTTTCACATTAATATAAAAAAATAAAGCATCAGCAACACCCTTTTTTTAACTATTTACCTTACCAAGCATTTATCTTTTTGACTGGTGTGTCAACAATATCACCTTTACTTATATATTTAGACTTAATAATGTTAAACCAAAGAGTTTCTTATGTTACCTAATTAAGCTTAAAGTCACTACAATTTTATGTATGCCACAACTATCACCTCATTATTATGGACCTCTGGCCATAGCCGGTCAGGGTGAAGCTGGTTAGAGTGGTTAGCGGTTAGCTGGCCATGGCCGGTGATGGCGTGGCTAGCGGTTAGCTAGCCGTGGCCGGTAATGGCATGGTTGGGATTCTCCCAGCTGAGGGATGCACAGCTGCACCATAAAACATGTGCTTTTACTCTGGGCACCAAACAATGGCATGACCATCACCATAACCACTCATAACAGTTTTATTTTAGCCCACTGAATCATCCTTAGTGACCTGATATTGGTAAGATTAATGGCCATTACCACATGGTGGTCTGACCTGACCCACTTGTGGAGGGTGGAACTGGATCAAGCTTTCTGGCTAGAAGCTTGGCGCGGACAGACATCAGGATCGACACTGTGCGGTGAGGTCAGTCTTAAGATACTGGCTCTTCTGGAACTGGCTATTCTTGTGTCAGTGCATCATGAGGCACTCGGAGATGGGGGAAATGATCAGACTGATAATGGAGAAGTAAACTGTCTATAAAAGTAGCTCCAAACGCTTCTGCTCTGTCGGTGAGAGAAACTGGACAGCTCTGTCACGATATGAGGCCTGCTGGAGTTTAAAGAGCCTCTTGAGCCTGTTTTCAGTACATAAAGAACAGAGGAAGGGTTTGCATGTTGAGAAAGTGGAGGCGCTGAGGAAGGGTTTGCATGTTGCACCATTGCCACATTGAATACAGCTGTGATCAGGCCAACAAAATAGCACATTTTCAAGGAGAATTACATGTTTATTGCCATACTCATATAGTTTCTGTTTCTCATTAAATCTATTTTTTCAGCTCTTTGAGACAGCAGTGTGTTGAGTGGTGTCTTTGCCACCATTGACTTGGCCGAGTTATCCTTGGTTGGGTATTGTTTATGTTCCTGTTCAAGGCTGGAGTTGCAGCTCCAGGTCTGGTGGTTTCCTGCAGTATTGAGGGGTTAGTTTCTTCATTACTTTCACAGATTGATAATATTATCTCCTTACAAACACATGGATCTGACTGAAACAGCTATTCGGCATTGCCGGGTGGCTCTCTGCGACATGGCACTTAAAGTAATCGGCTCTACAGAAATAAATGTGTGATTTTACCTTTCCGTATCGTTAACTTTAACAAAATGAACCAGGTTTGAGGAGAGAAAAACATCAAACTTCATCCAGTCCTGAATAAAAATCATGTGGGCTGAAGCAGATTGTGCAGTCTATCGCTGAGGGATTTGCTAAACTCAAAACATCAACAAGTCCCATTTCCTTGATAATCTTCCCCAGACCTTACGAAAGGGATTGATTTGGCTCTTGGTAGGTTATTGAAAATCTTTATCAAGATTTATTTTATTTTAAACACAGCAAATACAGGTGAGTCCCCTTCGCACGTTTGTGAGTCTGTACCGCACGAATCAAAATGACCGATAAACGTTCAAGCGTCTGAGCGATACCGCGTTGGCCAAAGACAGCACAATGGACTATTCAGTGCTGAACATAAACACGGAACATTCCGCTTTCCCCTTTGCTGATAATGCAGTAATTTAATGAGTTCAGCCCACATAACTCAAAGGGAGCAAGTGATTTTGGGTTGGATGAGTCAGGCGCAGTTTGAGTTATTATCCTTCCGTCCCCCCTCTGCGCAGCACCTGTAGATCTCCCAGCAGCCCCTGCAGCGCCCTCGGCGTTCTGTGGAAAGATCGGCCACATGGCTGACGTCAGGCACCCGGGGGAGCATGGGCTGGTCTCAGCCTCATTACTGTCTGCTGGAGAAGAGTACTGGGAGAGAAAACCGTGCCTGTGTGACACAAACCCTTCCTCCCGCGTCACAAAACCGCACGCCAGAACGCTGACCAGAGGCTGCCATTGTGATGTCATGTCACTTACACATGTGTCCCCCACCCCCCACTACCCCACACCCCCCAAAAAGGGATAAAAATAAAATGCAACAAAGCAACATCACAATATGTGGTTTCCATTGTTCCAACATTGTCAGTGGTGTGATGGAACCTCACAGAGACCGCAGCTGTGGATGACATCAGCACAAAGAGCACGATGCGTGATAAAATTGAATGTGTCTGTGCGTCTGAGGGCATTTACACGCACAATGCCGGCCCCTTCTACCCGCAGAGCTACAGTGCATTCCTCCAGTCCCTTTAGAAAAATGTCACAATTGCTGTGAAACAGTAGGATGTATGTAAAAAAAAATAAAAGGCATTATATTTTCACACTAAGTGAAAATGCCATCCCTTTTACATAAGCTTGTCAGGTACTAAGAACCTCCAGATTAAAGCAGAAGTATTCCATATGGAGCCAGTTTACACCTTTCACATTAATAGTCTTTATCAGACATCTCTATGTATCCCTAGGTAGCATGGCGATCTGGTGAATAACACATTGGCAAGCTGGCAGTACAGTTCAAATCAGTCATGGTGTTCGCGTCTAAAAGGTTAAAACCCAATGGAATTGTGGGAACAGTGACTCTGCCACATCATACATTGTTATTAAGGCACTGTAACATGATTGGCTGGTGGCTCACTTGAACTCAAGAAAATGCAGACCTCTGTAGTCTTCATTTCCCATGAGCCTTTGCAGATGGCAGGCCAAATAGATGTACTGATTTAAACTAGCAAACAACATGGAAGACCCACCTCTGTGTACATAAATAGAGCAAATGCTTAAAAATAAAACATCTGCATGATTAGGCTAAACCCAAAGTAAGGGAAAGTATGCCACAAATACCTCAGATTAAAAATCGACCTATGTATCATTTGTGTTTGTTCTTTTATTTGGAGTTACATTAAAACAAACACATTAGAGCTACCGCATGTTATGCCAAATTATAATTTAGTGGAAATGCTCTGTACCCAATCCAAGAGGGAAAACCAAGACAGCCATTTACATTCATTACTTACAACAACACAATTCATTTTCACAGCAATTATCAATTTTACAGAAACTCCCTCTGTCAAAAGTGATGAGATTCCAGTTCATCAATGGTCTAATTTTTCAGATCTCAGGACTAAGTGCCCCAGTGCATTATTACCGCTGCACGTTAAACACCAGGATCATATATCTTCATAAACATGCCGTTCCTAAACTTAGAATCATTAAAACGCAACTAGAGACTAAATAAAACACACTGAATTTGGGAGACCACATTTCTGCCCAAACATCGTGGATGGCAGGTTAAATCCACCGATTACACAATGAAACAAACCTAATAAGAAAAACATCATTAAAAATGACTGAGCAGCACAGGAGCAGGGCAGTGCAGCACGCTAGCAGTTGTAGTGACTTCTGAGAATTAACCAATGATCAGCCTCCTGGTCTGACTGCTTCACACAACTTGCTCAAATGGAACACATGGAAAAACAATTAATAAATCATTTTTAAAGACTGTAATTCCAATGATAACATTGTTCAATGTCATCAGCTGTAAGGGTAATCCGAAGGCTGCTTAAGTGTTTCAGCACGGAGATTCTCTGGCAGTGATCCTCCTAAACCCAGTCTTATACTGCCCGGGAACTGTGTGTGTGCGTGCGTCCGCATCTACGTGTGTGTGAGCCTACATCTATGTGTGTGTGTGTGTGTGTATTGTGTGAGTGTGTGTGCATTCATCTATGTGTGTGTATGTGTGAGTGTGAGTGTGTGTGTGAGTGTGCGTGCGTCCGAATCTATGTGTGTGTGTGTGCACACACGCGTACATCCATATGTGTAGGGGCCACATTAATGTCAGGCTACAAGTCCTTTGTATCTGCACGATTCATTTTTTAGAAACTGTTCTCATTATATTATTTCACTGTAGAGAGAAGTAATAAAGGAAAATAGTAATTTTTTAAAGACTAAAGACCGTGTTGTGCCAGGATGTGGAAGGGACTAAGCCCTCTTTCAGACCTGGAACGGTGGCCGGCTTTCAGGGGACAGATCCGGTTTGTTTCTAGCTGCTTGATCCTGTAATTTGTCTCCACACCTGGCATGCCATTGCAATGCCATTCCTCACCCTCATTTTAACAGAACTGCTTATTTATACAGCCGAAAATTTTCTAAAGTAATTCAGGGACAGCACCTTGCTCAGGGTCACAACGGCAGTGCTTCATACAGATCTACCGGCCCGGTTGTCGATTCCATGATACCACACTGAAAGAGGACGGTGGAACGTAACATGGCCCTTCACTGGTCCACTAATTCTGGTGAAAGGCTCGTGTCACACATGGAACACGCAGTACATTTTCACAGGGGTCCCGAGGCATCGTGGATCTCAGAAAAGCGTAGTTTTACTCTCACTCAGCTGCAGAGGGGCAGCAGGCAGGGCAGAAGAGCTGTCCTGTGTGAGTGGGGCTGACACACTGCAGCCTGTGTCAGGTGGAAGCCAGCCCTGCTGTTTGCTTGCGTACATTAATGAAGGAAATATTACAAATATGAGTAAGCAAAGAGGTCGCGGTAAGGAAAAGCCATTAGCTGTGATTTGGTAATACAGAGGGGAATGGAGGAACACCAAGTTGACCTTTTCACTGTTATGTTTCATGGAACAGAGTAGAAGTAACTAGAATTCTAATGGACAGTTAGAGAGTGTCACCATGGTGATTTCGTATTCAAAACACAACAAGGAAATGTATACTTGACTAATTAAAGCAGAAACTGCATTTGTTAAATAGTGTTGACATTTCTGGGCGTTCCCAAAAGCTTGCTTATGTTTTTGACTGCTTAAAAAACCTTAAAACATTTAAGAGACTGAGGTATAAGCCACAATAATAAACCTTTTAACAAGTGGAAGTGCACTGGTTAGTATAACTGCTCCATCACCATGACATCTCTGGTCCACGCCGGCCAAGCTCTCCCACTGCATCTCGAGTAAAGGGTAGAGTCTGAACCACAGGGCTGGGCTCTGACGCAAACGTGTCTTTTTCTGAGAGGCATCCCTGCGTTTTGTCACCGGCAGATTTTCAAACGAGGAGAGCAGTTAGGAGCGATCTTCTGCAGGTACTGCTGGCTGCCCAGGACGCAGCCGGGGGGGTGGGTGGGGGTTACTGGACACCTCCTCCTCCTCCGCTGCCTCCTCCTCATAAGGAGCTCAGAGTTTCCACACAAACCTGGGGCTGGAGGACCTCCAGGAGGCCGTGGTGATTCAGCCACAGTCAGGAGTGCGTGGGGGCGCACCTGCGGCCGACTACGGGTGGGAACGTCTCAGAGAGCGGAAAGCTGGCAGGCTGTCCATGAAACGCCCTCTCCCCCCGTCCAGCGCACAGCACAACACCTCCCCTGCACTGCCATGATGCACTCTCTTACCTTCGCTACATCACAAAGCACAGCACCAAACTGCTCACCACGCTGTGTTAGCACACTACTCAACATGCAGTGATAAGACACGGCTTACCATGCTGTGTTAGCACACTGCTCACCATGTAGTGGTAAAACACTGCTCACCATGCAGTAATAAGACACTGTTCTCCATTCTGTGTTAGCACACTACTCACCATGCTGTGTTAGCACACTGCTCACCATGCTGTGTCAGCACACAGCTCATCATGCTGTGTGAGCACACAACTCACACCGTTCTCCATGCTGTGTTAGCGCAATGTTCACCATGCAGTGGTAAGACACTGCTCATGCAGTGAGCAAACCGCTAGCCTGCGCCACATAACTGATCACAGCACCTAACTGCTCACCCCCAGGCCCTCGGTCACCAAGCTGTTCAACCTTCAGAAGAAGACTTTCTCCTGAATGAATAGTAAATCCCCAATAAGAGCACAGCATTCCAGAATGAAGGCAAGTCAATGACTGGCCAAGGATCACTACATGGGTTAGCTCATCCAGAGCACGTCTGAGATATCAGCTTACGTTTCTACAATAATGAGGGCATATTGAGAAACTCCAGCAGCACAGTTTATTGGGACCTTGTTCAGTGATAACCTGATAATATTATCGATTACAGCATGTTAAACACAAAAACATTACTGTAGATATAGGACTGTGAGACTTGAGCAAGGGTGTGATTCAGAGTGAATTCTGGTCGGCAGGTAAGTGGGTGTGTGTGTATGCGTGTTTGCACATGTGTATGTGCATGTTTGTGTGTGTGCATACGTATGTGTGTGAGTGTATGTGCATATGCATTTCTATGTGTGTGTGTGAGTGAATTATGAGTGCTTACCTGTAATGGTCTTGGTTTTCACGGGGCTGCTGGTATAGTCAGACGCCTGATTAGAGGGCTGCTTGGCACGGGGCGTGCTGCCCACCGACACCTCGTCCTCCCTCCTCTTCACTGGCATCACCATGGGAACCGACCCCGGGGCCTGCGATGACATCACACCGTCCCCTCTCATCACTCAGTCAACACCAACACTGTTCTATGTTAGGCTGAGCTCATTGTGAACACACTAAACAGTCATTTAAAACTGCAACACAATATCTGGCATACTTTCGGTTTACTTTGATTTGACTTGAATGTTTCTGCTGTGAACCATCTTCAGAGCAGTGCACACTGTAGAGGCTCAATTGCATATTGTGTAATGTCTGATTTAGTGGTACTAAAACAAACAGAGGTAACCTCACAGGGTAATTCAATTTCTGTGTTTAAACATGAAATAAAACTGAATTCTCAGGTCACATTCATGAAGAGGAGGTCACCGCTGGTAAGCTTGTTTCAGTCATATCCAGCATTAACACTGTGGGTTAATCGGGTTAATCGGGGAACACAAACGGCGTGGATATAAGGAACATGGTGAACTGCTGGCGGGTCCAAGAGAAACAGAGTGTCTGTGACGGGTGAATGTTTGTGCTGAACAGCCTCTCGAGCTGCTGGCAACATACGGCCTGGAGGAGCTGGCACCGTCCAGAGAGAGCACTAACACAGCTGCACACACACACACACACACACACACACACACACACACACACACACACACACACACACACACACACAGATATATACACACACACACACACAGAAATATATACACACACAGATATATACTCGCACACACACTCATATATACACACACACACACACACACACACACACACAGATACACCCACACACACTCATATACACACAAACACACACATACTAATATGCACACACACTCATATGCGCGTACACACACACACGCGGACACACACACTGCAGAGCAGGCGAAGAATGAACAGCCTGCCTCAGAGAAAGGAATGAGTGTTGAAGGTAATTTGTGGGTAGTCTCTAAATCTGCTAAATTAAAACTGATACATATTTTAACGTTTGCTAAATATGTTCATTTTCTCACAGATTTATACCCAGGAGTTGAGCATGTTTCTCAGAATTCAGAAAACACTGCTGACTACATGAAGCTGCCCATTTCTGACTGGACTTACGCTAAATGGAAAATATGTACTTGTACAATATAAGGGAGAATTATGCGAACAGGCATGTCACTTTCAATTGCCTGTAAAAACATTTAAAATAAAAAAAAAAGTCAACCTACTGAACAAAAAAGTGGAACACTGTTCAACATACATTCGAAGTCCAGTTAAAGTTGCTCAATTCAATAAAATGAATACTTTTTCATTCTTAAATGGTACATCTACTGATAAACTATTTGGTTGACACATTACCGTATCATTTAGAGACGACTTATCAAAGCGACTTCCACATGTGTTTGAATTCTGAGGGTAAAGTGTACTTGCTTTTTTAATAGGTGGCTAGCATTACAGCAAACAATAAAGACAACTTTTAGCACGTTAGCTCACCAGGTAAGCACAGGATTTGCTACCACTTATCGATTATTACAAGATACAAGATACTTCAGTACTGTCACTCAAGTACTTCTGGTGAAGGGTTTGTTTACTTGTACTTGAATAAATTTTCTATTAAGAAGTGAAGTAGAATTTTGGGGTACTGTGCCCACCCCTGGTAAAAACTGACGAAAAGTAAGATCTTTCATAATTATTCAAGCAGCGCACAAAGTGTGGAGCTGCAATGCAGCCCAAATGAAATGAGCATTTTAGCTCCAGGCCGTGTACACAGATGAGTCCCGGGGAGACCTGAGTCTACCCCGAGGAGTGCGTGTGGATTTGCGCTGTGACCCCTCTTTGTCACTCCACAAAATCACCTCCAAAAACAAAACTCAAGGACATGTCCTTCACTGGCCGTCCTTCCTGAAAGCAGCTTTTTTTTCGTAATCACAATCTCCAAAATAACCTTGGACAGAACACTAAAAGCTGAGCGGAGAGAACGGCCCCACCCACACTGTTATGACTCTGTTCCACTGCAGCAGGCTGAGGGTGGGACAGGGGAGCCGAGCACCCGGTGACCCCCGGTCACCCTGCACGCAGAGTGAAACCAGAGCAGGGGCTGCTGGGATACAGACCCCAGTAATTATAATATACCAGAAAACTGTGGGAGGCATAAAACAGATCATCTCGGGGAATAAATTGAACATTAAAAACATTACAAAGTCACATTTATATATTAAAAAACCTTGTGTATTATCCAAGTAATCAAGCTGAGTTTTTTTTGCTGAGTGGAGTACATTGAAAGGGCATAACGGCCCCTACTTCTGTCAGACAAACAGAGACAGGAGGGAAGGGAGACAGAAGAGGACAGATCCATTTGGGAGGTACGGGGGGCGGTGTTGAGTGTGCCCCACACTGGTTGGGTTAATCCCGGCTTACCTGCTGCTGCAGTCTGCTGCTACCCTTCTGAGGCTGGTGAAGGAGCCACGTGCAAACGACAGGGTCCACATTCACAGCCACGCCCTGGACACTGGCAAGCAGCACGGCACCTGGGCACACAAACACAGCCGGGGGTGAACATTTCATTTACTCTCACACATACACAGTACACACACACACACACACACACACACACTGCATCCGTTCAAATGCAGTCAATATGGTCATGCACACACGCACACACACACAGACAGACAGTACACTTACACACACACACATTGAGGCTGCATTGCTGCTGTCTTACATACTGATCTTGGCAGCAGCTTTGTAGACCCAAGGGGCAAAACCATGCAGCACAAGACCAGGATCTGTTACACTGCTATCATTCTGAATTGATTACTATATTTGTATAAGATGGGGGGGGCGGAGGGACTGGGATCCTTTTGTAAAAATTTCAAAAGGCATGAAAAGGGAAAATCATGGCAATCGAAAGCTCTTTCATGTGACGCTCACGATTTAAATGCGTGTAATTTCTTAATTGCATTCAATTTTCTACAGATCTGGAAGCCCTTTATTCATTTCAGACCTTATAAAATATTAGAACCCTAACCCCTACTCACATCCCAAAAAAAAGCTTGTTGCGACTTTTTTGTTGTGTTTTTCCTCCCAACCATCCATATGTGGAAGAGAGACCACAGAGCAGATGCATTGACTTGAGCAGAATTTTGTATAACATTTTGCAACGGGCCAGAACTTCAGCTGGAAGCCTGCGGATTCCGGTGCCTTCCGCTTTCTCCCGTGCAGATAATGACAACAACCGGATCAAATCCGGTTTACTTATTTTCACCTGTGTGTGCGCCGCCAACAGAAAACAGCCGCGGGTTTGAGCTGCTCAGTGTGACGCAAAGCGTATGTAAACAGGAGGAAACGCAGGTAAACAACGCTGCCAGAAGCCATTTCCTCTATCTGTGTTTTTCATTAATGGCAGTGAAAGACGCATTCTTCCATTCCTGTAGCTCACCGCGGCTTGCCGTGAGTTCATTACTGTTGCACTCTCTGCTGCAGCGCCTTCATTACTTATTAATTACAGACACACAAAAAGGAAGTGTGTGAGCTGATGTGATTGAATTTGGTTCGGTTTACACCATTACTAAACATTTACACCATCGTTAAATTGGCTGCCGGCGGACATTAAGCGTGCTCTGCTTAGACAGCGCGGGGCACAGTTTGTTCCAACTGTGTTCAAAGTGTGTCGCGCAAAGCCAAAAATAACATTTTCTTTTGATAAATCTCTATGAAACTTTAGACTTTCTGGGGGTTTAGTTTATTCTTAAATAATAATCTTTACCAACAATACGGGCCTGAGGTAATGCACGAGGATTCTATCAATAATGACTACCATGCCTCTGGGATTAAAGCAGAAATCTCTGGCGTGCTTAGGAATGCTTCAATCTAATGATAAGAGAACATTTCTTTTCTCTGATGGCTTTCAAAGTTTTGAGGGCTTTGGCGCGCTCCAGAATGTTCTGCTTTCAGCCCTGCGGCTGTAGCATATCCGAGCTGGGGGCCTCGAAGCCGCCGCTCTGCAAGAGCGCAGAATTCCCCCGTTTTGTCTGCTTTTCTTCCCCCAACTTGGCACAAGTGGCTGTGCCACTCTGCTAACAATGCTAAATACATGCGCCAATTTGCTCTGGTTTTACAGCACACGCCGAGGGGGGCTGAGCTACGTACACAGGCGGAAAAGGCAGCCATCGCTGTGCCACGCTGTCCTGCTGCCGTGAAGCAACTTGCAGCAAAAATGTCCACTTACTGAACAGGAACACAGTATGAAGGCAGTATCTCTGCTGAGAGTTCTCCATCCAAACAGTACTGCTTAGAGTTGGGTCCAGTTAAGTGTCAATTCAGGGACTAAATTAGATTTTTAATTTTAAAAAATCCTCATAGGGCACTTTTTTTTTTTTTTTTTTTTTTTACATTTTACAGAATTTTTACATTGAATCATTTAAACTGAATACATTTTCTTTGCAGTGTCAGGTACACGGTTAATTTCTGACACAATGATGTAAAGTGTGGCCGAGGTGCTGCCGGCATGCCCCAGCTACATATTAGCGATGAACCAGGCCGTGGGATGGATACTAACCCACAGTCTGAGGTGCAGATGCCAGCTAGTCACACAGCAGTGGGTTCCTCATGACTGAATCTGTCAAGCTCAGGTGAGATAGGCATGGGGGTACATCCATTTGCCTGGAGTTCTCTTCAGAGTTCTCTTGTTTAATTCTGGCATTCTGTTTAGACTTAAGTGAAGGGTTGCTATTGCTCCCTAGAGGTAACAATACATTCAGAGTGGGAATGGAACATAAATCCCCCGCTATTAAAGCAATACGGACCTCAATGACTTAACAAGCTCAGCATGAGAAACGTGTTAACTGTTACTCTTTAGTACATGACTGGGTGGTGGGCTAGTTAAGGAAAAGTGATGACAACAATAGCAGGAGTGTTTTCCTAACTTCCACCGTAATTCTGTGGAACAGCGAAGTAGCTTGCGTATTTTGCTTAGGACTCGCATGGCCTGCTCCCCCACTTTAGAGCCCATTAATATCAGGAGGTTCCCGTTTTGTGGCGTGACATTAACTGAAACGAGCAAATGTGCTCCTGGTGCATTTTAATTCATGCTGATGTAATGCCCCCGTGAAGCCCCCCCAAGCCTCATCTAGGGGGCAAAACACGCGAAACCAACCCCCATGATGTCCCGACTGGCGAGGCGACACTGGGCGACAGCGGACAGTGGGGTGAGGCCGACGAGCACCCCAAAAGCCACCGACCCTCTCAGGCTCAGTGCCGCTGCTCGGAGGATCGCCCACATGCTTCAGACTGCCTTTAGCTTGTTAAATAAATAAATAACGGCCTCGTCAGGCCAGACGAGTTCTGACAGGTTTGGTTCAATCCGAAGCCAAGTAGCTAAACAAAACATTACGCCAGTGCGCGCTGTGCAGCTAATTGCTTTTCCGATGAGCTCATGACCCGGAGGTGTCCTGGAGCTGCGGAGAGCTGGGCAGGTGTTCCGTGCTCGAGTGCCGTTAGCTCAACCTGCTGACGCCCGCGGTGGAGCTGCGGCCTAATGAATGCCCCTGACCACCGACAGGCAACATCACCACAGAAACGCCACAGGAAGCGCCACTCCAGAGGGAGGAAGGCACATTTTGGCTGGAAGCAGACCGAGAGTGAAGAGAGAATGAAAGTTCATTCCCGGGATCAAGTTCAGCAGGAGATCAGGCCTTATTCAATGTAATATACTACAATCACTGTTATACCATAAAGCTATCATATACTGTGATATACTAGTATGATATACCATAAGTTATGATACACGATAATCACAATGTTAATGCTATAACAGCTATGATATACTATAATAGTTACAATATCCGATAATCACTGTGATACACTGGTATGATATGCTATAAGAGCTATGATATACTTTAATGACTATGATATACTGTAATGGCTATGTCTGGGGCATGTATAGAGACTTTCATTAAGCCCAGAGCAGGGTTACGTGAAGGAGTTTAGGGCAACCTAAACAGTCTGTGACTGATCTATGGGGCTGTTCAGCTGCTCATCCTCATTACTGAATCCTCATATTCGCCATACTCGCAGCCGCCATGATACATGTGATAGCAGACCCCAATGCACGGTCTGTTTCACTTAAACCACAGGGTATGTCTCTATCTTAATGAAAGGAGGAGGACTCCAGGGCTCATCTTTATCAGAGAGAAAGGGCTCTGCTCAGTTTCCGCACATGAGGATCTTCCTGTGTCGGTGCACAATCCAACTGCAGTCTAATGATTTATCATCTCCCAGAATCTACCTGTGGCTTTTTCTGCCACTGTTGCTACAACTAGCTGGTCTATGGGTCAGACCATGAGTCCTGGACAGTGGACTGAGAGCAAGCGAAGCACGTCTGGCTTCGGCCGAAGTCGGAGCGGAACAAGGACGGCTTTATCTTCCTCCAGATGTTGATAAGGCCGGTGTGGAAACCGATAACCCTCCGAGTTTATTTCTGGGTCCATAAATCCACATTAGCCCTGTTAGCGATGAAAAGCAAAACCACTTGGGCACAAGAGCTTCCAGGGCTCCAGCGAAACCCTAGCCGCCATATTTAGATTGCAGCTTCAGCTGTTATCTATTCCTGCCGTTCCATGGTAACTCGCCCATAATGGAAATCACATTGGCGGAAAATTTACTACCCACTACCATGTGAGCCACTCTTTGTCAGTGAGATAGTGCTCTTAATGAAAGACAAAGCAGGGCTGCGCTGAGACCAAGAATGATATCGTTAATTTCAGGACGGATGGAAAAAAATCTGTTTTTTTGTATTATTTATCACCCTGTCATACATTTTCTTTCAGACTGGTCTGTGTTTGTCCTTTCCTTTCAACGGCGAGCTGTCATTCAGTAAATGTACACTATGGCTACTGCTTTACGCTGTTCCTTCTATATCATGAAAGTGCACAGGCGGAAAAAAAAAAAAACACACACACACTCATTCACACAGGCACGTGTCAGTGTACACAGACTCGTTTATTCACTCACTCATTCACTTATTCATTCACACACTCATTCATTCACATGTGTTGCGCAGCTCAGGCTGGGCAGTTTCTCTGTGTACCCATGTCTGGGGTACAGACTGAAGAAGCGTGTCTGGGTGTAATGTGGTGTTTTGGAGGTCCAGCAGCAGCAGTAAGCAGTAAGCTGTGAGCAGGAGGGGGAAGCAGCAGAGTTCTGCCCTCACTCTGACCACTAATCTGGGCACCAGGGCTCTGGTCTGTCCACAGGAAGGACAGACAGAGTCCTCAGACAGAGCAGAGAGCTCCCACACACACACACACCACGCGTCCTGCAGCTCGCCGTGGACGTCCCAATCGGGCAGGCAGCCCCTGAGCTCAATTGCCGTAATTTCACCGGCACCGGTTACATCTCCAGCCTGTCGCGCTGTGCGCCAACCTCTCTTACTGACAGATCAAAGATTCCTGTTGAGTGCTCTGCAAGGCCTCACTTTAAAACTGCTCAGGAAGCTCGGTGAAGCAGGCCTCAGGGAAGAACACAAACAGAGGCTGAAGCCTCTGCTGAGCCCCCAGCAAAGCCACACAGACCTGGCTCTAAACTAATGAGGTCTACACACAAACAAGACCCCACACACAAGCATGCACGCATACACGCACGCACACACACACACAAATACATACATACATACATACAGATGCAGTCTCACACACAGACAAACACACACACACATACAGACGCGGTCTCACACACACACAAACACACATACAGACACAGTCTCACTCTCTCTCTCACACACACACACACATACATACAGACACACACACACACATACACACGTACACATACAGACAGTCTCTTTCTCTCTCTCTCTCACACACACACACACACACACACACACACACACACACACACACACACACACACACACACACACACACACACACACACACACAGCAGATTAAGTCCATACTCTTGGAAAAATGCACAGAGTGATGGACCATCTGAGTTCTCTCAATGGAATTCTAATTGAATAAAACTTCACTTTCTCAGTATGGAGTGACTGTGCACTGTAGGTCGTCCCCATATGTTGCTTGTTGGATGTTCCTTTTGGAGAGGTATAAAAACGCCCAGACAAGCAAAGTCCTAAGGTCACCTCCACAGAATGGCCTCACCCCACACTGCATTCACCAAGCAGAAGGCTTTCTTCTTTACAAACGTCTCATTAATACAGCTGGATACTTTAAAGGGTACTCTGCCCATGTAGGCCTACAAACTGCAAGGCCCATTTCTGAGATGCTACGCTAGTACTGTGGTGATAAGCTGCCAGTCTAAGAGGGTGCTGTAGGAACCCATGTGTGATTGAGCTCTCCACGGTGTCTCTCCCTCCCGCCTGGACCAGGGTGCGGCAAAGATGACAAATCCCCGAAAGAAGATACGAGAAGAGGATGGGGTCCGTGGGAAACGGTAAAACTCGCGTTTCAAGATGCTCATCTTTCTTTCTTTTTTTTTTTTTTTTTTAAATCCCTCGCCTCTCCTTCCCACAGAAGATTGCGGAATGCGCTTCCATAAGACACGGCTATAAGTGGTTGCACATTTGGGCCATTTAGCAATTTGGGGTAATGGGTTCAGGCTGAAGACGCTTGGAGAGGATGCGCTAACGGGGGACCGTGTCCCGGCTGTGTGAACAGTCCTGGTTGCTATGGCGCTGCGTGATTCGGCCCCCATAGACGTGACCCACTTAGTCAACACGGAGTTCTCCAGGACCACATTGTCACATGCTAAACGAGAAGATGTTACGGCTCAGAAACGTGACCTAAGATGCCTTCAAAACTGACTTGAAGCCACTTTCTGAACCTGGAACAACAAAAATAAATCAAAATAATGACGGCAGACTGATCTTCGGCCGCTCCAGACGGAACGCTCCCACTCTGGTGCTGATGCTGACATCACGCGGCTAACGTCCCCCTTTTCTTAAAACATGTTCTTCAAAGACCGTCGAGCAGTTTTAGCTGTTACAGACAGCACTGCGACTGCGACGGCTCTGCGCATTTGACTGCAGATGGTGAGGCTGGTGTTCATTAGGGCCTTATCATCAAGGACATGGTCAGTGTCTGGGGGAGGGCTGGGGAGGGCTGGGTAGGGCTGTCAGGCCTGCGCGGGAGCCTGTTACAGTACGCAGCTGCAGCTCTGCGCAGCCACTCCATGACTAACCGCTGACTGACATGTTGTTTGCCCTCCTCCCGCCCGGCCAAAATGACTGATTGTGTGACACCGCTTAGAAGATGAGACTCTTCCATCGGAGGCATAATGATAAGGTAATGATAAACTTCCAAGGCGAAAGGAAGCATTTATCACTGATTGCACACATACTTATGCACACACACACACACACTTGTGCGAGCACACACACCGCGTTTCCCTCAGTGGTGTGCATAGCCACCTGCAGAAGGCAGCAGCTCCGTTTTGCTATCAGTGTTTTGCCATGAAGGAGCCATGGCTTGGTCCCAAGCGATGATTCAGTGAACATAAACAAACCCACCACTTCAAACTCTCCCCGGTCCTGCTTATTCCAGAATGTGGGGGGATTCTTTGATGTAGAGGGAAAACAGCAGAGCCAAGGATACACACCTGTCCAAAGGCCTGTAATTACAACTTAGCAGATAGCGCATGAAGGTGAATTTTGGGTAGTGGATTTGTTTTTTCATGAGGTCAGGGAGCTTCGAGACAAAGTGTCTTGTGGATGCAGGGAGCAGATACGGCCTTCAGGGAGCAGCTGCGGAGATGACCCCACACCCAGTGAGACCAGGAGCTGGGCCGTACCCCCACACCATGGTGGCCATCTTAAGCAGGGGTAGAAGCTCATGCCTATACAGCTCCTAATTCTGTGCTTTTCAGATAGGTACAGGTGTAACTGGAAAGCAAACTCGTACACAGTTGACTCGGGGAGGCCGAGGCCCCAGCCTGAAATGGATTGCTCCATTGAAATTTGAAAATGTTTACGGTCTAGACTCCCAAAGAACTGTTGTCTCCCTTTCTTGGGGGTTAAAGTGCTGCCCTCAGACCTGTTTGAAGTGCTGATCAGACCTGTTACTGCCCCCCATCAGCTACGCTCCATAAGCAGCTCTTTTCCAGAGCATTATGGGTATTTCGTCTCCTGCAGCATGGATCAGCAGATTCCAGGCTCTGCTGCTCCTCTCAGCCTCCAATGTGAATGTTTCCCAGATTAAACAACTCCACCTCACTCCTAAATCAAGCTCCATGCTGGTCCACACTCACTCTTATCATGGCCGTGGTGTAAACAAGGGGACATTCTGGAGAGCCAAGCTCACTCAATAAACCTCTGCGGTCCAGTTTCATGTCTCCCCAAGGTGAGTGTCTCAAAGGAATTTCTTTAAACAAGCACACCGGGACCCCACACACACACACACACACATACACACACCCTTCTACAAACCCCTTTATCAGCTGGGTATAACTCACCACCTCCACCCTCTCAGCAGTGCTGTGCTATCTCTGAAGACTTCATTAGGGCCTACCAGCCCTGCTTGAATTACACAGACATCTTCAGAGGGAAACGGTGAAGCCCCAATGGGGAGAGATAAAACCATTTCCTCCCCAAACCTTTATCTCAGCACTTAATTGTCAGCATGGAACGTCTAATCTTGAGTGGCTATTAGTGATGGAGCGGGCCTTTTATCTGTGGGGCTTGTATATGTGTGCAGGAGAGAGGGTAGGGCAGGGCAGGCCATGCAGGGCAGCGCAGCGCAGCAGTATTTATGGGCTGTTTATCTGAGCAGGCACTGGTTGATGGGGGCCCCGGTGGCGGAGTACAGGAGTTCAGCAGGTGCATGGCAGGTCACGCCACACACGGAGCAGGGGTGAGGGGGGATGGGGGATGGGGGCGCAGAAGAGTAAGAGCGATGAGGGGAACTACTGTGCACCAGTGGACCCATCCCAGAGCTCAGACCCAAGCCCTGAACATTCCTCACTCACCTCCAGTGGAGCGCTGGAGGGCCAAACTGAGATTGAAAAGGAAATCAAAGGGGCGGTGTCACAAGGTCAGTCCTCCTTTTTTTTTTTACAAGACCACCAAATTAATCACTAAAGACAGAAATAAGATCCCACCGCTACACTGTGAGAACCTTTCAGTGGTTAACCTCATAATGAAAACTGACCACTACATTACACAGGCCTACATGTAGGATGTGTTGTTTTTTGTGATTACAGAAAAAAGTATGATACCATTCCACCACCAGAAACTACAACGTTGTTTATGAACCATTTTCATTTTGGAGGTTTATGGGATGGATCTGGGCCAAAATCCTTTCCAGTGAATGTCCAATAGAGGACATTCGCACATTGGACAGATAACTACATGAACTGAAATGCCACAAAATTTACTCTGAAATTATGGCATTTCTATGGTGATGGATATGTAAAGAGAAAACGTGCTGTGAAATAGCTCGATATTATGAATATATGACATTTTAATATTTTGAATTTGCTTTTGCTAATGTTAGTTAGTTTGACAGCCAAGTGCGTCTTCACCATTACTCTCAGCAGAGTGTATGTGCAACTAGCTACCACTAACTAACTAGATTCCAAGGTTGCTAATAATAAAAGTAGATGCAGTTCTACGGCTCTCAGCATAAAAAAAAAAATCAAACTGAGTTACTTGATCTGTAAACACGTGTGTGTTATCAGTCTCTGGGGCACACAGATGTGCTTCTGGTCTCTGAGTCGACAAAAAACAAACAAACCTACATCTCCTGCCACACAGGGGAAAAGTAACGGGCTGGAAGGCACTAGAAGGAAATCACCTTCTACTTTTAAAAAATAATTAAAACAAGAAATTCAAGTATGATTTGTGTAGTTTTGGTTGATTCTGATTAAGGAACTCCTGAGTTAAAATGTCAAAAATGTGATACTGAGACAAAATAATTATTTTTAAGAGTTAATGAGAACATGGCCTGGGGGAAAGAAGGGATAAGGTCAATGTACCTCAAATGGACCGTAATGGGAGAACGTAATTTGTCTTCATTTATACAAAAACAGGCTCTTTTTCTGTTTCGTTTGTGAATTAGTAAATACCGCAAGGCCTAGGCTGGCACCCCAACTAAGGCCATTCATTTTTCTGAAGGAGGGTTTATGTGATTTAGGGAATTACATCTTCTGAAGACAAATGAGTTAACAGCTAGGCCTAAATAAAATGACACATTGCACATGGATTTTTCCCTTGTGATTGTGACGCAGATGAGCTCATGAGTTGCGCTAAGGTTTGTCCAGCAGGTACGCTCTGAGTGGTTCCACTGTCCTGGGTGGTGTCTGTCCTCCCAGCACTAAACAGCGGTTACAGCAAACCACCTGCCCAGCTTTGAAACCTTTAGCCGCCCAATACACAGCTGCCTCTGTGGGACTGTGGCCCTCCTCTGAAAAACAGCACCCACATCAAAGAGCTTCCAGTAAAACTATAACCTCTCATCCGCCATCGCAAACATCATATGAGTGAGCCATCACTCAGAGGTGTTTGAAAAAGCAGGAGAAACAACATGGCCGGAGCAAATCCCACCACCTCCCCATTCTCTCCCACGCAACAGGAGAGGTCATGTCATCACTGTCATCCAGATTTCCCAGAATGCCTCTGCTTTCAGATGTTGCAGCCAAACCAAGAACAAACACGCATTTGAAATCCATTGACTCTTTGGATTCCAGTAAAGTCTTGAAATCCCTGAGAATTTTTATTTAAATATATAACAAGCAAACATTCAATTATATGAGGACTACCTTTGTTCTGTATATTGGTCAAAATATGTTTTCTCTTAATATTCCTGTATTAGTAATTATCAGACTTGTATCTGGACATAACTCACTGGTGCTTGGCCATGCTCGGTTCCAGAACACTCCCTCGCCTGGAGGAACCAGGCCGCGGTGACCGGGGATTAAGAGAAACCATGCGGTGTTCCAGCGCAGAGCTGTAAAGAGGCGCTACTTTAAAAAGGATGGGGAGGAGTAATTAATAACAGAGATGGCCGCCGTGTGGGGAATGCGATCTGATCTTTTGCTTTTCCCTCCCGCAAGAGGATCAACAAAAAGCCCCTGACACATTACCTAACGGGCCAAACCCGCGTCCATCTCGTGTTTTTAATAAATAATTTTAATACATGTCACATCCTCAGCGTAGTGCAGGACCGGTGTCGTATCGCTGAAAATATGCAGGGCCCGATTCTGACATCTGTGTCACATACCTGGCTCATGACGCCGTGGACAAATGCCGGGCCCCGTGACTGGCGACAGGTCTCATGTGTGCATGTGTGTGTGTGTGTGTGTGTGTGTCACCTCCTAAACACACTCCGCTGTGTCATTACTCTTCCTGTTTAGATGATGTGAGGGCTACCTCTCTCCGGCCTCCACATCCAACTCGCATCTATCATTCTAATCCGAATAATCGGACAACAGATGACGACCTTCATCAAAATTACGATGCAAAACAGCATGTGATTCGCTTCCATTTTTCATAACGTCAGTCGAGCAGCAGCCAGAGTTTGCAGTGGTGAGACATGGATAAATTTCTGTGTTAAGGAGTGCGGACAGCGTGTCAGACGCAGGAGAGCAGCCATTCTCACGCCTGCTGTCAGAGACATACAGTAGTACTAATCAAGTCTCTGACTGCTCCACAAATCCTCATCAACAAGTAACAGTTATTTTTACTCTTGGCTTTGTTGAACGGTAAAAAATACACGCTGTCAGAGCAAACTGAAAGGTTTACTGCAAACAAGGCAAGTGACACGCTGCGGATTTAAGGGCTCCTTTATATAACTTGAAAAAAAGGTTTTTGGGAATGACTTAATGAAGATGCTGTCAGCTAACAGTGTCCCTCGGTAACAGGCTCTGCAAATCTTTCCAAATGCAAGGCAACACAGGCACACAGTAGAGCTGAGCACAGAGACCTGCAGCAGAGTTACACACACAGGCACACAGTAGAGCTGAACACTGAGACCTGCAGCAGAGTTACACACACAGGCACACAGTAGAGCTGAGCACAGAAACCTGTAGCAGAGTTACACACTCAGGCACACAGTAGAGCTGAGCACAGAGACCTGCAGCAGAGTTACACACACAGGCACACAGTAGAGCTGAGCACAGAGACCTGCAGTAGAGTGTCACACACAGGCACACAGTAGAACTGAGCACAGAGACCTGCAGCAGAGTTACACACACAGGCACACAGTAGAACTGAGCACAGAGACCTGCAGCAGAGTTACACACACAGGCACACAGTACAGCTGAGCACAGAGACCTGCAGAGTTACACACACAGGCACACAGTAGAGCTGAACACTGAGACCTGCAGCAGAGTTACACACACAGGCACACAGTAGAGCTGAGCACAGAGACCTGCAGCAGAGTGTCACACACAGGCACACAGTAGAAATGAGCACAGAGACCTGCAGCAGAGTTACACACACAGGCAGACAGTAGAGCTGAGCACAGAGACCTGCAGCAGAGTTACACACACAGGTACACAGTACAGCTGAGCACAGAGACCTGCAGCAGAGTTACACACACAGGCACACAGTAGAGCTGAGCACAGAGACCTGCAGCAGAGTGTCACACACAGACACACAGTAGAAATGAGCACAGAGACCTGCAGCAGAGTTACACACACAGGCACATAGTAGAGCTGAGCACAGAGACCTGCAGCAGAGTTACACACACAGGCACACAGTAGAGCTGAGCACAGAGACCTGCTGCAGAGTTACACACACAGGCACACAGTAGAGCTGAACACTAAGACCCGCAGCATGCTGGGTAGCAATGCTGACGTAATACAATCTATAAACCCCACTCAGGTGCTGGTTTATTTTGCTTGGAAGACGGAGACAGTCGTGAAATAAGAATCTGACTGAAAACTAAACAATAAATCCTGGTAACACTTTAAAGAATGTTAAGTAGAATTTTGCTGTTCAAATAAACCATGGTGTTTCAGAGGCATGTGGCCATTACTGGGAAAAACATAGAAACAAGTCAC
The DNA here is from genome assembly GCA_022829145.1 of Albula goreensis. NCBI lineage: Eukaryota > Metazoa > Chordata > Actinopteri > Albuliformes > Albulidae > Albula > Albula goreensis. Next base: position 6,101,001 of record CM040750.1, on the reverse strand, counting down.
GCCATTTAGCACTTTAGCCATGGCCGCCTGCGGTGCGTGGCAGACTGCGCTGGCCGCGCCTGGGCGTGTTTACCTCTAGGACAGAGTGCTCTATCACTCAGATGGTCACTGAAACTAACGCTGCTTTCATGTCAAAATGCCAGTTTTCTAATTCTCCAATAACTCTGCACGTCCCTCGCACACTCACTAGTTTTCCATAAACAGCTTCTTTCGTTAATTCCCTTTTAGACAAGTGGTCTGGAGAGAGACAGCTTCCAGCTAGCTTCCAGCTATGTATTAGAGGACTATTTTCTCAATAATGAAATGTGTCTACAGTCCATTATGTGTGGTACCTGAGCAGAATCAGGGTGATCTTTACAGCAAGAACCTCACACTCAAGTACTGGGGGCCAGAGGGGTCCACGCATTTTTTGATATCAATCAGCAGCCAGACAAGGCTTTGAATTTAAATAGTCTTGACCATCTTAGTTCATCACTAACATAAAGTAAGCACCAGTCCTGAAATACCCCCACAAGACAGCAGACACTGTGGACCTCCAGGACAGTTGTCTGAGATCCCGGCTCTGCTGTGAAGTCACATGGTGCATATAACACTACTGCTCAAGGGTGACCAATCAGGAAAGGAACTAACGTCTTTGGTGAACCAATGCTAGACAAGTGCTCAGTGCTGAAGAAAGAGCTACCCATATAGAGAGATTGAGAGAAGGTCTGGAGCTTGAGACGAACAGTTTGGTGACACGATATAAGAGCTCAGAGTGCTCTATAATGGGAAAATGTGAAGCTGAAGGCCAGACGAATGATGAGATATAAACAGTAGGAAACTCCACTCGGGTCCCATCCCTGGTCCCGTCCCGGAGCCGGCACATTAAAGCGGAGGCTCCTGGCTCACCCGGTGGTGAACCGCGCTTAATGCTCTCGTCTTCCTGATTACATCTCTGGCTGTGAACTCTGCCTGTCGCCCTGGCCCATCCGAGCCCCGTCTGGCCGCAGCGCCGACTCCCACTCTGCCAGCATCGCGGGAGACGCGGAGAGATTCCCGAAAGCACTGAGCACTGGAAGGACATGCATTCGATCAGGGCCGCGATGGCGGGAGTCGCCTGGAAACCGAGTGGCAGCATTTATTAATTAGCCTTACGGCGGCCGGGCGGGTAGATAAGATGAGGCCCGGTGCGTAAACACTGGGCTGCAATGTCTTTGCTCTTACTGAGTCATGAAAACCTCAGATCAAACGGCTTCATATATCAGCCCCACAGACCCATTTGATCTCCTCTTTCACTTGCTTGTTTTTAATTGGGGGAGTAAATCTGAAAGGAGACAGGCTTGGAAGGACCTCAGCTCAACCAGTCTAAGGCATACATATAAAAAAGAAGGAAATGATGACTTTGCTGAAGAGCATAGGCTGCTACTTCTCATCCTTGCCATGACTCCGTTTCAACTTGAAACCAAGACTGTCTCAGCTTTTCAGAGATCTAGTCTGCATCCTGCTGTTTGTTTGACTGATAGCCACCATCATTTGCCTGTTTCATCTCTGCTAGGCAGTTTACCACAATCACATCACAGTGGATTGGTCCACACTTGAAAGGGCGATGCCAAAGAAAATTGTTGCAAAAAGCAAACCACTGATGATGCATATTGTCAACTGTCCCACTACTGATGCTTACAGCCGACTGTTCCACTACTGACACATACTGTAGACCCTCCCACTACTGACACACATTGTAGACTGTTCCACTACTGACACATACATGTAGACTCTTCCATTTTGGACACAACGTTGACTGTTGACTTTACATTAGAAAATGCAAAAACAGAATCTGGATTAAGTCAGCCTAGCAAACACAAGAATTTCATCTCAAATAAATGTATCTTTATGTCTACTTGCAGTTAAAAAAGAAAATACAATAAATTTACTCTGATAATTTCTACCCAGTCAGATGTCTCCGGTATACGTGCTGTGAGACAGACAAGATCAGACAGTAAAGTAAAAAAAAAAAAGATATATATAAATCATAAATTGCTTCCAAATTTGCAGAAAAACATTTCAAGTACTGAATTTACAGGGTCCAGCATTAAGGCTAGACATTGATGTCAAACTGTAGTACAGACTCCTATAAAATACTACTGCAATTATAAGATGCTTGCTTTGAACGTTATATATTGCATGCTTATTGGGCATGATCATTTTAGTGTCGTTATTTATTGTTTTATTTTGGTAAAAATGCTTTGAGGAAACCTGCTTATCAGGAAATCAAGAAGTATCTTCTTGGAAGGCAAATTTGATAAAGAAAATACTATTCCAGAGAGTCTGTTCAAAACGTATGGAGTTACCGTGGGAGTGACGCTAACCTTAAACTCCGCATTTGCTGTAATAAATTCCCCTAAAACACAAGCATGTGAAAGGCTTGCCATTGGTGGGTGTTAGTCTTTATTATTTGGGACGAAGACCCAATTCCATCTTTGATATTGCAAAATCAGATCAAACTGGAGCGAAAGAGGAGGAGGAAGAGCTTAAATCTACAGAGTTCACAGAGCGTCAGCTGCAGAAGGAGTTTTCCCTGCAGGCAGGACACAAGACAGAGCCCTCAACCCCATTTCAGACACATCCAGATTCTGGCAAGATATTTCCACTGGACATAACAAGGAGCTATAAATCATCCCTTCCATGTCCAATAAAACACTAACCCTGAGTTTCAGGTACAAAAACTTTCCTTTTAAAATCTGCCCCCTCCAAGCTATCACAAGACCGAATTTGCTGTCACTTTCAGTATACATTCTGACTGTATTCATGGCGGATGCACTGATGAGAGACAGAAGGACAGAATCACGGATGAACAGACTGCAATGGCAAAGGATGACTGAGTTGCTACAGATTCACAAACAAATGAGGATGTAAACTATGTCCTATTAAACAAATGCTACATAACAGACACTATTCATATGCTATTTGGGGGTTATTACTTTGAAAAACTGCTTTTACTCACTTTATACCAGAGAGAAGAAGTGAAGCCAGAACACATACTACACTTCCACTTACGTGGCAGGGCAGATGAAGGGAGGGGGGGAGGCATGATAAATGATAGAATGAATTAAGATGTAGCAAAAACTACAGAGAGAGACAAACCCAGCCTACACATAAAAACATTGGACCCGAAGGACACAATTTGTCAAGAAAAGGTCTTTCCACAAAAGCGCCAGAAATACAAGATTGGACTCCTGATTACACAGATGCATTATTAGAGAGCAGAAATACCAGCTTTCTACTACTGATGGATTTCTATAAAAACAAGTTGTGAATTAATACAGATTTAAAATCATTTCCCATCATATAAAAAGTACTTGCCACAGAAAAATTCCAGGCAACATATTTTGGTGGCAAAAAAAGACCTGAGTTATCTTGCTGCTAAAGGTGAAATCGTTGGCACTTGACTGTTATGTGTTTCTGAGAGGTTGGCCTGAGATAACATTCACTCATTACAGTGGAAGGGTTACCACTGAAGGTCTGTGTTCAGCAGTGTCTCCCACTCAGATGTCAGGTGATTCAGCGCCTTACAGACCAGAAGCTGCTTATGCCACAGCCCAGTGACGTACCTGCCACTAGCACAGGGCACACAGTTACCTCTCTGACTGTGCCACAGCCCAGTGACACACCTGCCACTAGCACAGGGCACACAGTTACCTCTCTGACTGTGCCACAGCCCAGTGACGTACCTGCCACTGGCACAGGGCACACAGTTACCTCTCTGACTGTGCCACAGCCCAGTGACATACCTGCCACTGGCACAGGCCACACAGTTACCTCTCTGACTGTGCCACAGCCCAGTGACACACCTGCCACTGGCACAGCGCACATAGTTACCTCTCTGACTGTGCCACAGCCCAGTGACACACCTGCCACTGGCACAGGGCACACAGTTACCTCTCTGACTGTGCCACAGCCCAGTGACACACTGCCACTGGCACAGGCCACACAGTTACCTCTCTGACTGTGCCATAGCTAGGTGACAAACCTGCCACTGACATACCTGCCACTGGCACAGGGCACACAGTTACCTCTCTGACTGTGCCACAGCCCAGTGACATACCTGCCACTGGCACAGGGCACACATTTACCTCTCTGACTGTGCCACAGCCAAGTGACATACCTGCCACTGGCACAGGGCACATATTTACCTCTCTGACTGTGCCACAGCCCAGTGACACACCTGCCACTGGTACAGGGCACACGGTTACCTCTCTGACTGTGCCACAGCCCAGTGACACACCTGCCACTGGTACAGGGCACACAGTTACCTCTCTGACTGTGCCACAGCCCAGTGACATACCTGCCACTGTCACAGAGCACACAGTTACCTCACAGACTGTTTCCCAAAGAGAAGAACACACTGCATATAGAGGTGAGCAGTTAGAGGATTACATTTATAGTAAAAGATTGTTTAATGGGTTCTTTCCCCAATAAAAATGCATTGATACAGACAGGATAACATTTGGCTTTGTTTATGTTTTGAACCTCACTGGAGAGACCTAACATGGTATAATCTTGCTCAATAAAATTTTTTTAACTTAATACCTACACAATCCAGAAGAATATAAAACAGTGATAATTAACTCTGGAACCAGCTGATGTTAGAAATGCTGGCCCACAGTGCTGATCCGAGATCAGTATGCCCTGCAACTCGTTAACACTGCTCCATTCTTCTCCCAACCCACAATGGCCATCACCGCTGATCTGAGATCAGCGTGTTTATTCGCACTGCACTTGGCAGGCCTCACCAGATCTGAACCCTCAAACCACAGAAGGGTTTCTCTGAGTAGAAAATGACCCCCTCCTTCAGTTTTACATATCTCCCAATACTGTCATCACTAAATATTTATTTACAGAAGAGAGTGCTGCAAAATGACCTGCATTCTTCCTCGTTTGGTTGGTTTACGCAACCCTGGCTCTGCAGCGGGCCTGTGTTTGTGAAATTCACACAGGCACGCATATTTATTATGCAGTTACGCGCTTCGTCCTCCGTGATCTGGAGCGGGACGCGTTATCGTTGGATTCGCAGTCCTTTCCCAATTTTCCATCACTCTGCAGGCACTCATGCAAGCAAGGCCACACACACGTTCCAAACGCGGGCTCCTTCCCCCGTTTCTAAATGGGGCTGGAATGTAAATGTTTTATATGAAGTGGATCGGCTCCATGAGAAAAGTGTGGCTCTCCAACGTCCAAGTAACAGATTTTTGCTTCAATAATTCTTAACAAGCTAAAACGATGCAATTAGGGAAAGGAAAACACATCCACATTCTTGTGCACACACGCACAGCCACACACACACATGCGCGCGCACGCATGCACACATGTACGACACAAAGAACAAGTGCATGTACACAGACAAAAACAGATCGTGCTCACATACATATGCTTATATTCATAAACACAAAACAAAAGCCTGTACACTTACACACACACACACACACACACACACACTCACTTTACAATCTCTCATACACACACAAATTTATATACACACAAACACACAATCACTCACAATCCGTCATACACACACACACACACACACACACACACACACACACAGAGCACAGTAGCACAAGGGTGAAGGTGGTCTGGCCTAGCAGCCTGTGTGTCTATGGCAGGGGTGGGCAACCCTGGTCCTTGAGTGCCAGAGACATTTCTGGTTTCACTCCAGCAAAACCCCTGACAGTGTAATCAGACAGGGGTTAATTAACAGACAGAGTTAATTATCAGGCTTTAATGACTGCTGTTGACCATGTGCTGGCACTGGAAGAGGAGCTTCACCATTCAGGATTAGGCACTTTATAATTACTCAAAGTGTACTCGAGAACTCGGGCAGAACAAAATCCCGAAACAGCTCTGGCACTCAAGGACCAGGGTTGCCCACCCTTGGTCTATGGGAATGTCTTGAGACGTACAGTAAACCCAGTGTTGGGGCACATATACTTCTAGTGCTGTGGGCGTGAGCTGGACTGCAATTATTTTGGCTAACGCTAAAAAACCGAACATTTAAAATGCCACTACTTTTGTCCTGAGTGAAAATACAGTGAATCGCTGTCACTATCATCTTACCATCTTTCCTTTTCTGCTCTTTCCTTAATGGAAAGTTCAAGCAGGCCTACAGGAAGTGAAATGACTGCCAAAATGTGAAGTTGAACTGGCTGCTTCAAGATGAATTTCTTTTACCATTTTTTAACTCAAGTGATTTGTCCTCAGTTATTTTATTTAGCTTTTCTTATTTGTTTACTATATGCTATGACTTTCTGTTGTTTTGGAGCTTTGTTTGAAACAAGATTTTTTTTCTTTTCAAACAAACAAAGCCAAATATGTCTGGCCTATGTTATTCATAGAAATAAGATTATTTTCTAACCAGCATGTATCAGATTACATACCCTGTATCAAAGCTTCATCAGGAGTAAGATATAAGACATTGAGGGATTTGAGAAATCAGTCATGTGCAGTGCTGTACTCTGTAATGTTAGCACAGATTACTGTAGCAGTGTTAGCACACATTGCAATGACAATGGTAGGAGGAGGCTGGGAGACAGCAGAATTGCAGGGGTACATCTATGTGTGCTGTGCGCAATGACCCCCCCAAACACAACCAATTTTTCATCCCAGTCTTTCAATTTCATCTGCAGGAATGTATCAAAATATATTTATATATCCCTTGGCAACTGGCCAATATGACAGCACTGACCTCCCCAGAGTAACTCTGTACAATGAAACATCAACATCATTCTCAAATATGTATGCAAGGAATAGGTGAGTATCATCAGTACTGCAAAATCCATCAACAAGGTGTTAGTATTCAAACTTAAACCCTCTAACTGTAAGTCACAGATATGGAAATGGTCTTATAAGCATGTATATGATGTGATCCAGTAAAGGTACACAGGCATGGGTTGCACCAATTTTGTCACATTATCTTGCACTGCGCAGTCCGATGAAAACAGCATTTTAAGTACTTCACTCTAATCTATACCCTCCCTCCTGTGAGCTCTGCAGCAAGCCCGACACCTGGGTCACGCCGGCCACCCTGCGGACTCGCAGGACCCTCGTCGCATCCGCCTGGTGACAGGCAGTGTGGGTAACGGCCACATGGGGGCAGTGATGTCACAGCGAACCGGCAAAGGTCAGCCGGGCGAGCTCATTTCGCGCTGCCTGAAAAACAGGTCGTCTGGGACGCGCTCCACAATGGAAACGGCATATACAACTGTAAGCAGAGCAGGAAATAACACAAAAGATTAAGGCTGTGGAATGTCAAACAGACGCCTTTAAAAAATGGCCGCCCAAGGAACACCTAAACACCCCCCAGCCTCGAGCTGTCCATCTCACCACCCACCCTGTGTGTCTGTACGACTCTCTTACGCTGTTTACAGCCTCCTTCAGCTTGTCCTTATTTGTTATGACTGTGCTGTTTATTAAATAAATAAATAAATAAATAAATACAGAAAGAGAAACAAGCACAGAAATGTGACACCCACTGATGGCGAACTGGAAACCGTTCAGTGTACGTACATTGTGCATCTGCCACAGTCCAGCACATAAAGGGGAGAGCAGATTTCCACATGAACACTTCACATATACACTTTCAAAAAATTCAACCGTTCATACAGATAAATTGTGAGGAATGACTCACAATTCCTCACAATTTACCAATATGAGAAATGACAACCAATTGTAAACAATTGTATGACCGAACACAGACACAGACACACAGACACACAGACACACACAAACACACACACACACACACACACACACACACACACACACACACACACACACACACACACACACACACACACACAGTGTCTCATGTCAGGAGCAATGTGGTGTAATGGATGAGGAATCAGACTTAAAATGTAGAAAAGAAGTGGTGCTGTCATACATTCAGATAAGTATTCAGTAAATATGATACGATATGTGAGAACACACAGTATTTTAAAGAGGACCATATTTTCAAGTCTCTCTGCATAAAACTTCTGAATATTTCCAATTTCTCCTGAACACAGAGGTGTGATTTTGAGTATTGAGCATTTGAGTATTTTGAGTTGAGAGGTGTCGAGAGGAGCACACCCTGACCGGCTGGAGCGGGACAGCCACACGCTGCCTGTGGAGGGGGGATAGACTGCGATGGCTCTGACCGCCCGCCCGTCCTCAGGGCCTAACCACAAGGGCGAGAGGCGCGGCTCGGTGCGGTCTCGGCACCCTCCGAAAACCGCAGCTCCGGCCCAGCGCGCAGCTGCGCAGTCGCAGGCCAAATCCCCAGTGCTCCCATCATCCTCCCTGGAGACGCATCGGCAGCTGCGGTGACCGCACCGTTTACACGTTTACAGATTTACACAACTGCACTGCGCTGAGAGAGCACAGCACAGACAAACTGACTGCGCAGAACACCGCCATCACTCCAGGCCATCAGCCGGTAAAGGCACCCGGAAACCTGACCCCATTCCCGTACTCCCTGCAACCCATCCCAAAGATTCAGTATACATACGGTATCATCTTGCTCTTCACCAGACAGGGGTGTAATTTTTGAAAAATGTGCTGGAAACAGAAGCAGAGCTGGTGCTACTCAGACCTGCAGTACACTTTGCCCTCTGCAACTCGCTTTCGCTTTGATGAATGACTGCTGGAAAATATGACATTTTTCAAAAAAGTAAGAGAGAAAAGTAATTTTATAAATTGTCCTTGAGAAAACAAACTGTGCAGAGTTCAGACATCCTGTAAAATATTACACTTTTTATGTGCAGGTGCAAAAAGGGATACATATATGCAAAAACTTAAAAATACCTCAGGAAAAGGTCAACATGCCCAGAAAGATTATTTTAGTAAAAAAGTGACGTAAATACTGAAATTACTGCACATTTTTAAATTTAATTAATAATTAAATTATATTTTTCTATTAATTCATGTATGGATGAATTATGTCGAAATATCTTGTCGATTTTTATCAGCAAAAATAAAACAAGAGAAAAATACCCTTTTAAACGCACAGGTTTCTGAACTCACGTTTTAAATTAAATCGGCTGTGCGCAATCAACTCTGAAATAATGCTTGAAGCAGAAAAGCAACACAAAACTAACACATTTCCAAACAGAACAAAAAAATTCCAAAGTAATTGCTCACTAGTTTTGAAATTCGTCTCTTGAAACATTCCTGTGTTGTTTTTGAGCGAGGACTTCAAAAAGCTGCTGTTAATTACTCAAACGCATTAAAGCGAAGACCGCATACAGTAAAGTCGCCACACGCTTTTCATGTTCCAAATGGTGTTTATTAAGCCGATGTTTCGACCAGAATTCTTGTGTCCATAAATTGCACTTCTCTAAGTCAGAGGCAGCCCTCTGCGGTGGGACTGTGTTAGTCACATTCGGCATCCACGCAGAGCCGGCCGTGCCCTGGCCCTGTCCCCTAGCCCTGTCCCCCAGCCCAGCACCTACAGGGCCCTCCTACAGTACACTACTGCTGTAAATTACACTAACATAAAACTGCGGAGCATTTCTTTATTAGGTGAAGTGGAATTTTTTTTTTAAATATAATAAAATCCAAACATGGATGTCATGTTTTTGTTTGTCCTCAACATGCCCGTTTAATCAGTCTTAATCTTCATGCTTTAATTTCTTTCTGGAAACTATCAATATTTAATTTCCAATTTATTTACAAAGTTGCACTGCAAACCAAATTCTTTTTAGTGCATTTTTATTCCATTTTTTATTTTTAATAAAAACAAAAGACAAAATGTATGTAGCCACAAGCCTGAAAGAGGTGAAAAAGGCTTTGCTTTAAACTAAATATAGATAAATATATATAATAGTGATATTAATATATCAATAATAATAATAATAATAATAATAATAAACTATGAATACTACTAGTGGTAGTAATATTGGTAATAATAATAATTATGATAACAATAGTAGTAGCAAAACAACTTGCTACACTAGAAACCCATACTTCTTACGGTTACAACTAAATTATCACAATCAATTCTTCCAGCCTTAAAATACTGCCACCATACTCCTCCTCCTCCGTGTAAAACTAGATGAAGACGAAACACTGTAATAAAGCCGTCCTCACACAGGACGTCTGCAGAGCACGCAGACAGAGCGAGCCTCCCAGCTCACACAGGACGTCTGCAGAGCGCGCAGACAGAGTGAGTCTCCCCCCCGCTGCGGAGAAGCTTCTCCCCGCGCAGGATGAGGACTGGACAGCCAGGCCACACATGCTCTCCTCCCTGATTAAAAGCCTCCAGACTGACGTATTTCAGCCATAAAAGTGTGCAAAGCTGCGGGCGGTTAGAGTGCTTTATTATTGCTCTGATCCAGGCCACCCCCTCCAGCTGAGCTGCAGCCGCTGTCAGTTGAGCCGCAGGCGAGGGGAAGTGCAAAGCCGCCTGGACCTGGGACGAGCCGGCCGGCTCTCAGAGACCCCCGTTCAGCTTGACATTCCCGGTCACAGTGACCCCTCTACAGCTACAGGAACTTCTCAGGGTTCAATAAAACCTTAATGTGCTGATCAAAATGAATCCAAAATCAACCCTGCAATGACATTTTCATGAGTGCGGATGTTTGTATTTTTTACTGGTAAAATTTTCAATGTTTTCTGAGCTGGACTTAGGAGTACTGGGTCAGCTGTAGTGCCTTCTCCAATGGCTATACAATTATAATGGTAGCTCAATATAATAATAATAATAATAATAATAATAGAAGATGAAGTCAACTGAACAAAATGAATAATAATAGTAAAATAATAATATCTGCTGGTATAATGAATATGGTCCTGTCCAGGTTGGTTATTATACATTATAACATATAACATTAGCATTATAAATTTTCAAAATCTACAAAATAAATTCATTTAAACTTTTAAAAAACTATTTTTTTCAGTTAAATGAATGGATATCGAAAACCAGGAAAAACACCTAAATTATTACGGCTAAAACAAGGTTGTTGAGGCTAAAACAGTGGATGAGTATACTTAAAGGGATAAATGACATTAGGAAATGACTGTAGGGATGTTTTCACAGAGAACTTCCTATCAGCAGCCCTTCGCAAAGTTTTTCTCTGTGCAATGGAACAAAGGTAGGAAAATTAAAGTCTTAATGATGAGAATCCTTCACACCCGCATAGTGGACGACTGCATTCTCCATTTTATTGCACAGCATGCAGACGGTCCTATCCTAACCCACTGCAAAACACAGCCTGACGAAATGCACTCGTCAGGTGTGGACTGTGACAGAAATATGACCGTATAAGCGGAGGGAGGAGTTACTTAATTAATGGGGTGTGTCCTCTGGATAGTCCTTGTTCTTGGCGGGAAATCTCACCCCACCAGTGAGCAGTACAAGAGGTAGAGTGAGGGCTGGAGACACAGAGACGCAGAGGAGTAGAGACAGGGGAGATGACAGAGATTAAGGAAGGAGGGAAAAATATGGAGGAACAAATAACGATGATGATACCAAAGGACAAGAGGGAAGGTATAAACGTTGAACAGTAAAACACAGCAGTGAGGTGAGAAAGTGAGGGAGCTGGAGATGGGAAATGAGTAAGAGCGGAAGGAAGACGAGCTCAGACGAACGCGAGACGAGCAGTGAGGAAGACCCAGAGCGCTGACCTCACACAGCATGTCACAGCTGCACAGTGGAGTCATTTTTTAAAATATAACTGAAAAATTGGGACATCTGACATGGAGGAGGGCTGCTGACATCTCAACATGCAAACTGTACAAATTGTTCATGTAATTTCCGTTATGTTTCTTAGTCTATTTAAACCGCTTAAGTAATTCCATACCCAGTGAGTTATAAGCCCTTTAATTATGTGATTTTGTTATATTTTCCACACTGTTGCCTCAGAATAGTTCAGTGTTTTTCTGCTGGGTCCTGCTATAAGTGTGAGTGATTATGTAAACCAGGAGTGAGCTGTGAGGGACTACCTCCCCGAACGCCGGCTCCCTCGCACTAACGCACACAAGTTATGCACAGCACAGTGACTGTAAGAAACTAATGGGGGACAACACCAATACAGTGGAGTGTAGAGGACTCTGCAGGTAGGAAGGTACTGCAGGTTTGAGGTACTCCAGTTCAGAGACAAATCACCTCTGCAGTAATGATGTTTTACACAGACAATACTATTCAAAAGCCCCTGTAAGGGACGGCATCATTTTTATAAGCTCGTATTCATTTCTCAGACTTTCATTCTGTGATGAAACAAATGAGGCTTCATGAACCCCAATAGAGTGGAGCTACTCTCAGCTATCCCTCATTGGCTTGTATGAACCAATAAAAAGGTTTTTCTCTCCATAGCCTATGCAGTCATTGGTCCAAATGATTGAGTCACTGCTTCTATATGGTAACTCTGCCTATTCCCTAGAAGCGTCCCTACTAGGGATGTCCATTTTGTGCAATTCCTTTAATTGGTATTCGAAACCTGTTAATCGATTAACAACGATTAACTGATAAGCTTAATATCTACTATAACGGTATATATTTTATATAACTATATAAGAGATGTTTTATCAAGACAAGCCCCAAAAATCACTAAAACTGCTTTCATATTGTGCATTAAAGCCTAAAACTTAAAAAAATATGCAAACACGGATTCGCTGACTGTGAAATCTGTGCCAAAGAGGAGGACCGCTGACATTTTTATTACAGGCTGGGTAAACTCCCACGCCGATGGTGACAAAAGACATTTATTATTAATGCTGATTAATTTTAATAAACACATGAACCAATGAATGACTCAAAATACCACTAAATTAGCTGTATGGCCCTGTATCAGAGCGGTTTTATTCGGGTTTACGGTTAACAAGTGGCAAAAATCATCAACAGCATCATGAATTCATATTCTGTACGAAGGCCATGACGGCAAAAGAAAAAAAATAATAAAAGCAAATTACACGGATTCACAGACTGAGAAATTGGGAATACAGGTTGCAAACAAACCAAAAAAATGCATATTAGGCCGAAACAGATTGTGACATGAGACTCCACACAAAAAGACGCAAATAGGCTATATTCCCTGAGAACACATATTAATCCGTAAAATGTATGAGCAACACAGCCTTCACACCTATCTTAAAACCTCAGCATTTTCATTCAGGAACAGGAGCATATCAACGTGTTCTGGGGTCAGTCTGGTGTATAGTCTGTTGATCACTAAAATTAATCGATCAACATTCATAATAAATGATTAACATTTAACCGATTAACTCTTAACATCCCAGATGCATCAGAATCAGGCCAATTTTGGATGAACATGGTGCCCTACTGAACTGCTGCAGCCTACGGAGCCCAATGCAGTGCAGACAAAACAGCCGAATAAAACAAGGGCTGCCAATAGACTCCAGAGCCCCATGAGTTCAACCCCCCTCAGCAGCCCCACAAAAGGGGGTAAAGAGCCCCAGGGGACCCTTCTATGTACCCCCTCAAAACAACCACCCACCCAGCCCGCATCCCCCGCCCCGCCCCAGTGAGGAAACACCAGGAGTGGGCCGTGAGAGCAGAAAGGCCCTGCTGATAAGAGAGGTGTTAACAGAGGGGCCGCTCCTTGGAGGGGCCGGGCCGCCCTAATCCCATCATGTGGCCCAGCGACGGGCCCCTGAGCCGCTTCACGTCTGCGTCTTATCACACCGGCGACGGGGTCAGACCCCTGACACCTTAATCAACCCGCGCTAAAGCCGCTTTACTCCATCAGCTCCGGCAGTGCGGGCCGACAGATACAAATGAGGCGGCAGCCCCAGCGAAACAAACCACCCCCGCCCCCTACCCCGCCCCGCCCCGCGCCGGCTCAAAGGCCATCTGAGGTTCCTCTGGGGCAGAGGGGGTAAAAAAGCGAGCTGCACCCCAGGGAAAGTGCTTGGTTTGACAGCCTGACTTCTATAATCAGCCCTGGGAAGCCCGACAGCTTGATTACCTGCTTTTTACACCCAATCCAGCCCTGAGTCCCCCCAGCCCCCCCTTTCTAATTGCTTAGAACTGCTTTTACAAGTTTATACTCATACAGAAATGCAGAACATTGACTGTGGCAGAGTAAACTCTAAGTGCCAGTACTAGGTCATCCATAAATTAGGTTAACTTCAACTTACCATACAATTCATCCCAGCTGGTGCCTGATTCAGATCAGGGACAGAGAAAACCCAGGTCAGAGCTAACCCAGAACAGAACTAACCCAGGTCAGAGCTAACCCAGGACAGAGCTAACCCAGGTCAGAGCTAACCCAGAACAGAACTAACCCAGGTCAAAGCTAACCCAGGTCAGAGCTAACCCAGGACAGAGCTAACCCAGGACAGAGCTAACCCAGGTCAGAGCTAACCCAGGTCAGAGCTAACCCAGGTCAGAGCTAACCCAGGACAGAGCTAACCCAGGACAGAGCTAACCCAGGTCAGAGCTAACCCAGAACAGAACTAACCCAGGACAGAGCTAACCCAGGACAGAGCTAACCCAGGACAGAGTTACCCCAGGACAGAGCTAACCCAGGACATGCTTTCTGAATCATCCATGAAAGAGAAACAGTGAGAGTGACATGGGGAGAACAGGAGGAACTTCAAGAGAAAAGCACAATGAACAAAGCCAGAATCCAGCCTTTTGATTGTGTTTTCACTGCAATAACCACAATAGCAGAACATGTGTGTTCTCTGGGATAAAAGTTTCTGTTGGATGATTTATAATTAGCTGCTATGAAAGGGAGGGGAGCCAGAGCGCTGCAATGTGACCGCAGCTCTGCAGCTAAAGCAAGGACAGAACAAGGCAAGGTAGCGCCCTGCGGCGCTCAGGCCAGTCTGTATGCATTTGAGCTCCAATCAATGTAATGCTGCAAATAAGCTGCATTACAGACATCATCGGAAGTGAGAACATGTCTATAGGCATAATGATGAGAAGCGCAGACTACGCCTTATATTGTTACACTGTCTGTGGGTTTGAATAGTTAAGTCATCACACAGGTATTTTCATGTATTGTAGCATGCTAATTTCTGTGCCTTTTTTAACATGGAACTTCTATGGATTGTACTTTGTTGACGCTAATCTGGCCAGGTTTCCCTCAATCTCAGAGTCTCAATCTCAAGGAATTTCCTGAATAAAATAAAGATTTATATACTATATAAAAATGAAAATAAGTGAAACTTGATGTTGCTCTTTTAGGCTCATACTGGCATACGTCTCTCAAACATAAAAACAAAGTATTTTTTTATCTGAGACCTAGAAAAACACCCCATAATAGTGTCAACAAGTAAAATACCCATTCTGGGGAAAAATCCAATTCAATCACAAAATCTTTTAAAATTTCAAATTCAGTCGTTGAATCTTTTTTTTCCGGTTGCGTTTTAAAAAAATACGAAAACGGAAAAAAATAAAGGAATGAACACCAAGAATATATATTCTATTGATCATGATTAACTGCAGTTACTGTTCAGCATTCTCCAAAACAGATTTGTGCAGGCTACCCATTTCATCCCCTCTCCCCCTTAACCTGAAGCCTGGCAGTGCTCGCGGATTTAATGGAGTAACAGGTAACATATCAGCGTCCACAGAGTGTGCTCAAGGCATGTTGAACCCTTGGGTGGAGCTGCCAAGTCTTGTCATTAGATGACTCAACTGGAACACCCAAACAACACAAAATGATTGGCTTACATAGGTGTGTCACTGATGATTTCTCCACCCATTTTATAGTTGATGAAGCTGCATTTTCCATTAATGGTCCGAGAAGGGAAGGATAAAATGAGAAGCGAAGGCAGAGGCGCTAGGCTTTCTGGACTGAGTGGGAATTCAGGGCAATCCAGCCTACAGCCATGTTAGGCACGCATGTTACACCTTACAAGAGTGGGGTGCTTCTGCATGTTTCCCACTAAACCTTTACCTCCACCCCCCACCCTGTCACTGGGAAGGGAAAGCTGTAAAGAATCTGGGGTGGGTTATTGGCGTAATGATGCTTAACGACTTCCCTCCCTGAGAGTGAGTAACCAGGTCTGGGGTCCCCCTGCCCCCCAACTTCCTGTATGAGAGAGGGGGTGTAGGCTGGTCCCCGCTCTGCAGGACCCAGACGCAAATTATCAACCATTTACCAGCGCGAACAGCACCGCTACCGACTGACCAGGACTGCTCTGAGCACCCCATCCCCCAAAAACTCTCCGCCACACCGCTTTGAGTGTAACACAGCCCAAACTACCCCCTGCCTCTTTCTGCCTTTAATCTTCAGTTCAATCAGATAAAAAAACCGTTAATTACCTTCCAGTAAGTTGCTAACAAAACAACTTCTAATTACCGAGAGTGGGTTTCACACTTTTAAATTTTTGTGGCTGTGAAGAATTTGCGAGCCGTATCAGGCCCCATCTTGACGCAAGGCTCCACCAATCCCCGTTACCCCCTGCTGCCCCGGCCCACAGCAGTCACGATGCCCCCTGCCCACCTCGCCCCAGTGTGGGGTGAGATGACGGGGCTGGGGTGTCCGAGGCATTCACATGACTCTCACTGCATACCGGTGTCCTGGCTTCATTGAGCTGTCAGCCGCGGACGTGACAGGCAAGGCCCGGGACGAGGCGTGGGCTGCGGGTGGAGTCCAGCCCCACAGACGTGTTACCCTGATGCCCGTCGCTGCCTGACAACAGCCTGCCCCAGTACTGCTCTGTTCACCCTCCCCCGAGAATGGAACACACGAGCCAGCACCGCGCTCACAGCCGTTTGTCGAAACACGGATTATAACAACACAGGATCACGTTCCGCCGTTGAATGTTTTGGTTATTAATGCTGTCATGACCAGAGCTCTTTCTGTGTTCTTCCTGATGTCATAAATAGATCTGATGTCAAAAATGAACCCAGAACGATTATGACTCATGACATAATGACACCACTCAAAGAGTTTTTCTTTCTTGCCTTTTTTAACATCGCGGCTTTGTGCCTCAGAGCTAGTAAAAAAAAAAAAAAACAGAGAGGAAAAGAGGAAAAAACAAAGGGAGAAAAATTGCATCCATCACCAAAGGTTTTGCTGGTTAAATTCTAATTTTATTTATGAGGAAAAGGCGTGCAATAAATGTGTAGCAGTTGCAGTCTTTTGAAATCACAGTCCAGCCTCAGTAACGATGAAAATGTGAATAACACGTATTTTGAAAAATAAGATTATAGGAGTGGTTTGGTCATTTCATAAGGCAAATTAAATTCTCCCTCTACTGGGAATAAGACCTGATGAACTGACAAATGGAGAAAGAGCTTTTCTCTAATAAAATTATCATTGCTGGGGGGGATTACGGGGGGTGGGTAATATAAAAAATAAAATAAAACCAGATCGATTCGGATGGAAAGGGGAGGTCAGCGCCTTCAGACACAAACAGAGTCAGGTTTCCTGGGGTGGGGGGTGCAGGCCGAAGGGGCGCATTCTGTACCCTAGAGCCCTAACTTGGTGGGATCTATCAGGAGGACCTCCAAAGATGAGGAGAACCCACCTCCTCCTCCTCCTCCTCCTACTGCTAACTGCCACCTCCACAGTCTGTACCCATACTCCTGCCATTAACATTCCTGATCTGCCTGGGTCTGTCACATTTATGAGCGGGGGCCGGGGGAGTAGGGCGGAGGAGCAGGGGGTCAGGGGTCGGAGGGGGCCGGACAGGCCTGGGATGGGCTACAGTGACAGGGCCGGGCACAGGGGTTCCTAAATCAAGCTCTGCATTGCTCCGGAGGGTCAGGTCTCAGTTCTGCAGCGTCTGAATGTGTATAGGTGGGCCTCTTTGAAGCCCTGCCTCCACACACACCCCCCCCCACACCATGCTCATTGATGTTTTATGTCACACGGAGGAAAATGCGAATTCTCTGCGTGGGGAGCAGAGCCACTTACAGGTCTGAGAGTGTACAGGGCTATGAGGGAGGGAGGGAGGGAGGGATTGGGAGAGGAGAGACTCTCACAGAGTTACGGGAGGCTGACGTACTTCGGCCGAGCCAGTCATGCCAGGGGCTTTATTTGATTAATCACTTTGATAGTTTTATTACTCATTACCCACTGATGGAGTTTGCCTATTGTGCTTATTTCTTTTCAAGCTGCTTTTTATTGTCCTGAGCTTGTGGATTTACAATTTATGCATTGTACTTTTAATAATTATTATTACTATTTTATGAGCTTTGTAGTCTTTCTGTTTGTGCTCTGGCAGCAGAAATGGCACTTTGTTATGGGGATTTGAAGCGGAATTGAACTGGGAGTGAAAGAGAGCGGGAGGGCCAGATGGGAGCGGAGAGACATTGGGGGCCTGCAGTCTTTTGAAGCAGCCATTAGCGCTCCGCACTTCAATCACTCAGTGACAGGGCTGGAGCTCTGCAGAGAACTGGAGGGTTATAGAGGGGGATAAAGCTGGGGAGTCGTAGCTTTAACGCTAACTGCTCCGCGCTTTTACCTTTACCAGGGTACAGTTAAAGTTCACTCCTCCCACAGTGGTTGAATCTGCCAGCTTAATATTAGCAAGGCCCGACAGTAGGCAGACATACACAAAAGTAAGCAAGCAGCCTATAAACTCAGACAGAGGAAAAAGCCCCTACCCCACCCCCCGCGATTTGTGTGTTGTGCTGGGAGGGTGAAATACCACTGTGGTACTGTCTGACTCATCCCTGTTACTGCCACATGCCATGGATCTGGGCTCTGTTGCCAATTAAGATGTCTGTCTGGAGACTGCAGCAGGAAAAAGAAAAAACACACACCATGAGATCCAAATAGCCGAGAACTGTTTCAGATGGAGAGGGGGAGACAGACAGCCAGGTGCATCCCATTTAGAGGCTACCAACGTGAATGCTACCAATTCCAGCCCATTCCAGCCAGACGATGAGGGAAACAAAAGCCCCCGATGTCCCCCTGTCTCACCGCACCACCCCCCCCCCCACCCCCCTGACTGGAGACCAAAACTGTCTCCAACAGCACTGCATTCTGTACCCGGGGGCTGCTTTGAACCCGGTTGATCTCAGAACAGCACTCGGCCAAACCTGTGAGGAGCTCATCCACGAATTACAGATCCCAGAGCAGTGGCAGGGCACAATGGAGACGTGGTGTCCTCTGCAAGGGGTCCGCCAAACAAGATGCTTGAAAAATGCCCATAACACCTTATGTCTTTTATGTCAAGTATTGCATCACATGTAAAGAATTATTACAAAAAGAAGCTATTCTGCTGTACCGCCCACGAGATCATTACATTGTGTGCTCAGCTCAAATGAAAGCACAGAAAGTGGTCATCAAAGAGACGGGAGGAATCTGAAAACCCGTGAGAACGTTCTTGTAGAAACATGCTGACGTGATGGAAGTGTGATACAATACTAACACGGTGTTGGAAAAACCTACAGTCATGAACGTGAGCTCTGTGAATCATAACAGAAGGCACCTAGTTAATTTGGATTAATATTTCAAATGTTTCCCTGCCACTGAGTGAGCTCAGCAGTTAGGTGCTCAGTGGGACGGCTGGACAGTGGGGGCCGTGGTGATGTCATGGGTCTAGGGGCCTTGTCTGGGGACAGGAGAGGTGTGGGGAAGGTGCGAATGATCGCAGTCGGGGGGTGGGTAGCTGGCCACTGTCCATCGCCATCGATTCTTTCCGATCGTTACGACGTCTTAACTCTGACCAGAAGCGGACCATTACCAAACGCCATTCCCTACACATTCAATTTCAAACTAATTCTGCAAACAAATGACCGAATCTCGCTAGACTAAACAGCGAAACGAGCAGCAGCTTTGTAAAATGGCTGGCTGCACACATCCATCATTGTTTAATTGTACGCTGTGTTCCCTCTCCAATGACGGCGTTTTCACCGCGGCCCCAGTAAAGCCACGCCATAAATAAATGTTTGTTAGTTGGGGACTGATGGCCAGATGACGTAGGGCTCTGCGACCGGCAGAGCCAGGCCCTTCTGCAGGCCACCATTTCCATGACACCCACTCACGTCAGGCCTGTCCGGCGACAGCACAGGCTCGGCCACGGCCGACACACGTCACCCTCTTGTCCACGGTTACCAGAGTAGAGCGAAGAGCGAGAAACACCACCTATGTGTTCACTTAAGCACAGCCACAACAAGCTTTAAAATTTTAAGTTCGGCACATTAACTCCTGAAATGAACAAGAGTAAAAAAAAGCAGGCCGGTCACCTCTTTTGGGCTGAAATTACACATACAGGACCGAAACGCCTGCTTTTACCCTGCAGAGAGAGCACGGTTTCACACTGCTACTATGGACCTCGCCTGCAGGGTGCACTAATTAACGTGTCAGTCTCTGTCTGACATAATGACGCAACCTTTCAACAGACACTGAAAGTGTGTAATTAAGAACAGTACAGTAACAGTTCGTTACAATTAGGCTAATCGGAGGCAGTTGTGGTGAGAACAAAATCCAGCACATACAGTAGGCCTCAGAGCAAGATTAAGAATGCCTCAGCTACAGTGTATCTCTGAGAAACAAGGAAGCTGAGCAGTGGGAATACTCCACACTGTTTAACCAATACAGCAGGGGTTTTCAGTATCAGTCTTTCAGTGCCACAAGATATAGCCTAGTGGTTTTTGTTCTTACTCTGCATTTAATGACCAATTAAAATAGCTGATTACCACAGTTTAACCTCCAATGGCTGGTGTTGAGTCTGAACATGTTTTGGAAGTTCAGGTGAAATGTAACAAACCATAGCTCATGGACCTGTCTGTCTGTCTGTCTGTCTGTCTAGCGGAGGGAGGTAAAGTACAGGCTGAGAGGCAGGGCAAGCAGGCTAACATCTGGGCAGAAACCAGCTCCAGGGAGCCCTAGCACATCTAACACAAAACAACACACACAATCACACAGGAATGCACAGGAACACACAAAACAACACACACAATCACACAGGAATGCACAGGAACACACAAAACAACACACACAATCACACAGAAATGCACAGGAACACACAAAACAACACACACAATCACACAGGAATGCACAGGAACACACAAAACAACACACACAATCACACAAGAATGCACAGGAACACACAAAACAACACACACAAACACACAGGAATGCACAGGAACAAACAAAACAACACACAAACACATAGGAATGCACACGAACACACAAAACAACACACACAATCACACAGGAATGCACAGAAATACACAAAACAACACATACAATCACACAGGAATGCACAGGAACACACAAAACAACACACACAAACACACAGGAATGTACAGGAACACACAAAACAACACACACAATCACACAGGGATGCACAGGAACAAAAACAAAACAACACACAAACACACAGGAATGCAGGAACAAAAACAAAACAACACACAAACACACAGGAATGTACAGGAACACACAGTAACACACAGACGCACACAGGAACACATGGAAACCAACAGAAACATAAAGAAAAACATGAACACACAAGAACAGACAGAAACACAAGGGAGCACACAGGAACACACAGAAGCACACAGGGACGCGAATGAGCACACAGAAGCACACAGGAACACACACCCTCTGTCTCAGGACAGTTTGACAGAAGAGGAGTTTAAAATCACTCTGATCTCATCGCCTCACCCGGGGAGCAGTTAGCTCACTTTTCCCACCATTCTGAAAGATCCCCAACACCAGAGCTGTTCTGCTGTTTGATAAGGGTCAGAGCAATATGGCTGGTCTAGTTTGACTAGGTTTCCCTGCTAACTATTCTGGCTAATTTGCCCTAAGTAACTTAATACAGAGTGTGGCTGCATGGTTCTGAAGAAGTATGGAATAATAAAACTGAGAAGGATAGCTGTAATGAAATGATTCAAATGTTTCCTGTGCTTCAGTGACACAAACTAAAAAACAGAGTATTGCAGAACAAACTGGGTCTTTATCCAGGGATGTAAATATCTAGATATTTAGTGACAGCTGTCCTACAGAATGTCTGCACCAGTAGGACAGAGGTTGCTGGGTACAGTTACTGCACTTTCAAAACTGTGTCAGTTTTTTTTTCCCTGTGTATGTCTAATTTCACCTCCTTGCCTGTGGGCATGCTGGCATCCAGCTCTGTTTAAGAGCGCCCTGTCAGAGGGGGGGTTCATGTAATTAGTGCTATTCCGTACTCTTCCTCCATTTGAGATGGGAGAATTCCATGAACTGGCAGTGTCACATTCCATCCTGTCCGGCCTCAGAGCCCCCAGTTCCTACTGGCTGATTCCATTAATTACACGCTTTTAATTCTACCATAACTGTGAGAAATCTCTCTCACGACCCTCCCCCCACCCCATAACCCCCCAGCCACTCCCCTGCCCCCCGCCTGCTATCCAATCACCACCATTCCCCACCCCCAAACGCCGCCACCACCACCACCCTGTCTTAATTAGGTTAATTAATAACAGCTTAACGAACAATTTGAAATTAATCCCACATTAGTATCAAAGAATTTCCACAAAACCATTCTCAGCCCCCACCCCCCCCCCTCCAACTGCTTGTGCTTTTTAAAGGGAAAAAAATCAGCGCGCTCTCTTCTTTTGAAGGCATGATGGTAATTCACTGCTACGCGTCTTCCGAAATTTCCGAAGTGAAAGCGGACGGGCAGCAGCGGAGGACCCTGGGAACATTGTGAAGAAGCTAATGAGGTCCAACCCCTCCCACGCTGCCCCATGTTTGGGTATCTGCACTCAACCGGGGAAACTCCAATTTGTTCCGCTACCATCACAGAAAAACGACCATGCTCTCTGGAAGCATCTGCACTTTGGTTGGCTGGTGATATTAGCTTTTTTTTTTTTTTTTTAACTTGAATGATTAACTATCTGGTAATATGAAACTATGACAGCATGTCTTTTGATCATGAACAGAACAGTAGTTTGGTGGTGGTGGTGGGGGGTGGGGTAGAGACTGACTTTGCAGTTGATGATCTGTGTCAATGTGGCAACAATATAACAGCTCAGCAGTCACACAGATGCTGATCTGTGTCTGTGAGACTCTCAGAACAAGACCGTCCCACTAATCAGGTGAAAGACAGATAAACATGCCAGCCGACTACTTGTGCGCAGGTACTCCATATATGATGAAACCATATGCAACAATAGTTTTCAGTCAATGAAATTTGCTGCCATTTTCAAATCCTGATTACTCTGATTGGAATAAAGTCATGACATTTTCAGCGCTAAAGCAACAGCTCACATACTTCAACATAATGTAAATAAATGACCTACATTTGCAAACATATTTTTAATATGTAAAGCCAAAGTCATGAAACTAACAGTACACATTTTTTCTTATTAAAATTACAAAAACAATCGTAATTATGATGACCAAAATGAGTTATATTAATCTCTACAATCAGGAGAAATACAATCATGAAATACAATCCTGCAAATTTCAATGTTCACATTTGGAGGTCTGTACTGGCAAATGGGTAGAGCTTCACACATGCTGAAATATATCAAAAGAAAGAATTTCCTATGCCTTCAGTGTTAAAATCTGTCTCATCATCTAGCCAAGCTCCTTTCGGCCCTAACAAGCCTGTCAAACGTATGCCCACACATGGATTTTCTGCAAATCTGCAGAAAATCTCTGTGTGATACTAAAGTTTACATGCAGCCACGGCTTCTTCAGTAACAAGACTGCAAAATGAATGAATACTGATTAGAAATAACAAAAAAGGTTCTTTGTGCTGTTTGGGAGTTCATATTTGCAAATGGGAGAGATGATTTGCCTGACATTTAGTATCAGAAAGAGGTTACTTTCTCTAAAGGTCCCACCTGACACAATGCATTCTGCATCAGATGGTTTCTATGGCACAATTAAAAATGCCTGTTGTAGGTAATAATGATGAATTGTTCAAATGGTAGGAAGACTATTTCATATTCATGTTTCATACACTTTCCCTGAAGAGTTTAAAGAATGAACTCCATTTGAATGTAATGCTGTGACAATAATTATTGGAATAGTTTTTGTAGATATTTATTGTTTATAATTCTTTGCACCTTCTGTAGTCCCAGTACTTGCTGCTGTTGTGTCTGTCCTACAGGTATTGCCATATATGGTCATATCCAAGTATAGTAAATCTGTATGACTCTCATGACGATTAGGGGCCCCAGGTGTGTAAAAGGTGTTTTACCCCCTAAAATTAATCAATGATAACTGTAAAGTCAATCCTATCTATCAAACTAACAGGGAGGTTTTATACATGTTCCTGTGCTGTGATGAAACAGTATTATACTGAAATTAGGTCCTTATCATGGAATAAATCTTAACACTTAATCATCTGATATTAAACTTTATATACGTGGCCAAAGCACCTGCTACTGTCTTAAAAGAAACACCCAGGGGAAATATGGACTCCATGATCAGCAGCAGTACGTATCCATGGAAACACCACCCCCCCCTTCCCCTCCCTAATTTGTGGGAATTAATCCAAAGCCTCTGATTAAGTGATCCAGGACAACTGGCTGTTTTGATTGGCCGGTGTGATGTTTGATCTGCCCGCCTGGAATGTGGCGACCTTTGATCCGATGACAACATTCAATTAGGTAAGGTTAACAAAACTGACCTCCTTTTGCTACTCAGTCTCCCCTGGATAAAATATAAACAGTTTTTAAGCTATGTGGAAGACTACGGATTACCAGTGTACACTTGAATAACCAGTAAGCATGTGTGTGTGCAGTCAACACCGCAGGCGAGCTGCAGAAAAGTCCCTTTCACCACCACACTCAAGCCTATTTCTTTCCTTTCCTTTTTTCTTTTTTTGCAGGAGAAAATGGGGAGAGAAAAAGTGAGAGCAGCTGGCAAAGTGCTTGGAGGAAAATGTAATGCCTTTTACAAAAGCTGAATTTATAATCACTCATTCTAATAACTCAGCAGTCACGGCGCACTTGAAAAGTTAGTCAAAGCTCTTGAGCTGACTTACATAAAGGCGGTTGTTAAGTGTCTCTCTGACAAACATTAAAAATGAATTGTACCTTTGTGGGAAATGAATCCCCATGCCCTGAGAGTTACATTATACCCGGTAGCTGACAAGCTAGATCAAAATTTTCCAGCTGTTTGCTAACTGAGGGTATGGCCCGCTGACCATGAAAGAGGTCTTCATTTTCCCAGGTTTTTAAGAGACACGCGTAGCACAGAGCATATTAACAGCTCTAAGGTGGACCAGATAACTGAGATTAAGTGGGACGATTTGGCTCTCGCTGATCGCTTCTGGTAAGTGATCTTTTCCCGTCCTTCCTCAAAAATAATTATATAAATCACTAATTTCAGATCAAAACAAAGAATCGGGAAACAAAAAAATATATGAAAAAAATATTTATGCACACAGTAAATTCCATGCTAAGAAATGTGTTAAGATATGTTGACACTTGTACGTGATCAAAGAGATATTCTCTTGGGAGAGCAATTATCTCAGCCACTTTTTCCCTCGGTTTCCAGACCCACGTTCTCGCCGGTGACCCAGAATGACCTCTGTTCACACTTGGAGGTTTGCTTCACCTCCTCTGATAGCTGATGACACTTATCTCCAGATCGCTGTGAGCGTGACCACTGTATCCCTTCAAGCTTTAAACACCACTTAACCGTTTCGGTAATGGCTGCTCCCCCCCCACCCTGAATCCGTCCCAATCGCCAACCCCCCGTAGTCTGTGGAGCGCTCCTAAGTTCCGTGAGAGGATTCTGAAGTAGGCCGGGCCTTCACATGGCAATGGGACTGAAGTAGGCCTGAGAAAGTGATGCTAATTTCCCCTGACTGTGATTAGCCATTTTTCCACTTCGTGCTAAAGCGCTTGGCAGCTTGGTCTGCTCTCCACACGCTTAACAACTTATCAAAGTTGACCTAGCAGGCTTAACTGAACTACAAAGTACCGTTAAATCGCTTAGATTTACCATTCACTGCACCTCTCCCAACAGCTTACACTGCAGATTCTTAAATGATACAATTGCGGTACCGTCTTGGTTTGTCCTCAGTTTCTTAGCGGTCTGTACCCAGCAACAGAAACATGGTAAGGTAAAGCAGTAATGAAACAGGCCAAGCTGCCAAGGGAGAGCACTTTGTAAGATATCTGAGAAATTATGGCACTAGGCCCTAAGTTCATCAAGCGAAACTGCATATCGGGCAGTCGCTCCATCAAGGACAGGCTAACGGCATCTTTAGCCTTCAAATACCACAAGGCGGTCGTGTGTTATAGCTCTTGGATTGAAGGTTGAATGCTTTCCAGCAGAGTTGTTTATGTAACTCTAAAAAGACTAACAGTAAATGAAGGGGAAAAAGAGCCTGCGGGCAAAGCCGTAAACACAGAGGAGAAAAGTCATCCCTCCGCCACCCTGTATGAGACACAGCTATATCTGAAGAGCAAACGGTGATGCTGGAGCACCCAGACAAGCAGGACACAAGCCAACGACATTCTCAATAAATACAACACGGAATGTAATATGTAGCGTCAGGTTGGATGAGGTACCTTCTTTCAGATGTCAAGGCACAAAGGCTGTTATCGCCTCACAATCACACACAGCTTACAGAGAGCTGTCAGAAAAGCACGTTTTAGACTCAGGTTGGGAAACGAAATTATTATTGGCAACATCATTTTTGCAGACGAGAAAGCTTTTTGTTTTTTTTGTTTTTGAGATCAAGACTCAATCAAGCAAGCAGTGGAATCGTTGTGTAGCTAAATGAAAAGCAGTCTCGAAGTTAAAAAAAAAAAAATTATAGCTGTCATTTCACAGACATATTTCATTGGAAATATGCTACTTTTGAGTCATCTGGGAATGTTCAGTGACCTTTATCATGCTGATATTTGGAAAGGCCAACCAAAACTTTCCCTAGGTTGACTTTTCCAACAAACATGGGGTGCCATTTAAAATCCCAGGGGTGTTTGGGGGGTTGATGAAGCCTCTCAGGGCTCTCAGCTGGCCCATCAGGGGCTCCAGTTTCAGACGAGCCGGGGCAGGACACAAAGCGATTTGGGCTGGAGGTCTTTCTGGGGCACATCAAAGCACAGCTCCCTTCCAGCCCCACCTGCTCTCATTAGTCTCTTCAGCTCTGCGCTGCTCAGCTCCGCGCTGCTCTGCACAGCCCTGCGCAGCTCTGTGAGGCACGACTGTCTGCATCCACTGTCTCAGACAGTGACTGTGCATGCAGACATGTACAAGTGCCCCCACCCCCACCACACACACACACACACACACACACACACACACACACAGAAACATACACACACAACTACTACACACACAGCAATCCAATCCTATACAGACATGCACATACGAACACACAACCCACACAGTCATATCCAAAAAGAAAAATACACTCATCTTCACACCTATGATTTGTCCCCAGCTTATGCACATCTATCATTCTTAAGCTGTCTATGTTTCCTCAACATATTAACAAATGGTACGCAAGTGTAACATGCCAGCATGCTGATGTTCATTACAACACAATGTTACAGAGTTTGGACATCCTGTTACATGCATTTCTAAAGAAGTAAAACCTGGAATTTGGTAATTCATTGTAAATTCCTTACAACGTCTGCAACAATGTGAATGAGCACTCTGAGACATTCTGTTCCCATCTGTCTCCTGTAACGCCAATAATCTGAGAAAACAGGTTTAAAAGTAATTAGGAGGCAAAATATGTTTAGTATTACAGCACTCAGCATTCTCAAAGGATTAATTCCTCGTTGCTTTCATAATCCTCTTCAATATGTTTAAATTAAGATTAAAGATCACTTTGTTCCTGTATTCCCACAGCTCTTCGGGTATGGTAAAGAGATCAAACCTCCAGCCTTTATATGGAACATCTTTAACATTTGCTCTGCTTTCTGTGTGTTTGATTAAATGTAACATTTTGAAATGCCAGAGTTCAGAGAAAAGCATAAATCATTGTCTCGCAGCTGCTGGTGTGTCGGGGGAGAACACATGCGCTCTCTTTCTCTGTGATCTCGCATCATAAAGTACCCCTGGGACGGGACGGGGGAACACCTGCGGCCCTGCCACACCGCGCGGGTTCATGGGCGGGTCCCGCCCCTCGCACGTCCCTGTGCCCCTTCCGCTCCCCAACCTAAACCTGCCCGCCGAGCCGATCCACCACACAGCAACCGATGTGCGAAAGAGAAGCTTCCACATGACTTCTGACCCTAACCCAACCCCCACCCCCGAGAAGCACTGGTGAGTCTTGACCGAGAGGGCGACTCTGTCTTGGTGGGAATAAGTTTCCATTGCGTACTAACATTCAGCCCCCACCGATGCAGACTGCAAAAATTGTCTGCTCCCAGAGCAAGCTATTAAACAATAGCTTCTAATTTCACATTAACCACCATATCAGAACACAAAATGTACATATTAATTGAATTATCATCTCCCAAAGCACCAGACTCCCTTGACAGCCAAAAAATGTTTTTTAACACTGACAAAATCTGGCACAAGCTTCCTAAAAGTGCTATGAATTTTGAAATGACTTCCCACATTGAATGCAAAGGGTTAAGACTGAATATCGAACTATTTCATGCTATTTGTCCACAAAAGAGAAAAAGAGAGAAAAAAAATAGTCCCCAAGAGTTATTTCAAAGCTTCGCCTCTTAGTTCTTTTTGTGATAAATCCAACGCCTCTAATTGCGTTTAATTTATTAGTATGTTCCAACCTCAGCTCCATTAAATGAAAACAGATTGGTTTGGAGCTACAGGAGTTTTTTTTTTTTTTTTTTTTTTTTTTTTTTTCAAAGTTTTGACTCCCATTTTCTAAGTAAATTGGAATTTCTTTTAATTCACTGGTAAACAATTAGACACAAAACAGATGTAGATGGCCTAATTCAAAGGCAGCTTATTTTCGTGTTTAAAAAATAAATTTAAAAAGTTGAAGTTTTCAGGAGAGATTAGGACATGTGCTAGAGGCCATTAAAAAGGAACTGGATTACACAATGAATTATTTATGGTAATTTCAAGGCAATTAAACTTCCCCATTTGGACAGCACTTTGAGGCTGAGTAAAACTGAGCCGAGGGGTCCATCAAAGCCTCCCAGGTTTCTCCACTTCTGCGGCGACATTTGCTTAGACTGGTCCTACAAACATTACATGGTTTTTATCCTTTCTAAGAAAAAAGTGCTTGGGATTTGGAAAATTGGCTGTTGAGGCAATTAAAGGATTCATAAATGATGTGCACCACTGCGATTTCCAGAACTTGTCAGAAGCATTAAAATTGAAGCTGTGCAGGGGTGTGAGCGGAGGGACGGGAGCGGGGAGACGACCCTCAGCAGCCCCATTTCCCACCTCATCGCCAGCCGCTACAGCGCCACCGCTACAGCACCACCGCTTAACTCTCATCCACGAAAAGTTAAAATAACACCGTGGCAAATCAGCTAATTAAAGCTGACGTATTTTCTCATTTTCCACACAAAACCCTCTGTTCTGAGCATGGAACGATGAGAACCGAAAACTCACAGAGGCCAAGTACGCCCTTGCGACAAGCATCATACGAGAACCAGAAGCTGGTAATCATATTTATAGCAAAAATAAAAACTGATTGTTGCTTATTATGTTCTAATAGGCTCTCCCTGTACTTCATGTCAGGCAGCTCTCCTTTCATTCTTTCAGTGAATGCATAATGATCGGGGCTAGAAGAAGAGGAAGAGGGGAAAAAAGCTAAATAAAGTTAAGAAGGCCTCTTGGGAAAAATAACATGTGTTTGATCTCCCAGCCAAGGGCTCCAGTGATTTAAAATGTCATGATCGCAAAGGCTGAACCGAGAGTCAGTCCCAGGGAGCTGTGCGCACTGCGAAAGACAGAAGAAAAAAAAGCACAATGATCTGTGTTTCACATCTATAAAGCCATGGGACCACATTCATCATTCGCCTACCACCGCGTGCGAGTCGCAGGCGTGCCGCTTTCGGAAAAGGGAAAAAAGATTTACGCGGGATGTTTTTGGGGATCTTCAAAGCAGCCGAAAAGGAGAAGGTGTAGGTCGGAACCAGATAAGTGTTGCGTCGCCGAGGGGACGGGGAGAGCGGGCTCTGGCACTGCTCAGGATGCACCCTTACCCTCTGCCTCCCCTGCCCTGCATTGACAGGTTTAATGGAGGCTGAAGAGCACTCTACTTCGCAGGGATATGGCGTGCTTTCACATGCGCTCGCTCCCCGAGCTCGGGTTCGACCACAGTGTTCCTGGCCATCGTGGGAGGTCCTGTCCCTGGGATGCTCCGACTGTGTGAGTGACATCACCAAAAAGGGAGGGGCCTCTGCCTGTCCACATCTGTTCTCATGCTCACAGACAGACTGATGTTCACAAACATGCGCAGTGTTTAGGAAGCGGGAAACGCATCCCCAAAATCACACTCAGGTCCAGTAAATGACAATGTCAGATGTGCATATTTGTCTTTCTGAAATGTATATTAACAACACTGTTCATAGCAATGATAAATATTTTCAGCCAAACATGATTCACTCATCATATCGTAACCAACTGCTTCACTCCAGGTGCTTCTCATTTAAGAAAATATTTGTGAACTGTATTTTTTTTAATATTATCACCCTTTTAAACATCAAGAAACACTGATCATTTGAAATAAACAGACCTGTTTACACACGCAGAACAGACAAAACCATGGTTTATACACGTAATGGCAACAAATTTCTCAACGAGCAAGCTGATAAGAAACAATAATTCAAGATTGCTTTATTTCCCTTGTATTTAACAGCAGACATCCTGTAATCCTTTACCGTAATCTAATGTTAGTTTCATAAAAGACTATTTTTTTGAAAAATGTCAAATTTTTTCTGGTCAAAACAGCTGAAAAAAATATAATACTGAATACTGAAAGAGGACAGACCTAATTATGCGTTTCTGGATTTAGACAGGCTGTCTAAAACGTGGCAGGGCTTTTAAAAGGAAGAGAATTACTGTTCTTCAGAATCCTGTTTCTGGTTTACTGAGCAAATTCTTCCTTTTCTAAATGATGTTATCATTTTACCAAACCAAAGGCTTTCAGCTTCCCCTGTCAGGACTGGAAGGCAGTTTTCTGTCACCACTGACAGTCTGAGGGCCGGAGGCACACAGTGAATTAGGACTCAGCTCTGGGGCTTACGGAGGGGGTGCGGGGCTAATCTCTGCAGACCCTATTCAAACTGATGTACTGTTAGGATTTGAAGACAAGTTGGACTAATGCTTTGCGGGATATAGTTTTACATGTGGTCTCCACGGCTCCTCCGCCCGACGGGGGTCTTTGCCAGGAACAGAAGGGAACTCCTGAGCAGGATTCGCGTGAGGCCGCGCTTCCCTGTGTTTCAGGCCGAGGCAAAGTGAGCGATGGGAGAATGTGTGGGTGTCAAGTACATCTGTGGAGCGCTTTCAGGGAAATCAATCTTACGCCACCCCCCCCTGCTCCACCTCGCCCCTCCCGGGTGTTTCTACAGGGAGGGAAAAGAACGGATGAGATGAGGAGAGTCTGAACAAGGCTCAGAGTCTCAGCTGTGGTCCCCCGATTCCAGGGGCTTGGAGAGTGTGATGAAATCCTAATATTCATGACTTCACTCGGCGCGAGGCCCCCTGGAGTGGGGGCTAGAGGCCGGAACAGGCCACAGACAAACCCTGACTTTAGCTTGTGTGAAAGAGAGCTCCCCAAGGACCTGCATTCACAGCAACGTTTAGCCACGGTTTAGCTACTTTGTGCTAACACCAACACGGTGCTAGCATGTTGCTTTCTCTGCAGTGTGTAAGCAGGGTTTTTTTGAGTGGTAACTGCTGGATCTTATTGGCTCCTTGAGGTAGGTGAACAAGACCAAAACTAATACCCCAGCGGCCCAAATCCTGCATTTAAACACATCCACCTCATCCCCAACCACTAAATTTGCATTCGCCGTCACGACCGCAGACAAAGTGAATTTCAGAGTGGGTTACGCTGAAGTATTTCAGATTCGGCTTCACAGACTGAACATAATTCACAGGACTCAGGGGAAAAGAGGACTCAGTTTAAACCTGGAGTTTCTGCCCCAGCCCACGTATGAATTGGATCCTCTCCTACTTAAGGAGAGCACCAATATGCGACCTCATGCTGGGGCACGCTTCGGGCTCCGACCCTCTCTCCTGTCACTCAGCCTCAGAGCTCCGCTTGTCTCCAGGTGGAGCCCCCTCTTAATGCTCCTCCAAGAGGCTCGGTGAGGGAGGTGCAGTCCTGGACACACACCACACAGGCCAGCATGGCCTCACTCTCCCTGCAGCCTCATGCCACGGTGGACACACACCACTCCT
The DNA here is from genome assembly GCA_022829145.1 of Albula goreensis. Lineage (NCBI taxonomy): Eukaryota > Metazoa > Chordata > Actinopteri > Albuliformes > Albulidae > Albula > Albula goreensis. The sequence goes on along the minus strand of CM040750.1, from coordinate 6,068,821 downwards.
CCGGCCCCAAATCATAATGTTACAACTGATGAATATACGCATATTCTTTATCAGTCATAGAGTTGCTTTTTAGTGCCAATTCCCATGGAAAAACTATCAGCAACACGCATTACCTTTGTTGTAGCACAATGGAGAGAGACAAGACCAATTCAATGAGCAGATCAATTTGGCAACAGAAAAATAACCCACTCTTTTCAAGTGGTGTCAGAAATTTTCAGGCATCCTTTGACGTCTGAAAATGCTGGCATCTGTCAGATGTCTTTTTCTGGCATTATCCAGCATGTTACGAAGTTGTTTATGTTGAGCAGGTCAGACAGATTAAGTCTAGCTATGACAAAGCAAACCTTTTTTTTAATATTTGCTGAAGTCTACAATTTGGAAAGCACATTTATCATATAATGACAACATTTTGATAATAGCTTCACACTGTTTATAACAGAGAATTACCAAATGACCCTAAACGATCAGATTTAGCTGAAAGAGCATTTCGTCATACTGAATTACACCACCTCTAAGCCTGAGATGGACAGATTTGGCCAGAAAATTGTTTTTCTAACTGGCATACGACATTATTTTGCAAATAGTTTAAATCAGAAAATTTGACTTGAATCAGAGGCCACTGAAAAAGTATTCTGTGGTTTGAATCAAAGAGGTCAGCTGGCTGGGACACAGACTGCCCAAACAGAATCACACACGCAAACATCACACTAAAACACCATAGCACTGGGTGAGTGTATGATTACGTTTACAGAACCCAGGTGACAAGCGAAAAAAATGTCAAAGCAGAGTGAACAAAACAAAAGAAAGTGTTTATCTGGAAATACCAAGCACATCCTGTCATTACAGTGATTTACAAAAGCTTGGTTTCACCAGCAAAACACTTAGCGGAGTTAACTATTGTCTCCATTTGTATGACATTAGGCCCTTGGGTAGTGTGCTGCCTGTATACACAGCTATGTGAGCAGTATTAACAGTGAAAGAGCCAAACACAGACAGCACGTTGGTGTATGGGGTCTTACCGGAGTTTCGGCAGTCCTCTCCCTGCTGAGGCACCTGAATGGAGAAGGCCAGCAGGTCTGGCGCTAGCAGAGACTCGGGTTTGCGGATCTCATTCAGCCACTTCCTCATGTGCAGCTCTTTGGTGTCTGACGGACCCTGGATCAGCGGCACAAGCTTCTCTTTCCCGCCTTCGGCTGCTCCTGCAGTGGCATCCAGGCACAGACACTAGCACCCTAACTACAGCACACTGAGGTACAGACAGACTGAAAATGGTACACTGAGGTACAAACAGATATGCTACGTGACAGACAGTTATACTAGCATAAACAACAGTAATACTGTATAAATAGTGATACTAATTCCATCTTGGTGCCTCAATAACTCATCAGAAATGTTGCCATGCTAATGGCTTACAGAGACATTAACAGCAAGGGCCTAGACCAAGAGGTTTACTCTCACAGAGAAGGTCTTTCCTACGGGTGTATAGACACCATGGAGGACTGCCATGAAACTGCACACAAGACTAGTGCCAATATGTTAAAATACCTCCTGGGTGTTCATGTAATAAACGTTACTCTCTTTTTCTTTACTTTCCACTTAGTTTTATAAACATCTATGACAATATATAGCATTTTACGCCGGTGTCTCTTTATGGACTTCTTCATTCCGTCATTCCGTTTGGGGTTTTCTGGGTTTGTGATTTAGATTTACAGTGGGGATCATTTCATATGACAAATTTAGGAGATATCTCATATCACACCCGACTGAGGAGTGGGGCACAGACTGAAAGGAGCAAAGCTATACCCTACTCCCCAACCCCAACCTCCCACCCAATCAGCAACAGCAGAACCCATGATAGCATTTCCCCAGAGAGTGACCCTCATGACAACAGCCAGGACGCGCAAAACGCCACGCAGGAAGCGGTAAGCGAAGACGGCTGGGAGCGGCCGGGCTTGTAAAAGAGGAGGCCGGTCCAGTCCTCCTGCGCAGGCAGTAAAGTTTAACGGGACGCAGCTGCACACACCTGGGGTTCTGGCACACACTTTTATGGCTCCCACCGTCCCCGAGGCGCACCGCACCGACGCCCGGCTGCAGTACTTCAGCTCCACATTCTGGACCGAGCCCTCCAGGGTTGGCGACGGGCTCGGAGATTTCACACCTAATAAAAGAGAACCGAAAATGAAGTGCTCCGCTTGCGTTTGAGCCCCCTCCCGCCAGGTGCTCCCTTGCCCAGGCCATGTGGCCTCTGAGGGCGCTCAGGAGGCTGTAAGAGGCTTCCTTCTGAGCGCGCTCAGGAGAGGCAGTGAGAGGCTTCCCTTGGGGTTCCCAGGGCATGCCAGTGCAGCACTGCTAATGAGCAGCACTGCTAATGAACATGTCTGCAAGGCGCTGGGACAGGGCTCAGGTGCACTGTTCCGCTGCAAATGTAACAGGTCACCTGAACAAGGATACATTCAGTAGACCATAGGAGGTGGAGACGATGGGGGCTAGGAAGACAAACACTGAAAAATTGAAAACAGTGACAATAATCAATAACAGATTGTGAGACAATGATTACAGTTACAGGCCACAGTTATGCACAGAGATAAATATACATGAAAATGTACCTCCTAAAAATAACCTGCAATGCTACAACTTTTCTGGGACAAGGAAGAGAATCAAACTGATTTGCAGCACATGTGTTTTATCCATAAACTGTGAATGACTGGTCCTGACAGAACTGTCCGATGGATGGGGCAGAGGTCCTCAAAATTCACTTTCAGTAACTTCACTATCCCAGCATTTTACTGCAGCAGTGAGAGCTTGTGTCCGTCCCATTAGGTCATATAAACCTGGCCAACGAACAAACTGTTTCGATACCTCACCGTATTCCAACTTACCCTCTTCAATCTGCATTGAAATTAACTGCAGGGGGGGGAAGCAAACAGAAATATTGGTTCCATCTGTCATCAGTATTTCAGGATTGAAGTTACATACTTCCTGAGTGTCATCTGTTGCACTGAGATATTGTTACACTGTAAATTGGTTTCCTGATATATATATCAGTGTATATGTACAGGCAGGGCCAGAAGGCACAGAGGGTGGCTCTTTTATTTGCTCATATTTTTCATCCTCCTCCGTGGAACCTGGACATTGTCCATAAAAGCATTCTGAGCTGGAGAAGCCCGGCTGGGTTCAGCTGTAACGGGAAAGCGCTGGGAAAGTCTGTCCCAGGAGCTTCCAAGCTCAGGCTCCACTGCTCTGACCAGATACACAACATATCGATTAACTTGGTGAACAGGGTACCCCGGGGTGTCCTTGGAGAAGAGACGATTTAATGTTCACAAATGTCCTTTCTTTTATGGAGCTTGGCGATTGGTGTGTTGTGCTAAAGTATGAGTGAATCTGGAAGCTAAGTCGTGTCTCACGGGCTGGTACCTGAGACTGGTTGATCTGTTCATTTATGAATGGTGGAAAGTTCTTACTAATAAATGATAAAGAAATGTGTTTTGCAGTTGGACAGTCTGCAGTCTGGATGGTGGCTAACAGCAAACAAATAGCCAGTATAAAATTTTAAAACAGTGAAGCGATGCCAATTCCGTGTACTGTACTGTATGTCTGAGACTGGCATGCACAGAGGCCAGCAACAATATAATGATGTCCTTTAACAGCGGTTTAATCGTGTATAAACGACACCTGCTCGCGCTGAGTAATGGAGATTTCGGTTCACCTCACAATGCGTAACTCTGCCACTCCGCTCAGTGTGGCGTGAGACACAAACGTTGGGAAAATACTCTCTCCCGTTCCACAGCCAAGCGCTCGCTTAAAAGCACAGCTCCCTGTTCCCCATGCCACACGCTACGGGAGAAAACCCCAGTCTGCTGTCTTTCTGTGGACAGTCAGTTTTTACTGTGGCAAGATAGGATTACACACAGTATCATACTCTGCATCAATATTATTTCTGCGGTGAAAGAACCTTTCAAACACACAGGGGAGGAAAAACGGTGACTGGTAAAAGACGATGGTAGTTTATGAGTGTTTCGAGTTTGCACCGGCAAAGCCCTCGACATGAAAACTGCCAACAAAATGCATGTTCTAGCACTCTGCTGGCACCTAGCATTAAACCCTTACATCAACTATTCCAATCAGAGCTTATTCTCAATTTCCTTCCCAACCAGAGACAAGATTTCATTTCCTATGGCAAACAAGCAAGGGCACTCCTGAGCTGGACCTCAACCAGCTTTTTCAACGGTAGGAGCCCAGGAACTATGTTTTTACTGAGCAGCTCATGGAAAGTATTTAAGAGCGATGTACAAAATGCTAATAAATAACAGCTACCAATACTGAATTAATAAAGTAGGAATGGGTACTGCCAAAGCACTTTAAACACTGGCCTGTCTGGCTCTGCTCCAGTTCATTATTCTCTAACAGGCGCTGGATGTCTTCCAGATTTGTACAGTTTAAAAATCGCAGGAAATCGAGATAGGTCAGACATTTCTCTTTCAGCTTTTTTTAGCTTCCCATCTGCTCACTGACAGGATATTTTTGGTGTAAGAGGATGACCCGGGCCTGCAGGCTCTGTCCGAGCCCCGTCTGAGCCCGTCTCCGGGGAAAAGCGGCCCTTTTCATCGTCGTTGCCATGGCTTTGTCAGTAGGCCTGCCTCCAGCTCACATCCGGGAGGTCCCGGCAGGATACGGACGCTTATAAATTTGGGGAGGGAACCGCTGGCGGTTTGGGCCAAACTTGTTGGGTTCCAGCAACAACCTTCTCCCACCTCACTCACTCAGGAGGATGATTCATGTGATGACAAACCCTCGGCTCTTTCCATCCTCCAGATGCACCAGCATCTACATGTGCATCATCAGTGGACACCAAAGTCAGCTATATCCTCAGTTCATACACCCATAGGCACCAATTGGGTAGGAGCGGCTACTACAGAGCCGTAAGGCTAGCAATCTAATCATGCTTATAACTAGTTAGGGGCTGGACCATGTTGCCTTGCCTATGCAGACCTCCAGCCCAGGCCAGCAGCACCGCGGCTGGGATTCCAGCACCTAGTCACAGGGCTCCCACCTGCTTTGCAAACGAACCTCTTTACAATGTCAGCCACCTGGAGGTCCAGCATGGTTTTGTTTTTCACAGCGCACTTTTCGTCTGGAGCTCCCACACTCCCTTGCGACACCTACACCCCCATTGAAAAACACCTCTCCGGCCCAGCTGCCAGACAGGACTGTGAGCTGCGTGCTGTGATAGAGGATCATGAGCACCCCCTACAGGCCCAGTGCGATTGGCTCCTGATTAACCCAGCATTCACTGAAGAGGGCTGGCTGGGGTTACGGGGGGGAGAAATCCCAGGCCGAGACCTGCAATACACAGCCTCTATCATGTTTGTGAAACCTGCAGTGCCCACTGTACCGTTTGAAGGGCTACCCAGCTGCTGAGGAGGAGGAGGAGCCTGTCTGGGTACGAGGCCCCGCCCCCAAACCCCTTTGGAACACAATATCCCACCACAGAGCGGAAAAGATGTGGCTGAAGAGCGTGACGCTGGCGGAGTCACCCGTACCGCAAAAGGAACATGTAGACACCTGCACTTCACTGGCCAGATGTTAGGAACAGTAATTACTTTGGTGGCTGCCTATGAAAATACATACTGTTCTGCTGTGAGATGCAGAGACACCCCCCAAAATCTGCAAAAATCTTCAGGGGTCTGCTCTACACAGGCTTTTCTCTGAAAACGATACGGCTTTGCAACTGCTGAAACTTTGCAAGTGTGAGCTGTTTTCCCCAAAAACTCTCTGCCAAATTTTACTCCTTCAGTACTTCAGAGGACACATTTATAGGCAGCAAGATTATGTTGAAATCTGTGAAATGCACCTTGCAAATACTAAAGGTCCCTGTGAATTACCGCATTAACTACAGCAGGTGGACGTGGTTCACATGATGGCAAGAGCATAATGGTTGTGCAAGTATCAAAACTGATTACTCTTTCAGACCCACAACGGATCTACCTAACTCAATATCTGTTTGTATGGGGTACCTGCACAGGGCTTTAGAAGGATAAAGTACGTGCGCGTGTGTTAGCGGTGTGTTCGCATGCTATTTGTGCATGTGTGTTCGCGGTGTGTCCGCGCAGGAAACGGCATCGACTGGCAGCACTGCACCTGCTCCCCGCGCCTTCTCCCCGGAATGTTTTCCCCAGCTGTTTCCCCCATTAAGCAGGGCGCGGGGGGTTGGGGAGGGGGGGTAGAGGGGTGATGCAGGAGCGCTAGCTCGTTACGCCGCTGTTATTCGTCCTGGGACAGGTGCGGCAGGCCTGCATAAACACACAGCTGGGGGCCGGACGGGTCAGCCACTCCATCAAACACTCACAGGCTGGACCAGGGGCATCTGGAGCGGGGTAGTTATACCCCCCCTCCCCCCCTCCTCGTCCTGAAAGGCCCCGTGCCTCCGAGCGGAGTGCCCACTCCGCCCTGGGGCGGCCGTGAGAAAGAGACGACGACACTGGATTGAGTTTCCAAGGTGTGTTTCAGAAAGTCCAAATGCATGGCTGGCTGAGGCTGTTTTTGTTTTTTTTTTTTGTGAAACATCTGGGGACTTGAAACAGTCTGCGTGACAGGCAGCACTCCAGAGAGGGACCTCAACAGTAGTCTCCCAAGAACCAGTTTCACTGAGCAGCTTATGGAAAGTATTTAAAGGGATGTAAAAAAAATCTAAATTCAGTTAATAATGTAGTTAAATGTCCTGCCAAAGGGGTTTTAAATACGGTGCTCGAGTTCATTACTCTCAAACACAACTTTGTCTGTGAGGGGTGACATCACTGGATTCACAGGTGTATGTGCCACTGGTTATGCACATATACAATCTCACCGATACTGGTGGTGTTCTCAGCTTTAACACACGATGGAAAGGTAAAAACCATCAATTTTCACTCAAGAAACTGAATTGAATTGAATTTCAAGAATTATTTGGTTTTTATTCATAACCTTTAAAAAGAAAACCAAAAAAAATACAAAAAACTGGACAGAAAACAGAAAAAGCTGTGTATGCTGTATTGATTAAACACTGACATAGTGCATTAATAGAGGAGAGCGCAAAGCAGAGGCATCAGCTCATGCACACTCCAAACATTGTTATGCATTAAAAACACTGTCTCCATAAAAATTGGTTGAAACAAAATTGCCCTTCTTAAAAAAATCAATGAATTTTTTGTGGAAAATCGGTAAAAACTGAAAATCATAAGTGTGATCGTTGGGCAAACCACATTATTATACATATCCTCCAGTTCTTTCTTTTACCCACATTTTATAAGAATTTCTAGCCTTTACTTGGATATTTATGTCAAAAAAGGGTAACATTACCTACCCACTTATTTTCTTGTTATCCCACTATATGGCTAATCAAAATGACTGTACTGTCCGGGCCACACTAGCCTGAGTGCAGCTAACAGCACCGCTTTTCACTCAGGCAAACAACTGTTAGGCTCAAACTGCCTGCACAGCTGGAATAGATGAGGTGCCATTTTGAAATGATCCAGGGCACAGCCTAGCAACTTCCCCCATGGGCAATGGCACAGCTAAACGTGCTGCATGCCATGGGACTCCCAGCCCCCGGCAGCAGGGCTATGGTCCCAGATCAGGTACTGAGCCCTGTGGGGAATCACTGGTCCATGCTGCACCATGCTTCAACCAGACACGTCTGGGGCCGCGTGTACAGACTGACAGAGCCTCGTTACCATGCCTTCCAGGTGCTCACACACAAGTGTCAGGCGCTGCACTGTTACCAGGGCCCTGTTCCTCCCTGCTTCTGAATTACCACAATTAAAAGACAGCATGCCGAAGCAATTTCAGCGACACTAACAGAACAGAGCGGCGGCTTTCCAAGACTGCTTGTAGAAATAACGTGCGGGAAATCTTCAGACGTCCCCAGCTGTAAGGACTTGATCAGTTGGGGGTCGGGGGGTTGGGGGGTTGGGTGGGCTGCGCTAAAGCAGTCTCTCTGTGGGGGGAGCTGGGTACCAGACCCGCTCTTAATGCTGCTCTGACACATTTGGCTACCAACAGTGGATGAGAAACAGCGGTGCTTTGAAGAGGCGGCCAGCAAATGCCACTGCGGTTCACCAAGAAAGCGACGCACAGCACATCAGCCCGCAGCTAATGAAATTAAGCTCTCCTGTCTCTGAAATGTGCCCCGGATCAGCTATTTGGATGCAAAATAAACAGACATTTTCTCATTTATTAATAATCCGGTGATCGATATTCATTCCACACCCCCCAACCCCCGCACCCACCCCGCCCCCCCCTCCAGCCTCCACGTCTGTGTGTGGCCCGCCTCTGTCTCTCCGGTTTTCGCGGGGCTAACGAAGTTCAACGGAGGAGAGCGCAGAAAATTTACGATGCGGCTCAAAGCTATTTGCTCACTCTGCAGCGCAGAGTCCCGATGGAAAGACGTGCGAAAGTCATCCCCGCATTGTGTGACGGGAAGCTGAATCTGTGGAAAAATCAAAACTGATTTATCGCCGCCGAATTCATTTGAGAGTTTAATTTAAGGGTATCTTTTGCGCAATGGGGTCTCCTTCCACACGCAGGATAAACGGCTCCATTCACGCTTCAGCGGCGCTCCTCTGTCGTCTGGCCGTCTCACGCCGTCCCATTCGATGTTTTACCGCTGTTCGCTCTGTCATTCACATCTCCACTTGCAAAAGGAGCACATTTTAATTGTAGGGAGACAAAACAACAACGCAGATTTTAAGCAGCTGAAACTGATTACATCTTTCCCATCTTCACACTCACTGGCTCAGCTTCCTTTCCTAATTCATTGACAGTCAACTACTGTATCAAACTATTTTCATACAGAAAAATCCTTCAATGAAAAGTCTTTTGAGACAAACGTCCTAAAACAACGTACATGTCTATGAACGAAGCGGTTTTAATGGTTTTGTAAGTCTTCTCACTGCCTGTTCCATCTTGCTATTCCTGTCTTTGAAGGAAGGCATCAATTTGAATTTAGCGCTTCCTCACTTTATTAGACAACCCAAGCTTAATAAAGCCACGTGTTCAAATGACATTTCAGAAACACAACCCACTCTTACATCTAGCAGGTGCTCATGGCACATGGGTATTTTTCGTACACCTGAGTGAAATGGACAGGCTCAAAAAGGAGCAGCTGTAAGCCAGCATTGAGGGATTGATTTTTGTTTTGACAGAGGTCCTCTGTGTCCCTCACTTTGCCCCCCACCCAGAACGGGACTGTCTCTTTACCCCAAACATGCTTTGTGTCACAGCTCATTTCACATTATGAAAGAATGTGCTTTGTGTCGCAGCTCATTTCACATTACGAAAGAATGTTCCCCTCATAGCGCAGCTCCTTGACCCCCCTTTTTACATTTCAAAAACATTTTTTCAATATGATCTCTTACTTTTTTTTATGTTTTGTATTTCTATGGGCCCAAGTCCCATGCCTTTATCATCTCTATTGCGATAAACAGACAATGATGGTTAAAAACTACAGCCCCCACAGTTCCCCACTGATGAGCTGGGCACGGTACAGACCACAGCACTGACCCGTAGGAGAGACCTACCTACTGACCCCACCTGCACTCAGCCAACTCCCACTGAACCCACTGCCAGTGCATATGCAAACGGAGTAATAACATCTACCAGCACACAGCGGCGGCTATAGACTCCTGCTTTCCATTCCTCCCTGTTAACGTGCGCGGGAGAGACGACACGGCCTGCGAGCGCCTGAGACGGTGGCGGGAGGGGGGGGTTCTGTCTGGATTGACTTAAAACGTCATCATCCTCACCCGGACGAGAGAGAGGCCCGGGCTCAGGCTCGCTGAAGTTTTCATTGAAAAGAACGGTTTCAAGTTCCCGCAAGATTTATTTACCTATTGTCTCGTGCCGACACTACTCTTTTTTATTTCAAAAGGTCGCTTTTTTTAAAATGAAAACTTTTTTCCTTTCGCCCTGATGTCAATGCGTGAAGCAGACAGGCAGACATGCATAAATTCTTCAAAAACCAATAAGATACCTCTTCAAAGAGTGTCAGAGACTTGAGCGAGAGGCCACGCTACACTGAAACAGACATCCTCGGGTTTTGATTAATCTTTTTATTTTTGACTGACAATCGAGACAACCGCACACCACTACTCACTTTAAAACTTTCTTTTTCATTTTCTTTGTAAACTAACTGGAATTAATATAAAACAATGTACAGAGGACAAGAGTGGCACTCTGCTGTGTGTGCACTACTGTACCCCCCTAAAGCCAGTCCAATGAAATGCCAGATTGGGAGAGGGCCCCTCTTTCTGATATCTGTTTTTTTGTAAATGCCTCCTGAGGAAAAAATTATTCTAAAACGTAAGCACTGTATCCATATTCCAGTTTTATTTTACACATTAAATCTCATTTATTTCCATTTCACTAGTTTCCATTTACATACCGGGATGATTATATACTAATATTAGTATGCAATAATAATTCTTCCAAAGTAGAAGCCAAAGAGTAAACTGCCACTGCCCTAAACAGGGCCAAAGCAACAATAAGATCAAACAATTTCTTCTTCATTCCAAAAAAAATTCTGTTTCTGAATACAGCTATCATCACACAGTCCTTTTTACAGATACACTGACCATAGAGAAAGACAAACTGACAACTTACAAACAGAGCCAGGAAGGCAGGTGGACATACAGACAGACAAACAGGAGCAAAGCAGGTGTGTGTGTGTGTGTGTGTGTGTGTGTGTGTGATGACCCATTCGGCCTGTGAGGCTGGACATGCAAACCGCTCTCTTTAGGGAGGCGACGTTCGCCGGGCAACTGCCGGGGATTCGCCGCAGAAAAGCTGGCCTGCCGGAGCCACGCCGCCGTGGCCGGCCGCGGCCACGGGAACGCCAAGGTGCACGGCACAGCCAGCAGCAGCTGCTTAGAGCGCGGCAGGACGGACGGCCGAGGTCCCATAACTCAGACCACATAAAACGCGCTGCCTTACAGGGATCGGCTTTCCCAGATGACAGAGTCATATGAAAATCAACACTTTCCCTGCAGTAACACTCAGCCATTACAATCACTTTATGTGCCGGGTCAACGGGGGGAAGGAAAGGGCCACGGCAGTGCCAGGGGACTTAGGCCAGTCCCGCATCTCGATTACCACAGGATCTCAGGGAGTATCACTTTCAAACAATTACACATCGTTTTTTTATATATATATGATGACGGTAAGTTCCTTCCATGCAGCGCAAAAAATTTGCTCAACACAAAAACAAAAAAAATAATGCTGTGTGCTGTAATGGTGATGAATTCAGGAGAAATCCCATTTCTTTCAGAGGGTTCTGAAATGTAGATATGAAAAGAATGAGCAGGGCAAAGCCACGCTCACGTAACACTGATTGTGTCTGTTTTTTTTAAGGGGGGAGACCAAAGGCGGCCAAACGTGCGAAAACAAAGGGCTGTTTTAATAACGATACTGTCATGAACTGGGAGCGAGGGTCCTGTACCATTATCGACATCTCATCTCCAGGAATGCCATGACACCATCAGCGGCCCGGATCGCACGCTCTTACCATCGCTTTGCCTTAAATGGGCTCTTATGTGCTCAAAGGGCCATGCAACGCAGGCACGAAACGGGCGGAAGGTGGGGGGGGTGGGGGAATGGGGGTGTGACCGAAATCTAATTAGGTGCCAAAGGTGGGTTTAATAAAGACAGAAAATATTTCAACTGTTTTCCCCAAGTGTTCCTTACCACTTAAGACCGACACGTTTCCTCCATTTTCAGAGACCTGGCCGGAGTCCAGAACACCCCATCTGGGCACAGTGCTGCTCAGGGTCCTGTATCAGTCACGCTTTGGATATGTCACAGCTCGTATATCAAACAGCAATCATCCGTGCCCCGGACAGCGCCATCAGGTTAACCCTCTCCTCCCTCCGCCTCACCTTTCTGCGCAAACACCCTCGCTACGCACCGTCGGCTCCTGCCAGCTGCAGGCTGCTCTGGGTTTTGGTTTCAGTTTTTCGGTTTGTTTGTCAAATTCTGCATTTTCTTTCAGAAGCCAGAAAAAAAAATGGAAAGGGCGAAATTACAGGTTTTTAAGTCTTTTTATATTTCTTTTCCGCACTTTTTTTTTCTGCCCTGATCTGAAATGCTCGATCATAACTGTGGGCCCCTTCACATCCCTGCAAACCCTGGACTTGGGTCGATTCCCCTCCCCCCAACCCGAGTTTGGTGCGAGAGCCTCCACTGGATGACACAGTTTTAAAACATTTTAAATGCGCTCACATATTGTAAATGCGCACACACACACTGTCGATTCTGCGATGTCCAAGACGCCAGGCGAGGCTGTGTGTAGTTCACCTCAGGGAATGCTTTCACCTTCCGCAGCATCCCTCAAGAGCTGAATTAACAGGGAAAAACAATCAACGAAGCATTTCCACCCTGGAAGCGTTTAAAAGAGAAAAACAGCCCCAAACCATAGATCTTTTATAATGAGTTGTCTGCGGCTCTTTACTTCTGGTGGATCTTTCGAGTCTGTCTCAGCATTTTTATAGTAATGTCAGAGATGAAAGTCAGAACCAAAGCAAACTAATTTCTTCTGATCGAGGACACAAAGAAAATCGTGCCGGCTTCCATCGAGCTCCCTTCCGGTCGGAGGAAGAAATATTAATTAAATCAAACATGCCTAAAATGATGCTAGCTGAAGCCGTGACCACAGTGTCGCTCTGTGTTTGTCAATGTGCCGTGCCAGATTTTTTTGGGGCTTTTTTCTGTTTTTTTTTTTTTTTTACCATCTGCGCGTTTAAGAGTTCTTGGTGGAAAATCATTTCATGTTGAGTTATATGTGTTTTAAAATTAAAATACTGTGGCATTTTTATGCCCTTGAAAGACTTACATGAATGAATCAAAATATGATAAAGCTATCATCAGAGATGAAAATAAGGGCAAAAAAACCAAAGCTTGGTAACTCCCTGTTCCGTCTCAACAAGTACCACTCTGCCTCCACCACCGACGTCTGGCACACAAACCACCTCCCACGGATATTTATATAAATATGATATTTATATAAATATTACACAATTTGCTGTAATTATGTACTTTTGTACTTTCTAAGAATACTTAAAGGATATTTAAATTTGGAAACAAAATCAACCATGGAATTAATAGAGAATTAACACAAAGGAAGTGCATCAAAATTAACTACTACTTTAAAACAGCATGTTTTTAATTGTGAACACAAAAGTAAAGCTCCTCTGAAGTACAATAAGTGCAATCATATATCAATGGCCTTGCAACCTGCACAGATTACCTGTGCTTTTTCTAAAGAACCATCAGGCTACTTATATCAAATTAATCTTTCCATCTAGAAGTTTGTCTTTATTGTCCACCATCTCAGCCAGCAGGGTGGATGTAGATGTTGTGTGAATGTTGTGTAGATGTGCCACCTCCATATGAGGGTTTAAATTGCAATGTCTTGTCTGGGGGGGCCTGATTTTTACAGGGTTGGCATGGTTATACATCTGCATGAGTGCAGCTACAGGTGGTGTTTAGTTCTGCTTCATAAATAGCACATATTAAGATTTTTAAAAATGTTCTTGATTTTTTAAACCACAATTCAGTTTAATTAACACACTATTTCCATATACAGTGTTATGAAAGAAGACCCTTTCTGTTGTCTCTTCAGCATTGGTCCTAAAGAAGCCTATGGTTTAGATTAACACACACTCATCTGGGCAGGGGTATACACACTCAAGCTTTTGATACTCTGTATCATTTTCGCCTATCTCTCAGTAATGAAATAGCCTGTCTTGTTTGAGCCAACAGAATTGTTTGTGTTGTCCTGTTTCAATGGAAAGGCTGTGAACACACAGTCTGTATTTGGTACAGATATGCCTCTGCTTAAGATCTGTCATTCTCTCTCTATATATATAAGTGTGGGAGGTCAGTGTTTTGTAGGGCTGAGGTTAGCGGTTGCCTGAAGTAGCAAAGGGCTGAATTTGTGGGCTCCACTTATGCCAACCACCCTGGCTGCTGTGTGCGTTTGTGTGTGTGTGTGTGTGTGTGTGTGTGTGTGTGTGTGTGTGTGTGTGTGTGCATGCGCATAGATATGTTTGTGTCTTTGTGAAATATGTGTGTCTGTGAATGCATGTCTCCTGTTGAGCTAATGTGTGTGTGTTAAATAGGTACATGTACGCTGTGGGTGTAAGGGTGAAAAAGACTTTCTTAGAGAGATCCAGAGCGCTTTTGGACATGCGCTGTTATTGTAACCCTGGCTCAGCTCCTGCAGCTCTGCTGGGTAGGCCTGATCCAGCGGCCCAGCAGCCCAGCCATGACTCCACTCCAACACATCCCTGCTGGATTCTCCTCCATTTTCACTAGACTGGGGAGAGCATAAATTCTGACGCACTCGATTTTCTGACGCTTTTTCGGGAAAGAGCTGCTCTTGTTTAAAGAGATATCACAATATTTCAGTTTAAACCAGTTTAATGGCTGTGTGTTTCAGAAAAAAAAACTATAGGAAAAATGCACCAGACTGGACTTAGCATCAGCACAATGACTGGAAGTCTGTGTAACGTTCTGGGAACTCCACCCAGCTCCTACCAAAACTCCAGACAACCAGAAAATACTCTCTATTCCCATGTGACCATAAGGGGTAGGCTGAACAGACCCCTTATATCAGGAAATACCAATGACTGGCTGTGCTGCTACTTTAGAGGCTGTGCTAATGACTGCCTGTGCTGCTACTGTACAGGCTACATGCTACTTATATCAAAGTACCAAAAAGGTAAATGAATACATTGTTCAATGGTTCTAAACATTACTGGTGTATTTCCTTATTTTTGAATGTAGAAGGGATCTCCATTCCCAAAACTTCCCATAGACTCCCAGCCACGGCACTACCACGAAGGTAATCAAGTGCATTGGTTCCCAAGGTATCTCCGTAATGCAAGCACAGACATCAAAACAGCACCAATAAGTTGCCCTAATGTTGGTAAGTGGACAAAGGGACTCAGTTGTCATAATGTCAGAGTCTCCTTTAAGGCTACAAAGCAGAGGATAAAAGTTTTACTGTCCCTGGGCCCTTCTGCTGAGGAGATTCTCATGATACGGTATGACTGAATGCCTCACTTGGCTCCTGGTTAACACTCTCATTGAAAACTACATCACTCGAGCAGAGTGTTCCAACCAGATCATGGCAGACACACTGCCCAAAAATTATCTTATTTTGTCTTGATTATTTTGTTGTGAAACATATATATATTACAACAATAATAAAATAACTGTGGGTGATGTAATGATGTCATGTTTTCGAAAGAGTTTTACATCCCAAGTGCCATGTGGAATGAATTTTACTCCATCACAATAATCATTAACAATTTTCAGATTATCATTCAATTGAGTAAATGTGAACAATTTATTCATTCAAGAGCAAGTCATCCTTAAACGGAGCCACATGTGCAGAGATATTCTGCCTCTGTGGTACTCTGGAGAATGGGTGCTTGGCAGGCTTGTGAATCTCGTGTGCGACATAAACCAACGGAGGGAAGCCAATCAGCAGCCTTCAACCAGCGGGGGGAAGCCAATCAGCAGCCTTCAATCAGGGGAACCACTGAGAGACAGTCAACACTGGAACCACTGACTATGTGTCAACAGTGTAAACACCAAACAGCACTCAGCACTAGAGCCTACGATTACCTGTGGAACTCTCACACTTCAACCGCAGGGAGTGTGTTAACACTAGAACCACAGGCAAATTTGGCTGACTGAACAACACTGAACCAAACCCTGTTTGTTCATCACCACGGGATCAAGAGAAAGAAATGACTAAAGTAACAGAACATGCATAAAATTATATATCTATAAAAATATAAAAACAAAAAATATTGAAAAATGAAAAATATAAAACAGGGAGAACCCGTTCAACATGTTTAGTATGTGAAAAATAAAAGTAGCAAAACAGTTGATGTATTAGCCACATTAAAGCCTGTCGATAGGCAGACTCTGGGTAGGGAAGAGTGACGCTGACACGCTAACTAATCCCACTCACAGCTGGCTTTGCTGAAGGGTTAGGATTATCTGTCGGTTTGACTCACAGTTCTGCTCCACAGAAAAATCACTTCATTTGCAACAGCTTGGTGGAAATACAGAGGTACTATTTGCTGAGTCCCCAAACCTGGAACCGATGTAAATGTAAAAAGTGAAAATGCTTCATCTATTTAAGCTTAACCCGATTCTCCTGTCGTATCCCTGTGTTCGATTTCGCAACAAAGCTATCATGGAAAAATAACACAGAGGTATTACGCGCACCAACGGCTGGGTTTCAGCAAGCTACCGCAAGTATTGCTGGGACCTTTTTTTAATCGCTCTCCACAGATGAAAGCACATGCTGAAACTCTCCAGCTTTTACTCCTTTTTATTTTGAGAAACACTTAACGGTCTGTCAGTACCTCGAGATTAAAACCGGGGTTTTTCCTTTTTTATTTTTTTTTCCTCAATAGGAAATTTCCCTCACAGGAAAGTATGAAATAATCCATCCAAGCCCCTGTCCGACTGAAGGACACTGACCGCACGCCGTTATCAGAGAGGCTGCAATATGAAACACCTTCCACTATTGAACACCTGACATCTAAGGGAGGGAGAGAAAACCAAAAACACCTTCAAAAGCTCACACTTAGACATGCACCGATGGCTGCTACTTAATCATCACCTCACAAACATTATTAACATTATTTAAAACTCAGATCAAAACTTTAAACATATTTTTCCGGGATTAATCCAAAATGGCGACTGAAAATTAACCATGAGAAAAGTGTTCCAGTTGAAGTATAACGTCAACAGTGACATGCAAAGGCCTGTTACAGCCAATATAAGACTTCCCAAGGTTTAAACACTGGGCACAGTGTTACTGTGGGCCCTTTCTGTCTTTCAGAAAGCCAGATCTACATGAGAGTTGAAAATGACAGGACTCATGTCGCGCTCGCTAGGCTGTCAGGAAGCGCAGGCTCTCCTCAGAAGAGTTTTACAGTCACCGGTCTGATAAGTGGCTCTGCATTAGCAGTTTACTTTTATTCAGCTATATAGTCCCCACATTTAACCATTAGTGGGTTTAAAGGCCATAAAACAAAGAATGCTGCCTTCAGAGCGCTTTTACCAGGAATTACTGCGTTTGTTTTGTGTGTGTTTTTTGTTTTGCTTTTTTTACTGGCTCTTTTCTTTCGGCTGGGATCAGAAAAGGCACCAGAGGAGATGGAGAGAGAGAGAGAGTGTGAGGGAGATGGAGAGAGAAAGCCAGGGACAGAGGAAGAGAAATAGAGAGAGAGAGAGAGCCAGGTCCCATCATGACGTTACAGTGTGGACACGACCGCAGCCGCCACAGGAACCAAAACTATTCTGCAAGGTTGGGTGCGCAGGCCACAGTCCCGAAAAGCTGCTGCTCTGCCAGGCCCCAGAGCCCTCCGGCACTGCCTGCCGGCCCGGCCCACGCGGGAGGGTACCGCAGCCTGCTCTTCAGTCTCTCATTTCCATACACACCACAACCAGCAACCAGCACACAGCATGCACTATTACTGGAGGGTGGGTGAGGACAAAACAAGAAAACCGACTTAGTCTGAACATACGTATATAATGTATTCTTTCAGCCTCTTGTGGTTTCAGTCTGGAAGAGGTGTGTGCATTACTTACCCCCAACTGCCCCTCCACCCCACTACTAAACATTGCTTTGCTTTTTTTCCCCCCTTTTCTAACCTGCTGGTGCCAAGACCAGATGTGCAAAAGTTTCTGAATGTAGCTATTCTAGCCCCTTTCCGCAGCCAGAATGAGGGGAATATTTGACTGCAGTCCACAGGAGACCCGTTTAATAATTCGGCGGTTGCGCAAGCCGAAAGGTAGCTTGGCTGGGGCCATGTTGACAGCATAACCAACAACATGATCCTAATGAGTTGGAAAATCCTCAGGCCCCCGGAGGACCGTCCAGATGCTACCGTCATGAGAAAGCTACTGTTTTATTGAATTTAACTTTTTACAGGCTGAAATTTATGGTGAGGGCATTAAGGCATCCCTGAAAGACATGGAGCGTGAAACAGTTTTGAGAGTTAATTTTTCGGCGTGGCTGCAGGTCCCCGCACCGCGCTCGGATGGGTCTGCAGGGGACTGTTGTTCTAGGTGTCTGTGTTCACAGCGGGTCTGCTAGCAATTTGCTAACCACGCTAACGTGCTTGGAGAGTGCCTCACCAGGAACGGAGCCTGGCCCTTAAAACGCCGTAAAACTTTACAGTGAAGCTCATTTTAACGCAACCTGCTCCATTTCTGGTTGAATCACTGCATGGTATTTTTTTTAAAGAACAGGGGAAAATGCTTAAGATCACCAGTTAAGACCTTCACAGTTTTGGAGTTGAATATACTTAAACTATTGAAAGAAGACAAGAAGCAACAAATAACTGTGGGTAAGTACGAATCTCCTAGCAGTCAGTGAAAGTGAAGAGCAGTGGATACCCAGACCCTGAAACTAGAGTAGATTTCACCCAGGCCAGTGACCAACACAAAACTCCCATGTGAGCCAGTTACCTCTGTGTCTGCACTCTCCCCTATGATCTGGTGATCCGTGTGTGTGTGTGTGTGTGTCTGGTCATCTCTCTCCCATTTGGGCCTTTTTGGTGTGAAAAGACCATGGAACAAAAGAAAACTGGTGGAGGGAGAGCACAGACACTGACGTCCAGTGAAAGGTTACCTGTTGCTTTGTAGACCTCATTCAGCAGGGCTTCACTGACCCCGCGGGACGCTCCGTTTCCCAGGCAATGGGTCCAGCTCTGGCTGATGGCCTGCAGCAGGAGAGTCTGCGCTCTGGTGGCTTGTATGGTGAAGTGGGGGAGTTCAAAAATACACTCTGTGATGGGAACAAAAGACCTCTTGGTCCTGCGGTGGAGGAAAAATAGAGAGAGAGAGAAAGAGAGAGACAGGAGAAGAGTGGCTTTAGCTGAAGTGGCAACATGAGCTGTATGTCCCAACACAGAGCAGCCAAGTGCAACAATACGTACAACTTCACAGCAAATGCGATGCTCATAAAAACCACAAAAAAATCCAGTCAGAGAATATCATTTTAAACCCCAGCCCTCTGCTACTCCTTATTTTGGGGTCTCCAGGTGGCTCATGCTGTAAAGACGCTCCTTCTGTAAGCATTCTGAGCGTGAACCCTGTGATTGGGTGCTTGTGGCCTAGCTGTGGTCTACGGCCAGAGGTCTGCAATGGTGAGGCAAAAATTGGCCAGTCTCACTCTGGAAATAAAGGAGGGCTAGTTCTGTTGGCCTCATTGCTCTACAGAGGTCACCCCATGAGATTCAGTGGTGTGTCTGCAGTATGTAAAGAAGAAAGGGTTTGTTGTCACCTGAATTGGACAACAAGCTTCATTATTTTGAATGGCTACAGCAAGAGATCAGCAAGTCTGGCTGAAGTCTGAGTTGGGGAAAAAGGTCAAAGTATTTTCAGGAGATGTTCTTAAAAGGGGCACGGAAGAACAGGGCCAGGGAATATGTTGCTACAGTCATGTGTTCCAGGTGAAGCATGCCACTAAAATGTAACCGAGAAAACAATACAGATTTTGAACATTAAGTTCGCTGGACCACATTAGCTCTTGTGCCAATACAGCTGTGGTGAGTAGAGCATAAGGAGGAGAACTTCTGAGGTAACAGAGAAGCTGTCCAGACCTTCCAGACGCTCCTTAGCAGTGTCCGTCAGTATCTCAATGGCCCAAATTTTATTCATATCAATATTAAATATTAATAATATCATCCCCATGGTAGATGTGTGAAACCTCGGCTTTGGCACAGGTGAAAAAAATTCATGTCCCACCACATCCCGAAATGCACGCATGACACATGTATGCCACGTCACAGCCCACGCTCTGTGCACGCACCTGGAAGCAGCATTCCCACCCACCTACAGCAGCACAGATCACATACCACAGGGCTGGGAATCCCCTCTCACACACTGCAGCGGACCGAAGCAGACACCAGAAAACCAGTTTCAGGGGGAAGGATGAGTGGTCTGCGTGCCTTTCCCGGAAACTTCCGCCCACAACCCCTTCCCAGTGCAAACACCCTAGCCATCCGCAGAAAAACCCCGGGAAACTCCCTTTCAAACGACGCAAAGGCAGAAAACCTCCAGGCATCTGCGTTCCTCCTCTGGGGCTTTCTGCACCAGGCACAGGCTCTTAAAAAGAGTGCGCAGAGACACACCAAAACCAAGCGTCATCCCGTTATGTTGATCACGCATCGGCTCTGTTCCACTCTAAACATGAGGAATGCTGCTTGTTTTCAGCTCTGTAAGTGTTTAACTGTTGCCGCTCTCTCCCCTATCCCCTCTGCTTTCGCTCCTGGGTGGTTCAGCGAGTGAGTTTACCGCTGCGACAGGCCTCACAGCCTAAGAGACAGAGGGGCCCACAGCAGGGCCCCCCGGGGGCCCAGGGGGCCTGGGTTAGCATTGCCCGAGCTCTCAGCCAAACCGAAGCAAACAGTAGCTTGACTAGATGAACTCAGCCATTCCTCTCTGCCGGATGGGCCTAAGTTGTAAAGGGGCCTATGAAAGCGTGAAGCTGGACTTTGAAGCTGGAGTTTGAGCAGAAGCTGAAGCTCTGCATCCAAGCTCTGGCCAAAGCCCCAACAATGAGGAGTCCTCAGCTTCAAATCCAGCCTCCCTGCACTGCCAGACTTCACACCTCCTCCTCAGAACTGCACAGTTATGGTCTGTTTCAGGCCCCTTAAATTTCACATATCCATTAAAGCAGGGCACTGTCTCCACACCAGCAGGTGAAGGGGCTGGTTTCTCAGTGCACTCAGTGAACCCGACTGAGATAGGAATCAAATGTGATTTGGCAGGAATGCAATGACTGCAAGTGGCTTAAAATAATAATAAAAAAAATCTGAGAAATATTTACATTTCAAATGCATTTCAATATAAGAAATAATGAGTTTAACATTTCAGACCGCCTGTAATTGATTTGACAGCTCATATGGGCATCAGTAGAACAAAGCTTAAATTTGGGGCTCTTAAATGAGGTGCCTCTTGCGAGCATCATTCCCAAACTGGAAACGGGGAATTTCACTGACATCAGCACATAAGAAACGCTGTGGATGAAAGGTACCGGCGCCACGCCATTCTACGACAGAAACAGCCCTTTTACCGCATTTCTCGCTCAACTCTAAATGACCCATTTGAACGCGCATACTTTCTGAACACATAGCGAGGCTTCGTCTCAAAGTCAGCGTCTGAAACAAAAGGGAAGACTAACCCCCGGAGGACTGACAACAGAAACATTCCACATGCAGAGCCAATGTGTTCAGAAAGCCACTTCAATGGGGACTGGCAAGGGATGAAAGTTTGTTTGATTATACAAGCATTCATAATGTTCAAGAGTGCCGTCGTGTGCATGTGGCCCTCTAAAACTTTAATTACACACCTGTATAAATTATTTACATGCAATGCGCTGCTAATAACAGCATTAAATGCTGGCTAATCAAAACCATTATGCCAATTACACTGTTTTGCAAATGCTAAATTTAGAAACTGCTGATATAAGGTCTAATGCTGAAAAATAATTGCAAAGCACATACATGTGTGGAATTCTGATTGGTTGACTCAGTGCTGGGCTTCTTTATTTCTGTTCTACTGATCAGGAATGAGGAAATCCATATTTAACCAATCAGGATAATATTTTACCATCTAGTCTGATTCATTGATTGACTGACTGATTGATTGATTGATCATAGCGCTTCAGTCAATAGTTTGTCATAGTATGGAATATTGCATAAATGCAATGAAAAATGTTACGGCCAGACCAGAGTTAATACAGCGGAACTCTAATATACAGTTGGTTAAGAGGTACGAAAAATTGAAAGTTTGACTATTTAAAAACTGAAAGCCGTGTCGTGCACTGTTTTATCAGCTCCAGTAGGGCTCCACAGTGTGGGGTAGCTCCAGCAGGGCTCCACAGTGTGGGGGAGCTCCAGCAGGGCTCCACAGTGTGGGGGAGCTCCAGCAGGGCTCCACAGTGTGGGCAAGCTCCAGCAGAGCTCCACAGTGTGGGGGAGCTCCAGTAGGGCTCCACAGTGTGGGGGAGCTCCAGTAGGGCTCCATAGTGTGAGGGAGCTCCAGCAGGGCTCCACAGTGTGAGGGAGCTCCAGCAGGGCTCCATAGTGTGAGTGCGCTCCAGCAGAGCTCCACAGTGTGAGTGCGCTCCAGCAGAGCTCCATAGTGTGAGGGAGCTCCAGTAGGGCTCCACAGTGTGAGGGAGCTCCAGCAGGGCTCCATAGTGTGAGGGAGCTCCAGCAGGGCTCCACAGTGTGGTGGAGCTCCAGACAAACTCCTGGGTGAAATGGCAGGTTGAGGTGTGGGGCAGCCTTGCCCCTAAGCCCAGGCACCGGCCCCGGTGCCTACTGCAGTTCTCAGGGCATTTCTGCCTGTTGAGTTTAATGCTCCCGATTTGTACAGTTTTTTTTCTTTCAGAAAAGAAAGACTTAAAAATTTCTTGGCCTCCACTGTAAGCCTGTGATTTTTTTAAGTTCTGTTCCATTTTGCGCACTGGGCTCTCTTAACGATCAGCGGCTTCGACCTTTCCTTGGCTATTTTTAGCTGCCACAGGAGCGCTGCAACTTTTACGACAGATAAGGGGGGCCGGGACTCCAAACTGAACTGAGATCAGTCGTGCAGCAGCCTGTGGACTGACCACAGGGATAATCATGGGAGTGTCGGTGAACAGGTCGGGGGGCGGAGGGGGTGGGGGGTGGGGTTTGGGGCTTGCCAGCCTCTGTAACTGTGTCTCCTTTTTTTAACAACATGTAACTTAAGAATAATCAGGAAAGAGGTAGTTATAGCTACTAAAGTCTGCTCGCCCAGAACATCTGTGGTGCTGTACAGGGGCTGGGGGGGTAGAGGCTTGCAGGTCGTACATTATTCTCTCGGGGAGAATAATTCCTAACATAACCAGCAGAACAAGAGTCTCATTAAAAAAGCAGCTTGGAGAGACTCCAGTACAAACTGAGGAAAGGGAGAACTGGCAGGTCTCCGCTTTGTACTTCTGTGGACAAAAATACATTTGTCTTAATTAAGGGTCGCTTGAAACTGGGGTTAGAGTGTAAAACTGGTGGAGAATGGAAGCAGGGCTGGCCTCGCTGTGGGGCTTTCTTTAATCACAGAAGTGAAAAACATGGATGCTAAGTCTCAATAAGTGGATCAGTTAGTCAGTATGAAATGCTGCCTGGCTCTGTGTATGTATGTAAATGGTGTGCGTGTGTGTGTGTGTGTGTGTGTGTGTAAATGGCATTTGCATGTGTGTGTGTGTGCATGTGCTGGTGTGTGTAAATGGCATGTGCATGTGTGTGCGTGTGTGTGTGTGTGCTGGTGCTGCAGCTGATGGCCTCTCTAAAGGTCCTGCGCTCAGCACCTGGCAGTGTGAGGACCATGGGGGAAGAGCCGCCCATCCTTTTAAAATCAACACCTTTCCCTGCCGGAGAGAACATGGAGGGGAGCAGCTGGCCCTGATGGTTTACATAGAGTCCCAGACAGGGCTTGGATCCTGTGAGCAGCTTCATTTCACTTATTACTCACAACCTGCGCGGCACAAAAATGATTCCCTCATTTTTTCCAAAATAACGTGGCCGGCCCTGAGCTCTACACCCCTGGGGTGGGGGGGGGGTATGGCGGCAGGAGAGTGGCTGAGCTCACCAGCGCAAGGTGAATCACAGGTGCGTCCTTTGTTTTTGAGTGTCACGGCACAGCCACCTGCACGCACAAATACAGCAACGGCCCCGACAAACAAACATTCTTTCAAACTGCAATCAAGTTTGCAAGCCGCCACCCCCTTCCCTAAACAAAACTCTTGCTTTTCAATGCAAACCATGTAAAGTCTACTTTTATCTGCTTTTCACTGCCTTTTTAATCCCATGGTTAAAGAATAGATGTTGCCGTTGTTTCTCTTGGTAATTTTCCTTTTATCTCGGCATATTTGCAGGGTACACATCGAGGCAAATGTAATCAGTTACTCCTGACACATTGGTCCCATAGATCAGGAGAGATGACCCTGCTGATACTCTGATATGAGTGATGACCAGGTCTCCATAAATCATTCATCTCTGCTTGCTTCCCTCTCTAATTGGCCATTTAAAAGCAGCTTGATGTCTCAATCACTCTTTCGGTATCAGCAGCTAAACAACGTTCAGAAAAGGATGAATCTCTTTTAGAAAACAGGCCTTCAAGTGAGTGCTTTAAAGATTCACCTGAATGGTACTGCCCACCTTCAACTCTCTCTCCCACACACACACACACACACACACACACACACACACACACACACACACACTATTGTTACTTTGAGGACTTATCTGTAACTAAAGAAGGTTACATGACCAGTGACTGACTGCAGTGAAAGGTTTCTCCATAAACATCATGAGTGACAGCATGTTATTACATACAGTTTCAAGTATCTTAAAATTCATATAAAATGTTGACTTGATAAAACTAACTTGGGCAATACCTTGGAATGTAAAACAACATTGCTTTCTGTATCCGTCCACATGTTTCTGCATTGCAACATAACTGAATGAAAACGCACCTGCAGTTCACAGAGATGGACTAGAAGGCTGGACATGGAAAATGTTGCTCATGTCAAAATCGAGAGTGCGGATAAACAAACAGACCAACCATTCATTTTACATGATGATAATTATCATGCAAAATCCATTATCCATTCCATAAGCCTGGAGTAAAGGAAATATATATCATACCCACAAATCACATGCAACAGCCAAAATGGAAAAGAGTTACGCCTTTTATTGCAAGTCGGGAAAAACCGTTCCATTCAGTCTGGTTTGTGTAATCCTACTCATGATACGGAATCTAAGCAGGCATTCTGCATTCACCTGCATTCAGTACACGCACAGCTCCTCTCTCTCTCAGTTAAGACAGCCCACAGAGCCTTAGCTGAGGTACTTGAACAGACACCTGCCTAGGGACCGCAGATGAAAATTAGCCTTGCCTAACTCTGGCACGACACACCAAGCAGTAGTGCTGATGTTAAACATGACACATGGTCCATGACAAATATGAAATTAAAGTATGAAGTAAAGAGCCACAAGAGCTCTATGTGGGAGGCCTTCAGACCTCAGTAAGACATGACCAAAAAAACAATACGCTGGACTGAAAGACTGTACATGGAAGGCCTTTCCAAAGCTATCCCCGTTCAACCCGACTCCAAAAAAACACTCTAACGAATGGCCTGAAACCCCTGTGGGCTCTTTTCGGAGAAGGCTTTCACATGCCGTAAGTGTGTCAAAGGTGCTAATACAGAAAGGCACTTTTGCAGCTATTTCCGTAAATACACCAAACCCTTGTTATAGTGGACCTCGTTAAAATGGATTTCAGTTATAACGGACTATTTCTGCTGTAACAACATGTGTGGTCTATTCTGGTTAATGTTGGACGAGTTCAGACCTCTAACCACCAAAGCTTTGGTGTCGGCAGTGTGGGGAGGATCACTTCTGGAACACGGTTTGTGTGTGTGCCAGTGTGTGTGCCACAAGTGATCGATATTTGTGTGTGTGCCAGAAGTTTTCAATATACAGGAAAATGATTGTGTTGTAAATTCGACTCAGTGTTTACTTACGGTGGACCTCTGTGTGCAGAGGACAGACGCCTTGCCTGAATAACAAAGAGTGTGCCTGGGTGTGATGGAATAGTACTGGTCAGCAGGTAAGATGGTCTGATGTAGCTGGTAGAGTGTAGCGGACCTCTTGAGAATTGTTGTACACCGAACTCTGAGTAAATATGGCTTGTTACCACAGCCAAGGTGGGTCTAATGAGGGTTCAGTGTACCAGTCATGTTCATGATGGGTACAAGCAATGTATTAGTACATACTGAAGGTGTTGAGATGAATGGGCCAAAGAGAGATTAGTCAACATATTCGTCCCTTTCTGTTTGGGACGCAGGATACTGTATGGGACAGGGGGATGGTAAAACCTGAGCTACAGACCGCAGAAAGTACAGACTCAGATCTCACCTCAGATAAAAAAATGAGCATTAATAAACACAGCAGGAAACACCTTGGTTGAGGAGGACCTGCCACGTCCCTAAAACAACCTGTAGTGCGGTGTGCAGAGGGACCCCCGCCATGTCTGTCAGCAGCCACCAAACCGCCTACCCGGTGACGACATTTCCTTCTGCGCCATTTCTCAATACACCCATTGATCCATGTTACCTATAAAATAAAACTGCTGAACACCAGATGTAGCGGTATGACCTTCCCGCGAATTTTACGGCCTCGCGGTTTAACAGACTGTGGCGCACGGTGGACTGCGTGTGCTCGCTGATTGGAGCCCTGAGTGCTTTTTCGCGCATCGGAGATCGGAATGTTACGCCGCTAGACGACGCGTCTCAGAGGTTATCCAGAAAGTTAGCCTGGTCGGTGCGCACCGCCCCCTTTCCCAGGACCCTGAGACCCGCGGCTGGGCAGCGGATCCGCGAATGACTGCTCTGCACTGCAATGGATGTTGCACATCTGTCCTATACTTCTCTAATAACAAAACAATCCTGGCTTTTATCTGTTTTTTCTAGGTCAACGGCACTTGGCAAACGCGTTCTGTTAATTAGAAACCACTGTAAGAGCAAATAAAGAGCGGTGCAGGTTTGTGCCAATTCGAGGCACTCTGCCTAAAATCCCCACTCTTAAGTGCATCTTCTGTTGGGTGAGGAAGATCGATAGACTTCTCATCCGCTCATTAATTTCTGCCATATGTGGTCCATGGAAGGACTCCATTACCAAGTAAACAATTTTACTTTTAGAATAAAAAAAAATATGTTCACTTACAACTGAAGTCTTAGAAGTATAAAAATTATAAAACTGTTTTATTGAGTTTTTAATAACAGGGTTATGTTAATTAACATCATGGGCATCACAAAATGAACCAACAATGGAAATGAAGACAGGAAAAAAATGCCTATGGGCCATTCCTGTTTACATCATAATGTCTAGAGTCAGGGTGTGACCCCTACAACAGCATGCTGACCCCCCAAACTCTGCACCTAAAACAGCACTCTGACACCCCTAACTGCCCCTACAACAGCAATATTAAACACTTGGATACTAAACTCTGGAATATAAACACCAGGATATTAAACAGAACATGGATGCATGTCTGCTTTGTGATGTCACATATGTTGGATCAATATAACATGTGGTAGTCATTTAGTCCAATATATGCAAATGACAACATACAATGATCATAATTTTTACCAAGGGTCTGTATAACACTTTGATCTGGAAGAATAAAATATGTAATTTATGCACAATGTAAACATAAAAAAAATCTTAAAAGGGGAAAATATATTTTCCATTTTGCTGCTGTCTCTGGAGGGTCCTGGGATTCCAGGTCCTCCTCTCCATAGGAGGCACACAAAACCATGTGACCACCAGCTAGGCTAAGCGACACAAAGCAGGGAAGCCAGAGACAGGAAATCAAACACACTACCCTCCCTCAGACATCTTTAATATCCTACAAACATCAATAAATTAACTGGGGAAACAGTGCTGTGCCATGCCAAGCATACAAATGACTCCCTCTTTCCCGTCTGATGCGCTCCAAGGCACGCAACAGTAGAGATATACGGTGCAAAAATAAAAATGTCTCAGGAACGTGAGAATAATTCATGTTATATATGCGTTTTGTCTTTATTTAAATAACACATGAACAGCGTAATGTAACGTCAACCCAGTGACTGGACACTGCAAATCTATTTATAACCATCATGAATATCGTTATTAATTGTAGGATCTCATTAATGGACTGATTTTCAAAAGGAAAACAAAGTCAAAATGGTAAATTCCAAGAAATACAGTTGTGATTCCATGCTCTTAAATGGATTTGCTGTCAGAGGCATACTGGCAGGCAGGCTGGCTGGCTGGAGTTCATAAAACGCTGCAGGGAAGGTTTTGCCGTTAAATTACGAGCTGTGCCCGGGCGGCTCTGGTGTTGGGCCGGAGCCGTCAGGTGCCTTTGCCATGGGAACCATTCGGGGCACGTGGGGGTTTGTGATCGATGCAGGTGGCGCTTTCTGTTTTTACGGGGACCCTTTTTAACCGGGATAACAGGTTTAACAGCCAGGCCAATTGGAGCTCTCGGCAGGGTCCCTGTGAAGTTGGCAGCCTCGACACTGCCTTTCATTAAGCCTAAGTACTGCATGATGCTTTTCAGCTGCACTCTAATTCACTGCGAGCGAAAGTTCATTTAACGGCACTCTGGCTTTCTTGTGTGCTGAGAAGTTAATTGGGGGGGGAGGGAGGGTTCTGGTTTGCACGGCACAGTGTGCTCACTGCCTCAATCTTAAAGCCAATCCCTGCTGAGCAGAGAAGTGATACTTACATAGTATTAGAATTTATTTGTATAGTGCATCTCATAGACATCAGCCACAATGCACTTTACATTAGGCCCTGGCCTTAACCCCCACAAAGGCAAGCTTAAGGCAACGGTGACAGGGAAACACTTCCATGTAAGGCCAAAGCTTTATGTGTGAAACGGGCAGGAGAAAACCTCAGCAGGAACCAGACAGGAGGGTCCCTGCTGAGGGGTTCCTAAGAGCGTCCTCTTAAACCAAACACAACATCTCATCACGTCATCCGTCACTGACAGTGAGATATGGGCAGGTTTACTGTTTAACGACGGCAAACGCTCGTCGCGGTTACATATTAGCAATGATGTGGCTGCGGATACCTGATTGCTCTTTTCTCAGGACAAAGAACGAGCAGAATGGACCGCCTTCCCTTAGCACAGCCCCGGAGCTGGGGAGAAGATCCCACCAACGTTCCCATGGAGACTGGGACACACACATACGGCTCCCAAGCTGACGGTGCTGCAAGCGTGGGAGCGCGTTCCAAATACTGCAATGTAAACTCTGTGGTGCAGTGAGGCCTAAGCTCTCCTCAGCACAGGTTTGAATATCGTGATGCCAGTGCAATTTGGGGGGGGTGGACTGAAGGGGAGCACGGTCCCTGTGGAGGTCTTAACATCGCCGTGATCACCTGACAGGGCCCATCGCTCCGCTCGGGATCCCCACAGTCAGGAACATGGTGACATCACCTCTTCTCGCTATCCCGCCAATCAAACGTTCCGCTGTGATGCCAAAACCAGAAGGGGATAACTTACCCCTTCAATTACCTTCGTAATGGAAAAGCTGATTCTGAAATTAACATAACAAAGCTACCAGAGATTGACACCGCAAACTGAGAGAGGTTTACTGGAAGAGCTTTCCAACCCCCCAGCCTCCCTCCGCCTTTCTGAGCTCAGAGCTGGAGAATCACACACTTCGGCCGAAAGAACACAACATCTTTGAAAGAGTTACATCACTTCTGAAAGGTTCCCAAAACAAACATAAATAAATTAAATTAAATACTACCACCTGGTGGAGTTTCTGTTTATCTAGTGAGCGGCTGTCACTCCAGCCAAAGACTTCGTTTTCAGGTTCAGGAGGGGGTTTAACTGCTGGTCTGTCAGCCCGCCTCACCGTCAGTCTCCCAAGCAGAGAGCTGTCAGTCCCCATTAATGAGCGGCTGCGAAAAAACACCGCGAAGCGCGAAACACCTCGCCTGCAGTCAGCAGCATCGGGGGGGATGGGGGCTCAAAGAAGGCCAAGAATGCCTCCGTTTAGGCTAGGTCAAATATGAAACAGGGAGGAAGGTTAAAAAAAAAAAAAAAAAAAACTCAGTTATCACTTCGCAGCCTTTAGGAGAAAAAAAGAGGTGATTATCAGAAGACGGTGATTAACCTGAATGAAGGAAGCATCAGAGAAAAAGGCACAAAGTGCTGTTGAAAAGTCGGAAGTGAACAAATTAAAGCTGAACAGAAATTGGCAGATGCAAGTCTTGGTAAACAGCAAACAGGGATATGACAACAAACAGCTTTGCTGCCAGTACCTGTGAACACGGCACCAAAGGCATGTGAGGAATACGGCCAACACTGCCGGGCCTGTCACAGGCCTTCAATTAATGAGCTCTGTATCTGCTCACTCTGCAACAAAAGAATGTGGGATATTCAAAATACATATTTTAATGTCAGCGGAGCTTCGTGCGGCTTGTCAGTGATTATCTTTACCGGCAAAGCCCTTTAAGGCAAAAACAATGGGGCACTATTGATCTTGACTGACTGAGATGAGAAACACAGCCACTGTCAGAAAGAAAAATAACATCCTCCTCACATCTGAGTGTGGTGTTAGGAGTTAAGCTGAGCGCGGGGCAGCGGGGGGGTCTTATTAGGAGCAGAGAGGCAGTGGGGCGGCACTCCGGGGTGCTCCTCCTCGGGACCATGTACAAAGAGCCCAAAAAGCCAAAACCATATGCACCCCTGACATGTTTAAATCTAAACTAATAGAGGGGAATCGATTTCCATGCAGGCGTTTTATAGTGCCGTGTGTATATATATATACTTATACATCACATTTTCCTGTGTGTGTGTGTGTGTGTGTGTATGTGTGTTTTTATACAATGAATGTGTGAGTGTGTGCTCATGTGCATGTGTGTTCTAGAATGTGTGTGTGAGTGTGTGCTCACACATGCCTGAGTGTGTGTGTGTGTGTTGTTGTTGAATGCATGTGCATACTGCCTGCAGTGTTATGCATGTCTGAGGAGAGCTCCCAGATGTGGCCTGAAGGACACCAAGTTGGACAGCCATGCATTTTCATCTCCAAGGCTCACTCCTGGTGTTTGTGTTCACCCACCAAGCCAGCACCCCTCCGCCCTGAGCCCCGCGCCCCACCAGCCTTCACATTAACACTGCTCTCATGGGGAGATTCCAAATGATTCATCTCGTCTGTCTGGGGTGGGGGGGGAAAAAATACAGCCAAATGTTTTACATTTCGCCAGATTTGTGAAACTATGTGAGAAACTGTATGCTGCTCCCCGATGACTCCCTTTTTCTGCTCTTCCCAGCCGCTCAGCCTGCAGGCTCATCCATCACTCCCAGCCCACAAAAGCCTCTCTCCCTCGCTGCATATTCATACTGAGCCTGCCACGCCCACTCCGCCCGCCCACACCACCCCGCTGTCCCAGGATGCACTTGCTGGCCATGGCCCGCACTGTGTGGCGTCTGCTTTCATTTCCTGGCTGCGATTGGGCGATACTTCTGTTGTTGGGATCTGGATGAGACTCCCACTGCTGCGGGCTGCCTCAGTCAAGTTGGGATACCAGAGTCTTGGGTCTGCCTCAGTTCCCAGCTGCCCCTCGGGGCAGTTCTCAGCTCAGCCAGAGAGCGCTTTGCTGAACGCCCAAAAGCTGCCACCCTCACACCCTGATCAGAACCAATCAGCTATGGACGCACACAGAGCAGGAGCTTATCAATGCTGTGTGCCCAAAAAGGGGAGGGGCTTAGCATTACTGTGTACCCAAAAACAGGAGGAGTTTATCATTACTGTGTGCCCAAAAGGGGAGGAGCTTATCCATGCTGTGTCCCCAAAAAGGGGAGGGGCTTATCATCACTGTGTGCCCAAAAGGGGAGGAGCTTACCCATGCTGTGTGCCATGAAAATGGTGGAGCTAATCAGCTGTGTGCCCACAAAGGGATGGAGCTAATCAGTGCAACGTATCCACAAAGGGGTGGAGTCAATTAGTGCTGTGTGCCCAAAAAGGAGCTTCATGGGACCAGATCCTTCCAACATTAGTCTGACATTTTACAGCATGAGCTGGTGAAGGCAGAAACAGCCCCCAGGCTAAATAGTGTTTCATATGAGGGGACCAGCACGACAGTGGGCTGTAACTGCCGCTGTCCACACACAGATTGCCTGCGCTGTGTTTCTGGGATACAATCCTGGACTTTACACCACCTGCACCTAACATATATTCCCACATAGTGCTGCACTTGCATCTCACCATACCACAAAAAAACCATGAACAGATTGTGCACAAGTCCATAAATGTACAGTATACAGGTTCAGGCCATATAAATTCAGTGCAAATGTTGACGTGTGGCGCACACTAACCAGTACTGCGGCAGCCGGAGGAGCTTGCCATACAGCGCGGTGCTGAAGGAGGGAAGTATGGGAGTGAGGGGCAGGAAGGAGCCGTCCGCGTCCATGGAGGTCAAACCAGCCTGGAATCCAAACACCTGCAGGAGACGAGAGGAGGAAGAGAAAGAGGGGACAGGACAGACGAGAAGGAGGAGGAGAAAAGAGAGAAAGGAAAAGGAGTGAGAGAAGAAACAGAAATACAGCAGAGAGGAGAAAAGAGGGGTGAGACACTATGAATTACTCTGGCTCCTAGCATCACACACTAGGCGAAACATGTCAGCTCTCATTGTCTAACTCTAAAGCCTGTTCTGCACAGGTAACACTCGCCAGCACCCCTGAGTAGAGTGGAGTCCTGTCAGAACTAAACACAAGTGGCATGGCTGTCTTCAGCAGGCAAACCTGGCCCCAGATCAGCTCCCAAAGGCAGGGCTCAGGCACTGGCTTCAGCAGACCTGACCCCAGATCAGCTCCCACAAGCAGGGTTTAGGCACTGTCTTCAGCAGATCTGACCCCAGATCAGCTCCCACAAGCAGGGTTTAGGCACTGTCTTCAGCAGACCTGACCCCAGATCAGCTCCCACAAGCAGGGTTTAGGCACTGTCTTCAGCAGACCTGACCCCAGATCAGCTCCCACAGGCAGGGTACTGTCTTCAGCGGAACTGGCCCCAGATCAGTTCCTACAGGCAAGGCTTAGGCACTGTCTTCAGTAGACCTTACCCTGAATCAGTTCCCAAGGACAGGGCTTAGGCACTCCATCCCCACGCTTGTCACTTTGCATCAAGAGCACACCCCATAAAACTGTAAAACAACCAGTCATCGAGCCGCTCAGGGGTCACACCAGCCTCGCGAGGGTGACGCAACGCAAAGCACTGGGCTGAATTTAGGAGAGTGGGTAAACGCGTTAATGCACAGAGAGGAGGTAAAAACGCGATGCCGAGATAAGGGGATTTCTGATGCGCGGAAACCCAGCCTGCCAGTGTTTGCAAAGGCATTACGGGCCAGTCAATCAAAACACGGTGTCTGTTACTGACCACATGCCTTTTAATTATGAGGGAATTACCAGTGCTCCTGTTACAGCCACAGTGGATATAGCCTGCGTGTATGTTTATGTACGCGTACATTAGTGCTTGACGTGGCCCATCTTTAATAAGTGCCATTAGGACAGGGCTGGGCCCACCTGTGATAACAACAACTGTGTCCCCCAGCTGTGTGAGTGGAGGGGGAGCCACGCCACACCAGGCCGAGCTGGGCCAGGCAGAACCCCACAGCCCGTCACTCTGGGCCCTAGGCACTGAGGAGGGTTAACACTGATTGGAGAAGATATCCATCTCTCGCTGACAGTTGCTGACCCGTAGCAGGCTGGTGGGTGGATATGGAGCACACATGCAGTGGGAACCTGCTGTACTGAAATCCTCCCGGCCCAACAGCTTGAAGACAGAGAAGGAGCAGTGAGATTTCACTGACTCAAAATGGAAGGAGCTACCATGCAGTATCAGTGACTCAGTAAGATGGACCAATGACCGCATTTGGCTGTGAATGAAAAAACATTTTTGATTGGCTCAAACAGGTCAATGATTGACAGCTGAGTGTGGCTCCACCCTGTCAGGGTTCATGAAGCTTCCTTCCAGCCTACACTATTTCATGAATTCCTGCACTGACTGAATTGAAATGGAACCGAACCAAAACCAGACCGACAAACACAAGGGTTGGTCTGGCAGGTTGGTAACCCCACGCATTTCGAATGAGGCTACCCAGTACATACAAGCAGTAACCAACTAAGGTTCAGAAAAACCCAAGTAAGTTACCCAAACACATGCACATGAGGGACCCAGTAGATTCTTCTCAATGGACTGTCACTGGTTGTTGGCAGAAATGCATTATGGGAGAGAGGTGGCACTTGACCAGTGGGAGTAAAACGGGGTCCCTCAGGCCGGAGTGTAAACAGCAGCACAGACACAGCCTGCAGAGAGCAGCTATAAAACAAACAGACCCGCCTCCCATAAACCAGGCACAGCTTTGCTCTATCAGCTCCCCTCTACCATGCTGCCGCTGGCCACCCCAGACCACACTCACAAAGCCACTCTGAGAGCGCCTCTGCCTGGCTCCACACTCGCCTCTCCATAAACGGAGGATGGGTAAAACCAATACACCAAACCGCTGGAGTGTGTGTGTTTGTGTTAGTGTGTGTGTATGATACATGACTGTAGAGTGTTTGTTCATGTGTGTGCATGTTAGTGTGTGTGTGTACGTGTGTACAAGTTAGTGTGTCGTGTGTTAGCGTGTACTTTTTAGAGTGTGTATGTGTGTGCCTGTTTGTGTGTGTGTGTGTGTGGGGGCAGGCTGAAGTCGAGCCTTGCGTTTTAGTATCCCACTGTAACGTTTCTGATTCAGTGGGGGGTCTGTGTCATATGACCACCGGGTAGTAATGGAAACAAGGCATGTGACCACAACTCTTGGCCTGTACTACGCAACAGCTATGAGCATCTGCGTAACAGAGTGCATCACTGCCACAAGCCATGAGCATCTGCTGTTTACAGACAGGACTCAAACCCAGGGAAAGTGCCTGTCTGGACATACCCAGGGTATACACAAAACTCTCATCTCAAGACCTCTTACTCAGCATGTTCCTGGTATTGAATGGCTAAGTACACATTTTCCTGGTAGTTTTATTTTAATTTCAACTACAGCATGATCCCTTGCATCCAAATTTTCATGGATATGTGAAAATCGAAAGTGTACATGATGAAAAATGAATATGATAGCCAAAGAAATGTAAAATGTTTTTTTGGATTTAATTTATTTAACACATTGATTAAATACACCAAAAGTTTTATAAAAATGATCCAACATAAACAATAAAAATACAATTTCACAACACAGCTTTCTCAGCTTAATGCGGTCTAGCTAAGTGACAGCAGTTCAGTATTTCTGGAGTGTTTATTACACAGTTGCCTATCCTATAAGTGTTCCATAGGGAAAAATCCTTGAATTTTCTTTTCACAAACAACAATATCAGAGTTAGGTATACTGTTTCTTCAGTCACACACAAGCTTTTGTTTAGTCTGCAAATGATCACGTTAATAAACAAAGCAATGCTATCCTTTACTTTTTTTAAACAGCAATGACATCTAACCACAAAATATTGCAATGAAGAAAGTAGGGAATTAGCAAGGTCATAATTTAAATGGAAAGCCATTCTTTAATTTTTCTCAGGCATCATACTTTGTCTTTATTTTGATCTGAGCAGGCCATTAATGTATAATAAGTAAAAACCTCTGAAATCCAAACAACATTGGGTAATCTGGGTTGTGAAATGCTGGAAAGAAAGAACTGGATATGTGGGACTATGTACTTTTTTTCTACATTTTAATATAAATTGTCATGGCAGTTTTTGAGCTTTTTTGACTACATACATGTTATTGATTATTGTAGTCAGCAATGTGTGATGACTGTTCTGGTACAAAATGTTGCCATGCACAGACCATAGGCAGGCACAAACTATGCACTGGTTGGAACTGAAGATCATTCAATGATTTTTATATACATGAAGTCCATAATTATTATTATTGCCATCATAATTTGATGAGCAACTGATTGTGTATACTTATAAATGAGACTGAATTATAAGTAAAGGAATGCACTAATTCCCAATAAAATGCCCTCATGTGCCCTTGATGAGAGGACAGCATCACATTTAATCTTTGCATGCTGGGGTTTGCCTCATTGTTTGTTTGTTTAGCTAACCTCTCCTCATTCTTCCTGATCACACTCACATACTTTAAAAGGGGGAAGTGGCTTTTCTCGTCAAACCGACTCCCCCCAGACTATTGTCTTTGTTTGCTTCCGCGTCATTCCTACGTCACCCATCTGCGAGCGGTGGGGTCCCCGGAGGAGAGCGGGGCGGCAGCCACGACAGGGACTGTGAATGAGGGGGGCGGGGTCTCTCAGGCTGACCCCAGCGGCTGAACATTAACCCCAAACTGACCTGCTGATAAGAGCTGTCCTGGACACCTGGCAAACATCCCAGCCTTAGAAAAACAGTGCGAGGCAGTCCATCACAGCCCCCACGCCACCACTGGATTAGACCAGTGGTTAAGCATTTGGAGTGAGTGCTTTATTCAAGGCTTAGGGGGAAAAAAAAGGGACGGTTGCAATAGTGTTGTTACTGGGACGATCCGCAACCCTGTCGGGGTACGTTCAGCATTCATGGACACAACGTGATGGCTTTTGAGCACATGACTTGACCTCAAATCCAGAACTTAAGGTCCTCCCTTTGAAAAGCGAGCAATGGTGCCATTAGATTGCGTAATCGAACCCGACCACGCCTTCGAACGGGCACCGAAAGGACAAATAGCATATCTCTGAGCTATCAACAATGCGAGGACTAAGCAGTATCCCAGCATTAAGTGTAAACACCTGTCTGCGAAAGCATGTGCAATATAAGCAACACCACTCTCCCTTCAGAAACTGCAAGGGCTGATCCAGCGCTGGACGGGCCGGGGCTTCAAACAATAACATCGCTTCAAGCGGTCTAATCGCACTTCATTACAAACAAACCCAAAGCAAGCAACTTGCCTACCAAAAACATGCCAGCTAATCATTTTTTTCCATGAAATATTCCATTTCAACTCTTGTTAATCACACAACTGCTTTGAGTTGCTATTCAATTATGGTACACAAGATCAAAATATCTTGGATCATGGTCTTATATTTCTAGGCATTTTATTCGAGATAAGTTGACGGGGATTTAAAGGGCCCTTATGAACGCAGATGGGTTACATGAGGATATGTGTTTTTTTCTGTAACTCTGTGTCACACATCGCAAGTGGCTTAATGCAATTTTTCCATTGCTGGTATTGACTGGAAACAAGAAGTTCTGAATGAGTACTGCATATGGAACAATTCCTGAGCGATTCCTCAGTGCGGTAATATTACATTATCGTGGAAAAGTTCAGCTTAGTATTAATCACAGACTATATCACAATAGCAGAGTAGCATTCTTTTGCACACTGAGGTAGTGACGTGAGTTGTGCTCATGTGTACTTATTTGGGTAGATTCATCAATAAAAAAATCAGAAAAGCATGCAACATGCACTTTTGCAATGTTCATGGTCTCTCCCCCTCCTCTACCTAACTCTGAGGAGCAGTGGATGAAGTAGCATGCTAATATCTCACACTGAGGTACCAATGGGTGTAGAATGCTAATATCTCACCTTGAGATAGCAGTAGGTGTAACAGGCTAATAACTCATCTTGAGGTGCCAATGGGTGTAGCATGCTAATGTCTCACCTTGAGGTAGCGGTGGCATGTGAGGTAGCAGCGGGTGCATGCTAATATCTCACCTTGAGGTAGCAGTGGGTGTAGCATGCAAATGTTTCACCTTGAGATAGCAGTGGGTGTAGCATGCTAATGTTTCACCCTGAGATAGCAGTGGGTGTAGCATGCTAATGTTTCACCTTGAGGTAGCGGTGGATGTAGCATGCTAATATCTCACCTTGAGGTAGCAGTGGGTGCAGCATGCTAATGTTTCATCTTGAGGTAGCAGTGGGTGTAGCATGCTAATGTTTCACCCTGAGGTAGCAGTGGGTGTAGCATGCTAATGTTTCACCTTGAGGTAGCAGTGGGTGCAGCATGCTAATGTCTCACCTTGAGGTAGCAGTGGGTGTAGCAATGGTGCAGCAGGTTGTCGGAGGGCTGGCTCAGGCTGCTGACGGCGCTGACCAGCTCCGGAGCATACATGGGGACGGAGTGCTCCAAGTTCACCTTGTCCACCTGGATGAGCACAGCTGGCAGCGGCCTGACGGGCTGGAATGCCGGAACGTTCAGCGGGGCTGTTGGGGCCTGTGGAATGGAGACACATGCTGAACCAACTCACACTTTCAGTGTGCAACACCATGGCCCAGGGTCTGCCCTGGAAGGCCATGCGGTGAGCTGTATTCAGTGCTTACAGAGCACAAAATGGACCAATGAAAACATGAGTGCAAAGTTAACCTCACCTAACTCGGTTCCATGAGGATGAACTGGCACTATAAAAACACATACCAGCAGAGACAGTGCTTTTACAGACCCAGGGCTGGGACCCAGGAGAAACACCATCCATCTCTGTGTGAATCACTCCCTCACAGAACAGTCTATAATCAACTGAAATTTTCAGCCGTAAAACCGTTAAATTACTGGTGCAGTTTTTGAAACTGCTGATACCACTTACTGTATGGGACTAGCTTTCACACTAAAGCTTTTAGCTTTGGGTTAAAGCACTGGAGTGCTTGCGGTTCACACAGCTGTTCCCTGTACACTGTGTTACACCATTTTCATGTTTTGATGCAGACAAAGTGGGTGGTCAGGAGTCAGAGACTTCTTCCCTTCGCATAATGACTTTAATCAAGCTATTTAGACGTGAGGAAAAACAGAAAAACAGCAAGCCCTGGAGCCCCATACAGTCAGAGCTGCTCCTCATATTCAGGGTCTCTGAAAAACTGTCAGTAATTTACTTGTCAACAGACATGTATATCAAGCTTTTTTGTTGAAAAAGCTGATTCCACGGAAAGTGCTTGGGTGTATGCACAGAGCACATACCAAGCAAATGGCCCGGCCTTTTCATGGTCCATTTCTAAACACTTTGGTGTGGCCAGCCAGATGCTTTCCCTGGGTTTTATTATGGTATTACTCTCTGGTATTGTTCCAAACAGAGGGACCGCAGGTGTTTTTTAAGACTCCTCTAACATAGATATCTAAGTCAGGGGTCTTGGAGGCGCACAGGGTCTGGAGGTTATTGTTTTCATCATAAAATCATCAACCAATGTAAGACCGAGACAGCAGGGGGGTATACCACAAAGAAGGTTTACAGTTTATCTGGCTTAACTTTGGCAAACGTTATAAAGAAAAATAAGCTTTTCTGTTCAAGAAACTAGCTCTAAATCAATTTAATGTGCTCAAATCACACAATAATAACTGTCTGCAAACTAAAACAGCCTCTTAAATATTTTTATTTCAGCATGTTTCCCAAAGTTAGCCAGCTGACTAGGTAAGCCAGCTTCACAATACGCCACCCAGGCTGCGTGAGGTAACTAACGAACTGCTCTCACTGATGGATGAGATGCAGAGTACCAGGAGGACCAGGCTGGGCCCGGGTTTGGGCATGCGGTTACCTTCTGGCCAAAGATGACGGGCAGTAGGCTGTCCAGCAGGTTGAACTCAGCCATGGAGACGGAGATGGTGACCTTGAGCAGCGTCAGGCAGGTGAGGCGCGTGGGGATGAACTCCTCCAGAGCGGCGACTTCCTCTGGCGAGGGCGGAGTTCGGCTGTCCGGCACCACGTCTGTGGAGGGCAAGCACAGGGGTAGGAGTGGGTTTTTCATGGCCCGTTAAAAGCAGCCTGGCTCTGGTTCTGCACCCTGGGGCCCTCGTTTTGGGCCGAAGAAGGGCTGTTGGACCCCGTTCCCACTCAAAGGTGGGCTGTAAACCTGATCCTGTGTCTTACTCTGGGACCTGGCAGAGAGCCGGGCTGCACGGCGGATTCCTCTGGCCGGGCCTCCATCACCCGCCAGAGCGGTTCAACATCATCGCTGGGATTCACCCGCGAGAGCAAACCGCGCACACTGCAAATCGAGCAGCTCTCACGGATAGGAAGGAATTACCCCCCTTTATTTATTTTTTTTACATTTTGTTCTTGAACAAAAATGCATACAAGAACAAAAGACAAGCGTTCTGTACGGTAAGTAATTTTCTATTTGGAACAAGGGCACATTACACAGGGCGAGATATTATAAGATGTCCTGGGCCAATTTGGCAGTGTTTTCTTTGAGAGCAGCTCTACCCTGACCCTCTGGGCTCTCATGGCAGACACTAGGCCTGACGCAAACACCTGGAGCTTAGGACCTCCTGCCACAGCGCTCCCAGGTCGGCCACCTCCCCCACCCCCGAGCGTGTCACTTTTTCGACTTCGAGCTGGAAAGCAGATGGGGCTTTCAAAGTCCTGGGCTAATTACTGCATTTACTGCAGGGGCTGAAACAATTAAAAGCTGTGGATTGGTAAAGTTTGGAAACCATTTTTCCATAATTCCATAATTCTATGCTGCACACAGGCTCCCAGTCCTGATGTAGTGAAGCTGATCAAGGAATGTGAGAAGGCTAAGAACCTGCAATATACCTGCACATGCCACAATGGCAAAAATCCACCTGCCTGACTGTTGAGTTAACCTATCAAAAATCAAAAAAAAAAAAAAACACTTGTGTGGTTTAGTCTATAGTCCTCAGGATGGGAGAGGACCAAAGACACAGAGCTTAAAGATTTTCCTCCCTCAGCTGCAACCAGCTCCCTCCATTGAGTTTCTCAGGGCTCCAGAATTCAATGGTTCAGCTCCTCACATGAGAGGATATGTCACAAAGTAACGCAATGTATCACCACTAAAAGAAATCCAACAGAGAGAACGTTTTGCATGACAGTGCACCAAAACCATTAGTAGATACCTGGGGGACACTCACCTGGTTCAGGTTTGCAGTATGGCTCGTACTCATGGTCCAGAGCGCAGGCGACCATTTTGAGGATGCGGTGTATGGCGCTGCTCTGGAGCCGGAGGTCCAGGGGACCCACGACCAGCCTCTTCACCGAGGTCTCCTGCACAGGCTGGGCTGTCTCCTCCTTACTGCCCCCTGAGAAGTCCTGCTGGCCTACACAGTCTAGGGCGCAGAGACACACACACACAGGGTTAGAGAGACACACACACAGACACACACACACACACTCAGGGCATTGAGACACACACACACACACATTCAGGGCACAGACACACAGACTATCAGAAGCGACACAGCAAAAGTACAGACAAAATGGTACATACATGAAGTATAAAACATAAAGTATAAAACAGTACAGACAGAATCAAAGAGCAACACAAAGCAAAAATACATACACCCAGAGTAACAGTACAGTTACATACTTATAGCACAGATACTCAGAGCACAGAGTAAGAGCACAGTCACACACAGCACAGGTACTTATAGATATTACACAGACCAGAGGGCACAGAAACAGTACCAGCAAGAGTAACATTGCTGATGTCAGGGAAATAGCTGACAGAACCGAGACATGCAGAGCATACAACTACTGTGAATCCAGAACGACAACACACACAGGCACCGACGCGCTGCAGAACACAGCTCAGTAAGTGCTCCCTGTCAGCCTTCCGCGGCGCGCTGCCGATTTATCACGCCAGGGTGTAACACTCCAAACCCTCAGCGCTAAGGACTGGACTGTCACATTTAACAGGTATGCACTTTCATATGCCAGAAACTAACAGGTTGTGTGATTTATTGCTGTTTGAGTCTGTCACCTACAGAGACATCTGTGGGTTCCCAGCTGAAGTGCAGAGTGGAAACAGCAGTCACGGACGGGCGCGTAGCCTTTGATAATGAATATTCCAAATGTCCGCTCTTGCGCACAGCTGTCCCTTCATTCAACACTGCCGAAACCAAATTTGCTTTAAACCCGAGGCTCTTTGTAATAAAACTAGATAAATTAAAAACAGGGGTGGGGGGTGGGGGTAAAGTTGCCTTATTCCTGTTACATACATTCCACTGCAGGGGACACATTTCAGGGTCAGAGGGGCGAGCTGGAATTCCGTTTTCAGTGTGTATGGAGGGTTCAAATTCCTATTTGATTTTCAAGATTAAAAGTGCACCGGGCGATTTC
Source organism: Albula goreensis (assembly GCA_022829145.1). Lineage (NCBI taxonomy): Eukaryota > Metazoa > Chordata > Actinopteri > Albuliformes > Albulidae > Albula > Albula goreensis. Next base: position 6,027,130 of record CM040750.1, on the reverse strand, counting down.
ACTTCCTTTTCCCATTTTCACCACTATTCACTGAGATGGATTAGTGCTAATATCAAACATATGGCCAGGGTTAAAGCCAGATGAAGGGCTGAAGGATTGAAATTAGTTGGGATTTAAAGAATCAGAAGCATCTCCATTTCTCACCCTCAGTCACAGGCTGCATATTTTGACAGGCAGTCAGCGGCGAGCACGAACTCACAAGTTCATGTTACGTTTACCTAAAGTTTATCTTAGTCCTGTGGCAATGGCCACCTAATTTGTTTGGTTGACATGGTATAGTCTTCCCATTGGAGGGTTAATACTGACTAGGAGGCATTCCGATTGGGGGGTGGAGGTTGGTGGGGGGGTGTGGGGGCGGAGGGGTTAGCAATTTAGCGCTCCTGGAAGAGGCAAAAACCGACATGTTATCCGAGCGTCAAAAAATTAGTCTGACAGCTGAAGCCGACAATATCTCTGTTTTTTTTTAATTTAGATGTTTATCTGAGGGGTGACTGGGGGCCAAAGACTGATCGCCCAGTCAGAGGGAGTAATGAGAGAGAAAGAACGCCGGAGGAAGTAACGTTACTGTAAACCAGAGGTTTCATTAGTTAAATATGCGGCTTTACAGGCTGTGCTGTGTCGGGCCTTCCTGAGCCGTCATGGAAAAGAATGGGCTCTCTGTAGCGCCTGTTTAGGTAGCGTCACTCCACAAATCAACAGGTGTTACCACAGCGACAATGATGGGCTTTAATCAGCTCAAAACGAATCAGCTTTACTTGAGAAAAGCCTCGGCACATATCAGCCAAAGATAACCAAATGGCGATCTGAAATCTGGGAAAACAAACCACTCTGCCAACAAAACTACTGTCACTTGAGCTCAAATGCACACAACTCTTGTAATGACTTGTGGTTAGCATGGGCGTTTTGTCAATACTGATGAAATTCAATTCACGGCAATTCTGTATTGATCTGCACTGAAGTAATGTGATAGACAGCTTAAAGCAATACCAACAAGAAATGTCATCATGATTATGTTAGACAGGACAAATGAAAAGTGTACCTCGAGCATAGAGTGAACGACAAATTAATTCTTTTATGGATTTATACACCACAGCAGGCATGACAAACTTTTCACAGAAATGTGTCACTTTGATGTGCATTTATTAATTAAGTGTGAAGGAAAAATAATGTTTAACACGATATGGCACGTAACATTCTGTTTTACATAGAAACTGGGCAGAGCAGACAAGCATTAACTTACATTTACCTGAATACTTATCAACCTGAATTTAAAAAAGTGGTTGAAAGAGAGGGGCCAAGCACAACATTTCACAGAGTTGGAAATTTATAGATCTTTTAATTGTAGGAATTTTGGCTCTTTAATTAAAAACCGACTGAGCAAACATTCTTGAAACAACGCAAAGATCCCAAGGCAACAGTTGCCACCCTGAGAATGACACCCGATGACTGTATTCACTTTCTAAACAACCGCAGCAAAGAGGGGAAACAGAAGAAAAAAAGAAAGAAATGAAGAAAAGAAGAAACAAAGACAAGTGTATCAACATGCAGAAGAAAGAAAGTCAAATACGTGTCGAGGCGGGCTGAGTGCCCCTGACAGTTCGCCTCCAGGTAAGTTTGGGGTAAGATGGAGGACAGAGGGGTCAAGGACCAGGTGTCTGCGCAGTGGAGTAAGAAGAGCTTTTTGTCCATGTCGTTTGGGAGTGAGAGCAAATACACAGGGCTGTGTGTGTGTGTGTGTGTGTGTGTGTGTGTGTGTGTGTGTGTGTGTGTGTGTGTGTGTGTGTGTGTGTGTGTGTGTGTGTGTGTGTGTGGGGGGGCAATACCTTTGCCACTGTTGTTCTCCATTGTGTAGAGGTAATCCATGTAGAAAGCACCGAATCGCTGCATACCGGCTATCTCTGTGTAGGTCTCCTGCCAACAAAACAAGGCAAACAGCAGTTGCTGAGTGGAGGACTGGATCACAGGTTGTCTGAGGTGGTCCTGGTGTGATCGGGGGTGGGGCTAGAGGGATACACTGGTCTGCATTCGCATCCCCTCTCTCAACATCTTATCACTTACAAGGACAAGGGTTATCTCCCCTGGCCCTTCTCCAGGTAGGTAATGCCACTTCAATTACAGATCAAACAAGGGGAACAGCCCCTGAGACAATACCCCATAGCCCTCTATTGTTTTTATCAGGGGGACGGGCAGTTAATGAGTAATACATATATTACACTGGGGATGGCAGCCATGGCCAGTGCAAACTGCACAGAGAGATTATTTGTCCACTCTGATTTCCATTCATTGCTTTGCATTTTAAGAAATGTACTTAATTTTTATTTATGTTAGGCATAAAACTTTGGAGTCCTTTTTGCTCCCAAAACAAGCAAAGACATAAAGATCTGATAAAATGTAAAAAAAAAAAAAAAAAAAAAATGTGCAGAATTTCAGAGAATCTGACAGAGGCAAATATCTTCTAATGGTACTTTATGTGGAATTCCTGTGGTCTCAAAAACTGGGATGAAAAAAAAGGCAATTTAAAAGAGTGACGGGCCTCTGAGTGTTCGCCTGGGAGCCCTGAGGTTGGGTGTTTGAATCTCAGCCTCGCCATTACCGGCTATGACCAGAGACCCACGGCAGCAAGGACATCCTGGTTAGTAATCAAGTGTACAAGTGTTATTGGTAATGTAAGGAAAGGCAACAGTGTGTAAAACATGTGTAAAATGAAGCTGTTAGCCTCCACGGGTGCTGGATGGACAACCTTAGCGCTCATCCAGTCACACCATGCTTTATCTGGGTCACTGTGTGAGCAGGTGACCTGGGGCAGGGTGGGGTCCCTCTGGCACGCCCAAAGGTCCAGATAAGACTGGACCTGACTCCCTGTGCTGTGAGCGGCTCTGAGGACCTCTTCAAGCTATCTGCTCAAACAACTGGACTAATCACTCTGTCAAAAAGAGGGAGAGACTTCTGCAGAACAGCAATGGCTAACTGCAATACCTAACCAAACAGCCCATTAGCAGACTCTTCGGAGGACACCCTGAAAGCTGTCAATGCTGATAGTCGGAGGGAAGTCCCTACAGACAGATAAGACTATCAGCGTGAAGAATCTGAGACTCTCCACATGAGTGCATCCAGCTACCCAGATGAAATACTGAACCAATGAAGCAGCTCAAGAAACTCATAGAACATGAATGCAGGTAAACTGACTTGATGGCTACTTGAGTGTAATGGTTGCTGTATCAGGGAGGCCCATTGGCATTGTTATAACTTGATGCTTGGTCCCCCTCCGGTCTTAATAACCCCATTCACAGGCCAACTTCAGCCTGGTCATTCCAATCAAAGGTAAAAGACCTTCAGCCAAAGTCTTGACTCTCAGCAGTCATTAAAGACCATGGGACACTTTCCTGAAGAGTGGGGATGTTAACTGTGGCGTCCTGGTCAAATTCCTCTAAATTCTATTGGCTATCTACATCTGGCCACCTATATCTGACTGGCTCTGTAATCCCCTGCAGTCCCTCCCCACGTTGTTTCCCTGGGTCATTGCTAGGCAAGAGAATTAAGCTCTCAGTTGATTTAACCTGGTTAAATAAAGGATTAGAAAAGTTCACTACAGAGGTAGCGCTGTTGAGACAATGCAGGGTGGGGAAAGTTTGCACTCAGACCTTGTGGTGGTTGGCGTCCAGGATGAACTCAGCTCGGACGCCGTTGTTCTCTGGGCTGCGGTAGTCAAACAGGGAGTTGGTCAGGTAGGTCATTCCCTTGCTGCTTAGGCTCTCCCCGCAGCTGAAGAACACCGCGTCCTGCGGAAAGACTGACCATTACTCACAGCCTCCATTACTCTCAGTCAAGACATGGGAACAGAGTCAGAGCAAAGACATACAGAGCACAGGCAGGCGAGCAGAGACACAGTCAAAACACCAAAACACAAGCAGAGCACAGGCTGAAAAACAAACAGTCCAAGCGATGAAGAGTTCATTCACACCACTGTCGCTGAATCGGTCATTTCAAACAGTTCTCAAACAAGCACATTGCATCATAACATAGAGACTTTGCTCCAGAGATTTCTGGCAAGGTGCGATGATTCCATATGTCAGAGTGAAATGGATGCTGGCGTGTGGCATGACCATATCGTACCTCCTCTGTTCTGTTCATGTTCTCCTCAAAGTCCTTGACTCCCATAATGCTTTTCAGGCAAAGTGCTCGACAGCCCACAAAGCCGATCTGGCAGTCAAAGAAGGGCTCGCCCATCATGAGTGCCTGTAAGGGAGAGAACACGGAGGCATGGCACTGCAGACTCTTCACATTACAGCTAAAAACAATCAGGTGTTCTTGAACTTCAACTGCAAAGAACTTCAAAGATGGCGTCAAACTGTGGAATTCTCCACAGAATGATTTAAAGGGTTGCATGAATATCTTTCATTTCATAAAATGTATAAAGAAATATGAAGATTTTCATGTAAAGATTTCTCTGCTTCTCAGACTGGCTTAAGAAACTGTAGAGCGATAAAATTTTAGATTTAATCAAAGTTTTTATCCATATATCACAATTTATGTCAATATAAAATACAAATTCAAATGGGAAAATGAACAAGCTGGAAAGTAAGATAGTCCACTGAAGACTGGGAGCACAAATTGGTTTCATCAGACTGAATATTGTCTTCCCAGCTTGAGCTCAAAAAGACACAATTAAAGACAATAAATTTTATTCATGAATTATAGAAGATACACTATATTTTTCAACCCCTCAATTAAAATGACACTTTTTGAAATAAAAGTTGAGGTCCTTCCAAGTTTCCTCCTCCCTGTTTCCTGATAGGTCACGGATGATTACATCATCGACACACACCTCATTATGTATCCTAAGGACTGCTTTCAGAGCAGTAACTGCACCACTTGCATCATGCATCATTCAAGGTGATGCAACAGAACCCATTGCATTACCTTGCCATGGGCTATTATGCGGTTGCCACACATAGAAAATAACGAGGAACTGCTGGGTGTGTGCGCACATTAATGTGAACGCACCTTTCTGCTCCCAGTATGCTTAGCAACCACGAGGTACGGTCCTCCTTGGCAGGCTGCGGTTCACTTTACCAGGCGGCTAACCAGAGAGCGATCCAATAAAAGTGTGTTTCACCGCACGGTAATTACGGGTTCTGGTTTTCCTCTCTTACAGCAGGTCTCGCTGCCTTCGCGGCCCTTCTGCTATGTGTTCCACAGCACACTCGCCTTCCAGCAGCATAAATTAAGAAGCTGTTTGGAAACCGTTCTGGATTTTCACATCTGCTCAAACGCTTGGGAATCGTCCTCTGAGCAGGTAATCAGTATCCCAGAGAACATGGTATAAAAATATTTGTATGCCGAGTTGGAGGAGAGAGAGAGGCTGAGACAATCAGAAGAAGCCTGGATCAAAATACGATCAAATGCACATAGCAGACAGATTAGTGATCTGGAATGAAGGCTCCGAACATTCTTAGCAGGACTTACAGCTTGTTTCCAGCACAGAATTTGTCTGAATGTTAAAACTAAAGAGATAATAAAAGTGAATAATGAATTGAGACAGAGGCTTGGCCCGTGGGAAGTGACGGCGTCTGTTTAAGTGCAGTGAGAGCGTCCTGTCACAAGCGATCTTACCTCGATGGTGATTCCCTCCTGCTCCAGACACAACACTTCTCTGGACTTCACCTTCTGGGGGCTGTAGTAGCTGCTCTCCGCCTGCGTCTCGGTGAGCTGTTCAGAGATCAGTTCATAACACATTTTATCACACAGTACAGATTTCCCTGTGCCACAGCGGGCTGTTCTGAGATCAGCTCATAACACATCTCGGGACACGGCGAAACAGCTGCATGGACACTGAATGTGCTGAAGGGATAAAGTACTCCAGCAGCATTACAGACAGACATGTTCCAGACGGAGGTGCTGCCAGCGCGCTACAGAGAGAGGGCTGGAGGGCATCGAAGACACAGAGGGGTGTGAGGAGACGAGCGTGGAGAGAACAGGGGAGACGTGACGGGACGGCAGGGCTCAGGGAACGGGTTTCAGGAGTGCGGTCACCCCAATTTTCCCTCCATACAGGAAGCAGGTGCAGGAGGAAGCAGCTGGGCCTTATTACCCGAGCAGTGGAGCGGCCTCCCGCTCTCAGGACGGCTCGGTCGGGTTAATCACCACAGGGAGCAGCGCCGGCGCTCCAGACCCACCCCACAGAGCGGCCAGGAGGGGGCGCTGCTGGGACCTCTCACGGCAGGCCTGCTGGACACTGACCACCGCTGAGGTTTTACCCAGAGATGACGTGCTCTCTCTCTACAGCTCCATGAGCCACACACCCTGCTCCCCCCTCCCCCTCCACCCAAGCGCCAGGCCAGGCCACAGGCCTCGTTTCCGCACAGTGCCAGCCAGGAGCTACAGTTCCCAAAGCTGTTCCACTGATCCTCTCCCAAAACCCTTTTCATAAAAAGCCACTGACACTGCTGTTCATGGCCCTCCTATGAGAAAAAGAGACCACAAATCCTTTCTGCACAATTATTACAGCGCGAGGGTAATTACGATGAACCTTATACGCGCCGTGTGCGGATATAAAGCCTTTATCTGTGATCCGATATGCAGACAGGTGATTTAATCGTGTGTGGAACAAAGAACACATTTTTTCTTCACCCCTTTTTCCAATCCACCGTACACGTCTGGGATTGCTATTCGGTAAATTGCCAATTATTTCAGATTTAGTCTGGTTTTTTTATGATTTAAGGAGGTAAGCATTAGGTTCTGAAATACCTCTATCTCTGATTTCACACTCGTGTCCAAAGCAGGTTCACATGGTGACGGTTCAAAGCGGAATTCCGCAAAACCTCAGCAAAATGGGAGTATTACAAAACCAAGACCCTTCAGCTGTCTGCAATTATTCCAAAGGAAAAGCAATTAATTGATTAAAAGAATTAAAACACTACAAGAACAATTTTAAAAATTATTAGAAAAATGCTGGGTTCCTTTCTGGCAAGATTTTAACTGGGAGATGTTAATGCCGAAATCTGACCCCGCGCCCTGACCAAGAGGGAACCTCAAATGAATTCCAAATATTCTGAGCAATAAGCGGGGATCATTCCGCATATCGGTTTTCTGGAGTTTCCGCACCATTTTGTAATGTTTAAAACGTTAATGTGGTGACGAGACGCAAGCAAGCATTTGTGCTATGTTCTGTCAACTCCAGAACTAAGAGAACTGGTCTTACAAAAACTTTTATTTTACAAAAAATGCCTGAATATTAAAATATTTACATTAATGTTAAAGGACAAAGAACCTGAGTGATAGTGGTAACAGAAACTTTGGCTGAGGTTAATTTCCAAAGGGCATTTCCGAACGTCTCCCTGCCTCTCATAGTCTTTAGGAGACCTTTACTCAGACACGTTAGACAATGTGTGTTGGCATAAATAACAGAGATAAACTGTAAAAGCTCATTAACCTGCAGGTGGAACCACACCATTGCCCAGGACAAAGCAGGTTTACCTTGAATGTGACAGAGGCCTTGGTGCAGTAGAAGCCGATGGACACCACCGGGTCTTTGGGGGTGTGCTGCTGGGGGCTTCGAGGATGCCCCCCCTCCTCCCGCTCCGGGTAGTAGCCTTCATCGCCCTCATCCTCACCGGTGCTGACGATGGCGGGCACGAACGACCAGGCCCAGGACACCCAGCCCTGCTCTCCCTCCTCCCCGCTCTGCAGATACAGCTCCGGGTTCGAGTACTGTCCCGCCAGGGCCTTAGGCTCTCCCTCGACCTCCGCACCTGCAGGGTGGACACACCTTAGACACACGCCCTCTGACCCCTACCTCCACACCTGAAGGGTGGACACACCTGAGACACGCCCCCTACCTCCACATTCAGATCTGAGCCTATTACTTAACCCAACAGCACAAACTCAAACAAGTGTACTTCAACTAACCATTATTTATGAGTCCATTTTAAAAGGATGAAAATATTGAAACAATATAAATATAACTTTGTCCATCATGTTTGTGTGGTGCCAGAGCTGAGTGGGTATTTCATGAGCCTGGGGGTCTGCAGGTGCTGGCACTGTTGTGTGCTTTGGGGGGTGGCTGAGAGGCGCTGGCGAGTCGTCATTGCAGCCAATGACAGCAGCACCATTGCTCTGGGCCGGGAAACCCGCACCCACACAACCCAACAGGCCTGTTATCCTGCTCCATTCCGAGTGGCCAGACCACCGACCACCAGCGAGACGCCACCAGTGGGCTCCAGCACCATAAGCAAGGTGGCCCAGCACGATGTCAGAATGAACCTGCCTCCTTCCACCCATCCCCCACCCCCCAACCGGCCAACGACCTCTGAACCTCAATCCCGTCGTGTCAGTTTCCACGCACGCTGAGGGGGGGGTTGGGGGATGGGGGTGCTGATGTCAATACGCAAGAATGTGTAATTCCATTCCAGTCAGAGCGGCTCGGCGTCTCGGAGAGAAAACAATACTGTCCGTGAGGTCACTGCTGAGGAATCCCAAAGGCTTAACGGGCGAAATTATGACATATTTTAATTAAATCTTTCACTTTGCAAACTGGCAGATGGAAATCCTGTGCTATGGCTGTCCTTTCCTCTCTCTCTCTCTCTCTCTCTCTTTTTTCCTCCCTCCAGACAGTCTTTGAGGTGTCAGGGCCGCGGCTTAATCCCTTTCACTTCCAGCTCTGCCTGACGAGTTATAGGTCTGAATTTGTGAAGAAATACAACTAAATCATAATTAAAATATCCAATGATCAAAACTCCAGTGGGTCCAAGAGCTTTGAAGTTTTAATCCAAGCAAGAAATGGCGCTCTTGAGGGCTTTGGTCACTTTGACCATCCAGGTGTGAAATTTCCCTATGATTTCTGTGCAAGTCAAAACGCCTCTCAAAAGCACGACTGTGTAATGAGCACAGGCAGAAAAACGCCTCTAAAAAGCACAACTGTGTAATGACCACAGGCAGAAAAAACGCCGTACACAGGCACAGCTGTGTAATGAGCACAGGCAGATGGAGCAGACACACAGTGAGTGAACTGTGCTCAGGTATGTGTGGTGCTCTGTTTGCTCTCACCTGGCTGGCTCTACCTGTCCTGTCTGTGGGAGCAGGCAGTGCTCAGAAGAGCCAGCAGGTGTCCCTCCATGTTTACGAAGCAGCAGTGCATCAGAGCTGAGCCTGACAGCTCCCCTGCTCAGTCTGTATCAGTCTGAACTACATGCACGCGCACGCACATACACACACACACACACACACACACACACAGATACATACATACACAGGCCCTTGCATGCACACACTGGCAGGCAGACAGACAGATACACACACTCACATAAACATACACATGAGCACACACGCGCAGACACATGCACACACACAAACAGATACATATAGGCATACAGACAGACACTCAAACACACTCTAGGCTTTTTGATTCATTCTCCTCACACCTCGTTTTGACTGTCTCAGGTGACAGACACAAAGTCAAAGAAGGCATACACAAGGATGAATCACTCTCGAATTATGGAACACATATAAACATGTGCTGCATATGTTTCATTACTTTTTCCACATTTCGGAAAACTTTTTTTTTTTTACATCTACTGAGAGTCTTTTTAAAATGAACCCAACTATATTCCAGAAAATACCTCTGGTGTTTTAAAAAAAAAAAACCTTATCAATTTGCTCAAAACATGCAAATGAATTCATTCAGTTGGCATTGAAGCCATTAGACTGAGGGATCTAAGATATACAGGAGATTTGCAGGCCCCTGTGCAAGGGTCACCTTCCTCTGCCAAACACAGAAAGAATGTTTCCTGCCACCTACTAAGCTGGTCGTGAGGGAATACCCAATCAGACCGATCGTTACTGACGTGTGACATAGTGATTTACATAAATGTAACTACATCCTACCCTCGCAAATTCCCCAGAGAATCAGTAGCCTTTTCAGAGGCTAGGTTAGACTTTTATTACTGCTTTTAGTTTTAGAGTAGTGCACCGTAAAGTGCTTTAAAACAGCACCTATACCTAATTAGAAATGACAATGTAGTCATTTAGTGGGCACTTTTGAACAAAAGTGAGTAAAATAAGTATGTGTATGAGCATTTGTGAATGTGTGTTTCTGAGGACATAAATATCTGTACTTCGGAATGCATGCACACACAATTACACACATACCTGCCTATTCACACACATAAAACCGCAAACACTGTTTTTCATTCAGTTCATTCATTTGGAAAAAGGAAATTTCTTGCATATGGAGAATTAATATCAAATTAATATTCCATTTGGAGACAGAAAAGCAGGCAGAAGGAGAGCCACACAGCCTTCTAGCACGGAGCACCCTGGCAAACAAAAACTACACCAATAATTCACTGCTCACTTATAAGAACTGATAGTTGCGCTCAAACTATTATCATACCTTTCAGTGCCATGGGTTTTAAATTGGGTCAACAGAAATGGGAAAAGAAGTGGACGGCGTTAGCCGGCCTACACGGCGCTAACCTGTTTGAATAGGGAAATATGACAGACAAAGCAAGGACAGAACTGCTTGCAATAACCTGCAATAAGCGTTATCCTGAGTATCTCTGAAACTCAAAGCCTTCCCCTTCATCCCCAGTCATGAGTCATGATGCAGGACGTAAATCAGATCGCTGAATCTCCAGTAAAGATGTGCGGCGGTCCCGTGTGAGTGAATCATCTTTCTCCACTCCTCCCTCTCTCCCTCTCCACCCCTCCCCCCCTCCCTTTCGCTCTCTCTCCAGCGTAACAGGATCTAGAGCACTCCAGTTCCAGGAGCTGGTCCCCTCTGGTATATTTTTGTGATAGGACACTAATTCACTCTCTGGTTCCTACATAGCAGTAGCATGACAGTGAACTTGCATCTGGCCCCGAGTGGGGAGTGGAGTCTGTGCCAGCGAGCGCTGCCGGCTCTGCCCGCTTCTCCCTCCATTAATCACGCTCGCCAGCAGCTCGCCGCGCCGCGCAGACCCCGCACAGCGATCTGCCGAAGGGCGCGGGCGCGGAACCCGGAGGAGGATTGCTTAGATTTCAGTAGTGCAGGCTCGTAACTCCCCTCTTACGCGGGCGTGAATCATAAACTGTGGACAGTGGGGAGCGCACCATTTTCGAGGGGTCCCAAATTTTTTTTTTTTTTTCACATGTACAACCGGCAGGACTGAGTTTTTTTTCCTGGCCAGGGGAGATGAAGGGGATCAGGCCTGATGACAAACTGTGTGTATCACGTTACGAGCTCTCGCTCTGTTTGTGGAAAAAACATGGGGTGGGGTTTGGCGTGGGGTGGTGTGCGCACTATGGTCAAGTGATGTTCGACGTCCCGTTGGTGCACATGCGCTCACCGTGCAGTCATGCGCAGCACGGGGTTCGGCCCCCGGGGGGCCGGGGCGGGGGAAATAAAACGGACAATGAAGTATGCGCTGAACCTTTCACTGCATTTACATGGTCGGAAATTGGATATGGCGTGGCCCAGTAAAAATGTTCCTGCCCTGAAACGACCCATGACACATACAGTTTGAGCCGTCTGCGATGCCACCGCCCACCGATTCCAGAGACACTCACTGGGCATGCTCGCAACGGCTTCCCTGGCCGGGCCGCCCGCCTCCTCGCTCTCGCCGTCCTTGTGCCCGCCAATCTCTCCGTAGTACAAGGCCACGCCCAGCTCCATGATGCGGATGAACATCGGCAGCTGCTGGTCGGTGATGGACAGCTTCAGGCTCTCCACCATCGTCTGGATCTGCTCAGCGAAAACACACAACACATGCAAATTCCTCCGGTTAGGCGCTTTACGGAACACTGCAGTTACTAGGGAAACGTACTAATACTCTATCTCAACTGTGCGTCCACCACCGGTTCCCCATCACCATGCGGTCTCCTCTGACTGCTTGCAGTGAGGTAGACAAACTGCAGGCCGAGATTTGAACATACAGCAACTCATGTGCCCCACAGCTAAGTCTTCAGTACAATGTTTGGCCACAACGGCGCTCAAAGGCCGTTGAGCAATGAAGATCACTTCAATAATTTCTCATAAGCTGAGCGACTGGATACAAGTTGGCCCTGAAACAACGGTTAGACTAGACCAAAACCCTCCCGAGAATGACGTGCAAAATATTAAAGATAGCAGAACAGAAATGACAGTATTTACGCTGCTGTGCCCTGCTTCGCATGTTTAATGCTTTCCGTCTTGGACGCACGAGAGACGCCCCACGTGAAACTCTCCGGCCTGGAATTTACTGGAGGAGGAGAGAAGGTTAGGGCTCTTACTTTAATAATGGCGGGGATTTTGGAGTTGATGTTATCGTAAGTGAAGTGTAGGCGCGTTCTGAAGGAGCACTTGTAGAGCAGAGGATCCTGGTAAAACTCGATCTTCCCGCTGGCATTCCTCTTATCCAGACACACCGTGCAGTCAGAGAAACTGATAACCTTCCTCAACACCAGATCGGGAGCTGAAAGAGGAACACAGGAGAGGCCTTTAAAATACGAGAGAGAGAGACAGCCAGGCACACGCCGTAAATCCCAATTATCTCTGACTGCACTTCAAACATGGGAAGCTGTGCAGAACGACATACAGCAGAGCTCCCTGTTTTAAACCCCATGGCACTGGGAAGGGAGAGGTGCTTAGGAGCTTCAAGGCCGCTTGTTTCGGTGAAAGACTTTCAATCAATGGTTGATTAGCATCTGGTAATTGTATTTTCTTTGACTAGGGTTGTGAATGAAAGCCGGTAACAGATGCTAGCCTAAGCTAGGATGGAAAAATCGTAAAGACCTCTGACTCATTTTTGGAGGGATACTAATCTGTTAACCTAACACTTAAGGGTGCAAACAGATATCCAGACAGCCTCATATCTGGACTGAGTGGGGCAGGTGGGTGGCGGGCCCAGTACAGGTACATCACCTGCAATGTCCATGAAGGCCCGGTCCCAGAACTCATCCACCGTGTAGCACTCGGCTGAGGTGATGTTGACAGACAGCACAATGTCGTCCTCCACGTACTTCAGGATCAGGTTGTTGACCACGATGTTGACATTGTTGACCACTCGCCGAATAAGGCTCTGCACATATCCTGGAAGGGCGGAGAGGGGCAGAGAGAGTTACCACACACACACACACACACACAGACTGAGGAGAAGCGAGACAAACCACACCCACACACACGGAGGGGGTGGGGGGGTGGAGAGACAGTTACCACACACACACAGACTGAGGGGAGGAAAGAGTTACCACACCCACAAACTCAGAGGGGCAGAGAGAGACTTAAAACACACACACAGGCGGGTGGAGTAGTGCACACACACAGGGAGGCTGTCAGAATTATCACACATACAGAGGGGCAGAGAGGAAGTTATCACACACACAAAGAGGGGCGGAGAGAGAATTAACACACACACACACACACACACACACACACACACACACACACAAAGAGTTACCACACAGGCTCCACTCCCCATTCTCCCTGCCCTAAGGATGCTGGGAGTCCTGCTTCCAGACCCCGCATTCCCCGAGAGCCTGGGCCGAGCCGCTGACCCCTCTGCTCCACACAGGCTCGTAAATAAGCCCAGGGCCTGACATGTTATTCCTCGCCACAGCGTATCCCTGAGACGTGAACTGTGAAATGAGCTAAATATCCATAAGAAAACAGTTCTGCTCCTCACACCAGCCCAGCACTACCACAAATCTTCCGCAAATTTATGGATCTCGCAAGAGCTCTCCTCTTCCCTCAGAAGTGGAGTCCAGTTTAACCCAAAAGTATGCAGGGGCGGCCTCTGGGCGGCTGCAGCGCTCCCTCCTCAGAAATAACTGCGGGACAGAAAACTGTGATGATAGCACTTTTCTCCCAGAGCTCTGATATGTTAATGGCTGCGCTGCATCGTATATTAGCTTGTGTCCTTAGCCCTGACGCAACAGCAACACTTTGTTGATGGGAGGCCAATTGCGTTGGATCAGATTCAGCCTGGATGGCCTGATTATAGTCAGGACTGCAGCCCGGCCCGGCCCAGCCCGGGGTACCATCACAAACAGCCTCAGAACTTTTGTAATTATGTTACAGAGGCATGTTTTCAAAACAATTCCCACAAAAAACATTCTAAATTACTTTAAAGAACAACTGTACTCCTCATACATAATTATGCCAAGCGACTCTTTTAGAAACAGCTTGACAAGTACAACACCTGACCTGCACCTTCAGACCTCAGCAAAACCACTAAGAGTTATATCCAGAGAGATTTTAACATAGAACTCTCCAAAGATCATAATTATATATATACATGAATATACACAACCATACACTCACATGCACACTAGGGCTGGATGGTATATCGCATTTTCAAAAATATTGCAAATGAATTTATTGCAATAAGCATAACACAATGCATTGCAACAATTTAATTATTTTTTATTTAATAAGCTGACAACTGTATGGAAGCGCAAGGCCCGGGGTGGGTGCAGGCGGGCTAGGAGGCATGGGGCAGGGCCCGGGGTGGGTGCAGGGGCGGGGCTGGGGGTGGGTGTGGGGGCAGGGCTAGGAGGCATGGGGCAGGGTGTGGGGCTAGGAGGCGGGGCCAGGGGGGGTGAGTGTGGGTGTGGGGGCAGGGCTAGGAGGCATGGGGCAGGGCCCGGGGTGGGTGCAGGGGCAGGGGCTGGGGGTGAGTGTGGGGGCAGGACTGAGGTGTGGGGACAGGGCTGGGAGGTGGGGGCAGGGCCCAGGGTGGGTGCGGGGGCAGGGCTGGAGGGCAGGGGTCCAGCAGGGATACCAGTCACTCCTAATGGAGCACCAACGCAAAGAAACAGAAGCTCGCGAGGAAAAACATACATGGTAAGGTCATTACTCAACAAAGTAAGAAAGAACTTAAAATATTACAGACAGGGGACTCTCAACCATAAAATATGAAAATATACAGCAATAAATCCTCTTAACCACAGGACCAACTGCATTATTCATTCCTCCCATGTACTGTTAAACACAGTCACTCAGAGTTAAACATATAAAACTTTAATGCTTTTTCCTTATTTTTCCAAACTAAATGTTTGCCTTCCTGCATCTACATGCCTCGCAGAGAGCGTGACAGAAATTATAATCAACATAGCTTTAAGCACTGCGTCCTCAGCAAGTACATGCAACAGGGGCAAGTACATGTTGCTGGGGGGAGTTCAGCTGTTTGGCTACTGTGACACAGTTCTCTGCTCCTCTAGTGAACTGAATGGCCTCCTAGACATGATTCAGCTAAAACACATCACAACAACATGAACAAAAAGCAGCCAAAAGTCAAGACTGGAATGTACAGAAACACTGAAAAATATGGAAACCACCAACCCAGTCTGTCAAGACTGACCATCTGAGTTCACACAGCAGCTGTATGTAACATGCGTAATATGTAGCGTATGAGGTGGATAAGGGGTACACACAGGTGTGACAGAGCTGAATTAGGGGTACACTCAGGTGTGATGGAGCTGAATAAGGGGTACACACAGGTGTGACAGTGCTGAATTAGAGGTACACTCAGGTGTGACAGTGCAGAATAGCAGGTGCACACAGGTGTGACAGGACTAGCAGGTGTGGCACGGCATGTCTGATGGTAGTGACTGGATGTAATAGCAGATATATTAACAGATGAAATGGGAGGAAGAGAGTACTACTGTAGAAGAAGCTGGGCATCAATTTAAATCTGCAGTAAAGCTGAGAAACAGAGAAGCATTTCAGACACGTCTATGCACAATGAAAGCACAAAAAGACAAGCTCAAGGACATACTTATATGAATAACAATGCAATCTATGAATCAGTCATAGTCATAGAGAAAGACCAGACTAACCTGCCCCCCGCTCCCTGCCCCCACAGTGTAGTGTCGTGCCAGGACTGCCCCAGAGACTACCCCTCACACCTGTGGACCGGGCTGTAAAACCCAGCGCTTCGCCCCCCGCCAATCCACCTCTGGATCCAATTTAGGCTGAGCCCCCTCTCCCGGTGGCCATCGCGCCCGGTTCCCAAACTTCTGTAAACAATTGACACAGTCAGCACCTGTGTGCCGGCCCACAGGGGAGGGAACCCACTTAAAACTGTTCAACCATAAAATGACTGGAAAAACCAACTCCTTTATGTGATCCCAGTACAGGCCAAGTACTCTCTTCAGTGCAATACAGGAAAGAAATACTATACTGTCCATGCTGGCGTTTTCCTGTATACGGAAAGTATTAGCAGCTATTAGCAGTGCCAATTATTAAGCAGAGGAGGAAAGACCTACAAGTCAGTGAGGCCATCAATTTTGCTCTCTCCCTCTGTATAAAAAATGTGCATGTACATACACTCATACATATGAATGTGTGTATATATATATATATATATATATATACACACACACACACATATATATATATATATTCATATTTTTGTGTGTTTTTGAAACAATCTGTCAAAAATCATCACAGCATATGCCAAACAAGGAAGAATTGCATCAGGAAAGAGGAACAATGCTCCCAGACAGTTCAAGCTCACCAACAGAGATAGGACACTAAACAAAACAGAATGCCACAGAACTGAACCCATACCTTGTGACCAGTCTTAACAAAGAAAGCATTTCATTAGCTTCAAAGCACTTACATGAGAAAATGCTGGCAACCACGACCAACACACAACAACACCTAACATGGCACAATGAGTGCACAACCCACACTATTGAGCAGTGGCAGAGAGTAATAAGATCTGCTGAGTCTGTCCTCTTTTTCCTATATCTGGAAGGCTTCATGCTCACAGAAATCCAAAGTCTTCCACCCACTTCCTGTCCCCAGCCATTAAACACTGTGGTGTATCTGTTATGGCGTGGGCAGCCATCTCATGGGATTCACTGGTTCTGATTCCATTGCTCTGCATGGAAGAACTACAGCCAAGGAGTACAAACCCATTTTAGGTAAACAGACGCACTCTGTGGCGCTAACAGTTTTATCAAGATGCTCCCATAACCTAAAACGCCTCAATACACCTCAAGAGACACACACAAGCTAAATGAATTCAAGAGTGACTTCAACGGCACCAGGATGAAGTCAAACACAGATCTGGGACCTCCTCCCACTCTCAAACACCCGGAGGTTTTCCTTCTAGAAGATCTGTGATCCCACTAGAAACATTTAGCTCTGACAAGGGCTGGAGTTGTTGTAAATGCAAAGAGAAGCCAAACTTCTTATTAGTTAATAATTATCCAGATACTGTTGGGTGTTTACATTACTTTGCCTGCTACCTGTACATACACACAGATGCAAATTGTTCTCAGCTTTCATTTCAAATTTAGTTATTACTAAAGTAGCCCAGCTATAATAAAAATGGTTACTGATGTATGACAGAACTTCTCAAGCAAGCTATATAATTCACAGAAATTTAAAAACCCATTTACATCTCTACAGAATTTCTTGTCATCCAAGAACTCTTATTAAGTGATATGTTTTAAAAGCATTCCAGATGTCCAAACTTTAGCTAACACTATAAACCTTCTAGGCAAAGCCAAGTAGCCACTTGATACACTATGCCCCCTTTTTTTCACATTTTTAAGTTGTTGTTCATGATATCCTATACTTACATGTGCAGCTTTGAATATTTACACAGGAGCCTTACTCCAAAGTGGCTAATCCAAACCTATGCCACTGATCTCTGTTTTTGAAGGAGGCGGACCAGAAAGCATATAGCTCCCAGTGCAAAATGGGTACGCAAGTAAGCCCATCTCACCACCAGGGTTACACACTGAACAAAGAGCCAACTTTGCCGATGTTTACATTCAAAGCAGACCTCCATTCCAAGACCACAGTCCTACTGGATTTCGATGATGGTTGAAATGAGGTTTCACAAAGTCTGACAGCTTATTGTTGCTGCACCCTAATACTGACTTGTGTGAACCAATCAAAACATGTTTTTCATTACACAGCCAATGCAGTCATTGGTCCAAATCACTGAGTCACTGAGAAACTGTTGTTAGCTCTTGTTGCTTGAATGAAAGCTCACTGCCCCATCACGAGCTGGATGAGGGTATGATAAACGGCTTAAATTCAGTTATGTTTGAGTAAACAAGGAGACGTTTTGGTTAATAAAGACTTCCTCTTTCAGGTACTGAGGACAGAGGTCAGTGGAAGCACAACAATCTGCTGATCTAAAATTGAGGTCAAACCAATGCAAGACTCATACACTCTAAGAAACTGCAGATAGAATATGACCTAGTAATTGAACTTCAGTAAGACTGAAGCAAAGCATTCTGGGAGCAGATGCATCACATTATGATTGCAAAGCAGTGATGTCATCATGCCACATCATGCTGGGGGAATGAACTGCATTTCCTGGTGCGTTCCTGGTGTGTCACAAGAGGGCATATGTTATGAAAAACCACAAGCTTTTGCAAACTACAGTGGCCAACAATCACCACAAGCAACTGAAACCTTAATCACTTTCAGGATAGCCTAAGGTTGAAGCTGAACAGTGGAACAGACTTTTGTTTAACGAGAAGCCCATATCATATGATTTAACTTCACTCTTCCCTGCCATCTGAGGAGGGCTTAAATGCGACCAGCATGCAAAATCATCACATAATTGGTGGGACCTTTCAGAATCTTTGTTGTTTTCGCTCTCACACATAGTGCCAAGCGATCGGCCCCACAGAAGATGCAGCCGCACATGTGACTCCTCCAGTTCACATGGCCTTAAGATGGGACACCAATTACAGCTGGACCATGATGTGGGAGGAGCACAAAGTAAACATACTATCTATGCACATGCCTGCAGTCACCTGGCTATCCAGGAGAGGGCGACAGACAGTGATGAGTCTGTTTATTTTAACCGGATTAAGTCCTATTATTCCATGATGAGGCTGAGACAACTTGTCTCACAAATGTGGACCTTCGACCAATAGGACCCACAGCTGCAACAGGAACATGCGCTTCTACTGCAGGGGCCCCTCGCACACCTGCTCTCTCTGCACGCTGCTCTGAGCTGCTCTGTCTGTGCACTGCTCTGAGCTGCTGTCTCTGCACTCTGCTCTCAGCTGCTCTCTCTGTGCACTGCTCTGGGCTGCTGTCTCTGCACGCTGCTCTGAGCTGCTGTCTCTGCACGCTGCTCTGAGCTGCTCTCTCTGCACGCTGCTCTGAGCTGCTGCTGTCTCTGCACGCTGCTCTGAGCTGATCTCTCTGTGCACTGCTCTGAGCTGCTCTGTCTCGCACTGCTCTGAGCTTCTCTCTGCGTGCTGCTCTGAGCTGCTCTCTCTGCAATGCTGGCGAAAGCTGCTCTCTCTCTGAGCGCTGCTCTCACAAAACACTGCTCTGAGCTGTCTGCACACTCCGCAGGCCAGGGACTGATGCTACCAGTGTGTGCAGAACCACAGGCCATGTGATGAAATAACTCATGAGCTCGAACCGCTGTCTGAGAGGAGATGCGGGATGAGTTCTGCCTAACTGCCTGCACATTGGACCCATGTGTGCCCAAAGGCACGGACTACGTGTTTCTCTGGGGTTTAACAACACGCTTTTACAGAGCTCCCTGACAGGGCCTGCCCAGTAGAGTGATGCTGAAACACATCAGACATGTACACTGACCGCACACACACACACGCACGCACTGCGAGCACGCAAGCACTGCGAGCACGCACTCACTGTAAGCATACCTGCTTCACTACGTTTTATGTGATTTTCCACTAATTACGTCTTTTATTTCTCAATTTTACAGTTTTATACAAGTGTTGTCAGGGTACCAAAATTTTGACTTTTTTTAAAAAAAAAATAAGTACAGAAGTTTCAGTATACCGTGCAAAACCAGTATTTAGTAAGTATTCAATATTACTTACTAATTCTTCATTAATTTGCTTTGAAATTAAAATGCCATTTCTATACAAAGTACTTGACATTTTGACCTGGTCATCCTTGTGTATCATGTTTAGAGTGTGATTAACACGGTACCTTTAACACCCAGCTGTGTCATTTAATGGTATTTTGAGTTAATTTAATAATGGCTCACACAGGTGTCTACACAGCAACCATACAAAAAACCTGCTTATACACGAAAATTTAGTATTTACCGAAAATAAATGTTTTTACGGAAAATTCAAATTTTGTAGAGGACGAGAGACGCCAGATAACCCAGGGACCCCCTCGGAGCAGCGGGGCCCGGGGAGAAAAGGGGTCCATGGACCATGGAGCCCAAGCGGGTGGAGGGGCGTCGTGACCCAGGGCCTTCACTCACCTGGGGGCAGGTCGGGGTCGCTGGGGGCGGCCTGCTGGGGGCGGCGGGGTTTGGCCAGGGCCTTGGCACTCTCAGAGGCGCTGCGGCTGGTGGAGCTGGACCCGCAGCTCTCATGGTCATCCTGCAACATAAAACATCAGCAAAAATGAGCTGGGGGTGGCACTCAGGTGTGTACAAAAAGGGGGCAATAAAATTGATCTCCCCAACCCTCTCCTGTCCCCCCCAACCCACCCTTTACAACAATTGCTACCCACTACTACATAAATAAACAAACTCTGGTGTCAGGATGAAGAAAGGTGTCAGGATGCTATAAGACCTCTGCACATATATGCCAGGCCCAGCCCAACATAGGGAATGAACGGGTTGGTTTAGCTGTAAGGAGTGCACAGCAGGAAAGAGAAAGGGCTCTGGGGAGATAAGGTGTAACACAAACAATGAAGACAACAGGGGCCAGGACAGCAAGCCGCTGGGGTCTGGCAAACATGACTGCTGAATTATGGGCCCACTCCTCACGCCTTGAGCTGCCACAGCACCTTGGAGCCCCACGTTTAACCAGAAAATTGTTGTGTAAATAAAAATACAGAATGGAAAATCACTAAGGAAGTGACACTGTCACAAATATACGACAGTTGATTTTACGGCTCGTTTTAAGTTTGTTGCTCCTTTTTTTTTTTTTTTTTTTTTTTTAACTTCTCACAGACATAAAACATTCTCAAAGACAGAAAGATTCATTTTAACTGAAGGTTCTGGAACACAACAGCACCGGAATCCTTTATTGATTGAAACTCTCACGTCTTTGCCTGTCATCACCTCACTTTAAAATAGGATACTCTCATTTTGTATATACCGACAATTAAACCCGCGGCAAGATTTCCTGTTAATGTCGGCACATACCTTAGGTACACACATGCTCCGGGAACTGACTACGACAAAAAATACAATCCGTTCTTTGCTCTCAAAAACCATTAAAGTGAGCTAAAATGGAAAAAGGGATAAACACATGTATATGTCAGACAGACTGACAGGTTTTAAACAAGAACAGTGCCAGCGAAGATCCATCAAAGAGGGAGGGATGAACAGATCAACGAGCAGGAGGCTTCTGAAACGTCAAATAGTACATTAAAAACATGTGGTTTATTGTGCCCTGCATGAGTAAGCAGGTACTGCTGTTTTTATTGAATCATTGCTTGGCAAACCTTTGTTTTTCAGTGGAAATCTACATGTGAAAATAATGATAGGAAAAGTTTATTTCTAACTTTTACGATCAAAAGAAAGTATGACTTGCTATGTTTGTCTTTGGACATTGGTGACAGTAATAAGGTAGATATTTGTGGTTCATTATCTCAGCAAGCTATCCTATTTTTCTTTTCAGCTGTGCCAAGCTATTTTACCATCTAGCCCCATAAAACAGCCTCTAGTCTGAGTTTTCAGGCTAACTACTAACTGGAACTCCTAGATATTACTCTTCCATACCATTTTAAAAAGCTATTCTTGTGCACTCTAACAGTGCTTGCGATGACAAACAATGACATTAAGGAAAGTGAGCTAACATTTCGGTTAAATGCTTTTCCTCTTTCCCTCAGCGTTTGAAATTGATGAGGCCTAATTAGAAAGCTACTTTTGGGTTTTTACCCAAGTCAGTTGACAGGTAAGTATGTCTAGAGTTCTGTATCTCAGAGGCAGCACTTGCCATTTAATTCCTCCCTTTCCGACTTCAATACCCAAGATCCGAAAAGGAATTTGGCCCCCGATAAAATGTGAAATAAAACACCTAGCCGTAATTGAGCACACAGAAAAACAATGAGGAGAAAGGGGGTTGGATTGAGAGAGGAGAAGGGCTCAGGACTGGTATGGCACTGATTAGGGGTGATGAGGCAGAGTAACCCTTCTGCAGTCAGACAGGGCCCGCGCAGACAGTCCAACGCAGCCCCGTCACATCTGCTTAGCATTTAGCAGCGGATAAAAATCACGGGGTCTCAAAAGTCACACTTATCCCGAGTAAGGTAAACAGTCAAGGTGTCAAAATGAATCACATCTGGGCGGCCCCATCTGACGCGACGTAACCGTTTTTTTTTTTTTTTTTTTTCTCGCCGTAATGAAGATTACATTTTAAACATACTTTGCATAATTCGGAGGTGGCGGCTCATGAAGATGCAATTTGCCGGGCTCGCTAAAGTAAACACGGCCACGCCAAGGCGGCGATTGAAACGCGGGGAAATATTTATACAGCGCAAAGGCAAGGTCTCCTGAGCCAGCCCTGCTCAGCCCCTTTTTCCATTGCAAAGCACTGGGGATTGGTAAACACACGGCAAGGAACAATAAAGAACTCATCAGTCTGAAATTATGGAAATTGGCAATAATAAAAAACAGATTACCACTGATTGCTCACACTTCGTTTGAAACTTTCCATCACTTCAAAAGGCAGCATCTCTGGTGTTTCCGGGGGAAACAAGAGAGATTTTGGTTTTTTGAGGGAGGGTGGCAGGCAAAAAATGAGCCAATTGAAGGCCATAGCACCATGTTAGGGTTTTCTGTACTTCTAGGGCCATAGCACCATGTTAGGGTTTTTCTGTATTGCTAGGCCATAGCACCATGTTAGGTTTTTCTGTATTTCTAAGGCTGCAGCACCATGTTAGGGTTTTTCTATACTTCTAGGGTAATACCACCATGTTAGGGTTTTTCTGTATTATGGCACGGTTCATTGAATACAGACCATTTTCTCTTTAATCAGGCATATATGCAAAACCTATGACTTCAGGTTAAGTCAGGCATAGCTGTATGTAAACCCTGTGGGTTCAGGCCCTCAGACTGTTCAAACCTACTGATTTTACGGAGATGTAATTTGGCACTTTATGTCACCATGGTAATGGGAACGGGCCACAACCTTTCGCAGGGTGAAAAATGCATTTTTGGGGGAAGCCCTCAGACTAGCGGAGCTGCTGGCGTGTAAGACGATCTGCACAACGCCACGGCGGGGTGGGGGGGGGGGCCCGGAGGCATGTCAGCTCAGCTGTTGCACAGAGATGACAGCGCAGAGACAAGCCTGCCTTCCTGAACTCTGGTCACTGTGCCCCCCTCCCTGGGGCAGCAGCCCAGGCAGAGCTGTGAGTGACAGGCACGGGGGCCCCCGCTCTCAGGGTAAGTGGGCACCCAGCGAAGGTTAGGGCACAGGAAAACAAGGGGTGACCCCACACATACTATAACCATGATACTTAAACACACATTAACACCACAGCAGGTATAAACACATAAACTTTTCCTAACTGGAAAAAAACACTTTAAACCAGTGCTCCTGCTGTCTATTATTGAAATCGCATACATTGAAGTGAAGAGTAGAACACCATATTAGACATTACAAAGGCAGCTAAGTCAGCGACGGTGTAAATGTAGCAATCAATATACGTAACCGTTACGTTATTCAATTGTTAGGAAGTTCAAAATCAAATTTATGCCACTGTTGACAGCCATAACACAAACAAACACATCGTAAAACACTGTATCCAGACCACAGATGCACACATCATGTTTACACCATACATGCACACGAACACACAATTACACATGCCGCAGTGCTCAGGAACACTCACATGCACACAAACGCACACTCGCTCTGATGTGGTCGCCCTGTCAGAAGTGCGAAACGGTGCTTTCAATTTCACAGTAGAAACCACACAACTCCAATCCCACTCACCATACAGCACACCTTTAAGACAGTCACAAAGTTTCATACTCTACTCTACTTTTCATTTTAAAATTAAAATAAAAAATCTTCAAATGAGTGGAATAAAACTGGTAGGCCAATCTGTTACATGAAATATGAAGTAAAAGCTAAAAAAAGTAGCTTTTAAAATAACTCTGGTACATCAACCAGCATTCAAGGCTATCACTACAACAGTTATTCCACTCAAACCACAATCATCTGCAAAACATTGATGACTGCTGCTCGCTCTAGACATGTTTATGAAAAGTAAATATGAAATACGTATGGTTCAAATGGAACTTTCCTTATATTGGCAATATATTTTTGATTTGTTGGCATTTGATTCTAGATTCGTAAACAACTGTGAAAGACATAACGACAGGAGCATGCAAACGTTTTTAATAATGTGCAGCTTTTACACCATTCAAAGGGATTTGTTCGTACATCGGAGGGCACCTTATAGATAAGCACTTGTGCGAGTTGTTTTTTTTTCCTGCCCTCCTCTCAGTAAACTCTCACGTACTTCAAAGCCTGCGGTCTTGTGGGACGGCCTGCTCAGGCTGTACGGGGCAGAATGGACAGCGAAAATAAACGAGGGGAACCCGACCCGTCCTTATCTCCCAGACACAAACACACTCCCCTCTGGCCTGACACGGCCAGGCCTCGTCCTCCTCATTGGGCATCGCCAAACCCCTCCCCCCCCCTCCTTCCCCAACCAATCAGGCAGCCAGGAAGCTGCAGGCCAGGAGCTGTGTGTGCACATTCAAACCACAGAGAAAGGCTGAGTGATACAGCCCTGTTGGTTACACTGAATCTTTTGACAGGTAATAAAAGTGTCCGTTCCCCCCAGAAAAATAAAGTTATAAATAAAGTTTTACTCCATTCTGTCCTGTAAGCACCATGTGGAGGATTCCGGTAGCGCACTGACCCACAGCCTGAATCACAGAATGAGCTGGACCTTCCACCTCCCACACTCTGCTGAAGACAGAGGAAACCTGCAGCTTTCCTGCAATCCCTCTAAGCAGCACACTGTAAATTCTGCTGTTCCTTCGCCCAAAAGACAGTCACAGAGCAGACAGTGATTAGCCATTACTTTTCTGTCTGGGATGACACTGCTAGCCCGGCCTGGGCTCCAGCTGGCACAGGGGAGATTGGGGTTGAAAGAGGAATGCCAGGATATGGTCAGCACTGGCAGAGCGCCGGTTCCTGAAGTTTTGAGATTTTTTTTGTCTTTTTGTCCTCCACTCGTATGGCGGAATGTGGAGCCCAATTGGGGCTGCCCCTCCCTCGCCCCCCACTCTGAGCGCATCAATCACCCCCACTAAAAATGAGCCGCTAATGGTTTTTTAATGAAACTGTAACAATCGCAGAAAGCCATTACTGCGTGATTAAAGACACGAGTCTCGCTTTCTCCTCAGATTCGGCTAAACGAAAGGGCCCGCCCCCGCCTGCGTTTCGCACCGCGTCAGCCAACGGGCTGGACCCGCACACACACACACACACACACACACACACACACACACACACACACACCATTGCAGCTGCCGCGCATGGAGGATCGCATGGATTATGTGCAGAAATGAGACTCGGATGAATATCACAGACAATCAGCCAGCGTGACATTCTGATTAATTATCCTGCTGAAAGCAGCTAATTAAAAAGCTCTTTCCCCCTCCCTCTCCTATCTGCAGGAGTTAAGGGGAGCAGAAGCTCGGAGGGGTGAGCGCAGCGCAGTAATGAGAAAGGGCCAGCAGCGCGCAGCAGTCAGTGTTAGAATGCGCCTTTCCCGCCATTTGTCTTGATTGTGGTGGATATTTCAACTGGGAGAAACAGGCCTGCGAAGGGCGCCGTAACTGGAGCTGCATCAGCACATCAGAGCCCTGCCATTGTGCGCTGAAAGCTCCTCGCAAACCCGAGCGGGAGAACAGCAAGTGAGCTGGAACCTCTGCAGCGTATGTCACCACCAATTCAAAAAAGAACTGAAAACCCATGATTAAACACATTTTTTCAAACCCATTTTAATCTGGGTTTTTTTGGCACGGCCCGTCATATTCTAAGCAGAGATGGTGGAATGAGGATCCGTGAAACCCCATTAGAATGGAGTTACGCTGAGCTGCAAATCAATGACTTGTTTGAACCTAACAAAAATGTGATAGCCAATAAGACCGTCAGTCCAAATGATTGACGCGCTGATACTGCGTGGTAGCCCCTCCCATTTCTGATGGAATGAGGCCTCAGTCCCCCTCAGTACTGCCATGGCCTTTGTCGATTCAGGAAGCTGCAGTAAAGCACGGGTCTTCTCTAAACCACAGCCTGCCCGCTGCGCTCTTATTTGCATTTTCTACGCTCCTTGTAACCCACCAACTGAACTGTGCAGTTATTATACCAAGGCAGGAGAGGTCAGGTTTAGCTCGTGCAGGCAGAGTGCAGGCACCCGGTCAACGCAAAATCCTTCATCATTAAACAAAACTTGGCACGTTGGGGTCTTTTCATTTGACCATCAAATACATTTACATAGAATAATTATTTTTAAACACAGGGAAATTTAATCTTCAAGTTACAGCTTCACAAAAACATGAAAATATTTTAAAAATAGGGCGTCGCAAACTGTTGGGACAATAATCGATCATAGTCCACGTCGATCACGATAATAAGTTTCACTGATTTTTTTTTTTTACCTTCTCCCTAAATTATACACTTAATATGTGAAGCACATGATAAAACACACAGCACATGATAAAGAGTTAGGTGTGACAAAGACAGTTAAACTAGGGGATGACTGAGTAGCCAGACTGAGAGATGATAGGGGTATCACCTCACTCTCTCTGGGTCTTTATTCAGGTCCTGCTGCTGAGGACGGCCATAGCCAGGCCTCCAACACTGACAGGTAAGACACTTTGCTACACTCACATCTGCAAACCATCTGTAAATGGACAGAAAAATAAAATACACTGACAGGAATAAATCAGTCAAATTTCTTCATTACAAAATACCATGTAACTTGTAATTATAATACTTCCATGAAAACATTTTCCAAGCCTCATTTCTTTTACGGAACCGCACACCGCAGCGCATACTGTACATGTTTGTGTTTACGGAGCCGATAAACAACATACCCAAAACTTCAAACGCTGGCCTGTATAATGCTCTGAATATTCAGAGAGCTTTGCTCTTTATTTATTTTTTTCCATCCAACCCAATGTCTTTCGGGTAATTTACCGCCTAACAAATCGCATACCTAAAAAATTAACCCGCCCACTACAAAGGGAAACCGACTGCCAGACTCTTTCAGTTATCATTCTAAAGTTAGAAACTGTTTACACGGCCCCGTGATACCAAAAGTGTTACGAAGCACATTCAGCCCCTGCATAATGTTACAATGAAAGTGCTCTCGGTTAATTTTCCAAACATGTGCCCCGTTTCAGAAGCCCAGAAATAAAACATGTTCATTAAAGGGATGTGAAAAAGTTCCAAGCCCACTTGCCAAGGGCCGCATAATTACCGAGGAATTTCACGCCGAAGAACCAAGAGGAATCGCGGTGATGTCACTGTTGGGCGGCACAGCCAAGAGCGCCTCTACCCTAAACCCAAGTCAAACCTCGTGTGTTTTAATATCTGCCTCGTACGATCCTACAATAACAATAAAACACAAACGCCGGGGCCAGGCTGTGCACAGGAGGGTCTGGAAAGCCCGCAAGAAACCTCCGGTTTTTCACCCCTTCTCAGACGAGTTTTTCAAAGGCAACAATGGATCCTTTTCTGACTAACCTGAAAAGATGTAATTGCTCACAGTTGCCGCACAGATGTGCCGACGTGGGACAGGCACAGACCATGTGTAGACGAATACCTCAGAGACATGGCTTACGAGGACTGGTGCATCATGGGAGGAGTCTCCTCAGAAAGCAGGCTGCTCTCCGCTTGTGTCTCCAAACAGCAGGTGTGTCCACGTGATTGCGCCCTGCATCACGCGCAAGCGGTGAAGTGCTGAAGGAGTGACACAGTGTCCAAGTACACACTGCTGGACCTCATCAGGCCCCACGGTCGCACGCGCTCACACATTTCAGAGCTCCGCACACAGACCCAAATAAAATGAGGAGTTTACCGTGCAGTAGCTGCCATGGTGGGGGAGCCGCATGTAAGACACAGTAAATCTGACCTATCATAAATCTGATGGACCGAAAGGCACTCGAGCATCCAAATCTATCCCAAAAGAAGGCAACCAATCAGGCTGAGAGCTGATAAAAAGCATGCAATTGGTGGGTGGGGGGTGTTTCGGGGCATGTGGCCTCAGAGCTAGCTGGAATCCACACCCCCTCCTCTGCCTCACAGTCCTTGGCCTCTCTGTGCAGTAAAACATAAATCTGACAGTCGATATAAAGTCTGGTCCTGAGCACAGGCCGAATGGTTTTGATGGTATTAGCCCAGTTCCAACACACAAGGCTCTGGCAGGGCCTCCGCTCAGGCCAAGGGCCTGCCAGAGGGACCGTTCCCTAAGCCTGCTGGGAGACGGCGGAGTGCAGCATTTACACCATCCGCCTCAACGCCAGCCCGAACAGACCACGAGGGTCGCTGTGAGCCCGTTTATCTGCACTCCCCGGGAATAGAATCTCGGGCCTTTGAAAAGCGGGGCGTGCACAGTGAGTCTCAGCGGTGGCCACGGCAACATGCATAGCTGAAGTTCCTTACACTCCCTTTGGCCAGAAACAGAGAAAGAGGAGAAAAACATAGAGTGCATGGTGGATGACATCATCCTGAAAACTCATCTGTATGGGGATGACTTCAGAATGCACGTCTCCCACGGAGGGCCATGTGGGCTGTCTAACTGTCTGCTGATACTCCCAGAGCAGAGTTATTCCGCTGTGCCGTACAGTGTAATACGGCACACACACCTACAGCCTGCCTGCATCTCCTGCACCAGGACAGCCGACACACTCACAGACAGCAATGCCAATTTACATCAATACAAATGACAACTCAATCTAGAGATCACTTTATTGAAACATTGCTTCAATGAAAGTTTCAAAAAGGATGTATGAGTAGCCCTTTTTCCACTAATAATACACAACAAGTACAGTAGATTGGACATAACAAGACAAAATCTAACAAGACATACTTTACTTATTATAGAGTACAAATCATTCCCCGAATTTATCCTAATTATGTAGGCTACCAGAGACAACATCAGCTTTTATGCCTGTCCACCACCATGACCAAAACAAATCTGTCATCATCCACTCCTGTCTCTTTTTTTCAAGTTTGCCCGTTACCTACAGTTATAACAATGGGGAAGTGTATTCATTATGTCAACACTGTCATTTTCATTCCAACAAATCTTCTTAGTCTGTGGACACTCTATGCAAGACAATTCTTCCAGAGTCACATTTAAATTATTAGCACTGACTGCATGGAAACAGCAAAGAAATTATAGCAACACAAGTGCAGCTAACTATCAATCATCAATTGAGCTAAGGAAAACAGTGTAAAAATAGTAACTGAATTAATTGAAACTAACTCTAAATTAAATTCTTGATAACTGCAGCAGTCATTTAGCCTGTTAGACAGGGAAACGGTATGTAACAGGCTTGCACAACCAAGTAGGCTGGTTGTGCAAATGCACTTTCTCATTATAAAACTATGAAATGTATACGGTACATTACAAAATGTCAAAAAAAGGCTAGCAGCAGGCTAACTAGCGAAAAACAGCAAAACTGTTCGACATTTACATTTACATTCACTGTTGTCGCTGTTTTTGACGTACTTTTCTTGTTAGGCGATACTGCTTTTTCAGTTACCTGGACTTAAAACTACAATACCTTAAAACTGCCTTCATTATCAGATGAAAGTATCTGTAACTGTAAAACTGCACTGACTGTGGCATACTGTCTGCCAAGGTAACCTCCGATTCCATGGTGACTTCTGGATTTACCCATCAAACATTTTACGATTCGGAAAATGACAGAAAACTCTTGGTAAACAGAATCCTTGGATACATTTGAAAGTCGCCCTGCTATCAGTCTAGTGCGCTGAATGAGCTCACTAATGATGTCATCAGGACACTATGCACACACTGCCGGAACATTCAGCTCTACTCGTCAAATCAGGTTCTGTGCTGTGTGTTATCCAGCCACCACATCTTTGCATTCTGCAGACCCCCAGCTGCACAGTCACTCTGCAGTCCCCCAGCTGACCTGCGCAGACACTCTGCAGTCCCCAGCTGAGCTGCGCAGACACTCTACAGTCCCCAAATGAGCTGCGCAGACACTCTGCAGTCCCCAAATGAGCTGTGCAGACACCCTGCAGCCTCCCAGCTAAGCTGCACTGTCACCCTGCAGCCTCCCAGCTAAGCTGCACAGTCACTCTGCAGCCCCCCAAGCAGAGCTGCACAGACACTCTGCAGCCCCCCAAGCTGAGCTGCACAGACACTCTGCAGCCCCCCAAGCTGAGCTGCACAGACACTCTGCAGCCCCCCAAGCTGAGCTGCGCAAACACTCTGCAGCCCCCCCAGCTAAGCAGCACTGTCACTCTGCAGCCCCCCTAGCTGAGCTTCACTGTCACCCTGCAGACCCCCCAGCTAAGCAGCACTGTCACTCTGCAGTCCCCCAGCTGAGCTGCACAGACACTCTGCAGTCCCCCAGCTGAGCTGAGCAGACACTCTGCAGCCCCCCCAGGTGAGCTGCACAGACATTGTGCTGGAGCATGGTATATCTTACACAGGTGCCACAGTCAGACTGCAGGGGGCTGCTCAAAAGCTAATGGCCAAGTATGAGAGCCCAGTGTCGCAGGCAGGCCAGGGCTTGGCTGTGTACTATGAGGCCCGTCACCAGACTGAGACACAACTCAATGAAGTTCCTCAGTTCTTAAAAAGAAGCTGTGTTCTGAAAAATGGATGATAAGCAAGGCAGGGATAGAGAGAGAGCATGAAACAGAGAGAGAGATGGAAGTAAAGGAGCTGCAAGAGAAAAAGGAATGAACAGTGAGAGAGGGATGTGTGTGTGAGAGAGAGGGGGAGAGACACAGAGAGAGGGAGGGAGGGAGAGAGAGAGAGAAAGGCTTCCTGATTTAGATCTGAGAGGCTCTGGTTCTTTAGATGTCTCCATCAGTAAACCACAGACCCAGGCTGAGCATGTGAAGCATTTCAGCGACACTGGCACCCCCAATGCTAATAACTGCAATGTGTAAGGCACACACACACACACACACACACACACACACACACACACACACACACACACACACACACACACACGCACACACACACACACACACACACACACACACACACGTACACACACAGACACACACACACATATACATGTATACATGTACACACATACACACACACACGCGTACACATACACACACGCACACACACGTACACACACAGACACACACACACGTACACACACGTACACACACGTACACACACATATATGTACACCACACACACACACGTACACACATACACACACACGTACACACACATATATGTACACACACACACAAACACATATATATGTGGACACATTCACACACTGTAAAACACACACACATATATGTACACACATTCAGACACACTAACACATACACAGACACACACACACATATGAATGTACACACACTCACACACACACATATATACACACATTCACACACTTAAACATACAAACACATATATACACACAAATACGCCAACACACAATTATACATACACTAAAACATACACATATACACACATATACACAAACCCTGCGCTAAAACATACACATACATGAACACAAACATGTAAAAACTCACACACATACCCAGATGCATATACATGCACCAAAACACACACACACAAACTCATGCTCATGCATACGCACATTCTCAAACACACACACAAACACACTAAAATGCACATATACACGTACGCGCACGCACACACACACTTGTATGCGTACACACACGCACAAACTTACACATACATACATACATACATGCACACCCATAACCACACTCAACACACAAACACACACAGAAACACACAGACACAAACATAAATATACTCACACACACATACCTACACACATGCACACTCAATCAGTCTTACTCACACACATTCTTTCTCTCACACATAAGCTCATACTCACTCTCTCTCCCTCTCTCTCACACACGCACGCATACACACTACCACTCAGGAAGGAAAATCACCAGTTCTTTTCCAAAAATCACAGTTTTTAATAGATCCCACTCATTAATTTCTTATATTTCAACATGAAACATTCCTGGAGTAGGACACAGAGGTGATGGCTGGACCTGCCAATTTCTACCTTGTTTCCTCCTCTTTTTCCAAGAATGCGTGACGGAGAGGAGTTCCAATAATCACCTTATTGAAACATGTTGGCGAGACGCAGGCAGGCTTCATTCAGCATCTTTAAGTTCAGAGTAGCAAAAGAGCCCAGGACTTACATCCACATGGCCTTGGTTAACTCACCAGTGCTCTATGAGCAGTGATCTGACAAAGAAGACCAGATAAATAAACACACCAAATAATAAACACATTTTTTAGGACATGCGTGCTGTTCTGTGCCCCACCTGATACTGCCAGAAGTCACTGTAGTAATGGAGCAGGTCTTCTCTTATTGTTATTTTTTGGGATTTTTCCCTATTTTTCTCCATCATGAACTCAGACGAACTGTTCGGTCTCACGCAGCCTCGACCGCTTCGATCCTGTCCCGCAGAAATCAGGTGGAGGCCCCCCAAGAGCATGAGAGCATCTGTGCTGTGTGAGACACCTGGGGGCCAGCAGGCCTATAGCTATGGCACCATGTTTTACATCAGCGTATCGAGAACGCTTATCGATAAGATAACACTTTAAACAAGCATGAATTCTCAACAGCAGGCCACTCCTACTTCCATGCCCCCTTTTAGCCAACTGGCATGAACAGAAACACACACCTTCACACACTCACACACTCTTGACTTCCTTGCCAATTTTCAGCCTCCTAGAGCAAAAATTCTGGCTGCCAAAGGGTGGGGAAATTTTTGTGGACTGACCAACTAATAAACCAACTGACAGAGCAACCAATAGAGCTGCTGGTCACAACTAAAAAAGACTCAATAAAACACCAACATGGGCAGTCAAAGCCATTTTCACGGCCAATACCGCCAAAGTGAGGCAAGGATGGGCCAGGAACAGGCACTTCACTGGAGGTTCCAGAATGTGCCAGCTGTGCATCTGGACAACAGAGGACAGAAGGGAGGAATACTCCTGTCTTTGAGGCTACCCCCCCTCCCCCACACAGTGGCTACCTAGGGCGGTGTTCTGGGGAATGTCATAAGGCAGAAAGGAGCTCTTCATTTCACAAGGCACCATCGTGCTCTTGCTGGGGGAAGGGGGAAGGGGGGTCGGGGCCCCCCTGCTAGGCCCTGCACTGCCTCTTCACCATAACACCAAACCATGCTGCTCCACGACGGGTCATTACGCCATTATTCTTCAACCCAATCACCATACTCACCAAGATGGTTCTCCATGTCTGTAATTATTTTTAGATTAATTATATTCTATATAGGGGCGACAAGGCCTCCAGTGGGCACAAAGCCAGCGTTTCTCCCCTTGAGCTTCTCTTAACAATACAACCAAGAGGAGAACAACCCCCCTTGCCCCTGTCCCCCCAGCTGGAAATTATAACTGTCTCCAAGTTTTGCAAAAGATTTAAGCAATTACAACATAATTATAACACATGTAAATTCTTATCATGTTGGTCATTTTAAGAAGCAATGTGGTCTATCTCAAGTGGGTGATACACTTCTCAAGACATACAATGTTTATTATCTTTTGGGCTAACCATATGCCTTCAAAATCCCTTTTTTTCCCCCGCACGAAGAGTGACATGTTGAGCAATTATTCAAACTACATTCTTCCTTTCTCAGCCCCGGATCACAGGGCCCTGTTAGGCGTGGATACCAAACACAGCCGGTGCGCGCTGTGGCAAGTGTGCAGCTCAGCTACAGCTCAGCCGCCAAACAAAGACAACAAACCGAGGGACCCCAAATCCAAATAAGCGAGTAAGAGTAATCTATATTTCATGTATAAATCCTTCCACTGCAATTAGCAGTTAGCGCCATTGTTATCATCATCGTGAAGTGTTTAAATGAAAACAGAGATTTGCCTAAACATACTTAGAAATGTTAAACCGATATAAACCGTGCCGTTAACTGTTTACTCAGTCACAAATCGCGTGTGAATTCTGCTCATGAAATACACAGCACTGCATTAGCAATGTTTAGCTGCATGGAATCCTACACCTACAGACTTCAAATGATACATTTCAGTACTATATCTTTTAATATTGTTGGTTGAGTGGCTGTGCTGCTGCAATGTAAGATTGGAGTGATTATGTTGTTGGGGTTCAGGGCCTGGTCTGGGCACCCCAGACCACCCACATGCGCCTTTGAGGTAGAGCCACACGAGCTCACAGCCCCACACCCAGCGTTACTCACACCAAGTCCGTAAAGGTAAGAGTGCTGGGTCACTGTACAGGTGAGAGCACTGGGTCACTGTACCGGTGAGAGCGCTGGGTCACTGTTCAGGTAAGAGCACTGGGTCACTGTAAAGGTAAGAGCACTGGGTCACTTTAAAGGTAACAGTGCTGGGTCACTGTTCAGGTAAGAGTGCTGAGTCAACGTAAATGTAACAGCACTGGGTCACGATTCAGGTAAGAGTGCTGGGTCACTGTACAGGTAACAGTGCTAGGTCACTGTACAGGTAAGAGCGCTGGGTGGCTGTAAAGGTAAGAGTGCTGAGTGCTGGGTCATTGTGCTACACTAAAATATCATTTTTTCAAATCTATTACGTCATCACACCCAAGTCATGTAACTTTGAGAAAAAAAACTCTTGCACAAGACTGACTAAAGAACAAAGCTGATTGTTTTTGTGTTTGTTTCCATGCCAACATCGTCCCTGCAGACAGTAGAGTTAATCGGACTAACAATGGTTACCAGAAGATAAGAAGAATGCATCCTGTTAGCCATGCGGTTGGGGGCGAGGGGGTGAGTGGGGGGGTGGGGTGGCGGGGGTTAAGGGGTGTCTCAGCATCCGGAATGTATTGATCATGGCCTGACTCAGAGAACGCGGGAAGGTTCCGGATTAGTTCTCCCTGTCAGCTTCCTGTGCCTGGAGAGCCATCAGAAGTGTGGCGAAACCTCAGCTCCCGGCCGCGTCCGGCAGCCATTCACCACATGGAAACGGAGACCCAAACACCCAGTCCTTGCTGTCAAACTGACTCAACTGAAAAATATAGGTCGTAGTGTCAGACTGACTCACACAGTAGTTTGACTGGAAAGATATTTAAATAAAAAGGCAGGAAGTCTCCTTTAGTCAGGCAATTTCTTCAGTGGTCTGTTTAGATGCTGATAAAGGATGAGGCTGACGGTAAAAGCAGGAGGGAAAACCTGAGAGGGAATATCACAAGTCATTTTCCACAACCTTCTGTAATACTACTATACTCAGCAATTCTGTGAAGGAATGTTTAGGATTTCACATTCCATAATTTTAAAAAATTATCAAACAAAGATATAAAGTTGATTAAAAATGAACTTCTTAGAAGTTAATGCTTGGATGGGATAGCTTGGGAAAAGCTAAACAAAAGCACTGCAGGAATACACCTTCAGGCTGTGGCTTCACTTCACAGTGGTCTGTGTACTGCACAGTGTCTGTGTACGTGCTGACAGGAGAGGAAGAGTGAAAGACTACAGCATGTTGTGCTGAGACAAAAGAGGGGAAAAGACAAAACCTCCCAACAGAAACACAGAGCAGAGTGACATGGCACTATCTAGCCAGCCAACAGACAGAGCAGAGTGACACAGGGCCATCCGGCCAATCAACAGTCAGAGCAGAGTGACACAGGGGCATCCAGCCAATCAAAAGAGACAGAGTAGAGTGACAAAAAGAGCATCCAGCCAATCAAAAGTGACAGGGTAGAGTGACACAGCAGCAGCCAGCCACTCAGATACTGAACCTCAATACACAAGTATTCAATGGACAAACAAGGGATATCATTGGACTGCACAGCATTCTAACAGAAAAACCTAAATGAAGCCATAAATATGACTGATAACAACATACACCAATACTTTCCTCAGTAGGAATTGTGACCAACATAAATTGAGCCACCAAATTCACCATTGGGTAAAAAAATACACAATAACTTATCATTTTAGATGCTTGTCAAACTTGAGAAAACAATTATTTTATACCACAACTTCTTTTACAATTTATAAACAGGTGTCTCAAATAATGACTTGATCCAGGTCTGATACAAAGATGGTGTTTTTATGGAAAACTACTTATGTAAAATGATAGTAGGACCCCCCACATATGGTTTATGCTCAGATGGTTTACTGACTACTGCTGAAAAGCCGAGACAAAAACAGGGAAAGGTTAGCTAATTAGTTCCTACATTTTAACACTGAAAAGGCTTACAGATGTGAGCTACAGAGGCAGCTCCCATAGCTGTCTGGTTCAGACGGCTGGCTAACAGAAATAAACAGGTACCTGTGTGGCCCACCTGGACTCTCAAATCCAGAAACTTCCACCATCGAGCAGCAAATGCCATTACCAATGTAATACCTTATTAAAAGGCATAAGGCAGAAAACCTTATAAAAAGGATTGAACTCTGTGCTGAACTTAACAGGTATGCACTCACACAAAACAGATTAGGCAACACAGCAAACAAACACATCACGGAAAGGGGGGCCGGCTCTCCTGGCTGGAGCGTCGGTGAGTAAGCAGCAGCTGTGCCTTCTACACTCTTTGAGGGCCGGGCTGTGAAAATATACAGGGCTCCAGTGTGTATGTGTGTGTGGTGAGAGGGTAGAGAAGGAGGGCCGTTTTCAGGAGTGTGTGGTGAGAGAGGACACAATGGCACAGACGCTAGCTGGGAGGGGGTGCAGCAGGAGCTGGGAACGGTGTTTGGCAGGGTGGCCGCAGACCAGCCCAGTGTAAATACACCACATCTGGGGCTTCCGCCCAGTCGTTGCTGCTGCTGCTGCTGTTTCCTGCTCTCTTCTTGCTGCTAAAAGCAGGTCATGGACACACCACCTGTGTCTCTTTCTCTCAGCCAATACGCCATGACCACAAGCACCCTCTCACACCACAGAGAATCCCTCTCACTCCCGTCTAGCCAGGAGTGGCCCACGAGAGAGCGAGGACACTGGCTTAACCTCCATCTTCCCCTGAACAGGTAGAGCCAGTAGTTTGCTCCTCCATGAAGACCTCCCTCCATAGCCAGTCCAGGCACAGCTGATGGGAAAGTCAAAGGACCACTGCACTATGAACATGTGCCTCTACTGTGTGAGCCACCCGGAGTACCCTTTATCTTTCTGTAATAATTCTCCTCATCTCCTGTTTGTTCAGTTATCTGGTGCTGTAAGAGCAAGATGTGGCTTATGATGCGAGTTCCTGTGAGCATGGAGGCTGTAACCTACGTGGCATAAAGACATCACAGCTGAAGCCAAAACAGGTCAGTCAGCGGTAACATGAAGCTCGAATTCTCAGACATCAAGCCAAAGGAAAAATCTGAAGGGCTTCTGCTTCAATCTGCTTCTTGACATTGGAAACATATTGAAATTGTCTGACTTCACCAATTGCTCCTTGGGTTTTTTCCAGCCTCCGGTGGATGACATGTGCTTCACGGCAAGGAGAACTGTGTGAAGCAGGAGAGGGCGAGCAGATCTGAGGCCCGCGCGACGCCTCGCTGAGCGGGCGGGCGACACGGCGCGGAGCTGATCATGTGGATTTATGGCCCAATCTCTGTACACCATTTGCTCTCCGCAAGTTGGGGAAATCAAAGCGAAGATTTCCGGACGGCATTGGTGTGAGATTATCCAGTTTGCACTATCTGATTACAAACTTCCAAGGGCTGTTTTCTTTTCTGTGTTCCGCTCTTTCCTTTTGGTTTTATCTCTGCAGAGAGAATAAGCTCCAGGGCCTTTCTTTAATTTACCCAGAAAAGTGAAGACTTGTTCTAGCAGCAAGCTGAGTGCTGAGAGGGCTTGGCTGCATGAGGAAGACAGAAACAGGAGCAATCATGGCCACCAATACCGGACCTTTTACAATGCGCAGTGTTACAGAACAGCAGTGAAGGCAGCAGACTGAACTGGGCAGATACTCCAGATCTAGAATGGGGAATGTCCTGCTTGTTCACCCATATTCTACTGAACTCAAATGACCCCAAAGAGACCTCTGCTGTGCCTGAATCAGAGCCTCTGGGTGTCTGAACCTGCTAAGGCTCTGTCACAGTGTGCAGATGGGCCCACCATCTAACATCAAATCCAGACCCTGCAAGTGATTGGCTGTGCCTGTAACCCACAAGGCGACATGTGATTGGCAGTGCCTGTAAGATGGAGGACAGCATGTGATTGGCTGTGCCTGTAACCTGCAAGGCAGAATGTGATTGGCTGTGCCTGTAAGATACAGGGCGGCATGTGGTTGGCTGTGCTTGTAAGATGCAGGGCTGCATGTGTTTGTCTGTTTCTGTAAGCTACAGGGCAATTTGTGATTGGCTGTGCCTGTAACCCGCAAGGCAGCATGTAACTGGCTGTGCCTGTAATTCGCAAGGTGGAATGTGATTGGCTGTGCCTGTAAGATGCAAGCTGGCATGTGATTGGCTGTGCCTGTAAGATGCAGGGTGGCGTGTGATTGGCTGTGCCTGTAAGATGCAGGGTGGCGTGTGATTGACTGTGCCTGTAAGATGCAGGGTTGCATGTGATTGGCTGTGCCTGAACTTTGCCTGAGCTGTCAAAGCTACAGCTCGGATAGAGTAAAATATAGGTTGTCCTTGCATTGCTTCATTCTATCAATGTTAGCAATTATCTCTTTAGCGAAGCAGCTTGGGGCTCCCTGATGCCGTTTCAGTACAGCGACGGGCTAAACATAGCTCCTGCATTTTACAGACACCACAAGTCTAGAGAGCAGATGACATGAGGCTTTTACTTCCCTCCCCCAAAACCTAATTTTTTTAAAAGCGATTTAACCCTAGAAAGTGTTACACTGGAGGACAGATGACAGTGCACTGATGTGGGCTAGACACTTTTTCAAGTTTTATAGAGGCCTGGTAGCGGTACTGTAAACAAACCCATGGTGCGTTACTGCCGGGGAACACAGTGGTCTCTCCTCTTCATACAGTATCCTAAACCACTTCTTAAACCGTACGAAAATATGGGACGCTAAAAAGTGTAAGTGTTGGGGTGTGGGAACAGAACATGCCTTTTCAGCCCCCCAAACCACCATCCACCCTCCCCAAAAAAAAAAGAAAAAAAGAAAATTGTTCTCTTAATTCACCAAAGCATTCCTTTGAACCTGACGATCAGTAATGAAACCCACTCATTTTGGCTACCCCCACCCCACAGTGAGACTTCAGAGAAAGTGCAAAAAGCAAACGGGGGCCCAAACGGAGCTGCGTCTCTGTCTTACGGCAGAAACTCCAACGTTGTGTGCTCCATCATCAGAGGAGTGAAGCACTGGAATGGGGCGCTCTCATTAAGAGCTATTAATAGCCACCACTCATGGAGAACACTGTACAAATTGTGATGACAGTTCGTAAGCTGTGCCAGATTTGGGACCGTTTTCTCATTCCTGCGAGTGTTCCAAGTCTTTTTTTTTTTTTGTAAAGATCAAACGAAGTAGAGGATCTTCTGTGAGATGCGTGTGTGGTCTGTGACGTCGCACCGTGGTCCGCGGCTTTCTACAACACGGTCTGCAAGAACGATCTGAAAATACCTTTTCCCCTTGATGCAGTGAGCAGAGACAGAAGGCCTCACGTGGCCACTGCAAGTCCACATTCCCATTCGTTTCCCTTCAGTCCTACAGAATCCCACACAAAAGCATGGACTATCAGCTAATTACACAGAACAATCAATTTTCTGTATCAGGTGCGTCTCTTCCATACTTAGTCTGCCTTGAAAAAAGAACTCCAGGATAGAATTAAGTTATGTAAATGATAACCAAATCATTCTTTTGTCATAGCACACCACCAATCTTTTTCATATTTTAGCTGTTTCTTAACTCTCGACTCCAAAACGACGTTAGATGTAAGAGTGTTCACAGCCGTGCAAACTTCAACTGGAAATCACATTAAATAACTCATAGGAATGACAGGAAATTGTATTCTTCACCAGCACATACGGCTGGTGCAGACGATGGGTCGGACAGAGCACTTTGAAGGGATGCTCTCCTAGCATACAAAATTAATGTGTAACATCTGACTTCATTTTTTTTAAGTTCCCATATTCCTAAGCAGAAAAAGTCCTCATTACATTCCATTTTAGGTAATTATTCTGTCAGCAGAAGCTGCAATTTCCAACTGCAACTCAAAGTAGAACTATTTCCAGTTTTGTTAGGAGCCATAATTTTGTACTTGGCTCCTTGCCAACGAGAACTAGAGAGGCTCAAAATATTATAATATCTTGCCCTCTGAACAGGAACAATTAAGATCAAAATACT
Organism: Albula goreensis; assembly: GCA_022829145.1. Taxonomy (NCBI): domain Eukaryota; kingdom Metazoa; phylum Chordata; class Actinopteri; order Albuliformes; family Albulidae; genus Albula; species Albula goreensis. Next base: position 5,986,757 of record CM040750.1, on the reverse strand, counting down.
GTAAATAATTTAATGCAGGTTACAAAGTTCTTGCGGAACTTCAAAAAGCGTTCGAATGTTTTTCGGGCTAAAATCAAGCTTAAACAAAAATCAGTAACACAAACTGAAGAACAGAATGTCATGTTAATGACATCTTCTGTCATTTCCATAAAGGCTATTTGTAGAGACTAATATAACAAATACACTGTATTAAAATTAAATCAACCACAATGAAAATCACTGTCAAACTTTTTTTTTTTCATTTTTTCAACTTCTTTATATCCAATGATCAATATTACCCTGTATGCTAATTAACTAATAAGGAGACGGCCTGTCTTTTGCCTTCAGATCATTTTCAGTCCATATTGGAATTCTGTGATACATTGAACTGTTCCTTATGGAATATTAGTTCATCCTTCCAGAAGGAAAGCCTACAGTTCTTTGAGAGATTAAAGAGGCAGAAATATTCTCTGCAATCCAAGTTCCTGACCTTCGCATACATTTTCAGTGATGCTTAGGTGTGGACATGGGGGAGGCCATGACAGGTGCTGATTAAACTCTTGAATGTGTTTAGTGGTGCGTCTGGGGGTGTTACCATCCTGGAATATGAGGAGCAGAGATTCATGGGAGAATAAAATGGCTTCCAATCCTCTGGCCATTATTCTACCATACCTGGCAATAACTGGACCCAATGACTGCCTCAAGACAGCTGCCCGTACCATGAGAGATACACCAGCTTGTTCAAAAGCTGGAAACAGGCAGTGTGGATTGGATGCTTCCTTTGGCTTATTTCAAGCATAACCTCAGATGTAATAAAAGACGAAGACTATATTAAATTCCCCCACCGTGATTTCCTAATGGCAATCATGCAATAAATATCAGCTCTGTGAAGCTCACAACATGTAGTTTTCATTGAGACTGAGGTTACTGAGGTGTACATTCATTTCTGTGGCATTTTCTGAGGTATTTTCTTGTATTCTGTAGTTCTGTTAAGCTTCCATCTATTCCTATCATTGAGCTTAGAAATGATGATCCCCTTTCCTTGTTCCCCTTTTCTTGTATTGTGAAAGCCATCATGATTTTCAGCACTGTTCTCCTTGATATATTCAATCATTTTTCCATATCTGTGATTGACATGCCTTGAACTGAAGAATGATATCACTTCTTACAAAATCAGTTATCAATAGTGACATTATTATGAACCTATGTGTAGACCTTTTTTAATATTGATTCATTCATTTTAAAAGCAAGTCCTTTCTCATTGGGTGTTTCCAATGTTTATTTTTCTACCCCTGTGCCTTCCCATCATGCACTGTCATTTAGTTGTGAAACATATTGAAGGTTATATGATAATCATTGTAAGTACTGGTTGGAATGAGCTGAGCAGAGGTGGATGAAAGCAGTGACACACTACAGAACACTTCTGCAATATCCCATCTGCACCGATATTACATTCATGTATGATGAATTACGTTAATATTTAGATATTTTTGCTTTTCCTTGCTGCTCTTGAAAACATCTGACAGACTGTAATTAGAGTAAAAAAAGACATATTACAGGATATTCTACCTCCTCTTTTTTCTTTTATTTTAAGGGGCCTGCTAGCCGGATTTATCCTACATTAGAGATTTGGGGGAGGTGACACTCTTTGAAGTACAGCAGAAGTTGAATCATTTTTAAGAAACCATAAAGATAACTTATGACATGTGAATTTTTGTGAATCAAAAGAACAGACAGTCCATGGTGAAATCTTGGCTGCAGGGCTGGCAGGACGGCCTCGCTGCCTCCCTGACAGATAGCGAAGGAGCGCTGCCGCGTATTTAAATCCCGCCAGCCGCGGCTTCTGTAGGGAGCCTGGCAGCGCTCCAGATCGCGTCTCCCGGGGGGTGTGCATACCATCCAATAATTTGTCCAAATGTCATTTGCAATTTTCCAAAAATCCTTTCTTGACCTAAGAATCCTCGAAAACATCTGTAACAAATACTTGTTTTCAGAGTACATGAACACACATTACAGCAGGGCCTTTTGACCTCGAGTAGTACGTGGAGCAGAAAAACAAGTTTGGATTTCCATAAAGAGGGAAACATGATCGCTCCAGCAGTAGCCATCTGCATAGTATGATATTCGCCATTAGTTCTGGGCTCTGCGTGCTCATGTGTTACAGATCTATTGCAGCGGTCTGTATAATTAGCTGTAATTGACTTCTCTTGAAATGTGTTTCTTATGGAACATCTGGCCTTGAAACTTCCACCTTCCCGAAACAAAGCTGCACTTAACTCGCCTTCACGTTTGGCAACTGCATGGGTGGCGCAGGTACGACCAGACTCTTCTGCAAAAATAAATCTCCAAAAACGTCCTTCATCCTCCATTTCCCGTTATGAAAATATTCCAAATCAAACCTAAATAAAATAACATAAATAATTCTACTTGCATAATTATTTTCAGGTTTCTGTTTTTGACAGGACTGGGCCTGTCTTGTAGTCCTCCAGCTGACAGATGGCAGTAGCACGCTTTCCTGTTTGTCATGTGTGCTGCGGGAGCAGAGTCAATGCTGCAGTCTCCCGTATATTCCAAAGCACAGCCTGCCAGGCTGAAGGCGGTGAATTTTTTTTCCCACACTTCGTTCATGTTTTCACTGCTTGGCTAAACATGTTTCTGTTTCTGGACTGAACCTTTTTAACAAGCTTTGATCACGTTAGTTTTTTTCCAGCCCCCCCAAAAATGGAAAATACGCCCATCCATTTTCGTTTCATTCATTCTATTTTGTGTCTCCTCCTTCCCCTCGCCTTTTGTTACAGTCGCTATGCATCCCCTTCACTGTACAGTGCTTTGGGTATCAAGGTAAAACACTTTGTAAATGTAATACATTGTTAATCTAACTGGATTAAACCACCCTCAATTCTAGGTAACAGAAAATCTGGAAATACACAGTCACGCAAATAAAAGCTTCTTTGGAGGTCGTGTGTAAATAGCCTTGCTTACAACAAACCATTTAACACATTCAGCAAGAAAAGAACGACCATTTATCTTCTTTTCATTATCTGTCAGCATCCACCAATAATGCCATAATTGGCAACAGGATTTCACAGACAGGGGTGTCATGCAGTACAGGGTATCCCCACTTTAAATGAAAAGTGAAAGTCTCACAGCTATAAAAGGTACAATTCTACCAACTGTAACTGATTTTCATTGGATAACACAGAGTAAAGCAAAGCACTTTCAGTCCTCCCATTGTCATTAAGTCTACAAGCAGTTTTCCAAAAATTAATTTCGCACTATTAGCGAAAGTCCACCACCTGCAAAAAATATTCAACACATTCAACATTCACTCCTTACAACTTTCCTCATCATTTTGCATACTTTAACATGGAGCAATCTGTTACGACTAATTCTTAAAAGACCAGAAAGAGGGGGTGCGTGGAGGGTACGCATTGATCCCAAAGTCAATGTTAACTTTCATAACTGTATAACTGGCAGGAACGCTGCATGCACATCAAGAAAGAGACCACAACAATGGACCATAAACCCCATCAGGATGCTGGACCCACACATCAAAAACATTCGCCCCAAAATTCAAAATTAATTTGTTTCCTGTATTGGCCCGTAACTTCACTTTCCAACAAATTTATTTGATTAAAATATTTTGGTTTCCATTAGTTTAATGAAAGCACTTTATTTCACATTTGTCCAGATGTAAAGCCACAGACATGTTACTTTTCATTTCACAGGCTCTGAGTTCACGAAAGGAAGCAGAGCTGAACATACAGTCCCTATGCCAGAGCACTGAATGGGGAACAAATGCGCGATTCTACTGCCCTTAAAGCAACCCTGAATTTCTTCTCACCGTCTTATGTCTTTGCAGACAGGCACCAAGTTTTCACGTGTAACGTGGCGCTTGTCTTTGCCACTGAGCTGCTGGAGAACAGTATCACGATGTGGCATTTTTGACACAGAGTGACTGGAGGATGTGTGTCGGTGAACCAGAAAATCCAGCGGAGCTGGAGGAACTCGCTGGGCCCGGTGCCGGTATCGAAAAACGCTGGCCACATCCGGTCTGCGACAGACCTAACGCACTGCTTCCTTACTGCACGCTGGATTAATCTGGAGGTTAAAGTCGGTTTGAATTGAATTGCATATGCACTGGAAGAGACTAAGAGTGTTTCATTGAATTCCAGCCTCTGTCTTGGCAACAGCCTTAACTAAGTTGTGAAAGATAATACCATTAGGTGTCCATGGTTGACAATTTAAACAAATGTAAACAAAAGGAATTTACTTAACACTTTTAAACAGCTGTATTTTTGACTCATAATTGTTTTTGTCTGTTTCTTCTTGTTGGGACTAACTTCACTCACAAACCCTAACCAAGTGTCTTTTTTTCATTTTTTTTAGCACTTTAAAATGGTAGCTTACTCAATGGCTAAAGACATTACACAAGCTCAAAGAAAGTATCACATGGCAGATATCCTTTCCAAAGGAAACAATTACCACACTCAGCTCAATATGCTGTTTGTTAAGTTTATTTTGAAAATGATCTAAACCAAAGATAGCTTGAATTGTTTTCAAAAGTTCTACATGAAAACTTTTTACAAGTCTGTCATGGTCAGGGAAACACTTCCTCAAATTGGGCATTTGCAAAGAATTGTCATCAAGCATTTCACAAAGATGTCATAGACATCATGAACAATAACACTGGAGCTCGAGGCAGGGGAAAATGCTAAATGACAGCATGCGCCTTCTTTAAAGATGGAGTTTAAAAGAGGGAGAACGGAGTTTTGACATCTAAAATTGCTCGACTGACAGAGGGCAAGTATCTGCAAACGTACAAACAACTGACTCTCAAATCAGTAGATAATGACGTGAAGAACATGAATTCTGATGTGCATATATTGTTTGAGGCAGTGTTCTCCATGCCTATGTCATAATTGGTGATTTATTACAATAATAGAAGGAATTCCCTTACTAGGACCAGTGCTACATGCAAAACTTTTTCCTTTCATTGCAACCAACTGGATCACCCTGACTGGTGATATTCACTGTATTGTGGCATTCAGTTAGATGTATTTATGATTTTAACAGTGCAGCATTCCGTTCTAAGCGCTACAGTTGGCTCCTATATAAATGAATAGGAGACAGACAGGAATGACCACTGTCTCTGGACAGCTCTGTGTGCTTTGGGTGTAAATTCCCTTCACAGTCCTGGTGTGCATGTTTGTGAGACCTGAACTGACATGGCAAGCCAGATGACTGCTGTACTGTATATGATATTTTAGGCATGGCAAGAGATGAGGTACCCAATGTAAATCACTGCCATAAAAATATAACTTTAAATATAGTTCTCAGTGATTAAACTCGATTTCTTCAAAAAGTTTGCTGCTTTCTCCAGCAGAGGAATGGATAATGAATGAACACTGTCTATTAATGCAGCTTATGGTTTTTAAAAATGCACATACTTCTGTGATTTTAAAAAAATGAGCAATCAATTTCTGATCTTGGTGTTGAAGCGAAGCCAGACTGGATCACATGAAGGCGGCCTTGTTTTAGCGAGGGTATTAAAAGAGCGTTTGTGAACGTTTCATCCTGGTAGCGCAAATGACGACACCCTTTCATCCCGAGGTCCCCAAATGTGCTCTTCGTTGGAAAGCTCCTTTAAAGCCAGCGCCAGCGTCTGTCTTTTTTTCCCTCCTCCTCCGGCTTTTGAAAATTTAGATCAAAATACGAGGCGCTGCGCACAAGCATGACATCATCTTCCATCAAAGACGGAGTGATTTATTTACTCTCCGTTGCTCCCATTTTGTTTGCTTTTATTTTCAAATCGTTATTATTCTGGTTCATCAAGGATCGCTGAGGGGAATAATCACACGCCGATCGGAAAGATCAAAAAGCGCTCCACTTAAATGATGTTAAATTAACAACTTTTTAGTCCTCCTGGGTAAAAACATTACCGCACAATTAGGAAAATGGTGATAACACATTTTTTTAAGTCTTTGTTCAGTGTGGTTCCTGGTGTCTATTTTTTTGGTGGAGTGTCTACTTTTCCAGATTAAGTCTGGTGCTTTGGAACTTGCTGTGCTTGTGCCAGTTCATTATGGAGTTATGCAAAGGAATTTGTAAAACAACCTTAGGCTGAGATTCAGTCAACGTTTGTCCTAAACTTTGGCTCACAATTAAATTCAAGTGTTCATTTTAAGTCTCAAAGACACAATTTGGCAAGATTGGCAATCATAAAAAGTTAACTCACCAAACTGTTCTTGTAGAGAAACAGCATAAAACTATTATTGTATTGTGTGCCAAAGTTAAACAAAAATGTTGATTGAATCCTAGCTTTAGTCTCTTCAAGAACATATGCAATCCAACCCACACAAACTTCAGCCTTTATAAGGGTATATGCTAGTCTATTTTGGAATGGCGCAATCTAAACACATTCAAAAGGACATGTTTTATTGTCTAAAATAAGATACAGCATACTCAAGCTTATGTTGTAATGTCTGATTTGACTGAACTGCATAACCCCTTAAAGAGACAAAGTGTGCATGACTGGTTCCCAGCCAATATGAATTAACGCTGGTGAGTACACCCTCTCCATCAGCACTGCAGGCCTCAGGCAGTGGGCTGCCTGGAGTCCGGGGCCCAGGGCCCAGAGCCAGGACACATGTGAGGCTGAACAGACGGGAAAGAATCACCCAGAACATTCTGTCACATGATGTGGGGAGATCACAAAGTTTGGTGCCCTGCAATCTTATTGGTCCAATCATATGTAGTGAGACCAGTGGTCTGCAACTGGGCCTGAAACTGGAGCCCCACAAACCAGGGATGCTGATTGGTCAGAGGAGGCTGGCGGTAAAAGCACTGACCTGAGCTCCGTCCTTCAGCTTCAGAATGCACTCCATGGTGTTGATGGTGATGACCACGGGCTCTGAGCCCAGCTTGGTCCATGGCACGTGGATCCGCAGCTCGTGGATGTGGCCGCTCAGAAAGGTGAAAGGCAACTTCAGCTCCTGCAAGTGGAGAGAGAGCAGAACCCCTCTGGAGTCAACAACCCAGCACACACCAACAGGGGCCTCCTGATGACAAAGCACCTGAAAACCTCCACACTGCAAAAGCCAATCTTCCCCAGCTAGCAGGAGTCACGCCTTTAGTTAGGCAACAGTAAGGCAACAGTTAAAAAAGAACACATCTCTTTTCCTGCCTCAACCCAACAGAAGGCAGCCCTAAACCACTTTCTAGGGCAAATTTATGGTGTTTTTATGGAGAGAAAGGGGGGGAAGATTTACTCATGTTGGATGACTGAAAGTGTTAAGCACCAGTAACCACTCTCAAGCTGTGCTTTTTGAGAAAAGAGAAAAAAAAAAAACATATCCCATGGACCCACACTGCCTACATACTTGTGCTGGTTTCTTTCCCCCTTTCCCAGTCAAAGGCTAGTAATTAAATGTAGTTTTGAGGAAGAGCAGTCCCGGATTCACAGCATGTCTGCTTTACAGATCACTCTGTTCCCCTTAAAGGACCATTTCTGCTTACCCCCTCACAGATTGAGCACTGTGCACAAATTCAGTGCAATGCAGAGCATACAGCAAGAGGCAAAGGCTGCCAGCATTTTAAGATAGTGTTACACTTTCACAGAGCTGAACATTTCCAGGATCAAATGGACACAAGCTGCTTTCAATAAGTATTTTCATCATGTTCAGCGTTTGGTAGCTGGACTCTTGTTTTTTATCCACTCGCTCAAAATTGTTAAGAACCACTAGGGAGAGGATAAACATTCCCAGTACATGGCGGCTTGATCCTCAACAGATTTTATAAGCCAAGACCAAAATGTATGAAATCAGTAACTGGCCTTAAACTATATGTAAGGGAGTCAACAATTCAAGTTAAGCGCCTACACAAATTTGAATTTGAATAAAATACACAGTGCTTCTACAGATCAATACACACAATGTAACTACCAAGTAGCCAGGTACAGAATTAATGCCACCACATCCTCATCTCAGCCTGACATTGAAGGCAAATTTGTACAGACATACTTTGAGTGTATAACAAATGACTGGATGTATACGCTCCAGAGTAAAAGGAAGGGTATCCAGTTATGCTTGTGCCTTTAACTGGAATAACAATCCTATACTACACAACAAACAATAATACAAACAATATATCAGGGACAGCCTGTAGTCTAGTGGCTAAGGTACATGACTGGGACCATTGAGGTTGGTGGTTTCCAGTCATGTGGTGGTTCAAACTTTAGTCTAGCCATAGTAAGAACACCATTGCTGTTGGGCCCCTGAGCAAGGCCCTTAACCCCACATTGCTCCGAGGGGGGACCAGCCCAGTGACTGTAATGCACTGTAGTATCACCATAGATGTTGAAACGCCACGTACAGACCAATTTAGCATTTTCCACCCTGAGAGGCCTTCCTTTAAGTCAACAGCTGAAGATCAGTGAGGCTGATGGGCACCTGCTAGCCTACCTGTTCCAGCACATCCAGCTTCAGCTCCAGCTTGCTGAGGACCACATCTCCTCCCCATAGCGACAGCTGCAGGTCTGACGGCTTCAGGTTCTTAATGTAGCGGTTCACATAGCTCATCAACAAGGGAGTAACGTAGGATTCCAACATGTTACAACACCCTTAGTGTCAGTGCTGTCAAAGATGGGACAGAGAGGGTTATTATCATGATTGTTACTATTATTGTTATGATAATGATTAGTATTATTATAAGGTTGTTTACATTATTCGTACATTATTCACCTTCAACAAACAAATACATAATTGTGACAGTGGTACCGCCTCTGAATCTGTTCTTTGGAAGGTGAGAGACTCTTTAACCAGACTTCCTTCGCTGGGGAAAATATATCCTGTATATATCCTACAAATATATCCTGTAAATAAATGGCAAGCTGCCTTTTCTTCACTGAAGCTCTTCACAGAACTACGAACACAAATCTGACTGAAACCCAATTCTTCTCTGAGGATATTCTCATCATCACACAAGAAGCACATATATTATATACAAATGAAAACAAAGATGTTGGTGTACGTGGAAATATCAATAAAGGCTATGGGTGCGTTTTAATAGTCAGGTGATACGTCTGTACTAATGACAGATACGAACAGTTCATTTATTATGCTTATTCAACAACAGTGTACTGTTTACAAAATTATCAGTAATAACTCCGACTAGAACAGCAAAATGCCTCACCATGTTTCCACCCGGCGTAAGCCCGTTTGCACCAGACTAACAAGATTTGCTATTTCGGTTGTCAAACTGAGCAGCAGTGATCTTTACTATAATGTGGCAAGATGTCATGTAGCAGGCTGGCTACTCAGCACAAGCAGTACACTGTCATTGAGGACTAACTCCTAAATACCAAGCTAACTAGCAAACGCTAACCCTTTCCAGCCAACACTGACGGCCTATTAAAGGCGATGACAGTTCAAATTAATATGAAATATTAGTTCAAATTAACGCCCCTTGTAATGGCGCCAATTAGAAAACATTTGACTTCAGGATAGTAACAGCTAGAACTTTTAGGCTACGTAACCAATGTTGTTACCCTCAGTTATGAAAACAAAGGGGTTTAGTTCATATAACATAAGAAAACCCATGTCCCTTTGCAACTAAAGTGTCCCAATATTTCATTTGAAAAAATAACTAGTTTGGTAGGCGGTTGGATCTGAGTTTAATGAATGCGATATCTACTCAGACAGCTAATGATAGGTAGCTAGCACTGCACTAGCTAGCTCAACTTCTAACGAGTTTAATAGCAATACACAAATGACCCGAATTCCTACAAGTGCTAGCGTGTAACCTGTAAGTTGTTCTTACTTGACTAATGTAGTTCCGAGTAGTGTCGTGTATTCCGCATTGATTCATTCCGTCAATTCCAAACATAAACAGCGCCACTGCTCTTCCACGCACATCATCAGTACGGACCTCTTCCGCGTGTACCTACTTCCGGCATTTAAGATGATATCATTTCCTATTTGTACTACGCATCCGAGGCATGCGAAACCTGGCTTGTGTTTTGCGGTCTGACCGCAAGAGAGTGTTAAGATGACCGTGCTAGTAAGATCCAATTTTTCGGAAGACGCGACCAACATCTAAAATTCGTCCCAATTCATTGCGGTTTCAATATGCAAAACATGATCCGAATGATACAATCAGCTGTAATGTACAAGTTGAATATACGCCCTGACTTGGCAACATGTAAGCAATATCAGAAGCCTGGAGCCTGCACAGACAATTTAATAGAATATAGATTTAAAATAAACATTGTGGTATTGTTTATTTGTTTATAGGGACATGAGCAATCCACCAGAAAAGATTTTAGAAGATAGTGGATGTCTACAAAGCTCTCATGCAATTGACTTTCAAAATGCGTTTAAAGCCGAAGCTGTAAATACTTGAATGACTGTTTGCAGCTTAATGGCTTTAGGCAATTGAAGTGAACTGATGTCTCTTGTGTATTTGTCACATGAAAGAAGTACTTTGCCTCTCAGTTGCTTAGTACACAGGACATAAATTCAAAAATGTTTGCATACACAGAGAACACAAGCAATGGCTTGTCTTCTACGACACTGAAGGCAGATCTAGTGCTCAAAACATAATTTTAAAAAGTGTCATGCATCAGGACTGTTTTTAATTTCAAGTTACTAATATTCAAGGGTTTAGGAAAAAGTTTAACATTTATGTTATAACTTGAAATAAACTTGTTTTCCTGTCTCTAGCTGTCAAAAATGTGCCACTTACTCCTATTTCAGGGATTAGACACAGTTAAAACATTGCATTCAGTTTCTTTCCTGGCTCTGCAGACACTGGCTCTTGCTTGATCTCCAATAATCCCTTCATAATTACAATATTAAATACATTTTCACGACCTCAAATGAACCACCCGGCACCTCATATTTGGCATGGGGCATTCTACCCAATTACCAAATTTAAATTGTCAATTCTACAGACAATTCAACTGACTTCTGATTCAATGCCAGACTTCAATGTGTGGTCTGCCAGCACAAAGTAGTTTGAAGAAATCTCGAGAGTCAAACATTCACTGCTGATTTCCCTCAAGTCCTTTAACTGGAGCCCTTTGCCCTTCGCCAGATGTGCTGCTGGCATTGTCTTGACAGCAGTCCTCAGACAGTCATCAAAGACAACTGACTGGTCCACTCAGAGGACAGATAGGTGCCCACTCCATCTGCAGTGTGCTGTAGCCGTTTGAGATTTGTTGGAAATCTCCTCGCATTACTAAAATATGAGGATTTTGGAATTCCTCGTTGTTTGAGAAATGTGCTGCTTAATTGTTTTCATCTTGTCAAACCGACCCCAGCACATGCTTTGCTGATAAATTATAACACTTTTCCATTTCCCCGGCCCATGATCTGCGATGCACTCATTAAGCATGGGGCTCCTCAGTGTGTGATGCGGGACACGGCGTATGAGTGGGGGTTCGGTCTCTGAAGCTCTCGTTCCAGAAAGTACTCTGGTATTTTCCGCTTTTACCCCTGGAAGTTGATGTGAGTTGGCATAGATTCAGGATTTGCATATGTCCCAGCAGCACAGATTTTATTTAAAGGATTTATTGCAGTCTTTTTGTCTATGAGACAATCAAAACGATCATAATATTGTTCACATTGAAAAACACTTTGTCAGTGTGTGATATGGTTTGAAATGTTAATTGAGCCGAAGTGTTTTTATATAACGATTAAAAGCAATTCTTTGCTTAGGAAAATTCTACAATAAGCTTTTTAAAGTTCCAAAACTCATTAATTGCAGATTAACAGCTGAGAGTATCTGAGTCTGCTGCGTTGCCTTTGACAAGATCTGACGTCATTTTCTGGACGTTAAAACTAACAGCTGTAGTGACATCCATTCCTGGCTGTCCTAGTTCCTGGGTAATTCCATCGGTTTATCTGATGTAATCAAAATGAATACGAAGTCTATATACCTAGCATGCTGACATGGATGTGTGCATGTTCAAAAATCAGCCATAATGCAGAATGATATATGAGTGAGAGAATGGCCATGAGAAGTCTCCACATAAATGTGACTTCATTACAAATGAGTAATTGTGTCTCCAAATTAGAAAATAACTCGGTGTGTTCCTGTAGTTTCACCTTTTACTGGAAGTTATTCTGCTTGTCAGAATTATTCTAGTGAAACAGCTGTCTTACAGTGTACAGACCGAATTCTGTAGTGCCCCGGGTCCAAACTTGCCGTCACCATCAAACAAGGAAAACTCGTTCAGCAAAGGTCAAACACATAAATGCCCATGTCAAAAGCAGGAAATTTGACAGCTCCTATGGTTGTTCCATGTTTAAAATCTACTTCCTTGAATTTCCTCTAAAATATGAAACGGTCTAGGTCTCCACGGCGTTTCTGGCTACAGCTTAACCTTGGCGGAAAGGTTATATTCCCCTCTATGTGTGAACGCTTTGGGGCGGGGTTAAAACAAGTGGCTTTAATTTGCAGAAAGATTAAATATCAAATGGAGACAGGGTTCAAGTGCACTAAGTTTTCCTGTCTGATTGTTACCCAGCTAGTGGGCAGTGTTTAGATGAGGACGGTAGGCCTTCGCTCATAGGAATCCTAACTAGCTACGTAAAGTCGATATGGAGCGCCTGACATTATTTTTGTTTTGTTACTGCGGGGGGGTTTGGAAGAGTTGGGGTACTGATGGCACTGACGTGGACTTTGCCTTTTTCTGGTGATGGCAGTTGCTATTTTTCATCATCAATCACCGTCACAACTAGAACACAGCTGTCTCCAAGGGTGACTGTTTGTGACAGTGCCATTAAAATGTACATTAAATGTAGGCTGTTTCATCAGACAACTGGTGTTCTGCCTAACAATATGTATGATTACAATACTGGCCTCCTCAACCGCAAATACCATTGTCTGAAACGTTACTATTTTCGCGTGCATTCTTACAATGAATGAATTTTAATTTAGAATTTTATTTGAGCAGATGCTCTGAGGGCTTTAGAAAATGTGTTTTTGTTTCGTGGTCGTTGCCCTCGTTGAGTGCTTCTATTCCTGAGTCGTTGTGCACTCGTATCTGGAGGTATTTTTGTATTCTCAGAGCATAATTTTTTTGAACATTCAGTTTGCCGCTTACAGCACCATGAAAGAATAATATGTTTAATACACAATATAATGACAGAACCTGTAAACCTGGATTCAGCAAAAATATATTGTTGTCTGATAATCTTGCATGTCATAAAAGCGATATGAAAAACATAATTACAAATAACTCATAGCCTATGTGAGCTATGAATTTGATTATATCTACAAATTATTTTATTCTTTTACTATTGTGTTTGCACATTGAACTGAGTCGACATATAGTTATTGAAATAGACTCATCTTGGACCGTTGAACCTTGACCGAATGTACCTTGAGAAAGCACAAGATGACTGTCATTCAGCCTCACTGTTTTAGTGACAAAAACCGCTGATTCATATCTATATCACATAAATGTAATAATAATAATTATTATAATTATTATAATTAACAATAATAATAATTATAATTATTATTATTATGTCAATTTATGGGGCATGCTATAGTTTTTTTTTTTTTTTTTGCATTGGATATTTGAATTGCCTTATTGTGTGGTTGAGGTAAAGCGTGGACGAACCTGAACGAGCGCATTTTCACGCAAGGACAAATTTCTGCAGGGGAGCCTTTTATATTTCAGTTAAATCAATTTAGACGCATAATTCGTTACAAGACAGTACTTATGCCCACTTTGACGTTAAAACAGAACATATAAAATATATTTTAAATATATACAACAAAAAATAAACTCTTAAATATAGATGATATTGATGTGTCCATTGAGTTTCCTGTCCATCCTGTTCAAGAGGAGTTACTAATTTAACTCGGTTTACTTATTTAAGGGTATAAAAAGGCCGGAAGTTGAAAAAAATAGATGCTTATTTGAGAATGAGAACATTGCTAGAGCGCCTCTTGGCCTACAACAACAATAATAATAATAATGATAATAATAATAATAATAATAATAATAATAATAATAATAATAATAATAAAGTAGCTAGTATTAATTAATAGTTTTGGTGTAATTGTGTGCTGCGATGTGAACGATTGCTATCGTACAGTGAAAATCAGATACAATGAAATCAATGACCATCAATCAAACTTTCCCACACTTAATTACCATGAAAATTTAAATTAACAAGTGACATGTTTTTATAAACTGTAGCCGAATAAAGAAATAATAATTTATGATGAAAGTGATTTTAAGGCGACCATAACAGAGTAAACTAATAAATCATTGGGATGTGTGTCCACTCTAAAAAAAATTAAAACAGCAGGGAGCAGCAATTCCGCCTGTGGAAAGAGAGAGCTGACCACTACAAGCGGGCCCATCCCCGCCTACGCAGCTCCCATAACCGCCCCCCAACCCACACCCCCCACCCCACCCCCTGTCCCATCGTGCCAAAGAACCAGGCCTGTCATAGAAGGAGGAAGGACCGCTACGGTATTTTTCAGAAGTCCTTGTTTATTACACCAAACAACTCTATGTTCGTTACGACAAATCGTTTAGAGGAAGAAAATATGGCTTGAAGCGAATGAAACACTCACAGTTGTAGACATTTCGAATTTATGACGGAAAACGCCAATGATCTGCATTTTCACTCAGTTCGGTTAGGCTGTTTATTCATTTTGCATACTGCTTACTGCTGGAGTTGCACTTTGTCCACTGCTGTGATATAAAACAAATATGTATATAAACGAAGGTCTTACATAACAATTGGCATAAAAGTATTATCCGATAGATTACGTGTTTTTTTCACATGAATGTAGGAGCAATTTAAAAAACGCCTCATACATGTGATTTGTGACCACAAGAAACTAATTTAACCGGTTTTACATCTGCCTTTGTCTCAGTCCTTGGCCTGCTTAATTGACATCAGGGATTCATTTACCCACGTCTTTGCGGCAATGCGTAGCAGCACGAAATTAGCTGACACGTGTAGGCCACTTTCACAATCCGAATATACAAGCAATTGAGATACTCTGATCCCCTGTAAAAATGACCCACAACTTTAAAACGGTTTCATTCTTCGAACGTACGGGCCTATAGACGTAGTCTTGCACGTTCGTTATCATTGGGAGGTGTGTTTATCTCCAGCAATTATATGACACCTTATAGATTTCCAACACAGGTGACAAACGGTGATTTTAATGCTATTTTAGCATTTTAAACTGAACTAAACAGAACTGAAATGTGAAACATTGAGAGACAGAATACGTCAATTTGAAATTATTTCTCACACAGTTTTTTCAATAAATGTGTCGATGTAGAAAACGCAATTAATCTAAATGCGACACATGTACGAGGTCTGACAATTAAAAACCGAAGGGTCAGCTATGAGACTATGAGGCAGTTAAAAAAATGTCCTGCTTCTCCAAAATCAAGGACCGCTATTTGTTATTATGAATAGCGCACTTTGACCGCAAACATTCTTTAAAATCACTCCTGTTGTTAATACTCATTCAAAAGTGCACTCGGTTGATTACTAACATATGATCTTCAGAGTAGAAATTATTTGTCCATTTATTATCGATTTGAGCGCTCTGTGTTAATAACAATTTCTGTACATCACATTTCACACTTTGTCTTTTTATCTTTCACAATGATTTCAGTTGTGGCTATTTAATTAAAGAATGCATTCAATTATTGAGGAATTTAAATGTCTAGTTAATGTCATATTTAACAGAACTACATCATCTTACGCACCCAATAGCAGTCTTGTATTTCGGCCAATACCAATTAGAACAAGTACGTACAAAGATAAATAAAGAACACGCAACACTTGTTGTTCTGAAAAGTGTCTTTAGTGAAATGTCATCCCAATTATCATGTTATAAATGTTGTGATTACACTTTACAAAATCAAAAAAGCTTCAATGCTAGCTTGATCATTTCTTTGAAATCAACCATTAAGTTTCCATTTACAACACCAAAGAGGAGGTAGCTGGTAGGTATGTTTTACACGTAAATAGTTTATTCGGTTTAGTGCGTTACAGGTAACCAAAATTCAACATTACATTTACTAAATTGAAATCCTTATTAAAACACTGGCTTGGTTGTCGCAGATACTTTAGATGAATTATGAAATGCCACTCTTTCTAGTAGAATTATTTTATATTCTACAATAGTTCTTAAGAACAAAAGTGATAGTATTGTCAAACATCGATTTAATTACTGAGCCCCGGTGATAAAATTAGTTGCACTCTTCCTTCACATAAAACACGGTACCTATAATCTAATACCAAATGGACATATATGTATGTATTTTACACGGTGCCTCTTTACAACGTTTTACAAGTGACTGCTGGTTTTGCGGGCATAAGAAGCAAAGAAGAAAGAAAAATAAAACAAACTATGTAGAACGGCTAAAATGGCCAGACCCTTATTTTTTTACGTAATGACTGTCAGTTAAAAGAAATGATTTCATTCAATTGTAACTTGAGCCGGATGAGTTAATATTCTTTTTGTTTTGAACCACAGAAGCCTTGAAATACAGTACTCGTGTGCAAAAGCAAATTTCTGAAATAGCGTGGTCTCAGCCAAGCACAGTAATCCCAGGAATGTTAGTCTCTATTCACAATCAATTACATATATTGATGAAAGAAAGATGTTCAAAATTATAAGGAATGGGATCTTAGACAATATCCGTAATTTCTTCTTAGGTCCAGTTTATTATTTTAGAGTGCTGAAGTCCAACTATGAATTAGGAAATGTTCGTTCTAAAATATTCAGCATGACTACTCTATAACTCAAGAAGCACTGGAAAAACAAAGTTACCATATCACCGCTGATTAATATTAAACTTTCTTTATTTCTAAAATACAATTCAACATACTTCCAAAAAATTAGAAAACTTTTTTTTTCTTTTACATTTTTCAATTCAAAGACAGTAATGATAGAAAAAAAAATTATGTACATAGGTTTTGAGAACCTTGGTATTTACACTTTGAGAAGACATGACCGGTCTTGGCTCCTTGTTCTGAGAATGGAGTCATTCCACCCAGTCCATTTTGAAGTGTTGTAGCTGTCCCGACAGAGCTTTGGTTTGCCTGCAAATTCGTTGCTTTCGTTGTTATATTTCTTTAGTCCGTTTTTTAATAGTTTTTTTTTTTACATGTCCAGCCTTCATGGCTAGTAGTCCTGCGGAGGAGTATGAGTCAAACTGTGCCGTCGCAAGTCACAGTTGCGCCGAAACACCTTTCCGCAGCGGTCACAGCTGTAGGGCTTGATGTCTGTATGGGTGAGAAGGTGAGTTTTCAGGTTACTTCTTTGGTTAAACGTTCTTCCGCATGTCGGGCATTTGTGAGGCGATTCCTGTTTAGATTTGAAGCAAGCAAAGGATTATTCCTTTTCAGTTTTTCATAAACTTATTTTCTAAATTATACCTTTTTAATACGCTAATTTACAAGCCCCTGCTGTGTTGTATTTTGTGCACACACTTCATGTGAATTTAAACGCTACGTATATCAGTTTTCAAATTGTGACATGAACACACACGCACGTACGTATGATCGCCACACCAGCGAATTACAACGTTTGGTTGGCAGTTCAGCAGACTACCATATAGGCTAATATAAACACACAAATAAAGGATTGACCTTTCAAGTTAGCGGAAGTATCCCCAGTCAGTTTCAATGAAGCAGACTATTGTGATTAATTAAGTAAATCAATTATAATATCACAACTCATAAAGCGTTTCAAAATCACATAGAGTTCGCCATAACAAATAGGAAAAATTATTTCGATTATGTTCTCAAAATCAGGCCTAAAGAATATTAAGGCGGAACAGAAGAAAAAAATGAATGCTTACCTGCATGTGTAATGTTTTGTGCACGGCTAAAGTTCGCGATTGGCAAAATCCTTTCCCACATTCTTGGCATTTGAATGGCTTCTCTTTGGAATGGATGTACCTGCAAATTAATACACGAATGGGATGTGGTTAAAACACTGTATCCCCGTTTTCCCATTTGAGTTCTTCACGGCAGTTAAAAAACAATTCTCATACACGCTGTGCACGCAAGTAGGCCTACAGTAATTTCAGGCTGCTTGCGCATTGCAATACTTTAGCGCCCTCCCGGAACACAAGAAGGAAAAACAATCCCGTGGAAAAACCAAACTTCTCAGCTCTGCTCTCGTTTATGACATTCTATGCAGAAACAGAAGCTCGCCAAAATAGGTCATAATAGCATAAACATTAATTCTAGGCTGCAACTGTATTTCTTTCGTTATACAGTGCCAACAACAACATTTTAAACATTATAATTAGGTGCATATACTATTACCCCATACAACCAATAATAATAATACGCGTTGTCGCCTTAGTATTATATTACACACAGTGCAGTATGCCCTCGTGCAGTTTCCTGAAGGCGAAATAATTAACAACCGGCTCCACAATCGGTTTTGTAGTTCTTACCTGTGATCTCTCAAATGGTCCTGTCTTCGAAATGCTTTGTGGCAAATGTCACAGGTATAAGGCCTTTCGTCTGTGTGGGTTCTTTCGTGGATGAGGAGGTTGTACGACTTGGTGAAATGTCTGCCACAAAACTTGCAGATAAATTCCTTTTTCGTCTTCGACGGCAGCCGTCCTCTCGTGGGCTTCCTGTCAGGGGACAGTTTGCTGAGCTCAGAGATTGCGCCCCCCAGGCCCGCTGTCAACTTGGAGAGTTCGCCTGATTTAGGCGGGTCCTCCTGGGTGGCAGCGATGGCGAGGTTGGCAAAATCGAACCTCGGTCTGTCTTTAACCATTGACGGGATGACATGGGCTATGGCACCCTGCTTCGGGTGGAAAAGGTGCGCAGCAAACGGCAAGGCTGGGAAAGGAAACCTCGGATCGACTAAGCCTTGGGCCGCTGCCATTTCCGTGATAGTTGACCTCAGTCCTTGCATGTGCGGGTAACCCAGAGTCCAGTGGTTCATGTGCATAGTTTGCACAGCGCTGAGACCGTACAGTCCTTGCAGGTGATCGACGGCCGCAGGGAAGGTATTGACAGCTTGGAGAAAGGAGTAGTTTGTCAGCTGAAGGGAAGGGTGAAGTGGAATCGGCGCAGGTAGTGCTTTGCTCCCCATTTCGACGAATAGGATCAGGAATTACGCCTTCGCTGCACACTGTCAACACTCCTTAGAGTCCCTGTGTGAGAACAAATAAACGATTTGATTACAATTATCAACAATTTTATCAACAGGAAATATAGCTTTTACAGTAGCTCTTTCACCAAATCGTTAATCATGGAATCTAAACAAAACTATACAGATACATCGCCAAAATATTGTAAGTTAAAAAAAGTTTAAAAAGTAGAACAAGCAAAAGAAAATACACCTGGTGTAACTTGTATATGACTATTATCCTTGGTTACACGGGTATTACATTTTGACATCAGAAACTACCAGTTTCAAATATAGTTAATGAATGTAAATTCTTTCAGTCCCCGATCTTTCATTTTGCATGTTACCCCCGGTAACCCAAGGCGAGCATTTTTGAACATTTGGTGAAACGGCTATGAAACATCTCAGCACTAATTAGACGATGTTATTGCTCAAACGTGACGTCTGGGTGAACTGTTCTGTAATTCATAAAAGACGGTGTTATTTTACATTTCAGCGATGGACAATTTATGGATATAGCAAGCTTCTGAATGGGTATTTCTAAGTATTGTGTGGTTGGAGTGAAGTGCTGCATAAATCCCCAATTAGCCTAATTACCATGCCTCCATCTGGAGGTCAGGTATGGTCTCAAAGCACTGTGGCAAAAACTATTTTACTACGTTAGGGATATGTAGGCCTAACTGATACTAGTTTATTTTTTATTCAAAATAAATCATTCATCATGATAGACTGACAGACTGGAAAGTACCACATTGCAAACATTTTAGTTAAATAAAACAGACTGTAGCCTAATGGTGTTCATTGAACAGTCTAAAAACATTTAATCACCTCAAGAAAAATTTTTAAAAAATCTACCACTTTACCACAAATTAAGGTGTGAATTTGACGTTAAGTTAATTCCTTCAAACTAAAAATATGAGGTAAAAACAGTAACTAGTCAAAATAAATGTTCAAACTAGCTAACATTTTGTAAACAATGACACGAAATGTTTCCATGTATCAATATTACCTAAACCATTACCTAATCCATATTACATTCCTAAACACACTCCTGTTTGTTTCATGCATGTTACACTGGTATCTTCAAATAGTGCCAGTATGCCATTTCATTTATACTTAAAATGTTTACGAATGTTTTCACTTTTCTTAGTCTCCTTTTTAATACCTTGATATCAAGATAATTCACTTATCTTTGAGGAGCAATATTACACCTGTTTTCGATATATTAATATTATCGTTCATTCAAAAACTAGGTAATTTATGTGAAGTTGTCCGCTTTCCTTATTGTAACTGTTGAAAACTACATGCTTTAGTTTTAACATTAACGTTAACACATTTGTCCCTGAAGAGGCCTTAATATGCCACCATTACACAAATAATAGTCTTATGGTTTGACGAATGACAATATGGGATCGATCTGTAACACGGCCCATTCGCCCGGCGGTGTCCCAAGGATTTTCTCTACACTATTCCGGTGAAGTGAGTTAATGAGAACTGTGTGACTTAGTGGGCTTTCTGTGAACCAGTGGAGCGGAACTGCGAGTTTAAAGGTAAAGCTTTCCCACCAGTCTGCTCTAGAGTAGAGATACTATTTCTTTTTTAATCTAGGCTACTTGTCTGATTTCAAGCCTACAATAATATGAAGGTGAACCCTGGCATTACGATGGTATTTTACGAGACGTTATTTTTTACATTAATATTAAAAACGCATTTTTCTCCTGAACAAACGTCAGAATTATTAATTAGGTAATTAATGGTGTATTTATTTTTTTCTCTGTTGCAATCATACAATATACTTCACAGGTTTTGAGCATACTATCTTATTTTTGGGGTTTGCAAAAATACATAAATACCTGAGTTTGGAAAATTCTTTACAGTTCATAATTCTTCAGATTTAATCTAAGCGAGTTGTGTTAAAGCTGAAGAGGCGTTAAGGTTACATTCGGGTTACAACAGATCATTGAAAAACAACAGCAGTTTCTGTAACACTCTTCCCACGACGTGATAACTTGGCTAGTACCCTTGCTAATAGCCCACTTCTACAAATACATTAGGACCTATTACGTTTATCTGTTTTCTATACTTTTGGGTATGACTGATAAAATGTAATAGCCTATTAGCTACATGACCTTGTCTTCGCCATAAATTTCAGCAAACAGGTCATTTAGGTAATACAACATTTACGCCCACCTGTTCTTTAAAGCAAATTACAGAAGCAAATTGTTCAGACATTTCCTTCCTTTTAAATGTTTTCAGGTCTAGCATAATTCTTCTCATGAGCGGTCAAACTGTTAGGTGGAAAGAAATGTGATATTTGAATATCTCATATGCCCGGAATTCATGCCCTTTTAGTGTCTATAACTGTGATTGACAGTTTTCCCAGTGCTGGTGGGCTGCGTCGATTTTAGTAAACATTTGACAGATGTTTTGGTGGTTTTGCCTATAATCGCTTTGAGTCTTAGACTGTTCTTGTTTAATGTTGGAAATATTATTTAAAGTGGAGCCGCACATATATTTTGTAGATATGTTGGTTGCGTTTAGCGTTACTCTGCATGAATAAGTCTTTATGCAGAAACTTTGTACTGGACTACAGTTACTAGTAAAAGTTTAGCTAGTGTAAATTGGAATGCTTCGTGTTCTTCATTGTATAGTATATTGTGGAGAACATTGGGCCTTTAATCGGTGCCCGATGAAGACACGCTAATGAAGGCATGTTGCAATATCGTCCCTTGTTACACATGATATTTATACTTAATTACGGGTTAATAAAGGTCAGTTGTCAGGCATACATAAATAGCCTAAGTTATGTCCATTCAACTAAATACAGGATCCAAAATCTTACCCTCTAATAGAAGGATGCCAAAGGTCGCCTGCAAAGTGTTCAGCGATAGTTCAATAATCCACAATGTCTTGTGTTCGGCGACGAACTCCTAATCAAACGTCAGCAAAGGTCTTCCAGTTTCTTCCACGTATAGTACATTTTTGTTTCAAGAAAACTCGATAACTGTACCGAATGAAACTTATAAAACCCGTATTGCAAAGTATATGTATTGAACCAAAATGCAGAACAATACATTCGCCGCTGAATTCGAGGCAGCCCCGCACTCTCAGTCCCGTGTTGTGTGGAGTCTGACTTGAATGCGAATACTGAGTTGCAGGTCCTTCACTTTTCAGGGCTTCAGGCGCTGGCGCAAGGAACCCGCCTCCGACACGCCTTCTCCCCGTGATTAACTCCAATGTTCTTCTCTGTTTATTTGTGTTTGGATAGCAACTACGATTCAAGAGGACATCGTCCAGCTCAGCATGCCTCATGACACTTCAAATCTAAACCTTAACTTTTTGGGGGTTCACTTTTCTTGGAGAAACAAATATAGACGAGGAAAAAACGTAGCTATAGTATGTCAGTCCCACGCGTTGAAAACGTGATTTTAAAATTCAGAGAGAGATACGTACGCGAGGTTTGAAACCAGCCTTATTGCTTAAATTAGGGGCATGTATGATCAACACAGTGTTGAGGAAACTTTGTTGAGTGCAGTAGCCTGACTGTTCTGTTTCAGCACCTACATGCTTGGTTATTTTCTGGTGTGAAAGCAAATCCCTGCACGAGAGCAACTTCATGACAAGGAAACATGCTAATATAATATATCGTCTGGTATCAACTATATAGGCTATAAATTATTTTCAGATTTGCTCATTGTGTACATTTTCATCTTCACCATTGTCTCAGATAAATTATCTTTGTTTCATTTGGACTTTTTACAAAATTGAACACTTTTCTTAACGTGGATAATAAACAAATATTTAATTTAATTTAATTCACAAAAATCCTACGACTAAGTAGAAAAGGAGGAAACTATGTAATTATCATACTTGTTCCGCGAAGTCGTTCAAATGAATTACTATCTTTCAACACTATGTAGAAGACCAGTTAAATCGTTTTTACGTGTGAATGTCATGAAAATGGCTTTTGTTTATCATAATTTAAATATGATATTCATTTATATAGAAGTATTTGTTTTTTATAGGCTATTGCTCTGTCGCCGGCATCTGTCTCCGAGTCTAATAAGCGCCTGGGGTACATATAATAGCCATTGTAGCATAATGAGCCAAGAGTTATTTTCAAAAAGCCTGTTCATTTTTTATTAATTTTAAACTACTGCAATTGTTTGTTAGAGCTATGGGATATTGAGGGAAAACATAGTGAATTGTTTTATGGTTTTGACGATACTTTCCTTGAGGATGCCCTCGCCCTCAAACTTCAAAGAAATTTGCAAGGTAATGCACTTGTCGCCACGGCGAAAATCTGTTAAATCTATTTAATTGCCCGTTAACGCTTATTATAGACGTCTGTAAGGTTTGAATCTAGTAAAATGTGTTTATAATATCTTTTAAATCGGCGACTCGATATTTTGATTGAACTAAGACCATGCAATTTGAGGTTCAGACATGTACTACATTTCCTTTGCTAAATTCCTTTGGGACGACTTATGTTTTCCTTCTCACAATGCAAGTGTCTTTTCTTCGTTACAAGAGTGAGTACACAGTAAACGTATATGTTTATAGAATCATTAAATTGTCGATGTTTAAAACTATGATACTGACGACTCTTAAAATTCTTTAACTATAATAATACCGACCATTACAATGTACTATGATGTAAAATCAATGTTTGATGGCGCAAAATTTTAGTTTGATAAACAAAGTTACACTGGATTTGTTATTTGCTCATCCATTTCTTCAAGAAGAAAAAAATAAACAAATGCTATGTCTGGTATATATCGTTTAACATCCTCTTTCAGAGAAGATGAAAATAAATGAAAAAATGAAAAAAGCCAACTGAAGACGTATAGCCTATAGGATTAAAAAAATTAAAAAATCAAACAAAAACGGAACAGGTTTGTCCATAAAACCTAAGCGGAAAGAGAAAAGGAAAGGAAAAAACTTTAAACCTTTGTCGTGAGGGTATCGAATGAATGACTTTTTAGGTCACAGATTATACAATGTATAGACAGGCGAGAGACATGTCTATATTTCCTCTAATGTTTCCTCTATTGTATGCAGAAGAAACGTTCAAAATACTTTGGAGAGTGAAAGCCGTGTTTGATTTCCCACAACGTTTAATGTATAACTTGTACTTAAAGCTGCATTATTCTATATAAATATCTAACTGAATTTGATGAAACTGAGGAAACCAGCAATACCCTCCTGCAGCAACTATTCTGAGGTTTTATCCTGGTTTACATCAAGTCAGCAGCGCCGCCTATTGGCTACAGGAGGACACTGATGAGAGTGAAATTCCACGGAGATGCCAATCTTCAATAATCGCTTTCTATTCCTAACTTAAAAATGATAAAAGCGCCGATAACTATTGGCAGGTAAGATTATGGAGGATTGTACCGAAGAAAACAGCTAATGTCCGAGGAGCTGAGATTCGCGCAACCAATTCGTTTCCTTGTAAGTATCATAAGAAAATATTTCTTATGTCTGATGTTGGTTTTAGGTTACCAGGGTAATAGGTCATTATGGGAAATTTAATTTGACAGATTAAGATATTTTAATGAATTTCGTGTAGGCCGATCTCTATAATATTTGATGTGAGTGTTTGCTGTGGGATGTTTGAGTCGAAAATCATCCCGGATGAAGTGGTGGTCGGTGGACATAAAAAACAAATAACAAAACATTGCGCCGACCGTCCCTCTGATCTTGCTATAGACATTTTCATAATTTGACCTAGATCATTGTTTCGAAAATTACGACAAAGTTTGTTAAACGGATCGGCCACTATTGTCGGTTGTTATTTAGAGTAAAATTTTCAACGTTTGCTAACAATGCCAAAATAAGAAACCGCAATGCAAAATATATTGCCAAAATGTGATTTTATTGTTTTTCACAGTTTACCTAGTTCATTATGCTTACCATCGCATTTAAAGCATTGATTTAATTATGGCATCAAATACTGATACCCTACATACGTTCTAGTAATGTTTTTATTGTATGTTTTACCGGCTATCCATCTGAGACGTAATAAGACTGAGAATGATACACTATGACAATAAAGAGTCCAACTATTTTTGCACTTTGGCCAATATTTAATGGCTTCTATTTGGGGAAAATCATAAAAATCTAATAAACCATAGAAATAAAAGTTGAAATAGGCCTATAGGCTAGTTTTGTATTTGTGTGTGCGAGTGGGTGAATAAAATTATAAACTTGACTGTTTGACGATTTGACTATTTAGGCTGTCTGTATACACAAATAAGTAAGAATTGCCTCTTTTATAATTAATACAATGAGAAGTCCTCCATCAAGAAACAATTGGTTGTATCCCGATATATAAGACGCCATTGAGGCCCCTACATGTTTTAATAATGCGTCGTCTCTTCTGTTACATTCACAATAAACATCAGGAGCGGAAAGTTAATATAGTATACAGCCGAAGGAGTAGAATTATGATATACTATAGCCAGGTGACAAATTCCTTTGTTAATTCAAGGAAGAGCGCAACACATGAGGCAGCCTGCCTATCTCACAGCTTTAGAAATATGTTTCCATTGTGGTGAGACATGTGGTAACCCACATTTTTTTGTTGTTGTAATTTTCAGTTATACTGTTTTTTTTCCATGTTTATTTGAGTAATGGCGCCTGGGTTTTTGTATTAGCCCTTATTTTTGCATTTTAGATTTTTTAAAAAATCTGTGAAATTAAATGCATTTCCAATCTTCGCTCCGTAATCTTTTTCGTTTATTATATTAACTCATATGGATAGCCTGACTGCTGTGTCTGGGGATTTGGTGTACAGTGTTTTAAAATACTTCCGTGTTTGCTGATTGCACACGGTTGAATTACTGCAGTTAACGAAACCCATTGCAGGTGAACTGTGTGACGTAGCATAGTCGTTTTAGCTTCCAAAGGATCACTGTTAATTTGCGGTGCCTTGTGAAAATAAAATTATCTGGAATCCCTCGTTAAAGAAGTCTACAGTTACGGCGAAGGAGCATTCACAATTGATAAAGCGTTATTCTACGGCATAGCTCTAAATAATCTAACGTGTGTAAAAATGTACGCATCTGACACCATAAAAACAATAAATACTATACAAATAGCTACTTGATACTGTTTATTTCATATTTTTCAATCCAGTTTCTAAAGCGTACATTTGATCGTGGTTTACTTGTAAGAAACTGAAAGGTTTAATTTCAAAGTATGAAACCACAAGACACAAATGATCTTAACCACTCAAGCATAGCAGAATGCATTTGTTTACTCCAGAAAGAAATCATTTCAAATTAATTTATTGCGAATGCAATTCAGTTCCCCTGTTTCGTAGTTCTTTAATTCCAGTTTGCTTGCCTTTGTGTTTCACCACACTCTATTTTCGTAATTTTTTTTTTAGCATGAAATACACATGTAGAGGATTTATTGGAATAAGCACTGCTTCATCATATTTGTTTTCGATTAAGGCAAAATTACGGAGAGGGAGAAACCGAATTTGTATTTAATGTTGTCATTGATTACAGGTTTATTAGAGTACATTGAATAATACCCTGTTCAAGCAGAGGACATTCTTCTGCGCTACTCATTGTCACTGTTGACTGACATGAACAGCACCGTATATCATAGTAATGTGGAAATCATAACACACTGTAAAAGCCACCATAATCCTGTTGTGTGATTAGTCTTACAGCAGCCTGTGATTGGATTGTTCCTTGTTATATTTCACAATTGTTTTAGGGGAGGGGCTCTCTGTGGGAGAGGCAGCGCTTATCAGTGTAAACCCTACGCTACACTTCAAAATGATAACTCAATGCTTTGCTAAATGTTATTCAAAGTAAAAGAATATTTGTGTATGTGTGCGTGGGGAGTGAGACAGAGAATATATGTGGTCTCATATTCATATATGGTGTACATGGAAATGACCGTCTATTCTGTTTTACAAATATTTGTAAAACTCATAAATATTTTAAAACAGATCTTAATGATGTAAGCGAAACACGCCCAGTTTATAAGAAACAATGACAAAATAGAAATTTAAATGGTTTCGGTGAACATCATTTTCCCCCAAAGAGCATCAAAGGGCTCACATCCTGTGGAAACCAACATGTTTATCTCTACATGAAGATAGTCTTTTAGCTGTTCAAATCAAAAACACTTGTGTACCTGTTAATTAGATACAGTACCCAGAGGGTACACGACTGTTGTGCGAACGCTTCATTTGTCTGTCGTAGAAAAGGGGAAAGTGGCACAAGTTTGAGGTCCCATAATACGGCTTGTGAAGTGCCTCTCTGAGCTCTAGCTGCATCTCACCACGCAGCGCTATGTTAACCGTGCTGCTCTGGGGAGCGCTGCGGTGTCTTTCACCTTCTGCTCCACTGTGAGAGGAAAATCATTGTGTTGAGTGATGGCATCCATTTCAATAATTACAGCATGGTGTAGCTGAAAGGAGGGGGGCACGTCTCGCCCCCCTGCAGACCCGTCATGCCCCCCCTCCGAGTGGCTGTGCGCTTACGCAGCCTCCCCTGGTGTCAGGCCGGCCTCGCTCCTCCCACCAGCCATGTAATGGCTGTCGCACTGCAGATATAATGGACACCTCACATGCACTGTTCTCCCTGTAGAGAGGGCACAACTGGCAGCCACCAGTGATAAGACTCTGAGGGGTACACTGGAGCTGGTCAGGCCTATCGCTCTTACTTGAATTTGACAAAGATCACAGCCCAATAGTCTGAGACATGGACCATCTCACCAAGCAGCACAGAGACTGGGAAGTGAACACTGTCACAATTGGTTGGATCTACACAGATGTTTTCCTGTAAGGGGGCCATATTTCTGGCTTGAGATTCACTTAAACATTTCGTTTTATACTCCACCTGCCCTATGGTCATATCCCTTTCATTCTGAAAAGTGTTTTTGCCGTATATCAACCTGTTTCCCTGTTAGCCAGAAAGCGACAACATGGAAGAAAGACAAACGTAAACTGTGCAAGACTCAACTAAGAAAGTTCCAGAATGAGAACCTGTACAATACATGCGGTTATACATTTCAGTTTGGTCAGCATTTCTTTATGAAGCATAATGGAGTATTTGTTAAAGCACAGTGGGGGTGTCTTCATGGCTTAAACACGGCTCGGCACCAAAGCGGAAGAAAATGAAACTGAACTACCGTCTCTTCGATTTCTGACTTTCTACGATTCCATTTTATAATTTTCTTTCCACTCTTTAATAAAAATGTGAGGTCTGAATGTTTGTATTTGTTAAAATGAATAATTAATAATTTGACAGTTTATTTGAGTAAAGATGAGATGATCTTCACCATAATAATGTAGAGGAAACAGAACTTCCCTTCCCTTGATGTTGCTATCCGAAATGTACTCATAAACAAGAGACAAAGAAGTGCGAATCTAAAACTCAAACCGTATTCACATCTGGCCGTAAATCGCCTAAAACTTCACGCTACTCTTATTTTTCTGACTTTATAGAGCTCACATTTTGGACAAAAAAATGAAATACATTTTTTTTTTACCTTTGGTACACTTGCCTTTGTGCTTGTACCTCCTGCATCCAGAATCGCTGAGGGAGTAAGAACACTGTCTGTGGCGTCACCCAGGTTTCTCTATATTTGAGGGAGGGGGTCTCTGATGTCACCCAGGTTTCTCTGTGCTTGGGGGGGAGGTGTGTGTGATGTCACCCAGGTTTCTGTGTGTTGGGGGGCTGGCTGTTTCTCTCTCAGTTCGTGGAGCTGAGCTGACAGGATATGAAGTCCTGGGTGGTGACGGTGGTAAGTTAATGTCACCTGTTGTGGTTTTGAAGCCCCCCTCTCTCAGCCTCCACCTCCACACTTCCCGCCCCGTTCTCTCACGGGATGGGTGTTCTTTGGGGTTTTTTTTGTGCAAAAAAGACCCTCACTTCACACCACCTCTCCATCTTCTTTCTGTGAAAGCTCTTTCTAGACTTTTAACCAGATGCTGTAAGTGATACAGTGTCTGTATGCGTACGAGAGCTCTGCTGCGGGTGCTGCAAAACAACATGGAGAACGCTGTGCGGTATCATACAGAAATACTGTATACTGTCAACTCACTCTTCCATACTCACAGTGAGTTGATTGTATTTCATGTTTTGAGCATTTTTATTAGAAGTTTTAGAAATGAAGGACAGACACCGACATCAGGAGGAGGAACGAGACTGAGGAAGGTGGAGAAGGACAGGGGAATTCCAGACCAGCTCCGTACTGAGAATAAAGCTGATAGTACGATCTATAACCTTAAAGGCGCAGCTTGCCTTGTGTATCACTCTCACTGACCTTTCCAAAGCCAGACAGATTTCAAACTCACAGATGGCTCCGCTCTGTCTTTTAGGACGTTTTGTAGACAGCAGAGTTTGAGACGACAGTGCGGTTTCACCAATAGCTAAAATCTCCCATTACTTGAAGCCCTGCAAGTTCCAAGTGCAAGTCTTTTTTGCTGTTGCTTTTGTTTGTACACCGACATATTTGGTTGAAGGATGCTTGCATCCATGATGAACTTACCGTCATACCGTTTGAGACATTATTTTAAAATAATGATAAATGTACAAAAACACTCAAGGTTTGATAGGGACCTGAAACTACAGTCCCGTAGTCTTCCACGGACCCTCCCCTCCAGGTTTAATTGCCTCCATTATCATGTAGCGTTCTGTGGCATCATCCAGCACGATAAGGAACTTTATTGTATTTTATGATAAGGAAAACAGCACACCTTCAGGTTTGAGGACACTGATGCCTAACCCTCACTAATCATCTCTTTCCCGACTCTCATTCATTGATCATTAATATAGCAATGTATACCCTTGTGCTTTAAATGGCGACTTGTAAGTCGAGCATGTATTATTTGTCATAGCACATGTTCGTTAGGCCTGAAAAACCCAAAACACCTTCAGCAAGGATACTGTAAATGACAATATCTGAGCCCAGTTTCTCTCTCCCAGTTGCATGACTTGCCGTGTAATAATTCTGGTCATCTGGGGTCGTGGAACCCTCTCGCCTCTTGCACAGTCCAGCGGTGTAGCTGCTGTGGCTGCAGGTTCGAGCCACATCCTTCTGGAGGACACCTGCGTGGGCCTACCATACCTGACAAGGTAATGTATGGGGTCGACTTACAATTACAATGGCAATGAGAATCACTTGCATTAAGATTTCTCCATGTGAGATGAGTTTATGCTGTTGATAGATGTAAACAAGGATTTCATCCTCATGCTAGGTGCAGTCTTGGTCATTAGTGAACAGCAAATATGTTATGAACATATATAGGCCTACATTATCATAATAATAATAAATAACAATAAATCTAAATTTGAACCTTAGGGTCTGATATTAACATATGTAGGGGAAGAAACAAAGTACAATGTAATTTAAAAGAATATTACATATAAGGTAATATGTCTACCAAATGGCAACAGTTTTTCAGTTCATTCAAAATACTGTGGGGATGTACCAGTAGCAGGTACAAACGGCAGGGTCACGTCATAACTGATTCAATACTGCATATCTCTGCGTAAATATAATTTTATACTTGAACATGGAGATAAAAATGTCTTAAAGTGGTGAATGAACACTGGCTTGTCTGTTTGGGCTTTTGGAACACAAGAGGAGGATATGTTTCATTCGGTTTCTCCAGCGGCGCAACTCCTCTGGCCGTTAATGTACCTGTTGTCGAGCGGTGTCAGCTACTGAAACTGCGCGTGGAAAAGCAGAGGCAACTGTCACAACGCGTTTGAACTGTTTAATTAGCTAAGAATGTTCTATGATAGTTTTGACTTTAATATATGATTGGGCATTTTGGACTGGGGGAAATTTTAAAAATGATAGAAAGACACTGAGTTACTCCTAAAACTTAGCTGCGATAGCTGACCTTGCCTTTAAACCTCTGTCGCTTTGAAGGCTAATTCATTCAAACAAGATGAAACAAGACAAGCGATGAGAATGAATGTGTCTATGTAATAAAGATATTCATCATTAACTTCTAAGAACAATATGCTCGATCCAAGTGCAAGATTTAGCCAACATTGTGTCATTGACATATTGGCAGTGAATAACTTTTTGATGGCCAGAGGGCACAAAGGCCTTTGTTTGTCCATGAACATAAAACCCTCATAGTATTTGTAAATCCGCATAGTCCGGAATTACACCGTAAGTGTGTTACTTTTCATAGTGACGTCACGGATTCAAATGATTACTTAACAATAAATTGGCTCTTTTTCATTGCTTACAACTCATTAGCAAACTAAAACTCGAGATACTGCTTTCTTTCTAACGTCGTCCCGAATAGTCAAATGTCTGAACGGTTACGTTTTTACATTTCTATTGGTATAACTAGCTATCCCATTTTGTCATTGCGACACATACGATAGCGTTGATTTCAAATCCGCCAAACTCTGCCGATGAGCAGGTAATATATACACCAAAGCATCGCCTCTTTCCCAACCGCCATATAGAAGGGGAGGAGAACGCTTAAATATGGAAATAACGATGAGAGACAGAGCGAGCGGTTAAATACGTTTGGCGTGAGAAAAAGGCCAATCCGCAATTTATCCACCTATATTTTGCGGTTGTAGTCCTTGCTGTGCCGTTTTTTACGTATGTCCATCTTCGCCCGAGATAAATTACAATTTTTAAAAACCTTTTTAAAACCTATTTATCATAACAATATTGTGCATAAGACGAAATGATTGCCACTGAAAGAACAGTTTCTAATATTTGACGTTTTATGCTATACGAAAGCCTATTTATTTTGTGTCTGCGGCTCCTGTCACCGATTTTTCTACCTGCTACTCCGTGGTCCACTACGACCATCATTTCCTGCCCGAGGCTGTTCCAGGTACTGATAAGGGACTGCTACCCCTACAGCTCCCAGAGGAAAATTTTGCCAATCATATACTTGGATGGTATGATGACAGACACCCACTGGGCACACGTATCCCGAACTAGAACACCCATCCACGATCACAACAAAAGACGACTGTGACAAAAAAAGCATCGCACAGATGATGAGCAACTATTAAAATTAAGGGCGAGAGGGCAGGGATTGGGTAGTTCACAGCACCTGTAAGCCTTCAAGTACCCATAATGCATTGAAACTGATATGTACATCTAGGTGGCGATAATAGTCCTCCTCAGCGGAAAGGAAATCTGCAGACAACCAAAGCGTGTTAAGGTGTTATTACATATTTACAAGTTATGGGTGTTGACATCAGGAAAGACGATGGGATATACTCACTATAGAAATAAATAGCAGTTAGAAATTGACAAATTAATTACCAACAATTTTGTAACAGAATACTAGTTAATAATTTAGCATTATTTTTCATATTTGGTGAGCAAGTCGTTTGGCTACAATACCCATAATAAAGTAAAACAGCAAATGCTTCATATCAGATCTGCACTTCTTTGTGGCACTTTGGTTCTCTGTTATCAGACTTCACAGATAATAACAAAATACCACTTCAGTATCACTGGGAAAGGTTAGTATTTTACTGTACACCTTCATTATTTTCAAAGATAGGTAACTTTGTGCTTGAGGACAAATGTAATCATGGCATTGAATCCATACCTAAGATGGAAGTCACAAACAACCAACACTAACAATGATATCAGTGATGGCAGTTTGGGCTTCTTGCCTTATGTTTCCAAAAAAAGCTTACAGTGCCATAATGATAATTAAGTAGGATGCATTTTTTCAACCCTACAAGGCCAATATGTGTTCTGATTTTATTATTCATTTATTTTTTTAATTCTACCAGTTTGGAAATGAAAAAGAAATACACATATGATGTCAGGCCATAACATTTCAATACACAGATTCATCTCCTCACGTGAAACAAATGTGCCTCGAGGATCCATTATGTCTTTCATATTTGATATTCTGCCATGTTGGATTTTTATTTACCACTTTTAAAATATCTCCTCTGATGTTTCAACATGCACTAATTAGTGAATTGTACTGACCTGTTTAAACGTTATCAGGAGAAACTTGATACATAAAAAACTATATAATGAATGACAGCCATAGCAAGTCAGTGCAATTCAATAAGTGTCGGGAGTGTGGTATTTCACTAAACCACTTATCACAAATGTTTTCACATAATAATATGCAATAGCATGACAGGACTCAATTTCTATAGCATTACCACAGTCAAAACATGATAGCTCTATAATCTTCTCATTCTGATCAAGTGTTGGTTTTATATTGGTATTTACTATTAATGTTAAACATTAGGACCAGTTTGTAGTGCCAGTTTGTATGGTGGTGTTTGCTTCCATCAATTATTCTATGTGAATAGCTGTTCGCACCACAGTTGGTTCACCCCTGTATCAGATCACTGTAACACACTTTCCCAAAGGACACAATCTGCAGTAGCCCATTATTTTACATAAATCGTTGGGTCTAATAAATTACTGGCCTGATTAAATGAGTTAAACTGAAATCCCGACACGGATTTGCCGTTGTTGTGCGCTCTCGAATTGGTACAATATACAGAACATTTCACTTTAACATGGTGACAGAACGCAACAAATGGTTAATTATTTCTATCACACATAAAAATAACAGGCGTCTGACCATATGCATATCTGCGCTCTGTAAAATTTATTTCTACATTACTTTTCCACAGCGCTGACACTGGATCAGTTATTTTCCTCAGCTGGCTACACTTTGTATCATGATAATTGACGCATCTGCGCAATCTTTTATATCATAACGGTAATTGTATTGAGACCTTTAATTTCAGTCGATCCACGTAACATATGGATCGGTGGGTTTGCATAGATGAGTGGAAGATCTAACAAGACCTACGTACCTATTTTTAAAGCTGAGGAATAAACAAAGATTTTCAGTCTGAATAATTTGCCTACTTTCACTATATTCACCCAGTTCGTTAAGCTCAGAAATCTTCAGAATTCCCAGTTAAATGCACGACAAAATAGTTTACACAACTGCCGCAACATTGCAGGCGCGTGATTGTATCCCACACAAGAATGTTCATATCTGTCTGCTTCTTGATTATCGACAGCAAGAGCATTCTTATTTCCCACAATTCCACAACGACTCACATGTTTACTTCCTACAGGCCATAGTTCGGACAGCAGACCGAACAGCTGACACTAAAATTGGCATCGGAAAAGACCACTAAAGGAGCTCCTGTTCATTACTCTGTCCAACCAGGGAAAAGCAGCTCTGGGGAGGTCCGTCCTTTTGGAACAGCACGTTAGAAAGCGCCCTTTATTGACGTCACTGGAGTGTCATCGAGAAGACAGCTGTAGAGCTGAATATGAAACTTGATTAGAGTTGCCTAGCTATAACCTCTTTTAATAACGCATTACTGGAGAATACAAGAGTTACCGAGGGCTTTAAACATGGAACAATCAGCACCCAAAAGGTGGGCAACAACCCCCGAAATCTAATTTGTTTTGTAAACGCGGTAGATGAACTTTCACTACCCTTTCAATGTTGTGTTGCACATTGTATATAGATTGCTCAACTCGGATCGCTTTTTTCATTGGCCTTTACTAGCTCGGGCCGAGATTGTAGGCCATGTCTGAGGAGAGAATTGTTTAAGTTACTGTAATTTTAGTGGTATCACCAGGGGTTAGTTCGTGGCTTGTTTGGTTTCGTCTTCGTGTTTTAAATTGTTGTATCAATAGTCTTATCTTTCTTGATTCCGATTGGTTACTTTCTTGCGTGGCCACGATTGTAGCCACACTGTCACATTTAAATGTGGTTAACTATTCGGTTACAAAGTTGTAGCTACATTTTGCTTGTCAGAATGATTGTATATCTGTCCACAGCATGGCTAACGTTAACGTCTCTGTTCAGCACCCAATGACGTTTATTTATCACTCGATCGCTATAAAGTGTTCCTAGTACGAGTTGCCCACAGAAGTTATTAATTCATGTTGAACCACACTGAACCCAAATATCGTTGCTTATACCTAGTATAATTATCATTTTTAAAAGAACAATTGTGTCAGTTGTGGTATATACTGTACTTTTTATTATCAATGAGGACCAGAATAAACCTAGAAACACTCGGTTATGTGGTGTGTTTCGCCGGAAACATTAGCTCTGCTAATTAGTTTGTGCTACATCCTCTGGTTTAATTATGGCAGCATGGCTATGTCGCTTCTTAAATGATAACTATTCTTTATAACACCCTAATAGGGCCTACTATATACTTGTGTAGGGGTGTACACTATGTCTATGTATGCATACTTGTTTGATTTGTGACTGTAGCAGCTCAAAATACAGATTTTGTGAACTCACAGGTGTGATCACTGTTGTATATCCAGCCAGAGCAGGGCCGCCTATGGCAAACAGCACCTCTATTTACGTTAATCTAACACATTGTTCTTATACCTTTTCGGAATTGACAGTGAATTAATTTATTTAATTTAGTCATATTTGTGAAATATTTTACATGAATCTGTCCGGTCCTATGTTCTTTCATCATATGGTTTTAATGATTTTGGTTACTTGAATTATGCAACACATTTTCCAAAGAGCCTTATTTAGACCTCAGTTGGTGCACTTAAGATATTAGTTCTGTACATCAGGTATTCCACAATCTAAGGGTACTAGGTATGTGTGTATATAATCTATATTACCCATAATATATACAGTATATTTTTAAAATTTGGAAGTCCTCTTGAAACTGGCAAGTCAGTCAGTGATTAGCTATGTTTTATAATGGTGACATTACTGCTGAATATAAAAACGTGTGTATAGAATCGTATTTGTGAAAATGTTGGCTCTGAATGAGGTGGATGTCTGAATGGTAATAGAGGTCTGGACGATGCAGGTCCCAGTCTGAGCCACTGATAGGGGCCCAGAGTTTTACTGCGGTCAAGGACTGAGCCACTGGGAAAATTCAATGGGATCAAACAGAACTTCATTTCCCAGCATTCACACTGTTATTGCTTGCTTATATGACCGTGTATGTCTGCACCTATGTGTGTCTTCTTGCAATCCTTAATTGTAGTATCTTGCATGTAATGCTACAATGGCCTTTTTTTAATTGGTTGGTGCAGAGCATGTTGAGTTACTCTTTTGTGTAATCTGAGCTTTAAAAAATAAAATCGTATCAATCGATATAAGTGGAAAAAGGTCTGGGGATGCCAGAATGTTGCCCTGCCGTCAATCAGTTACAAACTGTGGCCTTCGGTCCCATCCAATGCCGTCAGAAAAATGGCCTAATATGTCACTGAAACTTGAGATTCACATTTTGTTGATGAGAAGACTTTCGTTGTGTTAAAGGTGAATTGCTGTGTGGACTGAATGTATGAATGCCCCTGAAACTCCCCTGTTCCTTAACCTCGTAGACTGACCTCTGGCGTTAATAGAGTATTCTTAATGCTTACTGTTGATGTGGCGGTCACTGTTCATTGGATTCTACAGAAAAGCTCATCCATGCCTCATTCAACTGTATCTTCACTTTTCAGCTTTTCAGTGCAATATTGTCTCTCTTTTCCCCAAAGGTCATGGCTATCCTATTTTCTCTGTCGTGTAGGAACTGATACTGAAGGCAGCAGTATACTGTAAAGATAGTGGTTTGGCCGTACATGAAGAATGGTGATTGTTAGATGAGATGTCATTGCATTGTAATAATATTTTATTGTCTCACCACCAATTAACAATGGTCTAAGAATTGTGTTCAGACTTACAATATTTCATGTTGTCTTTTTTACTGTGAGAATAGTGTATCAAACTCTATTCATTCTGTAGCATTCAGTAATTGAAAGTTAAAATCAGCATTTGTGATCTTTAAACCCCATTCTAAAATTAATAATGATGTATGTTCATTTTCTTTGACAGCAAGTTGAAAAAGCTGAGTGAAGACAGCTTGACGAAACAGCCAGAGGAAGTGTTTGACGTTCTTGAGAAACTTGGTGAAGGGTAAGGTTTTGGTTGTTTTTTCCTGACTCCCTTGCACCTCTACACTGCTGTTCCCAGAGTAGTGGAGAGGGCAGAGATGTCATCTGACAATGTTCACAGATCTGTCCCAGTTAACAACTGAGTATGTCTTAACTCCATGCTGCTGGAAGAAATAAGAGGGCTGAAATCCCAGCCACAGGACTCACAGCTGGAACAGAAATGCTGCTCACAAAAATGTGTGCTGTGCGAAGGACAATTAACCATCACATAACTTATAACTTACATATAAAAAAAAAAACCTTATCATGCCATTACGCTCTAGGTTTAGGTCTCTGACAAACTATCTACACTCCTATTCTCTTAACCCTTAGTCCAATCTGGCCATACCATTACGCACTGTGGCTGGATGTCTAACCTGACCATGCCATTATGCTCTATGGTTGGAGGTCTGACTGACGATGCCATTTGGGTCTAGGGTTGGAGGTCTGACCTGACCATGCCATTATGGGCCACGTTTGGAGTTCCAATCCGACCATAGCATTATGTGCTTTTGTTGGTGGTCTGAGTTGACCATGCCATTACGAGCTGTGATTGGAGGTCCATATTGGTGGGGGAATGAGTGGCTGAACTTACGCTGACGTCATATTCCTCTAAGGGCACAGGCAGTAAATGATTGACTTTACGTATAGCAGAACCTCAGTAATCTAAAACCCTCAGCACCAGGTGTGTGTGTCAGATTACTGCATGTTCTGGAATACTGATATATATGTAACATGTATGCTGTGTGCTGTTCATTTAAGATTGAGCATCAGAGAAACCTTAGTGAGCACAGCAGACCTGCCATAATGAAATGACTGATGTAGTACTGTCTGTATCACGCTGGTCTCTACGCTCCTGTTGCATGTTTAATGGAACTACACATCATGCGTGACTGAACGCCGTGCTCTGTGCTACGTCATTATTTAGCCAAAGATGCATTAAAAAACTCCCATGGTGCTCTGCTCTTCCACCCAATAAAACTCACAATAAAGCCTGCTCAGCCCTATTGCTGGTCAGCGACTGGCTTCCTCCCTTTGTCTCTTTTGGGGCGTCTGCTTCGCTCTGCAGGTCAACCGTAATCATGCTTGCCTTGGTTGTTACCTCATCACAGTTTAGAGATCTCTGAAGGGGTGTAAATTGTACTTGTAACCATTGGAAGCTTGGTTGTGGATTCAAAACATGTCTGAGATCACCAGATCACACTTTCTTTGTGCAATTAACCCAGATCTATGCATAGAATAGACAGATATTCAGTAAATGAACCTTGTTACGATTCGGTGCATCTACAAAACGGTGTAATGTCACATACTTATAGGTCCCCCTTGCTCCTTCACCCAGTCCTCCCACCTTTTTACCCAACCCACCCTACACCCCTGCTGTTTTACCCAACCCAAACACCCCCACCCCTTGCTCCTTTACCCCACCCCCAGATATATTTGAAATGGCTTGTTAATTTGTAGTAAGAATACCTGAGGTAGAATGGAAATAGCAGTGTACGTGTATGAACTTGGCTGCACTGTCGGGCTCTGTCTGCTTAGCTTCACGGTGAGCAGGGTTTCACGTTTTTGCTCTCGTGCAGGTCCTATGGAAGCGTGTACAAAGCCATACACAAGGAATCTGGCCAGGTGGTGGCCATCAAGCAGGTGCCTGTGGAGTCTGACCTCCAGGAGATCATCAAAGAGATATCCATCATGCAACAGTGCGACAGGTATGAGTGCGACAATGACAGTAACAACCCGCAAAACGAGGCCTCAAACAGATCACGAGAAAAAAAATCCAAAACAAAAACACCAATAACGAAAGCACATAAGGAGGTAATGCGAGATATACTGAATAAGTTGTGGCACAGGCACTCAAGAACAGGCAACTCCGGATGAGTCAAATCCGTTACAAAGACTGCATTGTTTAAATGGGTATAGAGGCAGGTGCTCATTCAGGCGCATTGGAGAGGCCTCATGCCAGAAACCTTGAGACTTTATTTAAAGGTGTTAAACATTGCATATGTTCCCATAGGTCTCTGTAAGTCACTGACATTGGGTTTTTGCATTTTCTCCCATGTGTTTTTCAGTCCTTACGTAGTGAAGTACTATGGCAGCTACTTCAAGAACACAGACCTGTGGATCGTAATGGAGTACTGTGGAGCAGGCTCTGTTTCTGACATCATCAGACTGCGCAATAAAACAGTGAGTCTCTGATTGACAGGGGTGTTCTCCCTTTCGCTGAAGTTACCTGGGCACCAGCAACATGGGACTTCCATTTCTGAACTTCAATCAAAATTACATTTTTGTAACATAAATTTCCAAAATCACATAATTTATTGTAAATTCACATCTTTTGATATACACTTCAAATTCGATGAAATTTCCTGTGACATTAAGGCTGTATTTGTGCTAGCTAAATCAGAAGGTACTGTGTTGAGGCTGGTTGATGATCCTTGTTAAGACACTGTTCCAATGTGTGGATAGGCTTCACCATTGCTGCCCAATGGCATCACTCAGGGAGGGTGGGAGTAAGCTGACAGGTGTTACCACTCACCAGGCACCACTGTTGGTCAGGCGGGCGACGGCAGGAGTAGCCTATGATGTGTCCTCCTCTGACTCATTTCTGTGCCTCGCTCATGGACTGTGACGGGCAGCAGACATCATGTGGTCCTTGAGGACAGCATGTGCTCCTCGCCTAAAACCATGACTGAGTTTACCACAAAGAGCACAGCCGCTGAATATAACCTGGCACTTCAAATGCAGAAGAAAATAGGGAAAGCACATTGAGAAATGTCCTGCTAGGTACTGACCCAGGATAAGGCCTACATGTCATAAAAATTCCATATTTAATTGATTGTTTCTCCATAATCCCTTTTGATATAAATGTCAAACACATGTCAGAAATCTTTCCTCCAAAGGACTTTTCTGTGTACTGAATTTCAGGAAAAACCCAAGTAGTCATGGACAGTGTTGTTCAATTTTAACACGGAATGAAGCAGGTCCAACATTCTGAGGAAATGTGATCGTTTCCAGACTCGTGACTCAAGGGTTGAGCTGTACTGGGTACGCTGATGTGAAGGTCTCTCTCGAAATGTAGCGCTAGGTGCAGACAAGACTAAAGCTGATGGCCCATTTGCTCCGAGAGAAAGTTGTATGAGAATTTTCCAAAAGGCTCAGGAAATAGGAATCCTTTAAAGGCAGAAATCCCAGTGTCCTCAGCTCCTGCTTCTCTGTCGGAGTGAGATTTTTTTTTTATTAGAACTTTAATGAGTGAGATTCCCTTTATCACAACCTCACTGAGTGCGATTTGCTTTATCAGAACCTTTCTGACTGATTTGCTTTATCAGAACTTTTCTTGTTGAGATTTGTTTTATCAGAACCATACTGAGTGTAATTCACGTTATCGGTTACCCGAAATGTTCCTTATCTGACGTTTATATTTGCAAGGCCTCTGTGTTCAAATCCAGAGAACGGGCTTTTGGACAGAATGTTTAAATGCTTGTAAAGGAACTCTTTTTTTTATTTTGACGAGAAAATCAAACAGGCATTTGCATGAATGCCGCTCTCTCGAGAGGAGCATAACATCTCCAGATTGCGGCAGACTGGCCTCCCTCGGCTGTAAAGCAGACCATAAACGGGGCTGGTGGGGGCAGAGCTCCTAATTAAGCATGTTCTGCACAGGACACGTCCCGCCCGTAACCTAGCGCACCCCTCCCTCCGCGCCCACCCCAGCTCCTGCTGGAAAAGGGGAAACGGTAAACCTCTGTCTCCCAGCCACCTGTCCCCCAGCCACGCTCAAGTGTTGTTAATAGGCTGACGAGAAACGTAAAGAAAGTTACTGCCCCATATCTGGGGATAAATCACTGCAGGCACAGAGTGTCCCGGGCATCCAGTCAGAACTGACATTTTTAAAAGTCCCGTGTCACCCTCCCGTGTGCACCCCCAATCCCCCATCTGGTACCTCCAGGCCGGAGCTGGAGCTCTGACCGGGCACGGAGGGAGGGAGGGAGGCTGGGAGACGTCTGGAAGCGGTGGCCAGATTGGGGCTACTGCACATCCAGATCCCCCCTTCCTCCCCTCCTTTACAGGCTTTCTCACCCAGCACCTGAACAAATACTCCTGCAGAGTGCTGCCTTAGGCCAGTCAGGAAAACATTTTTTGAAATGCACGGAACGAGCATGATGCTTTTAAGCGGAGTGCTCGTGCGGCGTGCGTGCGTGCGTGCGTGCGTGCGTGCGTGCGTGTGTGCGTGCATGCTTTCAGTTTGCACTGGGTTAATTCATCATGCTATAGGTGCACGCATGCTAATGGTTTTCAGTATTTTAAAAACATGGTTCCAGGTGCAATCCCTCACCTGCAGTGAACACAGTGATGAAGAGGAAGTCAAGGAAACACTACACTACCCATGTTAACCGTTCTGTCAGTCAGATGTCCCTGTCAACCCATTAAAGTGGACCAATGTGACCGGCTCGAGCCGTTGTGCGCAGCCGGGATTGCAGAGTGGTTGGAAATAGGAGCTGAACATGTTGGCGTTGGCGTGGCGTCAGCAGAGCAGAGGGGAATGACACAGCGCACTGTGGAGGGAGAGAATCCGCAGTGCTCCTCTCTGGCTCACTGCCACCGGCTCGGAGAGGACCCAGCACATTCCCTGATTACATGGTAGACATCTGCAAAGAATAAACGTGGAAATGGTATGACATTTTTCATAAGTAAAACACGCCAAGCCATCCATAGGATTGAATATAATTTCTTCCTTTTTTTTCATGCTTTTCTCTTTCTTGTGTGCCAGATGTAGAGGAGCCGCACATAGAGACAGGAAATGGCTCTCTACTTGAAAAAGGAGAGCCAATCCTGACAGTGTTACAGGAAGCGACCCTGTGCTGTGAAAAACCCCAGGGAAGACCACAGGAAGAATGTCTTGCGTATTGCTGATGGAGTTTTCTTCAGTTCTCTCGCTTCTTGTACTGTCTGACAGCTCTCTAGCAAGTGTGGGTCGACGAATCGTGTTTTTTGTCTGAGAATCAGTGATAATTTCAAAAGTGTGTTTCGTTGACACCCTTCGTCAAACTCTGTCACCCCTCTTGTCTAGCTGTTTTTCCTGTGAATAAATGATTGGTTCATTTGCAGAACAGCATTGTGGTCCAGCCATGTGAATAAAGGGGTTCATTCGAGCCGTATTTGCCATTGCTGTTCACCGACCTCAGGATCTGTTTGCGCTCGCCGTGAGCATTGCAGGATAGCAGCCTGTCTAATCGGTCTCATAATGAC
Organism: Albula goreensis; assembly: GCA_022829145.1. Lineage (NCBI taxonomy): Eukaryota > Metazoa > Chordata > Actinopteri > Albuliformes > Albulidae > Albula > Albula goreensis. The sequence goes on along the minus strand of CM040750.1, from coordinate 5,944,442 downwards.
TTCCTCTCCAGCTCGCCTAGCAACGTCTTTCTGAAGTTATTCTCGACGTTATTTTTAGGACAAATGTTTGCAACTTGCATTCAGGCCAGCTCAGGCTGTTTGAGTCATAAGCAATAACCAGCTTCTGGATACATTATTTACAGTCAACTCGCAGACAGGAAATATTGCCTTTATGAATGTCTCCTTGGTTTGAAAATGTATTTGTGCTTTTAATAGGGTTTTAAGCTGTTTACGATGTAGGGGTGAGAGTGAAATTATTGGTCAAGTGAGGCTTTTGGCCGGCAGTGGATGTTGGCAAAGCGCGGGTCTCTCCAGAAGAGTCCCAGGGAGGTCCCAATGACCTGTTTTATACCAACACTAGCGCTTTGTCATAAAGCAGGAGGAAGTCCAGTCATGGCTCGGGTATTTGGGAGAGGAATATGAGAAACTTCTGCATGCAAGTGGCGTTACACATGGTTTTACAGGCGTAGAAATCTCTGAAAACTCCCATTTGTGAGAGCTGTCTTAGGAGCAGCTGCAAAAGGAAGACCGCTGTTTATGCAGAGTTTTGGGGGTATTTTTAAATTGTGGCTCCAAGGTGGGTTTCTGGTTTGTCATGTAATTAATTAATCAGACCAGGAGGATAGACATCGCTGGTGCTCAGCACATTAGCAGTAAGTGCATGGACCGTCACTCGCACTGAAATCATAGCCACAACTTTAAATGTAATCTGCTTTTATTGAGTGGCAGTCAAACGGTTTGCCCCGAACTGTCCATATTTCATGTAATGTCATAATGTAGTGGATGTAATATTTTGGCAATATGCTTTAGATTTGATAGTGTGAGCAGGAATCCCATGGAAGTGCTGCGGTATGGATTCCCCATATGGAGGAGCAGCCGGACTCGGTGGGGTTGGCTTTTGTGCACGGGGCTCCCCCCTTCGGCTTGTGATGGGGATCATAAGGAGCTCAGAGCATAGAGTGGATTTGGGAGCCGTTAAAATCGCTATAAAAGTTCCACATCCATAATTATTCAGACTTCAAGATTTATAAATCTCCTCTAATGCTTATGGTAGATGTGTTACTGGTTTAAATGCAGAAATTGATTGCCGGGCCCTGGTAAACGGCTCACTTGATAATTATAAATGAACTCATAAATAAAAGCTTACAGACTTTTACAGATTCTGGCACAGTAGATGCGGTAGTTCTGCGTGACCCCTGAGGGTCAATGCTAAACAGATTGAGCCGCAGGCAGGAACCTGCTGGAAAGATGTCCATGTGCTGAACTCACCGATGCGTCGCTGAGTCTTCTAAGGTAACTCTGAGCGAGTGTCAAGGTCGTATCGCTGAGGGGAAGGCCAGTCCCTCGCTTAAAGCCCCTACAGAGGGTCGACTGGGCGACAGTTTCCTCTGGGCTAGGTAGTTTTTTCAGGGATGTTCATTGTGTTGGAGGACTGGAAATATTTATCTTCTGTGTATGTTTTATATGTAGCTTTGTGTTTGGGATGGGAGATGGTCCACAGACGTAGCCAGTCTCCGGAATCATCTGCTCCAGGCCTCGCTGCTGGGTTTCCGTGGTTACCCAGTGATGCAACATGCATCAGTACTAGTCTTCATGACTGCCATCCACCTCTCTGTGTCACATGACTGCCATCTGCCTCTCTGTGTCACATGACTGGCCTCTGCCTGTCTGTGTCACATGACTGCCTTCAACATCAGTGTGTCACATGACCATGTCTCTTGGGAAATGGTGTATTTCACACCAAGTCCCTGGAGATCTGGAATGGCTGCATTTCATGAGAGCCCCATTCACCTGACATACTAGAGAGCAAATAGAACTGCACTGAGACCAGTGCAAGACAAGCCACTTTGTAATTATAAATGAGCTGCCATTTTGTTGACTCCATTTAAATATTTCCATACTGTCTTATAGGAAATTCAAGACAGTGGTATTTTTTCAGGTTTGTAAGTAGTGTGTGTTGGGACCAAAAAGTGATATTAGAGATTGAGTATGCAATTGCTGTGCTCACTGAGACTTCAACAGCCAGCATCAGGCTGATCCTGATCTCAAATTAATCCCAGAATATTAACTGTGCTGGGCTCTGTCAGTGTGCTGGGCTTCCATTTGGCTCCATCAGTGTGCTGGGCCTGCCAGACCTGGCCCTGGAGTCTGATCTGAGCATGTGTGTAAGTGGCTGAGCTGTGTCAGTAGAGTCTGATCTGAGCATGTCTGTGAGTGTCTGAGCTGTGTCAGTAGAGTCTGATCTGAGCATGTGTGTAAGTGGCTGAGCTGTGTCAGTAGAGTCTGATCTGAGAATGTGTGTGAGTGTCTGAGCTGTGTCAGTAGAGTCTGATCCTAGCATGTGTGTCTGAGCTGTGTCAGTAGAGTCTGATCTGAGCATGTGTGTGTGTCTGAGCTGTGTCAGTAGAGTCTGATCTGAGCATGTGTGTGTTTGAGCTGTGTCAGTAGCAAAAAGGTCAATCTATCCCTCTAGAGGCCTACACTTAGAGAGATGTGTGCCCAGGTACCCATACACCCCTCCGCTGATGAGCAGGAGCTTTTCTGCAGGATTTAGCAGCAGTAGAATGGTAAACAGCCTCTGGCTGGTGCAGAAGTGCTACGTGATCCCAAAACGACTCGAGAGGCACAGTTGTTTTTTTCAGGAAAAACTGTTTGTTTAAATAGAGGTCGGATGCCCTGAAAGGAAAATATACATGTAAGAAGGGCCATATATCCCTGTGGAAAACTATGGGTGTAAGAACCATGTTAATGATTTCTCACAGTTGTGCAACTCGGTTGTACAATTTCGCCAAACCTAACTGAGAGTCAGAGGGCTGCAGTGAGTCAGGAGACCCAGGTATAGAGAGGGGGGGAAGACTCCTCCTCTTACAAAAAATCAGGAGCTTTAATGCACGTCCTTTCCAGCGTTTTATGAGTGATGTCACTAACTCGTAAAAATACATAGATCTCAGTGGTGTCGTCCTTTGTTTCTGTTTGAGAAAATAAACAAGCTGAAGTGCGCTGGAGGGGGAGGCGTTCTGGGGGGCGGGACCCAGGGGCCGCCGGGCAGGAATCCCGCCAAAGAGGGCTGTGGGGATCCGTAACGGCCCAGGTGCTGCAGTGCTCGGAGCCCGGTGCTGGCGGCCAAACGCAGCCTCTCGTGTGTGTGTGTGTGTGTGTGTGTGTGGACCGAGGCTGTAAATATGGGCCCTGTGTGAGCAGAACCCCCGACAGAAAGGAAAACACCGGCTACTAATGATCCATAGGGACTGCTGCTTAACATATGTGTCTTCTTTGGCCCTGGGAAAGCTGCAGTCAGAAGCCTGAATCACTTTTATAATCCTCTGGTTCTGCACTCAGAAACAAGTCCTTTTCCGACCACATACTTGTTATTTTCGCTCTCTCTCCGTCCTTTATGTTCAAACTGCAGTTTTATTTGAACCGCTCCATCCGTCCCTCCCAGTACACTGGTATTCCCTTGCGGTGTTGTCAGTCTAGTTTACTACAACATGCTCTGATGTGACAGAGCACAGAATATTTGTGCCATGGTGAAAAGTGGGGCGTCAAGTAGTCAGGATTTTGCTCATTTGAGGGCAGTTTGACAGATGGTCGCAGCTGTGGGTAACCTGTGCCTGCTTTGGTGTCAGGTGGCTTCCACGGTCCAACAGGCTGCGAAGACTGAGCCTAGGAGAGAGTAGCTGGGGTGCAGCTCCATCCTCTGGCCTTTTCAATAGAAATAGCATTCTGCTAGAAAACGCTGCATTCCCCGTTCCCTGCTCCTGCCCCCCCCTGCCCCCCATCCCTACCCACACCCATGATCTGAGCCGGTCCCTGGCTGGGGCTTTTATTGGCTTTCCTGGGCCCCACAGAACTTGGCCGGGCCCGGCTCCCCCTCGTTCTCTCCCACTAATGAAGTGCACATTCGGCCGGCCGGAGAGCTTGGCTTTCCCCGCACCTTGGCCTTCCCTTAGCAGGAATCCCCCCCGCCTTGCGTTTGCCACTCTCCAGTGAGTCCTGGCCTGGGATGGGGGGTTGGGGTGGTCCTTTCACATTGTTCATCCATGTTCACACAGGGACTTTTATTCTCAGGTGTTAGTCAGGTGACATGGAATGGACGCACCTTATTGCTCCAATTTGGAGTGGACCAGATTGAAACTCATTGGATTTTACAGCTACCTCCAAACCGCAGGAGAAGGCATCGTTCAAGATAGGGGTCCAAATGAACTGAACTGAATCCAGTGATCTTGGTGTGAAATGTGTAACTGGAAGGCCGAATCGCAGTTCTGCAGACTGACTGGGCAGAGCTGACTGGCTCTGGCCTATGTAAACAGTATGCAGCTAGCATTGATACGCTGTTTGTTATTTAGATAAGAGGGCTCAATAGTCATTAGTCGCTACTGGGAGAGATAAAGCATGTCGGTCACGAGCAGGTGCATGAAACAGGTTGACCGACGGCTGTCTGGAAATCGGCTGTCTGGCTTTTGTGGACTAATGTCGCGTGGCTGCAAATTAGATGTGGACTTACAGAATTTAGATCTGTCTTTAAATGTATTCACTTGACTGTGCTCTCGAGTATTTTGTAGCATTGAATTAAGGACCCAACCTTGTGAGTCATGGGGAAGCTGGACCGCACACAATTCCAATCTGAAAGCAGAGAGCCTCCCTTCTGCAGAACTTTGTGTATCTGTTTTTAGTTTAGCAGGGGATTGTGGGAGGGGAGGGGGAATGGACACATAATGGAGATTTAAAAAGATGAATTATGAAATGTTTTGACTGGAAGCATTGTGTGACAGGTTGAATTTGGTTGTGTTCTTTGGACTTGCATTTCAAGATTACTTTACAGCTTCCTTAGCATAGCTTCATTGTCATTCTTAATCCCGACAAGACCTCTCCTGCAATTTACTTCTGTAAATTGAACATTTGTCATTAATAATGATAACCAGAACAAGTATACCCAAAAGTTTTATTTCCTTTTTTGTATTTCAACAAAATTCTTCAAGCTTGATTCATTCGGAGGAGCTTAGTCATTTAAAAGTAAAAAAAAAAAAGATGTCTTGTGTATTTGTTTTGCACAGCTCACCGAGGATGAGATTGCCACGATCCTCAAATCGACCTTGAAGGGCCTGGAGTATCTGCATTTTATGAGGAAAATCCACAGAGACATAAAAGCTGGGAACATCCTGCTCAACACGGAAGGCCATGCGAAGCTGGCAGATTTTGGAGTGGCGGGACAGCTGACGGTGAGTCCTCGGTCTTGTGTCCTAGTTTTGCTGCTACCCAACTAATTTGCTGAAGTTCATATATTGATTTCACTGGCTCAAATAAATGAACTGATTCCAGTGAAAGGGGTGGACTAAAATGGCACCTGGTCAAGTTCTACTCTACAGGCACGGTCGATATAATATGACCTCTGTCTGACCATGTCTGTTACCACTGAAAATACATTTCCATGAGTTCATTGATCAAGCGTATTCGCTGATCTTAAAAATGAAAGGGAGATTCGTATTCCCTGAAACCCAAGGCAACAAACTTATATTTGTAGGCAGAATCTCACCATGACTGAATTTTGTATGTTGTAACTGGGGAGGAAATGAGCATTTTTTCCCTCATGTTAAAGTAACCACATGGAATAAGCGGCTTCTCACAGACAGTTCACTTCCCATCGGCATGGATGTCCTGAAAGCAGCTCAGGATGTCTGCAAACCACAAGATATGACACTTCTACAGGCTAACTGTGTGACTGGAAGAAGTGGTTTTCAAAGAACAGTGTCTCTTTGTGAAGACAGAGGACCATGCATCCCTCACTAAAAGTACCCAGTTTTGATAGAGAAGCTGTGGTAGTTTTTGTCAGGTTTTACTTACTCTTTTGCAAATTTTTAAGTGGGTCTAAGTTTTCCTCAGAAGGTTCTAGACTGTTTTGGGAGTGGCTCAGAAACTCAAAAACCGCATGTGTGGGGGGTGTGGTCATTTGTGACGGCTGTGTCCGTAGGGCCTGGATTCCTATATTCCACGCTGAAACACTTGGCACATGAAGGAAAGTTGAGGCCACGTCGCGGCCTTTGGGTGGCTCATGCAGCGAAGACGCCTGTTTGGGAAGCAGACATGAGCCCCGTGGCTGGAGATTTGAGTCCCGGGTGTGCCAGCACTGGCTTTGGCTGGAGGTCTGCGTTGGTGCGGCTGCAGTTGGCTCAGCCTCTTGGGGGGGAATGATGGGGGTAAGCCGGTTCAGAGCATTAGGTCGTGGCGTCTCCTGGGCAGCTGTGGGCCTGTTGAAGCATGAAGCGAGGATGATGCTGACTTTGTCACCCTCCTGTCACACAGGCAGGATGGAACTGGTGGTGCATGTGCAGAATTTTAGGGTGGACATTGCATGTCACGGCATCCTTCTTCTGAGCGGGCAGGAACAGGTCGCTGCAGCGGACCCAATGGAGCTAGTTCAGCTTGAGGGCAGGAAAAGGGGAACAAATTAAACAAAAAAAGCCCATTGAGACTGCCCCTGTTTGGTATGTGTTATCAGGCTCTGTATGGCCTCCCCAGGAAAAGCAGCGGCTGGAAGAAGGAAGCGGGAGATTTTTCCTCTGTCTTTATAAACACAGAACAAATTTGGGAGGAGATACCCAAAACAAAACCCCCGATCTGCCGGGTCACACGGCATTTGGTTTCCAGTCCTCCTCTAATCAGGGAGCGTTTGTGTGCCTCCAGGAGAAGGCCTCGGCCCAACAGCTGCAATTAGGCAGCTGGGCAGGGTGGTCCGCGGTTTACTCAGCATAAGCTCCCCATTACTTACCTGGCTGCATCGCTTTACTTTTTGGACACTTAGCCCTTTCGCTAAGCACTTGATGATTTAAAGAGGGCCATAAAACCGGCAGGTCCATGGCCCCCAAGAACCAGGGCTGGCCGTGGAGCGCGAAGGGCCTTCTCAATTCAGAGAGCCTGGAGTATATGGAACACAATAAACCATTTTTAACCCCAAGTTTAACATAACATTGAGACTGTTTGAAAGGGGGGGAAGGGAAAAGACCGTTTGATTGCGGCCAAAGGATCTGTGAAGGTAATCAGGCTCTCAAGGCCGAAGTGACAGACCGTAGCTGTGATCCATTTCACAGGTTTCTTGACGGATCGTGTTTTCATGTGTGTCTGTTCTCCTTGCACAGTATTCCCTCTTTCTCTCTTTTTTGTGAGCAGTGTGCATCTTTGCATTGTCACAGAATGCATGCAGAAAAACACTTATCCCCCCACCTGTCACATTCCTCCCCTTTTTGTCCCTTTACCCCACGCTTTACTACTTTAATCCTTCCACCATTTCTTCACAGGTCAAAGCATTACTCAACCGGTCTCATAAGATTAGCTCAGTCTGTCCTGTGCAGTGCTTTTAGGTTTAGTGATTCTGCTTGTTGATTTCACTTGATATAGCATAAATCTAGGGTAAGCTGATCCCAGATCAGCACCCCTAAAGCGATGAAACTGATCCTGGAGCTGAGTTGTCAAACTCGATTCCTGGGGAGTCCCGGTGTCTGCAGGCATTTGTCGTGTTCTTTGCATCAGCAGATAATTTAGGCCTTTGAAACAAGGTGGCTTATTTTAAAACTTCAAGTGCTGAAACGAGTCAAAAACCTGCAGACACTGTCCCCCCGCCAGGACTAGGTTAAGACACAGTGTCCTAGATCAACACTCCTTAAGGGAAAAAACGTTCCTGGCTCAACACTCCTACTCTGAGTCACTTCATCAACTTGGGTCCCTGTCTTGTTCTCTTCACCCTTGAAAGGATACGATGGCCAAGCGGAACACGGTGATCGGCACCCCCTTCTGGATGGCGCCGGAAGTGATACAGGAGATTGGATATAACTGCGTGGCAGACATCTGGTCCCTGGGCATCACCTCCATAGAGATGGCAGAGGGGAAGCCGCCCTACGCCGATATCCATCCCATGAGGGTGAGTTCAATCCCGGGCTCAGATCCCGGCGCCTCCCCCAACATCCGCTCATCCCAGTCCAGACACGAGAAACGGTGCCGATGAGGGCCCACCATGATCAGATTCACGCTCTTAAACTCACGTTCTCCGCACACGCTCTTCGTATTGAGTGATTAACCCAGACAGTCACATAATTATTTAGTATCAGGCAAAACTTTCTTCAGAAACCAAAAATGTCACATCCTGAACACATTATTATGCAAAAATAACACTACAGTCATCACAGTTAAAAACGTATGAAACACTTAAAACACATTTTAATGCAAATGTGGGGTAAGACCGAGTGCAGTAGTCTGCTTTTGATATTTTCGTCATCTCTCTTTGTGAAGTGATTCCAGTGTTATATTTCAAATGAGTTCTTGATCATGCAGACGATCATTTACTTTCCCGTTAATGACGTTTCTACATTGTCATTTAATTATGTTACGTTTCTCCACGCCAAGCCAACGGTCTCTGTGGCTTTCTGCCCGCTATGCAGTCTCTCAGCTTGGCTCAAATTTCCTCGAATTCCCTGCACGTTTTTGCCCCACCCTTATATTGAATGTATCATGCGGCTCTGGAGTGGGCTCACAATGGGAAATCACAGCTATAATAAAGGAGCTGTCGCTGGAGAACTTTGGTTTGAGAGCAGTGTAAGCGTAATGGGGTTTAAAAGTGGGGCGGCTAAATGTGGTTTCGATGGTTCTACTGTGCAGTTCTTGGCTTTTCTGTGGTAAAGCTAGCTTACTGTTCTCTTATTCCCCCTCGCCATCATTAAAACCCTATGATGTGTGCTGTTTTTATTAGAACACATAAAATAAACATCCCGGTGAGTGTTTTTGATGAATACAGTTTACTGTGTATGCTTTTTCCAGGCTGTGTCTTACACTCAGCCTATTGTAAGTTAATTTACCAAACGAGCTGAAAAAAAACCTAATCTAAAACACTGCTTTGGCGCAGCCCCAAATACCAGCGGTGATCTGAAGTACGACTCTTGCTTTAATGTGGTGATTGCATTGTTTCATTCTGAAATGTAGTTTCCAAAAAAAGCGATATATTTTTTCTTTTTGGACAGAATTTTTGTGTTTCATCTGACTTTATTTTCAGTTAATTAGGTTATCTGCTTTACTTTATTAGGTCGTCTCATAAACTAGAAAAGGAGGTGTTTTTGAACTCTGAGTCACCTTCATTAGTCATTTGTAATAGCTTTATGTGTCTCAGTGTTTCCCTTCATGAGAAGGCAGGTGGAGACTCCCTAACCCAGCCTTTAGCTCAAGAGGCCGATCCTTTTATGACTGACCAAACCGTAATTTAGGAAGAGGTGTGGGCCCTCCCGATTCTCCACAAAACTGTCAAAGCAACGGCCCAGTTTGCAATCGAATAATGAAGTTTTGCCCATCTGGGCCCATCTTAGATCTTGGCAAAGTAGCTGAGGTAACTGTGGGAGGAGAAATTCCCCACGCAGTTCGACCAGCGTGAGGCGCTGTGGTCCCGGAGCTGGCTGGTGGCATCTGGCGCTCTGGTTTGGCTGTGGGAGCTCCTAGCGCTCCCATGGCGACACCCGAGCCTTATGGGAGTAAGGGGGGTGTTTGGGGGGTGGAGACGGGGTGCCAGCAGCCGCAGTGCAGAACGGGAAGCCTCAGACCAGACTGTGTCGTGGCCAGAAACCGCGTGTGTCATGCACCACTGCCCGAACAGAGCCGGGGGCAGACCCTCGCTTCCCCTAACAAACCGGAAAAAATCTCCAATTATAAGGACAAAATGTCATCACCAGAAACGCAAATTCATTTTACTATTTTTAAGCTGCTTTTGCTTTGGTGGGTAAAAAAGAGACAAGAAAATGAGATCTATTTCAGTTTGTTATACGGTCACCAAGTTATTCTGTCTAAATGAACGTCATCCCATTTATTCAACAGCTTTTACTAATCTTCATTGAGTAACCTGCTTTATAGTTTGATTAATTAAACTAGGTATAATATTTTAATTTGTATCTGCACATTGCTCACTCTATTTTGGAAAGAAATAGCAAAACTGAAGGGATGAGTATACTGTCTGAGGAGGTGGGCATACTGTAACTCCAAAGCCCATAAGTTTTAATGGTAATAAGGCTAACAGGTGAGTGCACTGTATGTGTGTATACCCTCCTCCACACCGCCAGTCTTAGCTGTCCGTCTCCTCCATCGCTGCACTTTCCACCCTTAGGGGCCACGGCGGAGCACGCACCGCCGTGGGTTTCGGCTGTTTTTACTGTGAAACTACAATCGTTGCGGACAGTGCAGGGGGCGTGAGGGAGCGTGCGTGTTGTTTCTGGCTACGGCTCAGGGATTGTGGGGCTGGCCCAGAGTGGGGCTCCTGTTATTCAGTAATATATATTGGAATATTGTGCTGCCCGTTTTTTCCCCTTGTCCGTTTGGCCACGGGCTGCGCTGGCTCGGTCGCAGAGGCAGCCCCGCTGCCAGTGAGTTGTTTCCTGGTCCGCTACGCTTACATTTTAATGCAAGTATTACATGACTTCCCTCAGCAAGGTTTCAGAGCGCAGGAAATGGCAGATTGAATGTAAACAAGATTAGCTTCCCCCTCTGCGTAGTGCAGCCAGCTGCCACTCTGCGTTCTGCAGTAAATCTCTCCACTGCTGCAACAACTGAGAGAGAAAGAGGCCGTGAGAGAGAGAGAGCGAGAGAGAGAGAGAGAGAGAGAGAAATTTCTGAAACTAGATTTTAACTGACTGTCATCAGATATAGCTGGTAGAAACATAAAATGGACAAAAAGTGTGACTGGGATTTATTTTTGCCTTCATTGTGAATCTAAAGTCTGAAAATTTACTTTTATTTCGCGCATTCTGAGGCTGCGCTAGTTCCCCGTGTGTTGTTTCAGTGTCATACTTTGTATTCTGGAAAAGTGAAAGGGATTCTTTATCTCTTTCCTTTTTCAGGGTACTTACCCTCTTCCCCACTCTCAGCTTGTCGAGTCCAACTCTCAAACTAAATATAGAAGATTTGTTTCATTTTCATACTGGGTTCCACCTGCCAAAATACACAGTGGGTGATTTCCTAACCTTGAGCAGTGATGTGTGTGTTTAGAGCAAGAGTGCTGCTGAGGGCAGGGTCGTAGGGGATACGCTGGCTGCCCTGCTCCCTGGGCCAATGGCGTCGCCCCGTTTGGCTTCAGGAGCTGTGAAATCAGCAAGGCCCCGCCCCCGGCCCCCGTGCACATTACGCCCTACCGCACAGTGGCCCGAGGGCGGAGTCATTAGCGTCTCGCTGTGCCGTTAACATCCTGCATCGATGGGATTAATTATCATTAACGGAGGCAGGGTCTCCCTAATGGCCAGTCCATTAGTTTTACCAACCAGGTGCAACAGAACAAACAGAGAGAATGAGCAGAATGAGTGTTCTCCTCTTGTCATGCTTTACCTCTCTACACAGTTGTAGGTTTTTCCACTATTCCAGTGATTACTCCTCTAGAATGTTGTCTTCTTATACCAGCAGCACCACGTCACGGACTACATGTTCACTGTTATTGGCAGAAAAATACTGTTTATTCAACATGTGAGTATAATTCATTCTGAGACTGAAGTAAATAAGCTGAAGTAAATAAATATTTTGAAATGAAATACAGGAAGCATGTTTGGTTGGACATGAACGGGACTCGTGAGGTTAATTCAGAAATGCCCCGCACAGTGGAAGCTGCCCTCATTTTCTCTGGGTTTCTCTTCTCCCAGAGGGGTGTGTTTATTTCCTTTGCTGGAGAGAAAATGTGGCGAGTGCACTGCAGAGTCCGACTCCCTCCACACGGTCTCCTTCATCTTCAGCTGACTTTTTAACTACAATCTTCCTCATTTTCATTATACCGCTATTCTTTAAAGTCCTCAGCTAAAGTTCAGTGCTGATCTAAAGTCCTCGTCTTCTGCACGTTGCTACTCTCTCTAAAGTCTTCCTGATTTTTGCATCTGTTCCCAGGCTGCCTGTGGGCCGTCCCATAGGGAATTCAAGTAGCTTACAGGATTGGCCGCTCGATCCTCCCATTTTAAAAGGATCCATTGCAGGCTAATTGGGATAACATGGAGACAACTGACCCTGCATTTCTGAACGAGGTTTCAATTAACTCATAATAAGCCCATCCAGTCAGCACCGATATAGCACAGGAGGAAATGCAAAACATACCACAGTTGATGGTTGGTTTTCCCTTCTTTGATTAATCACTCTCAAAGTAAGCAGCTGGGCTGGTAAAATAATTAGAACCGAAAACACTCAAGCCCTATGGCTGTAGTGTTTTTAAAGGCTTGCACGTTGCAGCCTAAAGTGCAGTTGGTTTTCAGAAAGTGCATGTTTTTTTTTTTTGAGTGATTTTTAAAATGTCTGTTGCCATATGTAGGAATGCCATGAAGACAGTCTCAGCCACAGTCGTTGAGTTTATTTCTTCATTTACCTGAACTTCTCATTAATGCGATTGTCTTTCGTGAAAAGCTATGTTTTACAGCTACAGCTTGTAAAGTCCTGTTGCTGTTAAAAGAATGCTATGCGTGACATTATGAGCAAATAGAATATGATCATTTATATATCAATTATACTGCAGTCTCGCAGCGAAAATAAACAGACATTTAATTGCAGTAGCAATTGGACTTTTCATGGAAAAAATGTCAAATAGTTGGGCACTCACCCTGAATGTAGCAAGTTTTTCACAAAATGTTCTTGTTTACATTTTATAGCAGACTGCCATTGCCAGGGAGTTTTAATTGACCTTAAAAATGTGTGAATTAATTTATTCAGTTGGAAAGGCATAACTGACATCTTTGTTTGTCTTTTTTCAGGTGGTGTCTTTAACACTGAGATTTCATTTGCCAAGCTTGTGCATTATCGACAACAGTACATGCTACCGACAGAATTCCATGGTTTATCTGTTTTGAAGGGCGTAAAGTTTACCCCTTCCTTTTTCAGCGATAGCGTTTCATTGATCCATTCATTTCAAATGGGGAGGGGGGACACTCCGTCTCTCATGTGTCTCTCTTGAATGAAACCTGGGGTGGTGTGAAGCCATTGAGGAAATCTCTGTCCCACTCTGTCCTGACTGTGTAGCAGAGAGTCTAAGGTACAGCAAAGATATGGCACAGAGTCTGTCTAGGATTCCTATCGCGTGGGAGACGAGACAAGAGCCGGGTGGGTGGGGGGTGATTTTTGTGAGGTCGGGTTTGTGCTCTCCAGAGGCTCGGGACAGAAAACGGGATGGGACGGAGCAGGCCGGGTTATTGACAGCTGCGCGCTCCCGAGCGCTTCATCTGGACCGGGTAAAGCTAGCGACCTGCGAAATATTAGCGCTAATTCTAAAGTAAACAGAGGAGCTCATGCTCCGGTCTGAGAGCGGGGGAATGGGCCCGAGCTGCAGAGCAAACGTTTCATCCCATAAAAGCCTTAGAACTGGATGGCTTGCTTTCTTTTATTTCATGATTTCAAGCAGGTTGTCTCTCTCTCTCTCTCTCTCTCTCTCTCCCTCTCTCTCTCTTCTTGTTCTTGTTCCTCTTCCTTTCTTCTCCTCCTCCCGAATGATCCTTGTGCCTAAGAATGTCTCTGCAAGCGTTTAGCGCGCGGCTTTGAAGCTCGTTCCAGTTGGCGGTTCTGCCCGAGCTTAGTTGTGCTTCATGCGAGTCCCTGTATTAAATCATACAGTCCTCGCTGGCGTTTCATCGTCCCGACTCCAGGCGCATTGATCAGAGGAAGTGCTGTTCTGCTCTGCTGCATGTGTCGGGGTCGCTGGCATGCGCTCATAGCCCTAATTACGCTGACACTTTAAATGCATCCTCTGTTGCTTTTGGAGCGCCGCTGCAATCCTTATTATGCGTCTTCCGGCAGAGATGAACAGAACAAAGTGCTCCGGTGTCACCTCCAATAACCCACAACACACTCTGTCCGCCATGTCCTGGCCCAGCTCCCCGTCGCACCTGCTGCGTCTGAATGCAGTTTTCTCCCATATAAGGGCAAGCGTGTCTGTGTGGAGACTGGTGTCATTTACAACAAAATGGTGGAAAATCAGCTGTGCGTCCTAATTTTCTTCTGGAGGTTGTCGAGGCAATCACCTGTGAGTGGTTGCGTGTTGCTGGACAGATGTGGTTTAATCCACATGGGGAGTTTAGCGGTGCTGCCTCCGCCCAATGTCAACAGGTGGAGAAGGGGTGGAGAAGGGTGAAGGCTGAGAGCTTTACTCTGTGATCCTGCACTTTACTGTCAAAGTCCACGCTTGTGACATGTATCATCCAGGTTGTCAGGCAGCGACATCATACGGCAGATGTACCTGCAGCCAAATGAAGTGTCTGGAGTAGGCTTTGGCGGTGTTACAGTGATATCACAATATTTTGACATCTTGGTAGTTGATAGCATGACCACAGATTCCTTTGGGATGTGTAAACTAATGAATTAAAGACAACCACGTTTCCCTGATCAGATCCCAAACTGATATTTTACACAAAGATTCTAAGGGATATCGCTGTAGGGACCTGTTTTTTGACACGGTCAAAGAAATGGAAACCTGCTCTGGGCCTTTGAGTAGCTCACAGAGTGAAAACCAGATTATGGCACAGGTGTGGTTCCTGCACTTGGGCATTTGAGTCCCAGATGTGCCAAATACCGGCTATCCACATAGATCCATATTGACCAGGCAACTATTGGCTCTGTTTCTCTGTTAGAATGGAGGTTGTGATGGTAAAAATCCTCAGCCTCATTGCTCTCTAGTGGCCTCTCCTGGTCAGATGCACAACTGCAAGTTGTGGGACCACATGTTGACTTTGTGTTCCTCTGACAGCATTGGGAGTTTGTGATCGGTGTCACACTAACAGTGTGGAAAGAAGAGAGGAATAGTTGTAATGTGAACAAGTGGAGTCACATGTGCGCAGCTTCATCTGGCATCAGAGGGAGACAGCAGCCTTCTGGGTCAGCAGTTTAGCTAGGGTGGCATAAAATGCTATGCAATGCAAAAGAAAGAGCAAATAAAAAAACACAGTGGCCTGTGTTTGCTTTTTTATTCAATAACATTTGCATTTGATTTTAACAGGCTACCTTATAAAAGACAGAGTAAAGGACAGGGAAGCTACACAGAGGTGTCGTAAAATGGGTAGTGGACCCCGCCCTTTTTATGGCCAAGCATAAACAGTAGTTTATGACCCAGGATCCTCTTCTGTCTTGCATAACAGGGCGCCATTCAGCTGGGCGCCATGCAGGAGTCCAGCCCTCCTCCGTTAGTGCTGACCCCTGGGAAATGGTAAGACCCCAATCTTGTCACAGGGGCTGTTGGGGGTTTGGGTGGGGGTGGGAGAGGGACATTGCTGCCTACTCTTATCTGGCTATTGACAGTCGGCCTTCACCTCTACAACACAGAAACTGCTATCTCCTTTTTGGTACTGATTGCTACCCCTATTTTTACAGCTTTATCACCCTGTATGTGCAGCTCTTCACCTGTGATAGCGTTCAAAGGTGCATCTACCCAAAGATAACAGTTTACAGTAGTTAATTGGTGATTAAACGACAAGATTCCCTCATAAAAGCTTGCTACCAGTGTTTTGATGTTTAAAAGTTTTAAAAGCCAGAGCTTATGAGATGCGACTGTTTTTCAAATACAGTGATTTACCTGATGCTCACCATATTTTGCTGCTGTCACTGGATCCATTACTCCAGAATATGGTATTTTTCAATAAGCAAGGTCATTGCAAAGACAGATTGGTGACTACAGTTTGCTTGGCTTTTAGTGATGTACTTTTGTAGGTATAGTTTTGTTGGACTGTTTTGTTGGATGTTTCCCAGCTGGTTCATATACAGACTCTTCCACCATTGCAACAACCACTAACATTATCCTGGTCCATAAGAGCTTGTTTATTCAGCATTATCTTGTCAATTTTAAGCAATTTTCTACTGAACCGGCATGGGGCACATAGCCCAGATCTGTAGCCTATTTCCAATTCCATCTATTCTTTGTAGTTTTTCTTTGTGCATTTTAGTATCTTGCATAACTTCCTCCTATTTTGGGTAATCCATGAGAACAGCTAATGACTAAAGTGGACATAGTGGGACATAAGGCAAGAATGGAACAGCTGAAAGTCTTGTTATTTTTTCCTCCTTCCCCAGTTGCAATGCTACACACAAGCCAGAACTGCAGCCTTTGTCTCCCAAAGTAAATGCTCTCTTTGTGCGCTGCAAGTGGCCGGTCACGTTGAGGAAACTCGGCAAGCGGCGTAGCAGCCAGCATGGCTAACGCAGGCCGCATTCCCGCAAGAGCTCGCCGCGAGGGATACCGGAATCTGCTCGATTACACGGAAGTGCAGCCCTGTTGGCGTGTTAAACTTTTAATTTAGTGGAGATTTCTGGGCACCGTTGTCATTGGGTTACAGAAGAAGGAGAATACCCCCCCCAACTACCTATCTATCTGTCCCTCCCCCACCTCCATGTCACTCTCTCCCCTCTCCCTCGTATTTATAGCTGATGGGAGATAAGATTACTCCAGCCCAGGGCCTCGCAGTGCCAGCTGCCTCAGAACTTTGCTCACAATAAAGCGTTAGCTGGTCTGCGCGCAGGGCGGGAGCTGTACTGGAAGCTCATCGTTGGGCCATATCGATACGAAGGTTAGACTCCACAGCCCAGAGAGCGTGTTCCTGCTGAGTCTTTCTTTTTTTGTTTTTTTGCCTCAACTTTTCCACAGAGTTTGTTTTTGCCAGTTTTACTTTCCCCACAAATATAGAAACAAGCAAATAAGCTCATTTGCCAATTTTTTTTTTTTTGGTTTGCTTTCTTTTGTATAAATGATGGTGTCTTCGGTCTCTGTTGAGATGGCCCTTCAGAACTTAGAGTTTTTTTTTTTTTGCCAGTGCTTGAGCTAGCCGGTGTCTCATGTAAACCTTTTTGTTATTTTCCTAGCGCTGTGCTGCTGCCAGGGAATGTGTGAGTCATTTTGCAAAGTGTATGTAAATGATAGTTTATACAGACTGGAGTTTTATAGGTGAGATGGGCCCTGTCCACCGCTTCGCTGGTGCTCCCACGGCCGAGTTTACAAAGAGGAACTGTGTGAGAATCATCCCTTATGATTTATCAAATGGACTTTGACTGGGCTTCATCGTTTTCGCCAAACGTTTAAGACTGTGTGTGATTTTGATTTCTTCGGTGGCGTGATACCTTGTCTTCCACCCTCTGAGTGTCGCACTGTGGAATTCCAGAGTTCTTTACAGTAGACTGCTATGCTAGGATAACCATGCTCTTACATGGGCAAGAGATACAATAAAAATACATAAATGATAATAAGAGTCACTCACCTGGGTTTTGGAGGCTAACCAGCTCCGTGCCTGTGTTAAAGCAGTGCACTGGTGCTGGTACAGAAAAGACAGCAGCAGTGCACTCACAGTGGAGAGCATGGGCTTTGGCTGAAAAGCAGAGGAGTCCATAGCCTGCCTGCAAGTGACTTGGCAGCACCAGTCAGTCAGTAAAAGAAACACAGTCAGGCTTCTCAAGACTACCGATTCTGTGCGCCAGTGCTGGTTTGTAGGACTTAATAGTATAGTGTCATTGTAATTTCTCTGGATTAAAATAAATGTTGAGCAGTTACAGGGTGTGTAGCAAACGGCTACATCTCTGTGTGGTCATCTGTGTGTTTGTACATATGTGTGTCCATGCGTCTCTATATTTGTACGTGTGTGTTTGTGTGTACATGTGTGTGCACGTGTGCACATATATACACGTTTTAAGCAGTAAAATACTAGAAGTTTATGGTGCCCTCTAATGGTTATTTACCTTAAAATGAATGTAAAACAAATTCATTACGTAATTTACTGTTCATTAGCATTATGAGGAAGGAAGAGGGGAAAATACATCGCAAATGCTTGTGACAAATCGGAGGACATGTTTTCAGAAAAGCCATGCGCCCTTTTTGTTTTCCTGAAAGTCCCGTCAAGCTGTTCAGTCACTATTTTTATTGTGAAACCCTGACTTTTGGCGAAAGCCATATCTTTGACTCTAGCCTTCACCAAATGATCCTAAGCAGTGTGCATAAATTGTACTTAGTCATCTTTTAATGTTGCTCAGCAGTTAACCTGCTGTTTACCTCCACTTATTTCCCAGCTGATAAAGACAGAGCTTTTTACGGTGTGAAGGCAAACAGCAGAGGACCTCCCCTGTTGTTCGGCAGTTCGATCTTGGTGGTGGGGTGTTATCTGAGTGATCCTGGCCCTGTGTGTGCAGGGCGGTGCAGTAATTATGCCGTGACACAGAGAGCAGGCAGGGGCATAAAGCGGGCCGTTATCAGGAGGCGGCGGGGAGAATCCTCTCGCAGCGCTGATGCTGCAGATAAGATAAGGACCGGGGCATCGCCATCTTCAGTGGCCCTGGCGTCAGAGGGCCCGTCCACACTGGAGACAGACCAGTCCATTCACAAGCCATACTGCAGCTAATGGCCCCTATATGCATGCAGTGTAGACATGCACTCCTTCAGGTTAAACCTACTTTGGCTTTCCTCCAGATGTATCCATGATTCTTCGTGTGGCGAGGTTGTACGCCAAGGTTTTTGAAGCTGTGACTGCAGCTTCCTTTGAGATCCGAAAAACACTCGTCTGTACTTTATACTGATCCATGGATTACATTGATGTTATTCTTAACTTAACCCCTGTACTGAAAGTGTTTTTCCTCGTTTACTAAGTTATGTGCAATTGCAGAAACACAGTGGAAAAATACCCTAATATACATATTTCCGCATGAATTTAGCTTTTGTCTAATTCCACATTTATTTTTCTCCCCATCTCCCCATGAAGGTTTTTTTTGGTAAGTAATAAAAACACAAATTAAGAACCTTAAATTCTGTGTTTCTGTAGAAGTACCATTTTGTGTGCATTTCGTTGCTTTTAGCACACATCGGCTACTCCCACGCATACAACCGTCGTCTAATAGCAACACGTTTTTATCGTTTCACCTTGACTGCCCAGAACAAAGGTTACATTTATGGTTGATATTATCCACTGCCCATGTATGTTCAGTCTGTACACAGAATGGAAGAGGCAGGACCAGCATTATAAAGACATTACTTGTGGTTTTTATCTCGGTCCAAATAGCTACCACCTTCTTAGGAATTGCCAGATTATCAGTGCAGATAAGGGCCCAGTGTCACGGCTCAAAGGGTACCGGGAATGGGGCGTTGACCTCCACCTTGTGTCTTATTGTATTTTGACTGCGTTGTTTATACGCCCGTTGATGCTTAGAAATACCTTTTGTTCATTTTTAGATATGAAGGTAGCAGCGCACCTTAACCGCTGCCCTGAAGTATTTAACAATTTGGGAGGTGAAAATACATACACGCATTGGAAACCGTAACGAGAAGTCTATTGTTTCATGCATGTGGTGAAAATAAGTCGCATTTCGTTGTAGTTTTCCCAGTGAGGAGCCGGTTCCAAAGCCTGGGACGTCAGACTGCGCTTGGTAAACGAACTGCGGATCAGTTCTGGGAACGCTGATCTTCTGACCGCTGTCAGCAAAACCGTCAGTGCGCACACACTCGTGTCACTGCTGAAAATACTGCTGTCCTAAACTCACTCTGGAGAAGAGAAATCAGCAGCGCACTCCCTTTTCTCCAGCTGCGTATTTTTGGAAACACTGAACAATATCAATGTTTCTTAAGTCATAAGGAGTTGGAATGTCCTTAGTATCTGACTTTCTTTGAATGCTGTTGTATAAATGTTTAATCGTCTCTAGAGGGGTATCGGACCACACTACATGAAGGAGAGCCTCCAATTCTTTCATAGATGATGGGGGTGACAATATACTCCCCTTTGTACATACCAGAGCCTCCCATAATGTTTGTGGATGTTTAGCTGTGGTGAATTGGGGCGAATCAGCTTAGCGATGTCCAGGCTTTGTGTTCAGTGTGAAGGGTTATGCACTGCCTCACACTGGCCTGCCCATGTCTGTTTGGACCGTGTCAGCTCTGCGCTCTTTTCTGATCCCTTCTTTGAGGTTTTTTAGCAAGTATCTCATCGCGTGTCCATCTGTCCACGTCGGTCCCACTGTCACGATGCAGTTTTATCTGGATTGATGAATTTCGTCATGATTTTGACAATGTTCCCTTTGATGTAGTAAATAATTTTGTTATTTCTGTGATGCACCTGTAATTTTGGCACCAGCTCCCTGGCATCTTGCAAAATCTATTATGTATTAAACTTTCTTTTAAAGCAGTCAAAGCTTATTAGTATTGACATTGCTATGAAACATATGTATAGACTTCTTTTAAGATGAAATGTAGTTAAAAATTAGGAGCCACTTTTGTCATTTGGTGTTTCCACGTTAGTGTCTACTCCCTGTCCTTAAAGCCAGTGAGTGTGTCTGGCTGTACACATGGTTTGCATTCCCACACTGAAGGAGGATGTTTCAGCAACAGGACAGGGAATTCCGCACTGGGAGGAAATATGTGGAATAATTAAAAATAACAGCGCAGTTACGCCTCGGCCACAGACTGGATCAGCTGCAGGGCAGCATTTCCGCTGAATACAGGCTGTTCTCTGACCAGATTCTGGTCTGCAGTGAATGTGAATGCAAGCTGTTCTCTTAGTGGATTCTGGTCTGCAGCGAATGTGAATGCTGGCTGTTCTCTGACTAGATTCTGGTCTGCAGTGAATATGAATGCAAGCTCTCTAATTTCATCACAGTCTGCAGTGGATGTGAATGCAGGCTCTCCAAGTGGACCATGAAAATCCAGGCCTCAAACATTTTATATGTCCAGTGGTAATTCTTATTATGAAAGCTATCGTTACGACTAGAAATACTGACACTGATCACAACTTTTATTACTGTTACTGTGAGATTATGCCCCTTTCTTACCACCTATCTGCCCAGCGTCGAGCCCAAGCGATGGTGTCACCAACAGCGGTGGGAGAGGCCCCCTGGCGACGGTTGCCGAGCGGCGGCTCAGTTGTCGCAGCGCGTCAGGCGTCTGAGCCTCCATTATCTTGTGTTTGTGTTCTGGCTAGACATCGTCTATAACGAGGAGCTGATTAGTTAACTCATTTAGATGCCTGGCTATTCCTGTCACCGCTCTCATTTGTCTCGCACATCCACCGGATGGCTGGAATTCTACAGGGATGTACGGAGACTACTGGAAAGACATCCAGGATTTGCTGGTGTCTTGTAGCTCCTCTCTAACCCCCTCCCCGCGGTAATAGCCTCCAGATGTCGAGGCGCTCCATCCGAGTTGCCGTTACCGTGCACGGAGGAATCAGCTCTGATCCCCAGCCACCTGTGCTGGATTGGACGGTGTTTTAGTTTCCGACACCGAGGTGAACAGATGGAGCGTTCGCCCTCGTTTTTCTCGCCGCATCAGCTCCAGATTCTTCAGTTCGTGGGGCGTGTTTTTTTTATACCACGGACAGAAAAATGCGGCTGGATGAAAGGAAAGCGATGACTTTTGGGTGGACGGGGCGGTGATGGAGAACGGTATTTATTTCGGGGGATGAAAGTCTATTTAAAGCAGTCACCCCTCCCTTATCCTCCTGCCTAATGCCCTCAGAGATGTACAGTGTCTGGGGCATTCAGTGGGCTCAGATTAGTCTCTGAGCCCCATTAACTGGTTGTCCATTACAGCCTCGGCCAAAATGTCAGTTCAGCCACAGTGCAGACCCCACCCTTCTGTCAGAGCCTGCAGAAAACATAGAGAGACCTTCATCACTGTGGAGTTCATCATGTGTGACGGCAGCCCACCAGCTTACTGTTACTGCAAACATGCCGTACAGTTTCTCTTCTGTCACCTGAGGAACGTGTTTTGGGCGAAAATGTTGGTGAAATGTTCACAGGATTGGTTTAAATGAAGTTTCCTCAACCCCATTTCAGTGAGGCTGTACTCAGCTGTCCGACCATGAGTTGTTTAAACCAATCAAAAATGTTCCTCTGTTCTACAGTCAATGTGGTCATTGGTCCAAATAAGTCATTGGTTGTGTGTGTTCACTCCTCCCTCCAAGGGCTGTAGTCCCATGCAGTAACACAGTACCGGGGCCCCATGGAAAGAGACAGGGCCTGGGGCCCCATGCAGAGAGACAGGGCTTGGGGCCCCATGCAGAGAGACAGGGCCTGGGGCCCCATGCAGAGAGACTGGTCTCTGGTCCCTGTGCAGTGAGAGAGAGTTATAGTCCTGTGCATTTAGTCAGGACTATGGCCCTTGCACACAGCAGGACTGTGTGGCAGTGCAGGGGGAAGTAAATGGGAAGTAAATAGGCTTATCTGATGGATAAAGGTACTCACCGTGTGGTGCGGAGGTGAGCAGCACCTCCGGGGACCAGTAAGCAGCCAGAGATGAAACCGCGCAGTGATGGGCTCCGCGCTGCGGCCTGTACCGGGAGGAAATTTAATGGGAAGCGACTACATTGGTAGCAGATGGACCCGTTTCCTGGATCTCCGTCACGGTAGAAATCCTAGACCCCCTCAAATTTGTTCACCAGATTTACAGTCTGATAGAGAAGGCGAGTGGGGGGTGGGGGTGTTTATTTGGCTGGGCCCAGAGCACAGAGGACTCCTGCTTCTTGCTTCTTTTGTTGTAACTATCTTGCCCTCTGTCTTTTCCTATTTTTCTTTCGACAGGCGATTTTCATGATTCCCACAAACCCGCCACCGACATTCCGGAAGCCAGAGCTGTGGACAGATGAGTTCACAGATTTCGTGAAGAAATGTCTGGTGAAGAACCCAGAGCAGAGGGCCACTGCCACGCAGCTGTTACAGGTGTGTACCTGTGTGGGTCCATACCTGTCCATGTACCTGTGTGTATTTGTGTGTGTCTGTCCCTATGTGTGTCTAAACATGTGCTTGTACCTGTGTTCGCATGTGTGTCACACCTGCCTGTGTGTGTCTATACCTGTGCAGGTATCTGTATGTATCAGTACGTCTCGGTGTCTGTGTGTGTGTCTATACATGTGCTTGTACCTGTGTGTATCTGTATCTGTATCCATATCTGCGTATGTTTGCACCTGGGTATGTGTCTGTGTTTATGTGTCTGTACCTGTGTGTGTATGTGCATGTTTGTGCCTGTTGTGTGTTTGTATATGTACCTGTGTACATGTTTGTACTTTTATATATGTAGTATGTATATGTGTGTGTGTCTGTACCAAGTGTGTATGCGTGTGGGTACATGTTTGTTTGTGGAGCGTGTATGTGTGTATGTATACCTGGTGACTGGCTACATGCAAGTACTCACTCACTTGTCCCAATTGTCCTGAACTGATGGCAAAAATGGCAGCAATGGGACAGGCCTGTTGTCTTCAGAAAGAACATTAATGTAGAGCAATAGTATAGTATCCATCATATACACGTGTATATAAGTACCTTTTGAATTTAAAGAGTGGAGAAACTAGAGTTTTTATGTTTTCCCAGTTTATAACCGACAGCACACTGTGATACTGTACAGAGGTGCCCAGGGATTTGGTTTCAAATCTGAATCACATGAACGTTCAGGTCGTGGGCCAGCAGCCTCCATGCTCATGTGCTTCCTTAGTGGGTGAAATAAAACTCAATGTTGAGTTTGGCCACTATTTCAGAGAGGCCTGAAAATCAAATGCAAATTTTTTGCTGAAGGGTGAATCAGACAAACACGCTGGCGTAAGTCACGGTGGAAATGAGAATTTTCTCCCTCCCTCCCTGCAGCGGTATTGTTTTTACTGTAAGAATAGCCACAAAATCATGCTTTTAATGTTTGTTGATAATGCTGATTAGCTGAATAAATTAATTAGCTGCTGAGCAAACGAGCGGGGCTGGTTTTTGATACTCGTGCGAAGTGGAGCGATCGCTGTCGAGATTGAGCCGGGAAAGTTATTTGGTTTGACAGTCAGCGAGCTGCAGTATTGATGTATGAGCCTCGTTGCCCATATCTGGAATGCGCATTCCTCAGCCGTTTGGCCCAGTTAATTGAGGCTAATTAAGCCAGACTCCTGAAGGTTTGATGTAATGTGCTGATTATGAAGGCTGGTTTTGGGTGTGTGGGGGGGGGGGGCGGTGGAGTGACTCCTTCTTTCCCTGCATGCCCTGGTGTGGAAGTCGTTTCGTGGTGTTGGTTTTTATTTTCACAAAAGGTAAGACTCAGGAACAGCTTTTTAACGATTGGTGGTTTCTCTGGTGATACTGTAAACACTCTCAGATGGAAGTCATTCTGGGTTTTCCTCACATCATGTTGGGATTCGGCGGGAGGTCCTTGGGCCTTGACATTAAAGGCCCATAAACCGTGAGAGAACAAACCCCTAGGTTCATCAACCGAGGATACAGAGAAAACAAACACACTGAGCACGCTTGAGACAGGGTTCCACACAGCACTATTTCACACAGACCCTTTTTGAGGCAGGGTTCTACATGGTTCCATTTTACACTGGGCCTCCTTGAGACGGGTTCTACCCTGCCCAAGCTGTGCAGTGAAAATTCTCACAGCTTAAAAGTAAAATCCAGATTTTAGAATCTGACCTATTTTTTGTCCTCCAAGTGGCTCTTGTGCATTCATACAATGTTTGCAGTTGGATTTGAAGTGATGTAATTTCTGTGCAATGATGAATTCTTATGCAGAGCTGTGTGGAAGGGCTGGTACGCATTCTTTGGGTTTTGAGAATTCAAATTCAAAGTGTTTTTAAAGTTATTTTTTGGGATTTTTCCACTTTATTTGACAGTTATAGTAGAGAGGCAGACAGGAAATGCAGGAGAGAGAGGGGGGGACATGCAGCAAAGGGCCCCGGCCGGATTCGGAGCTGGGCTGCTGCGGCAAGGCCATGGCCTTATATGGCATGCGCCCTACCAGATGAGCTACTGGGGCACGCTGAATTCCAAGTGTTTTAATGATAGGAAATACATATGCAAATATAACCAAAGCATACATTAAAACATAAACATAATAAAAACCAACCAATGGTGCCATACTCAAAGATGACTGTGACAACATCAGCAATAATGATAATGATAGTCATAATATTGATTCTGGCCTTCTGGCTAAACTGCTACCAGAAAAGTTGACACTTCTCTCTCAAAGACAAACTAGATGATTTGGTTTCATGTAACAGTGACTTTAGATGCTTATCTTTGTGTGTGTCAACCAGTTCTGTTCTGGTTTCTTTTTTTGTTTGTCTAATTCCAGTTGGTTAATGCATTGGTTCTGTGGTTTGTCTTGTTTATCATGTGTATTGAAGGTAACCTAAAAAAGTATCTCTTTCTCTCCCTCTCTTTCTCTCCCTCTTTCCATTCTCTCCTTCAGCATTCCTTCATTAAGAATGCCAAGCCGGTGTCCATCCTGCGGGATCTGATAACGGAGGCCATGGACATCAAGGCCAAGCGGCATCAAGAGCAGCAGAGGGAGCTGGAAGAGGAGGATGAGAACTCGGTGCGTATTGAGTCAGCAGCCGCCCCGACACCAACAGGCTCCAGAGCTCTGTGTGCTGGGACCGCTGTGTTCAGTGCCCTAAGCCTGCAGTGTTCGCTACTCTGAGCCTACTGCATTCAGTGCCCTAGGCCTGCAGTGTTCAATGTCCTGAGCCCTGAGCCTACTGTGTTCAATGCCCTATGCCTGCTGTGTTCAGTGCCCTATGCCTGCTGTGTTCAGGGCCCTGTGCCAGCTGTGTTCAGGGCCCTGAGCCAGCTGTGTCAAGTGCTCTAGGCCAACCGTGTTGTCCTTAGTGTTTGACAGGAATAGGGCCCAGCTCTGAGAATTTCTGCTTCCTGAGATAGTGGCTGCTGTGCTTGCAGCTGGACCTCTATATGCATAATCGGCGTTGTAGCATGCTGGGTCCTTCCACTAGATCCACTGCAGTGAGATCACACACGATTATGTGGAGACTTGAGCCATAGAAAAAGGTGTGTGTTGAGGTTAGCTGCCATAGGACCTAGAGTTCTGTTCTGGAGTTGAATCAACAAATAGCTGCTTGTTCTTAAGGGTGACACTGAAGAGGGGCTCCTCTGTGGAGGACAAGGAAATTCGGCGGGTAAGAGTGGGGCTTGCCTTGGCCCTCAAGTCCCTGCCTCCCTATCTGAATACCAGGCACCCTGCTTTCCTGACCCAAATCCCAGTGTTTGGATAGCTGCTGAGATCATTCTCCACATTTTTCGCATTAGAATTGAGATCACTCTACGGGAAGTTAATCCAAATATCAAAGTTTTGCTATTGGTTTAGGCATTACGGAACAGGGTGACCCCCAGGTGCCCGATGCCATTCACAGTGTGCTGAGCGGGTTGAGACTGAGCAGCTGTGATGGGGGGGAACACGCAGAGCGGGACGGGGGGGTGGCAGTGGAGGGGAAGCCCTCCGTTGCCGGGTAACGGAGCAGAAACATTCGTAAATATCGGCGCTGAGCATGCCGCCCGTGGCTGGCTATTTATGTCAGCGGTATGTGATGAAGATTTGCATGGCGGTAATGTGGCGGGAAGTGGGAGAGAGGTGAAACATGTGACGCGGGTATCTTTCCCGGGGGTTATGGAGGGCAGCTGGAGGGCGGGAGTGTGTGGAACTCTCTCCTTCTACCAACTGTTGCTAGGCTTGTTCTAATCTCCTGATTACCTCGCCATCGCTGCCCCCACTCCCCTTTCGGATCATCTGTGACCCCCCTCTCCTTTCGATGGGGAGTTCCGTCCAGCAGCCCCTCCCCTCTGGTCCAGCGGACGGTTCCCTGCCGCCCCCGGCCTCCGCAGGGTAATTGCGGCCCTCATATTGACTTTGTCATTTTTACAGGCAGCTCTGATGTTTCTCATGAGATCTCAGGCCAGACGGGGCTGTTTTAAGGCCTTACAGTAATGGTTTTCGACATTTGCTGTACCCTGCCTCGATGTAAACGCCAGAGCAGTGTGGATTTTGGACATCTCTCTGTTATTATCAGTTTAATCCTTAAATCGGTGGTCGGTTTACTCTGGCCGGACCAAGTATGTGTACTGACTACTGTCGTCTCCAATTTGAGACAAAATATTGGCCATATCCTGTGAATTTAAACGAAACATGCTTGAATCGGTCATCCGAGTTCATCACATAGAGCTGGAAATTACAGCTTAATTAGATCCGTGTGATTACAGAAATGGCTGCTTTTTAAGGTGACCTCTGACCTGTTGTGTTTTCCCTCTGCTCTGTTGGGTAAAACATGGTGTTTTTTTGCTGCCAGTGTCAGGTGACACGGTTCAACACCAGACTTTTGCTTGTCACTACCCAGACATGCTGATGGGGTCATTTGTTTTCACACATTAATTTAATTCTGTCCCCAGACAGGGGTCAGACACCTGCTTTCCATTGGCGGGGTGAACGGCCACCTGCTGGTGTTTTCACTGTGCCATGCCCAGACAGACCGCGTTTGGGGAGTGGGCCGCACTGACTGCCTCGCACTCCTGTGACCTTCCCCAATGACCTGTCTCGCATTCCTCAGGCTCCTCCCACTCAGCTCAGAGCCAAACTCCACCCCCCACCATCCTGCTTTTCCCCCGACCCCTACCCCTTCACTCATTAGTTTTTGTAGAGACCTTCCCATGGACATAAGAACATGTAGCTTGGGACCCAGTCAAGCCTGCTTAGTCTCTTAAATGACTTATACAGTTCAATCAAAACAGACCTCATGCCATAAGTGTCTTTGAGTATTTTTTATTTTATTGAAGACAGGCATACTTTCACTCAGGAATGTGTTGTTCTCATTCTAAAATGGAAAAGTATATGCCCTTAAAAGCCCCTTTTGATTGAACTTCATATGCCCTTAAAGAGAATACGTTTGTGATCGGGTCCAAGTCCTTATTTCAACAACAAGCCGATCAGCTCACCGAGGCTCACCCTTTACCCACAGTCTACTAGTGCTGAAGTCCCTTAGTCAGATTTGAGTGTGACTCACAATGTTCATGTCTCGTGACTCATCCTGGACACAGCATGCATCAGATACAGCAGTGTCTCCAGTGCTGCACAAATACCGCAGCACTCTTGACTGCTCAGCTTGCTGGTACAATATACTAACGCACAAACACACAGATGGACAAGGAGCTCTCACACAGGCGCACACACATGCATGCATTCAGATACAAGCACATGCACACACGCAGATAAATGCTCGTACATACACGCATACATCGCACGTCTGTGAAAGAGTCTCATGGTGTCCTTTGCAAACGATCAAAAATACTGTCCCTCTTGAAAAAATGCAGTCAATATTTCTATTCTTCAAAAAATGATTTTAAATTTAAACACAGAGGCTTACACTTTCTCTATTGCATCTGTTGTAATTTATTATACACTTGCATTGTGTTAAATACATTTTTGTTGTAGATATGGTATATTGTACCCTATTTCAGTAATGCTTCCCTTTATTGCTGTGTTGAATAGCCACTGCACTGCTGGCTGCCGTGGGTGTTGAGCTAAGGTGGCAGTAGATAGTCATTCCACTGCCCACATAGTCAGGAGCATACAGTCATTCCACAAGCATGATGGGCTGGTTTAGGGGGAGGCGAAGAGCTTTGGGAGGGCCTAAAGTGTGCTGCGGCCTTCACATGCGGCCTGCAGACCCATTGGCCTAAGTGCTGACTGTAATGCAGCTAACAGCTCTCCTGGCAAAGCCGTTTGATTGGCCGGGAGATGTGGACACGCAGGTGTGCATTCAATAACGCTGCCAGAGACGATGACTGACGACAGGGCAGGAGTTCAGACAGAGGGCTGATGCCATTCTCTTAAGGTCCTGTAACCAGATCAATAACGTCGTCTGTTTCTGTAGTTTTCTGATCACATTCAGCATAATAATAACTGTTTAAAACCCAGTTTGGAACCAATCAGGCTCTGCAGATGCTAATGGTGACCAGAGCGGTTCCATCAGTTTTTCGTTTTGGGGCGAGACCACAAGATGGCTTTAGCCAGTCGTAGTTGACTCTTGCTTTCTCCCCCAGAATGTTAAACGAGCGCAGGAGTGCCGTTTGGACCCAGCTGCGGCGAAGACCGGAGCTTTGAGAGTTATTACCCCTGGCAAACGTACAGTCAGGTGGATTGCAGAGTTTTTGACGCTCATGACTTAAACAGGCCGAGGGAATGAGACGAGGCGAGCAGGTGACCCAATTAGCAGCACCCGTACGGATGAGGACGGCGGTGGAGGGGAGGTGAAGGTCGACCCCCTCGGTCCTTAGAAGACGTCCCGGGTTGCAGCCTGCGGGAGGCGGGTGAAACGGGGCCGCTCGCGAGACGTGTGGTTTCACAGTCCGGAGGAGCCAGCTGGGGAGGAGGGATCGGCCTGCAGCGCTCTGGCAACCCCAACCCCCCCCCGAATAGAAGCGAGCGCAACCTCAGCGCTCAGACAGCCGCCCGCAATCAGCAGTGGCTGTTGAGGGAGCCAATCAGGGCCTGTCCCCCAGATGTGGGCCTGTTATCGAACGCCTGCTTGTTTTGAGGAGCCCCCTGCTTCTGGAAGTGGCTTTTGCAAATGAAGCCTTCCTCTGGAAATGACCAATTAGGGGTAATATAGCCCTTGTTTCCTCTGGATGCCAGCATGAATTTGTGTGCTGGCACACTAACGTGATTCGATCTGAGAGATCCGTGGAAGTGGTTTTGGAATACCGTGAAGTGTTTCTTTCTGCTTACCCCCCCACCCCACCCCCCAGAAGAAAAGTCATAGAAAAAGTAAAGACCTCAGGATAAACAGCAGTGGGTTGTGCGTGTCTGCTGACCCTTATGGTGTGCCACGGTTGGAGGTAAGGGGAATGTGCCTTTGTGTATACTCCTGCCTCTCTTTTTGTGTGATCTGTGTTTATTGTTCAGGCAGGGTATAAAAATGCCCTCTCCCAGGGCACCTCTCCCAGGGCACCTCTCCCAGGGCACCTCTCCCAGGGCTCCTCTCACAGGGCGCCTCTCACAGGGCTCACAAGGGGACCGAGCTGGCAGAGCAAATGAGCCACAACTCCAGCCTCTCTCACCCCTTTCGCAGGCCTTCAGTGTAAAAGCCCCTCTTTGGGGTTTAGTGGTGTTAGCGTACCCAGAGGGTTTGTAAGGCCTGAGGAGGTTTGATGGATAGCATGGCCTGCTGTAACACAAGCACATTTCATCCAGGCCCTTCCAGCTCAGCGATACGAATCTCGCATGTTGCCATGACGTTAGGAGGCCTCCCAGGCCCCGTTGAACTGCTTCCCCAAAGAGAGAGTGCGCGAGTCATTAGCATCACCTAGCCTCGCCGCACATCAACCTCATTCATTAATCCCGATCGTCACCACCGTGGTGTCACTCTCCATGTCATTAGCCGTCAAAACAAGAAACCGCTCCAGGAACACATAAGGTGTTTTGTTCTTCGCCCAAGCCCTTCACGCTTAAATTGACATCTGTTTGAAGCCCAATCCAGTTTGCCCTAATGTCTTTTAAATGCTTTTCCAAAACACAGATGAGGCCTCCCAAACCGTCGCTAAGGCAGCGTTGCATGTATCGGAGAGACTGATGGGCGGAGAGCTTAGAACAGACAGTTTGATTACACTGTGGCCTCTGTTAGGACGGGGCTGGGGGTGGAGGGGGGCGGAGCAGAAATTAGCGGCATGTTTGTGCATACCATGTGATGTCGGATACCCCGGCTTCGCGTGTAGGGCTGCAGGAGCATCTGGACGCGCGGGCTGCGGGGCCTCCAGACTCGGGGCCCTCGTCGGGGCCCCGTCCCAGCGGCTCCCCACATTAAAGAGCCATTGTGAGGGAGCGAGGCCCTCATCAATCACAGGGCTACCGCGCGGGGCCCGAGTGATGAACCGGGACGGGAGTGCCACATTCCAAATTAGGGAGAGCAGGGAAAACCTGAAGAGGTTATTAGCACAGAGAGAAACCTCCCAAGCAGTCGGGAGTGTTTGAGAAATGAGGCTGAACTCCTCTGTGTGTGGAGAGGGCCGAAACGTGACACGGCTCCGCAGAGCAGGGATAAACAGGACTGTAAGGAGCGAGTCCCACTGGGCCCTCTGGTGCAGGCCAGACCCGAGCCAAATGCCTCAGGATGGGGTGTCTGGGTGCGCCACAAACTCATCAAATATCGCCCCTCAATTTGCTGAAGGATGCTCGTTCACGTCACATTCAGATTTGGCCAGTTTCAGCATGCAGAGTGAATTGTCTTATGCATCTGTGTCAGCTTATGGCAGATATCCTGATGTGATCTTGTATCTAAACTAATATCTGAATAATGCGTACATGTGCTACCATGATGAGCAATAATAGCAAACGTATGTGAAACAATGTGTTTTTAGGTTGATACATGTGCTTGCACCAGGGAACTCATTTGGACTGCCAGAACCTTCCTGAACATTTTATTTTGTACAGATTTACAGCTATTGTAGCATTTAAGAATTTAATTTAAGAATTGCCCTCAGTCAGGATGATCTGTAATATTTTAGTACTAATCTTTTTATTTCATTTTTCAGTTTGGTTATTCCATGCTGTTTCAGTTCTGCCAGTATTACTGAGGATGTTTTTAGACACTGTAGATTTAGTTTTTTTTCATTGCTGAGCGTCAAAGACAGTGGAACGCTGCTTCTTGAAGTAGCGTTGTGCTTGTGGAAGCAAGCTGAGACAGTTCTTAGTTCCTCTCCTCTTTCAGATTTCCTGTGTGCCGATGTGTGACTGTGTGGGTGTGTGTCTGTGTGTGGGTGTGAGTCTGTTTGTGTGTCTCTGTGTGGGTGTCTGTCTGTTTGTGGGTGTGAGTCTGTTTGTGTGTGTGTGTGTGTCTGTGTGGGTGTGAGTCTATTTGTGTGTGTGCCTGTGTGGGTATGAGTCTGTTTGTGTGTGTGTCTGTGTGGGTGTGAGTCTGTTTGTGTGTGTGTGTGTGTCTGTGTGGGTGTGAGTCTATTTGTGTGTGTGTGTCTGTGTGGGTGTGAGTCTATTTGTGTGTGTGTCTGTGTGGGTGTGAGTCTGTGTGGGTGTGAGTCTATTTGTGTGTGTGCCTGTGTGGGTGTGAGTCTGTTTGTGTGTGTGTTTGTGTGGCTGTGAGTCTGTTTGTGTGTGTGTGTGTGGGGGAGTTGTGTGCACGTTTTTGTGAGAGAGGGAGTGTACATCTGTGTGGTTATGTGTGTGTCTGTCTGTGTGTATGCCTGTATGTTGTTTGTTTGTTTGTGTGTGTGTGTGTGGTTGTATGCGTGTATGTTTGCATGTTTGTGTGTGCTTTTGTGAGAGAGGGACTGTGTGCCTGTGTGTGGTTTTCTGTGTGTGTGGTTGTGTGCATGTTTGTGAGAGAGGGAGTGTGCGTCTGTGCACTCATAATTGAGAAACAGACAAGTTAGACCCTTATGCAGGTATGTGTATGTGGCTGTGCTTGTGCAGGTCACGGTGAGTAAATGTGTGGGTGCTTTGGTGTACATATACAGCTCTCAGTGAGGTGTTTGTGTGTGTGTGTGTGTGTATGTGTGCAGCTTGTTTGACTCACACACACGAGTGGTAACTGCAGTCATTAGTGCAGTCGAGTGCATAATTATGAACAGTAGGGTTGTTTTAACCATACATGCTCAATTATTGTAACAATAACTCAACTATTTATAAACATTTCTGCTAATGCAGCAGATGGAGTTGTTGTTGATGAGGAGGATAGAAAAGTGTATGTGCTAGAAGTAGAGAGCACCTTTAATTATGATTTTGAGGAAAGCTTTTTCTGAATTATCTATCAACCAATGGGTCAGACAATTGCATAGTTGTGCTATATGCGCCAGCTACATGTTTTTATATTCAGAATGTCAGGCCATGTTAGCAGACCAGTGAGATACTGTTCAGTTTCAGCTATAATTGCGCTGCTTTCTTTGTCCTCATATGAAGCTGAACATTTGGGTTTGGTTTATGTGCAAATGTGATATTTATTGTTATGCTAACTAATATGACTTGACAAGGTGTGTGGCGTGTATGTAGGGGTGTTTTTGAGTGTGAGTGGGTGAGGTGCGTATGTAGGAGTGTGTTTGAGTGTGAGTGGGTGTGGTGTGTATGTAGGAGTGTGTTTGAGTGTGAATGGGTGAGGTGTGTGGTGTATATGTAGCAGTGTGTTTGAGTGTGAGTGGGTGAGGTGTGTATGTAGGAGTGTGTTTGAGTGTGAGTGGGTGTGGTGTGTATGTAGGAGTGTGTTTGAGTGTGAATGGGTGAGGTGTATGGTGTATATGTAGCAGTGTGTTTGAGTGTTAGTTGTTTAGGTGTGTATGTTGGAGTGGGTGTGGTGTGTATGTGTGTGTCTGTGTGTTCCTGACTGACGCTGTGCCGTCCACAGGAGGAGGAGGTGGAGGTGGACTCCCACACCATGGTGAAGAGCGGGTCAGAGACCGCGGGCACCATGCGGGCATCGGGCACCATGAGCGACGGCGCCCAGACCATGATTGAGCACAGCAGCACCATGCTGGAGTCTGACCTGGGCACCATGGTCATCAACAGCGACGAGGAGGAGGAGGACGGCACGATGAAGAGTGAGTACACTACACTAGCTCCCTCTGTCTAATGCAACAGACTTTAAAAATCAACAGTTTATGTTAGTGACGTTGTAGTCTTATAATCGTAGGTAATACCTCTTAAACAGTCAGAATGGAGGCAGAGAGACCCAGCTTTGGTTCTCCAAAGACCAACACTTCAGTGCTACAGTAAAAGAGAGAATCATTGTTTTAAAGAGTAGCTCTTTAATTTGTACTGAGTGTGGATTTGTCCGTTTTCTCTCATTTAGCCACTGTTTTAACCTCATTCGGCATGTAATTCATTCATCTGCCACTAGGAGGGAGTGTTGTTCTAATGTTTCCTCCATGGCTCCTTGATCTCTTGTATCTAGTCTGGCTTCAGTTGAGCCATAACTTCTCAATTGACTTTAATTGGCCCGACTGTAGTGTTCTGATGTAGTAGCCTGTAAATCTCAGGAGCAGAAGTGTTTTAATTAAGACGTTTGGAAAGCATGCAGATGGAAATCAGAGCACCTTCGGTCCCATGCAGAGGATCAGATAGCCTTGCTATGCAAATGTTTGTGTGTGTGTGTGTGTGTGTGTGTGTGTGTGTGTGTGTGTGTGTGTGTGTGTGTGAGAGAGAGAGAGAGAGGGTTTCTGTGTGTGTGCACATGTGCCTCTGTTGGGTTTTTTTGTAGTAAACATGATAAGAGCTCTATTAATATACCTTAAACTTTGTTATTTTGTTTACTCGTGTGACTTACTGCAGCAATTAGCACATCCCCACCAGGCTTATATAACCAAAAAAAGAATAATTCCCCTGTCTTTAAGAAAACAAGTTTTTTTCTAGTTTCAGAAAATGCCACCCACATATTCTCCCCACAAAATACACAGTAGTTCAAAGAAGCCAGCGATGGAATAATGATATTGTTTATGTAAGGCGGGCGGATGGCTCCGTTCCATGTTCTCTCGCTCAGAAAGGGCCTTGGAACGCAGGCCTTACTGGAGTTCATGTTCACGGCTGTGGGACGTGAGACAGATGAAGCTGTGCTCCCGCCGCGGAAAGCCGCTCAGACCGACGGACATTTGGAGCAGATTCACCCACAGAGCAGACGGGTCCACCTCAGGAGCAGACTCACTCGGAGACGGGTCCTTCTTTGGGCCCTGCGGAATAGAGTGGCATGCTGCCCCCTTTTCACACTTTTAATGTTTTATTTAAACACCGAAAGAAATAAAATGGAACAGTTATGTTTTAGCGGGTGCCATAGCACTCAGCGCATGGCTGTTGCAAAGACCCTTGGCTTCACGTGTACTATCCAAAGTTTAATTTCACTTACTCTGTGACATTCATTTCTTCCCAGCTCCAAATAATGTATTTTTAATGATTATAATAAACTGTATGATGAAGAAGAGTTGAAGTGGCTTCAACTCTGTAGAGACACTTGTTGTGAAAGCTCAGAAGCATTGGTGAAGCTTCAACTGGCCTCACGTCATTGGGGAATGTTGGACAGTGAGATCAGTGCCTCTGTTTGTTTCATTGTTCTGTAGTCACTCTGTCTGCTCGGGCCAAGCACCTGCGCAGGCGCAAACGGAGAACACACTGGCCTCAAATCCTATAACAACATGACAGGATGAATTAGTGATGTGTCCGCAGTGTGGAAGGTGGTCGTCTCCTGAAGCTGGCAGGAGAGTTCAGGTTGGAGAAAAGAGTAGAAAACAAAGATTTAAAAAAGAATACAGAGCTGAGTGTGTCTGTAGAAGTTGTACCTGCAGTCATCAGTCTGACAGTGTTGGGCGGGTCTCTATGACAGCTGTCCTCCCGCAGCCTGTCATTACTGAGCTTTTTGAGTCCCACCTCGCACACCACCCTCGGGTGTTTCGCTTCCGGTACAGGGGTCGCATCTTTCTGAGCAATCGGAGGCTCTGAAAGCATCCCTGCACCTCCTCGCCCATGTCTTGTGTAATCCAGAGAAGGAACAGAGGGCGAGCTGTATTTCAGCTGCATTATGGGTATGGGTACACCCACCTCACAGCCCCTGACCCAGGATCAGCCATGCAGCTTTTCCTGATATCTGTGATGAGGAAAGCCCTCGCTCAAACACCCTGTTTCGGTCTGCCCAGAAGAGAGAGGCCAGAATTGGCAGCATTGACTGGAGGCTTGAGAAAATTACTGGTGTGAGATACCAGCTTAGTGCATTTGTATTAAATGTGTCACTTGCTCAGATTGCTTGTTCATTTGAAAAGGAAATTGGTCAATGCTTGACTGCATCAGTGTGAAGAACGCTCTGATGCAGGAAGGTATCAGTGTGGGAAAGTTAGTGCTCTGATGCAGGAAGGTATCAGTGTGGAAGAGTTAGTGCTCTGATGCAGAAAGGTATCAGTGTGGAAGAGTCGGTGCTCTGATGCAGAAAGGTATCAGTGTGGAAGAGTCGGTGCTCTGATGCTGAAAGGTATCAGTGTGGGAGAGTCAGTGCTCTGAGTTGTTGTAGAATCAGTGATTCAGGGTAGAATTGCCACCAGATGTAGAAAATGATGCTCATTCCAGACAGACGAGCTTCCAGTGGCCCTGAAATCTTTCCTCTGGATTTCCTGCAGTGGATCTGCCACTATTACAGAATAATCAGGACTGTTTTAACTTCCTCCATAATTCCATGTTTGGCCGGGGTCCAGGGTCACTTGAGGACCTACAGGAAAGTGATGGGAATGCTTTATTCACGGGTTGGCTGTTCTTCACAACACTCGGTTATGTTTCCTGAACATCGTCCTGGCAGTGCTGAACCCCCGCCGGTCCAATGCTGGCATGTCAGCAGGGCGCCCCCTGGAGGGCTGTGTCCATTAAGATGCACAGAGCGTTCAGATGTGCACAGAGGCAGAGAGAAGGATGAGAATCCATTCAGAGTCCATTCAAAAGCAGCAATAAGAGGAAGCTTCTCTTCATCACTCTAAATCATAATCCGACTGTCAAACATCTTACTCTTAAAGAACACTATACTCCAACTTCTGTGATATATCAGTGGTGTCTGGAAGCTTCTCTTGGGGTAAAAATGAAAATTTTCTGTTGTTTTGTGTTCTATTCTGTTCTATTCTATCGTTTTGTTTTCATTTGCGTTGTCATTAGTTCACCACTGTGTCAAAGGAAAGGAGTCAAAAATACTAGCTCAAAAATTTGGTGAATCCAGATTGGTTCCTTGTAATAACAGAGGGTAGATCTATCCACAGGACCACTGATGATCGGAGAAGCTGATTGGTTGTGAAGTGATGCTGTGGCACAGGACCACTGATGACCGGGGAAACTGATTGGTTGTGAAGTGATGCTGTGGCACAGGACCACTGATGACCGGGGTAGCTGATTGGTTGTGAAGTGGTGCTGTGGTACGTGACTGAAGATGATAACGCGCATAGCCAGCTGAGAGAAGCGCACTGTCAGAATGCATGAAGAGGGCTGCCAGCAGGGAGGGGGGGGGGGGGGTTGCACGTTCCAAAGCTAGGGCAATGTGTGACTGGCTCAACATCACCGGACAGATGGACAAGGCACAGGCTCCCAAAAACTCAGTGTGGCCTGAAATTCACAAGCCCTGAGCTGTGTGCTACATGAGCTGGATGGGCCAGGGAGAGAACTAAGCCAATTCTCATTAGGCTTTCCCAGGTGACCTAAGGCTCCTTTCAGTTCATCTGTTTTCTGTTCATACAGAGCTAGCGGCCGCTCTGCTAGCCCAGTGCTTCTTTGTCCGATTTGTCACAGCCAGTAAATAAATGTTTTCGGCCTGGTCAGCTGACTAGTGGGTGCTGAGGATATGTAATGGATTCTTTCAGCAAAGCTGTGTGAGGACCCATGAGCCCTGCTGGATGCAGCGTGGAGGCTAGTGAAGCTCCCAGTACAGCATAATGGACTCCAGCTCTTTCAAACTCAGGGCAGCTTTAATGCCATTATCTGAATGTGTTTATCTGATTCAGACACATTCCAGATACAAGATAATCAGATCCTGTGGTCCTTCCATCCCCTCTATGAATGTCTCACACACACACCCATATATATATTATAATGTTTTTTTGAGTCTTCAAAACTCCAGGAGGTAGTGACATTTTGTCATGTTATATTACTCCAGCATGACTGTGAGTATGTATGTATTATATAAAATATGTACAGTCAAAGATGTGCCCATGGCCATTGTCACAATCCTGCCCTTGGTCTTTTAAGCATTTTTATCAGGAACATTGAATTGGGTTTTTTTTTTGCTCCAGCTGAAAGGAGTCAACTTATGGAGCTGAGCGTGCAATCGTTGTGTGGAGTCACATTCCTCCTCCGGCAGACAGTAAATGACAGATTGTGTTCAGTCAGATGCAGTGCGGATACCCTCGGTGATAAAATGGTCACCGTGCTGGCCATTGGTAACTGAGTTCCACCTCCTGGCCTGCCTTCTGACTCTTGCTGCAGCGATGAGACACTGGTTACAGTATTGCCCCCCAAGTCACTGTGCTCTGCCCCCGGGTCACCGTACTCCGCCCCCGGGTCACAGTGCCCCGCCCCATGGAAACAGGGCCCCGCCCCTCGGGTCACAGTGCCCCGCCCCCACCCCTGGCCACAGGGCCCCACCCCCTGGTCACCGTGCTTTGCCCCCTGGCCCGTCTCTTGACCCACACGATAGCAGTGAGCCAATGCAACCTCACAGCAGTCTGGATTGGAATGTTCTGTGCTGTTCCAGTGAGGCAAGCGGGCTCATGTGCGTGGGTTTGTGTGGGTGTGGAGAGTGGGAGTCGGCACGAAGGTGCATCTCAGGCCTTGAGCATGTGAAAACAACACCATGTGTTTGACAACTGTTACTCTCCAGAGTGGGGGGGTATCGCACTGAATAAATGTATTTGCAAACTCAACCATATGACCAAATGCAAGCTGAAAAGACAGAAAAATTATATATGGCACTGAAATTATATCTGACCTATTTCATTCAGTCGGATAAAATGCAAATGACATTGAACTGAATAAATATGAAAGATTTCATCCTGAATGTGTCGGGTTACACAAAAATGCACTCTGAAAATTTTATAACATTTATTGACCTTCTATCTGACATTTGACCCATTGAGCAACTGTCAGTTTCCTCTTCTACAGGCTTGGTCTTTCAAAAAATCCAGACAAACATTTTTAGACATCCAGAAAAAATTACAGTGCAGTCTGCAAAACATAGAGGTAAAAAAATAAGAAATACATCTCCAAAGTGTTATGCTTTTTTCCAGCCGAAAGGATAGTATTCACTGCCCGCTTTCAACTCTGACAGAGATGATGCATCGGAATGAACGTAATTGTTGTGTCAGAAGTGTCAAAACACTGTGTTTCTCTGCAGCCAAGTCTTCAGTTATCTCATTAGTCCTGTTTTTTTTGGTGTAATTATGTTTATTGTCGCTATGCTTTTCATATGTGTATCTTTGCTCATCCATAAACAAATATTACTACATTTCTTAAGTAAACCATAAAGCACAAGCATCTGAGTTTGTCAGCTAGTAAATAAAAAATCAAATGTAGTTTTAGGAAGTGTAAGGAAAGTGTGTAAAATAGACAGTCACTGACTTGATGTTTAATGCATCAGAAGAAAAACGAGTACGCAAATTTCCGCTCCAACATTCCAACGTGTTGGATTGGCTTGTGTAGCAGTTACTCCAGTCACCAATTCCAAATCAGGGCGGTGAAAGGATAGAAAAAAACAGTGGAAAAATAACTAATCTGTCACTTGTCAGAAGATGGTAAAGGTAATCTCTGATGGTATGTGTTTATTAGCTTCATTTTGGCTTTAGGAATAACAATTTTTTATGGTTAGCTAGTGATGGGGAAGTTAGGTTTCATGAAACATAAAATGGGAAGAGCTACCACATAGCATCAGTGAGCTGGACTTATGACTGCATTGGCTGTAAAGTGAATAACATTTTTGATTGGTTTATGCAAGTCAGTGATTGACAGCTGAGTGTTGCTCCACCCAAGGTAATGAAACCTCATTTGAAGTGTCACTACAAGCAGTTAGGCTTGGTAATTAACATTTCTGCTGTGATGTGTCCTTTTCCCTCTGTCGATGCATCCTCAAGGAAACGCCACATCCCAGCAGGCTCCGCGGCCCTCCTTCATGGACTACTTTGACAAGCAGGACACAAAGAGCAAGTCACATGACAACTGCAATCAGAACAAGCAGGAGCCCTACCTCATCTCCAAGAATGTCTTCCCCGACAACTGGAAGGTTCCACAGGATGGAGACTTCGACTTTGTACGTAAACTGCCGCAGCTCCTGTGGCTTCTGGTTGTCTTTTTTCAAGTTTGTGTGACAGACATACTCCACAGCGGGTCACATGATGAAGGCACCTGTTTGAGGGACACAGAGCTAGCAGACCTTGGCTTTGAGTTTGCATATGTCATTGGCTGATCGTGACACTGAGTTTGCAGTGAAGGGTCACAGTTCGCTCCATCCTACCTGTGAGTTACCACCATTTAAACTCTGTCATTTGGAGAAATCCAGGTAAATTCAAATAATGAAATAACAAATGCTCATGTTTTATGAAGATTTTTCTGTTAATTTAACTTAAACTAATTTTCCGAATTGAAATTCGGTTGACCATTAGCCAATACATATGTCTCAACTGCAGATGGTCCCCCTTGCTTGGGGCTGAGACGGACAGCAGTCGAGGTTATATATTTGGAACAAAGAATGGGTAGTGAGAAGCAGATGTTATTTCAAGGCATGGTTTTGTCCCAATTTAGTCATTTTGTTTTTTAATGATGAATCATATCATGTATTATATGCTGAATACAGATATGAATTTTAACACAAAGCACGCACATTATATCTTATCTAACAAGTGAGATCAGTTGGTTTATAAAATGAAACATCCAGTTAGTGCACCTCCCTTCTCTGAAAGCTGAAAGCCGTCGGGTAACGACAGAAGGGGACTCTTTGCAGCTGGGCTGGGATACAAGGGACCATAAATTTGCGAACATAATCATTCAAAATTATGATAGCAAAATATTTCAGGGAATAGATGAGGTATCTCTGTCGTGTGCATAATTTTCCTGTCAAACGGGTCCCTAGCACACTGCTTCCTGTGTCTTTGTTTTTATTTTTTTATGCAGGAATCTATACTGTTTTAAACTGAGCTCAGTCTGCTCCTGTGATAATTAGAAACAAGTAATTATGACTGATTTTGAATGCATTAGCCAGCTTGTGCAAGTGAGTGTGACAGTTTTTCCGGCATTAAGACTAACGTCTGTCATCACCCTGTTCACCCCCTGAGGAGCTGCCAGCCCCAAACACCCCGACCCCCCTCCCAGGACCAAAGAGTCTCACACTGAGCCAGCGTTGGCCATGAAACGTGCTGCGAAATGCTGATGACACACATCAGGGCCGCCGTAGGGAAACAGCAGCTAGCTGGGGGTCTGTAGCTCCATGCCAGGCTGGCGTGAAGCGTGCTGTCGATGCTTAATGAGATGAATAAGGTTTGCGAGGTTAATGTACCTCTTCACATACACCGACTGAAACTATTTCAGCCAAGAGCTGAGGGTGTGTCACCTGCAGCTTTTAAACAGCCGTAGTTGTTGCCTGGAAACAAGAAGCATGTTAGAGTGCAGTTATGTGGGACAGTGATGGAAGCTGCGATTGCCACCACAACCTTTGAGTTTGAGGTGTGCCAAGAGGGTACAATGAGCTGCACTTTTGTTTTGGCATTTCCAAGCTGGCGAAAGCTGAAGAAGTGTAATATGATGCAGAGTTACCATGCTAAATGTTAGACAGGGAGATATAGCTACTGTTAGCTCGCCAGCTGGCTTGGTAGCTTAGTTGGCTTGTTAGTGTAGCAGGGTTTTGCTGCACTCTGCGCTGCTAGGCTCTGCGTTCCGTTGACCATTACTCTCCTTTGGCATCTGCCATTTATTGTCATATGCAGCTGCATTGTTGAACTGACATAAAACGGTGACCGTCAGAATTCTCACAGTTATCAGTTACAGGGGAAACACAGAACAACTCTGACACTAAAACCAAAAATAAAATAATTAATGACTGATTGGTGGTAGATACCTAGCTAACTGGTTAGCTAACATAGAAACTGAGCATTTCATAACTTCCACACCTTTTTAAATGAGAAATCTTTTTCTAATTGTTTTTATTATCACTGTCACCTATATCTTGGCATATAATACCCAAAATAAAGCAGGCAAGTTACATGGCATGACAAATTGAAGATGCGATTATTTTCACTATTCGCAGGGAAAAAAGAAAATAAAAGATAACTTACACTACATCAATGTATATTTTACATAAAGCTAATGTAAGTGCTCCACTACAAACCTTTAAAGCTGTAGAAATCCTCAGAATTTTAAAATATATCTAAAACACTTCAGAAAGCAGAAATGTTGTATATTTATCGTTCAAATCAAGTGATTCTTGTGTGTAATGCAGAGATAATTGTTCTCGGCATTAATAGTCATTGCTAGATTTTCTCAGCTTGTTTTAACCATCAGTGTGTCTGTGTGGCACTCTTGCCTGTGTGGTGGTCCTGGGCCTTCTGTTAGCGCATTGGCAAATGCTGGCATCCTTTAGCTGGCGAGAGTGATGCGGGGGCCCTGAAGAAGCGCCGTGTTTGAACAGGCGACGAAGTGGAGCCAGTCTCCTTTCCAGGAGAGCTGTGAGATAATTGGTGCCTTTTGAAGCACTCGCATTATTTTGTCGGCTGTTGGCAGGCTGCTGGTTTTTTTTTTTTTTTTTTTTTTTTTTTTTCAACAGCGGCCCTGCAAGTTCAGAGTGCTCTTTGGTGATCTCTTCATTATCCCGCTATCTGGTGTGCGCCCTCCCTCGTCCTCCATGTCTGCCTGTCCTTCCCTAATGCCTTAATTATCAGCCTTATCATTTCTGCTGGGAGACGGAGAGAGACACTTCAGTGGTCTGTGATACTTCATGACATAGTCGCGCATGATTCTACCTCTCGACCTCTAATTGAGATGAAGCCCCCAATTTCACAGTAACCACTGCCAGTGCCAGCAAACCCATTCTGACTTCAGTCTATGTACAAAAAAAGATATGAGCAAAAACACAGAGAAGTAATCTGAGAGTGTTTGTTGCTATTTGTTTTTGGCCGACTAATGGGAGATTGCCAGCCACAATTCCAAGTTAGGGTTGAGACAGAAACAGAAGATTTTTAATTTATTTGTATTGTTTTTCTAATATGAAATCAAGTGGTACTTTACATGAATTTAGAAGAAACTCTTATCTTGAGTGATTAGCTGACATTCTCACTCACAATCCAGTTCCACACCTGGACATTCACTGGAGCAATTCAGGTAATGTACCCTACCCAAAATCAAAACTACAAAACCCCATATGGGAATCAAACCTGCAACCTCTGGGATACAAGCCCAGCTCCCTAACCATTATGCCATAGATGTCACTTCCAACATGTTTTCTCATCATCCCCTACACTGTGGCAGTATGGTCAGAGGACACAATGTCTATGACTATACACAATGTGGGCCAACTTGCTGTGCTCATTGGCAACTTAAAATGAAGATTCAGAATGTATCGCTAATGTGCCCACAACATATTCCTTATAAGAGGTCACATCTGTTCACAAGGCTTAGCTGTGTTTGTGTTCAAGCACTGAGCTACCATAGTAACCCAGAGTGTGTCCTATGTTCTTTGGGAAGAGCTCAGAGGAGGTCCCCTGTGTTGTGCCCTCCTCTGTATCCTAGGGGCTGGCTCCGCTCCAGCAGTGCAAGTGTGAGTTAGGACGCTTGGGGAGAGTGATTCTCATTCGACCAATCAGAAAAGCTGGTGGAACTGTTCCCCAAAACCCCATGGTTCTGCTTGGTTTTAGTTCAGACAGTACACAAGACCAGAACTCTGTCTCTGTCTGCTTCCAAACTGGACTGTAGAAAAATATTTAGTACCTGAACTTACCTTCTGGTTGCAGTTCAGAGAGTGGAATTTAACTCAGTCTCAGAGCCTCCCAGCCCCCCAATTAAAAATCAGTTTGGTCACATTGATTTTTGTCCCTGGTTTAATCTTCTGTCCCCCGTTCAGTATTGATTGTTATGGTTTTATGGCAATCTGATGTTCTGAAGGAGGAGACACAAAACTAATGGAGGTTTATCACTTTTTGAGTGATATTACAGAGTGATGGTTTTTGGGTGGAAACATGAGACTGCTCGTTTCAGGACTTCAGTCCCTGATGTAGTATGGACTTCACAGCTAACTGAAGTGAAATACATCAGAAACAATTTTGACTACAGTGATATATAGGCTGTTACCTGGGGAGGAGATGAACAGATATGTTAAAATTGAGCCTCCTCTTCATTCATGCTGTCAGTGGAGGTACAAATATTGTAACGCCATGAAATACTTAAGAGCTGTGCTCATGTTTAAAGGTTGCCTTTGAGTTGTGCTGCACTTTGAGTATTTTCATATGTCTTTCTCCTGACATTAATGGGTTGCACTAACCTGAACTGCCAGCAAACACAACTTTTGGATGTCTTAAATGATATGTGTGTGGAACTGCATGTGAAAGTAAACACATGTATTTTACCAGGCATATATGGACAAGCCAGAAAATCTAATTTTAATTTATGTTTGAGGTATTGAATGACAAATGCCAAAAGTCTGTGAAGCTTAAATGCTGTAAAAGGGTGTATTTTAGTTAAATGTGGGGGAAATCACTGTGATTCAGAGACATACAGTGCCTCTGTAGTGTTAATGTCTCGCTCTCAGGGAGGTTGTTGCTAACATCTGTATTTTGATAACATACCTGTATCTACGCTGTCCTTCATCACCAGTTCGGTCAGTGAGGACCCAGTGGATTTATATGGGCAGAAACCACAGGCCTTGGAGAACAGGAAGGTGTGACTGAAGCACTGCCACAGCCCACAAGTGGCTGTTGAAAAGTAATTTGCACTGGTGTGCTTCAACTTACGGTCCACTTCTTGTGACAGTGGTGCCACCAAAGGAATAGGTTTTCTGTTTTTACTTTTGTACATCAGTCGTACTTTTCAGTCAGAGTTACAGCTTTAACATTCACTCTAACTCCTGTTGGTGTTATTTTCTGAAATTGACAGAAGAATTGATAATTTGTGTATCCTACAAAAGAGGATGACGGCGTTTTGAGTTATTAAAAATCTGTAACCACACATGTCACTCAGATCTCGAGTATTTTCGGTTGGTCCATATGGACGCACATAACGGCACGCATCACAGTTTGTGTGTCAGGGAGGCTGTCGAGTGAACCTGGCTTCATCTCTCGCCGAATGCCAGGCCAGCTGCATGAAAGCCCAGCCAAGCAGAATTGGAAACTCCGTTTCCTAGGGAACAGCGCATATTGAAATGGCTTCCTTTCCCACCGGGTGTTGTGGCGGAATCCGTGGCGCACACCTCATATTATTTCAGGATTTTTGATAGGTTTTTCTGATGCATATTTTCAAGGGCCTGTAATAGAAATGCCTTTTTCCGTTTGTGTCCAGTCTGAGCCTTCTTTAAAAACTGGGCCTTGCTGAGGGGCTTCTGGGTA
The DNA here is from genome assembly GCA_022829145.1 of Albula goreensis. Taxonomy (NCBI): domain Eukaryota; kingdom Metazoa; phylum Chordata; class Actinopteri; order Albuliformes; family Albulidae; genus Albula; species Albula goreensis. Next base: position 5,899,667 of record CM040750.1, on the reverse strand, counting down.
ATGGCCGAGGTGACGAGAACAGAGTGGGTTTGGTTATATGATATGTAATGTAATGATATTCAAATGAATGATGATGATGGTGGCTGAAGATGCCGGTTTGTGACAGAGCTGGCTGCTGAATACACGCACGTGTGAAAAGCCCACATTTGGATTCTGCAAAGAAAAAAAAAAACAACCTGCGAGAAAACCAAAGGCTGTGCAGTAACAGAGAAACTTTGATGAAATGAGCGGCACGCAGACACTGGCGGAAGGGAAGCCCAGCCCTGTCTCGGTGTGATAAGGGCTGAATCATCGGCCTGAGTACCTTAATGTGCACCAGTCTCAGTCAGATAGATTGACTGAAAATAGGTTTAAATGGGTTTAGATCCTGTATTGATCCCAAACCTCATCAAACTGGGTTTCCAGTGCCTTCTGTCTTTAGTTTTTTCTCCTCCTTTTATTTGTTGGGGGATCTCAGTGACTCAGCCTCGGTCTCCGGGCTGTCGGTTTGTTCCACACACCCACTGCTCTGGATCTCTATGTAAAGCAGCGCTCTATTTTCCCTCAGAAATATTTTAAAACTCCGCGATAAGATTATAAAACAGCACAGCACCGCGCTTCAGTCCCTGCTGGGTCCTCTGCCCAGTGTGTGCGCTGGGTCTTCTCAAGCTGAAATCCGCACGATGGTAATAGACCTGGCTCAGTTCTGTCTTGTCTGCTCTGCACAGAACCTCTAAATACACAGTTTCCTGCCAGCCCACCTGAGCTTTGAGTAACAAGGAGCCCTCAGCCGGCAGCGTGGATTCTGTAGAACGATGTTACCTGGAGTTGTTCCATGAGAAAATAAAAGCTAGGTGAAGTGTTTGGCTGGCTGTATCAGATATACATGAGTAGAGTATTGGACTCTGGAGATCTAAGTGCGTAGGGATAACCATACCTGTGGGGCTCTGATAGCTTGAGTCAGATACAGTATTTGTGCTGCTACCTGCTTCTTTGTCCACTCATTCCCCTTGGTGTGTATGAAGCAGGGTGCTCTGCATGCACAGGGTCCTGCTTCACTGTAAGGCCTGTGATTGGCTGCTCCCCATTGGCTCCTGCTCCTGACGGGTTGAGGCGGAACGCTGGGTCTGCTGTCTCAGTAATCGCTCAGGTGGGAGTAGGCAGCACCTGAGGGAGAGCGCCGAGCCCTGACGCGTGTGCCAGGTCTGTGTTTAAGACGAATAATTAAGCCCTCTTTCCCCCGCAGCCTGCTTCTCTTAGCTGCTCCTGTTTGGAATCGCGCTTTAATTGTGCGCTAATTACACACGTATGCCTGTGACGAGAGAAGCTGCACATACGAGAATCTGAATCAGTCGTTCCATCAGGTCTACCCGGGAGAGAGAAAGAGTCACACTGTAATTAAAGGAATCCTCGTTTCTGACTTCTAGTTGTCGACACTGCGAGGAAAATGCTTAAGGTTTAACATTCACCAGTCAGACAGCATCGTACCTCCATATTTTAATGCAGTGGAATTATTTTATGCTGCTGCAAGCAAGATGGGTCAGTAAAGTTTTTAATAGGTGGTCACTGCTTTGGGTTTCTGCAGTATGTTTCCCTGTTTTCCACATAATGGAAGCATCATGTTGACTGGGAGGCTGTGTTAGTTCTGTATGGGTGTCTGAAGGAAGTCTCACATGCAGTTTCTGAATCCACATAGGCGTGTAGACGTGTTGGGTTTTTCCTAATTTTTTTTTTTTTTTTTTTGCTAGACTCATTTTGGAATTCCAGGCAGACAGTTTTGGTAATAAAGTGTGAAGCTGGCTCTCCTGGCAGTCCTGTGGCTGTGTGCTCAGGTGTGCTGGCAGGTGGGGACGTGTGTATGTCGTTGCATGTCTGCCAACACTCCCATGTGAGTTTGTGTTAGCGCTGCAGGCAGCGCAGTGTTTCACTAGGAGCGGTTTCCCTGCTGGGTCCCCCTCTCTTGATGGAGCAGAGGCCGGCTGGGCGGATGAGCGTGCTCCTCCGCTGCCATAGCATCAGCGCTGCCCTCTAGAGTACCCTGAGCAGAGTGCTGTTCTCCACTGAACCCTGCTCGTCTGAACCCTGCTCACGTACCTGCTCTGTCTCTTGACATAACTAAATCAGCAGCTTCTTGTTTACCTCTCAACACCTCTCTCGTACACAATGGGACCGACTTTATTTTATATTTTCCGTGGTTTTGTGAATGTAGTTGTTATTTTTGCATATTTTTCTTGAATCTCAGCCTTTTTTTGACAAGTTCTAGGACAGCCACACAAGGGTTTTAAACTAATTTCCTTTTATTGTAGTGTGAAATCTCAGCAGTTTTGATGTAGAAGCACCTTGGGTGCCCAGTGTTGGGAATCAAGTTTTCATTTTATTTAAATGTATCATTCTTAGCCAAGAGGCCAAAAATATGGAGTACAAATTTACAATAAATTTCATTACATAGACTTGAAAGTACAGCACAAAACTGCAGTGAACAAACTAGCAGATGAAACTCATCAGGGATTGCTGAAAACCTTAATGTTTCTCAGTCACAGTGTTGTGGTTGAGGCCTGTAAATTATGCAAAGTAAACAAGGCTAAACAGGATGTTCCAATACCACAGCAAACAGTAATTAAAAGCCACCTTTTCCACTTCTGAGAAGTACAGAGACATTACTAATAGTAATTTGCGTGTGTAGTAACTGGACCCAGAATGCAGAGCAGCAATTCTGAGCAGAATTATTCAAGTAACAGCATTCTGAGCCGAGTTTCTCCGCAAGACAGCCGTGATTCCTTCAGCTGTCTGCAAGGGTGTTAGTCACAGGGTTGTGGGGCCCTGTTCGTTTCCCCTTCGGAATGTTTTCTGAAGCCTGAGAACATGTTCTCTGTCACTGTGGTAGCTGTAAAGATTAGCATCCTGTTGACGCAGTTACCTCATCAAACGGTTGGCGTATTTTTGGGTAGCGGTGCTCTGTGAGTAACTGCAGCGGCACATTGCTGAAGCCCCGAACAAGAACGTGACAGTCGCCAGCAGATCGATGGGATTAGCCTTTCACATTTGCCACGTGCTCATTATAGCGGTAGAATCCATCGATTCCTGTTAAGCACCGCCAGTCACCAGAAACATAGCGGTCGGAGAAGCGGCGTAAATGCAGGAGACATCCTCAGGAGCGCTTCCGGGGGTGTCACTGCCCCCAGCCGCGCGTGACGTCCAGGCCAAGGCTATCGTGATGGATCGTGTCGATATAGCGCCGACGCTCGATCCCCGCTGTCTGTAGCGGTGGCAGCAGGCATCGCTGCCATTGTCATTAATTCTGCTAATTTTAGCCGATCTTGGCAGAAAATGAATGTCTCATTTTTAAACTTTTAAACTTATCAAAGTGCAGTTTCTGAAACTCAAGGAGACAAAGCCCAGGGCTACATAAAGCCTCCAGCTTCACAGAAAAAACAGTGGTTAGCTCTAAGTTAACATCTAACTTTGGGAATCTTAGCATGAGTAGTGCATTAAGTGTCAGAGGGGTGTGCTCTTTCCCCATTGCCTGTTTGCTGATTGGAGGGAGTTTAGACATAAATGCTCATATTCGATCAATTTCATTGGTTGGTGAATCTCATGGTAAATTAATTACCTAATTCCAGATCCCTCTCCTATTGTAGTTTTTGTATGTTGGTAAAATTACATATAACCCTGCCTGACAAGTCCATCACAGTCTTGCATAGTAACAGGCATTAAATTTACAGGACATATAAAAGCATACTTTTGATACTATTCAGTCATTCATACCTACAATGTATGTAGATGGTCTGCATATAGTTGGTTTATATGAAAAGTTAATCTTCCAAAGATTCTGAGTGATGTGAAGGGAAGAGATTTAGGAACCTTGCGAATTATTTTTAAGCACAGTGGTCTGAGTCAGGCTCTGGTTAGGAGTATACAGCTTTTTTGGGTGGGACTGTTTTGCGCAGAATCGCAGTGGAATAATCTCATATCATTCATGATTCCAGCTCTGGGAGGCCTGCTTTCAGATCGGTGTGTGATAACTCCAGCCCTGAGCCGGCGCACGCCTTATCAGCTGTGACAGAACAACACAAAACTCCTCGCTGCCCAGACGCACATCTGAGCTGCCCCGATTAGCTCCCTGATCTGAGAGAAATGGTGTTTTATACGGTTCTGGCAGAAGCACTTGGGTGCAGAGGCTTCTCTCCGCGTTCGTTTCATCCTCAGGTGACGCTGTGCAGATACGGTGATAGCTCACCACACATGGATGTCAGTTTCCTTATCTGGTGTTATTCTTTGTCATGAATTTTTAAACGGATGTGCTTTGTGAATGAACTTTTAGAATTATGGATTTAGAATCTTTGGATATGTAGTACCTCAGTGCATAATTTTCAAAGAAAAAAGCATTAATTAAACATTAATTATGAGTGAACTTTTACTTTAAACATGTTGCATAAAACCCTGTCCTGTCTCCACGTATAATAGTGGTTGATCCATTATGGCCTCCTTGGGTGCTAACCAGCTGCTGCAAGGGGCGTATGAGGAGCCAATCGGATCTGAGAACCGATTTTTAACACTCCACGGATATGAGGCTGATGTAACTCTTACAAAATCTTGATAAAAAAGAGCCGTATGTGTGGGTGAATGCAGATCTCAGATCTAATAACTCAACGGTCAGCTCCTGCTCTCCTGTGCCTCAGAGCCGAGTCTCCAACGGGTCCAGCGAATCCGTGTAGAGATCCTGGAAAAGACAGAGGTGCGCAATGATACACACCCTTCAAAACAGCGCAGAGCAGCAGTCTGGCTCTTCAGAGAAACTGCCCACGTCATTCTTATCGGCCTGACATTTTCCCAGGCACTCGCGCCATCTGTCTCTCCGAGCAGATTCTCGGCTTGCTCTCCATATCGTTTGTGTGAGGGAAAACATTATGGTTAACCGGCTTTAAGTGGGATCTGTTGTCCCAGGATTCGGGAGGGGGGGGCCGTCCTCACATTATGACTGAAGCCCCATTATGTTGCTACTGTGTACTCAGTAGTGCAGTGTCAGTAGTGGACTGACGGAGTGGGGCATTGACAGAACAGCACACTGACAGAGCAGCGCAATGATAGAGGGGCACACTGACACTGTAGGGCACTGACAGAACAGTGCACTGACAGAGTAGTACATTGACAGAACAGTGGACTGACAGAGCTACACGCTGACAGAGTAGCGCACTGAGAGCAGCGCACTAAAACCCGAAAGGGCTCCAGACTCTTTACCCTGCACACATCTTGAGCTGTTTCATGTGGTATGGTGAGATGTAAAGGTCTGGATAGTCAGTGACACATTGATTTTCTTCCTCTGTCAAAGAAAACACAGTACCTAAATGCCAATATCGACTGGTCTGCTGTTTGTTTACCATCTCAAAATTATTAATGATATTGATGACTGTGGTTTATTAATGTGCCGACATCATACCCTTCCTAAAGCAAAAAAATGTTTAGTGTTTTTTGCCATTAATTAGTGTGTTCTTTTTGTGATTTTACATGAAATGTTTTGCTTTATAGGTTAAATACATGTTTCAGTCTGTCCTTAATTATTTAAGCACACACAATCTGCCATCCATATAGCACCAGTCTCCTGTGCCTTGAATGACATTTCTGAACAAAGCTATATTTTAAGCCCAGAACGCACACCCAGCCACACTTCTGGGTGAACCTCCTCCACACACACACACACACACAAAACACACACATACACACACATTGCCTGCACTAATATGGGTAAACCCCTGGACACGCACATAGACATACACACACACAGGCGCGCGCACAGCACATCAGTGAGGAAGCTGAATTGGAGGAGACGTGTGTTTTGTGTGACTAATCCCTGTGATGCTGTGGGTTCCCCGGGGCCCTCTGGAGCACGGTAGGTTCAGATGTGCCCTTCCACAGCTCTTTCATGTGGCTCCTCATAGGATCGCTGAATCACCAGGATTTTGTAACAAGCATCTGGAACATGTTTGCCGAATATATGCCGGATGGATTTTCAGTGCCAGACTACATCCCTTCCCCCCCCAAACCCCTCCTCCCCATGGGTCCTTATCTACCCCCTCAGCGTTCTGCCTCTGCTGTCCGTGAAACCACCGTGAATGTAATTTCTGTAAATAGAGCATCCTGAAAGGGTTAGTCAGGATGTCAAGAGCTGCAGACAGTTTATGTAAGGGCATCTAACAGGCTGTGTGATCTAATAGGCTATATTTTGTACTTTTCAGACATTTTCTTCTTTGGGTGAAAGACCGTGGTGTCAAGCTCTATGAATTCTCCTGTAGTGTTTTTAAAATTAACGCAAAAAGAATAGCTCTGACTCTTCCACTTAGTTTTTCGTGTTTTAACCCAGATCCAGGCAGTCTTTACTGAAAACATGCCATTATTGCTGACTCGGTGATTCACTCAAATTACTTACCAAACGATGAGCATATCTCCTGTGGGTTTGTACAATACTGTTCTCTGTTATTCATTTTTAGAGGAGGATCGTGTCATGGAGAAAATGTGTTTATTTTATTGCTTATTAATATAATTATTACTGACTGATGCAGTTCCCTACTTTTGTGTTATTTAACTGTGAAGATCCTTTACAATAGTGGCTGTCAAACTTGCTACTCCATGGACCCAAACATTGGATTCTTGGTGGACCTAGCCATTTCATTGCATTTTAACACTATGCAAGTCACAGCAGAGGAATAGCACTAAGATATAAATGTAATCAATATCCAAAAATATAAACTTTGTATGCTAATATGATGTTCGTGGAAATCAAATGCAACTAAGGTCAGTGGTATATGGACCATATTTTGAGAACCTTTTGCTTACAGTTTTTTTTTTTGTCTTGAATATAATTAAGAGCCTGATATTATTATAACACACATGCATTAGCCCATGGGAGAGGACCCTTTTCCCACCCTCTACAGTTTTGGGTGTCACATGTGGCCAGGCTAAAGCCAGGGGTGTTGAATAGTTAGGTGGTACACTGTGCTCTGAGTCTCCTGAGATCTGCAAGAGGAAAGCTATTTCCTGTATTTACAAAGAAATCTGTAGTTACAAGAGCTGGAAAAAAACTTTCTTCCATAACTCCTTCTGGCGTTGGAAGATGGATTGAGAAAGCACAGGTATATTGAGAAAGCAATTATTCACAGAAGACTAGCTAAATGGTCTGAATGAGAACAGAACAGACTCATTATTTGCCTCTTTAGGGACTGTAGGTAATTATGACTCTGGTCCTGTGCGATGGTTGGCATTGTTCAGGTGCACAGTGGTACTTGCCCTGCCCAGGGGAATCTCTGTGCTGATTGGCTGTTCTCTGCTGGTACACAGCACCTGGAGATCTGCGTTGAGGATGGGTAAGAGGGCAGAATGCAGCTGCAGGTTTTGGCCAGGCAGGCCGTTGAGGGGTTTACTGAGCTGGAGATAAGGCCCACTGGGATGGGAAGTTTTGGCCTGTATTTGTGTTTCTAAACATACAGTAGGCCTGAGTCTAGGATGTTTGTGTGGCTCATCCCATTGTTTAGTCTGCACGCTGACAGCAGTTAGCCCCCAGGGGGGAACGATGTTCGATGCTTAAGTATCGCCATGCTTTTGAGGTTTTTGAGAGGAAGCAAAGCAATCGTTCCTGCCACTCAGAGATGGAGGATGGTAGATGACTCTTTCCAGATAAAGTTTTCATTCATCATGAAGAGGAGTATTTTATTACCCCAGCTGCAGTCTGGAGAGACACTGCCATGCAGGAAACTGACACTCAGAGCTGTCTCTAGGGTGGCCCACTTTACCTCAGCACTCATAAAACAGGAATATTTTAGGACCTACTGTATATATCAGGAAGTACTTGTCAGCCACTGAGAAAGATCAGTTTAATGTATGTTTTCCTGAGAATCTGTGTGTTCTCAAACAAAATCTTAAATAATTAATGTGAACCCTCTTGTTCTGCTGATTCATTCTGCACAACTGAGTATTGGGTGAAGAATTTTAGCAAATTTGTGTCATTAGATGAAACAGTTCATTGGATATGCTTCATTTATTCTTGTTTATTTGTAGATATTGGTGTTATTTTTCTGGCATATTTCCTCATGTGTACAGTGCTTGGGAAAGATGAAGTACGTCAGTAACATTAACAGAGACGGAAATGACATTTTTGACACAGTTTTTGGTGTTTTCTGTTGACTTGTCATTAATACAATGCCTTTGTCTCTTTTTTGAGAAAAAGGAAATCATATTGCATACACAGCATTTAAAATCATTGAAAGTATCATCCCCATGCTTTAGCACTATGATAGCGGAGCCATGCTTTAGCACCACTGAGATAGCAGTTCCATGCACCACTGAGACAGCGGTTCCATGCTTTAGCAGATAGCAGTGGTATGCTTTAGCACTGAGATAGCGGTGCTGCTGCCCAGGGCTACCAGCGGTAAACAGCACTGCCTGGAGCTGGGAGCCTCCAGTGGGAATGCCGCACCACCAGGACAGGAGTCAACCCCCCCGCATCACAGGGCTGGCTTAGTGCCCTGACATCAGCAGAACTTTAAGGCCAGCAGCCATGTGTGAACTACCACAGCACCAAGGTTCATCAAAAACAAATGCTCAACATGTCCTGGGGTTACTGTTCTGCTGAAAATAATAACCAGGATGGTGGGTCATACTTGCCATCTATTAAAAAAACTGTAACAATAATCTGAAGAAGTGGATGTATGTGCTTAAGCAGGTTTTTGTCAGTGCAGAAATGGTCTGTGTCTATAATGAGGAGCAGGGATGGGGTAGCTGCCATGTCATATGTGAAATTGGATGGCCCAGATACTCCGGATGACAAATCACTGCTCAGCCTACAGGATTTCCTGATGAGAAGGCTGGGGAAATTGACTCTGGAGAGCTGAAATAAACCTCCCATTGGGCCAGACTGTTAAAAAAACTTGCCCAATGTGGCAAAAAGTAGAAGGAAGATGGTCTCTCCAATCTGTCTCTCAACAGAACTTTTTGTGCTTGACGGTTCTGCACTGTGGTGTGTGAGGAGTGGAAACTCCCAGGCCAGCCGTCAGCCCTTGGCAGTGTGGGTGCAGTGCGTGCTGCACTCTACCTGGTGCGGCACTGAGGACTGGGAAAAAGACTGACCTGGGGACCCAGCTGAATAACAGAACAAAAACTCATCCCCTCTTTGTCACTCACAGAAGAAAATATAGTACTTCTTTCTCTGTAGGATTAGCCTTTCTTTTGTGGCAAAGCAAACACATTTGTACAATGTGTACAACTTCAATACCCCTCCATTTTTTTTTCTAGGTTTTTTTCTTCTCATATTCAGCCACTCACAGCTAGCTAGATGTTAGGGCCTTTTTACCCTTCCAAGGGTATGAACTAATGTTGGTATGTACAGCTGCATTATCTGACTGTTGTCAACAAACATTTCTATTTGCGTAGCATGGCTATCTATCTACTTTAATTAATGACCTTTTGCACATGACAGGCTTTAGTCTCAAAATGCATAATTATATGTTATAATTATAATAATAATAGAATCTAATCAGATAGTTGACCTTAGCTGCCTTGATAGGGAAATCAACACCATTTCAGCCTCAAGGATTACAACCAGTGCACGACACTGTCTAAGGTAATCAATTTCCCTTTATGCATTAAAATGCTTTAGGGTTCAAGTGGCATTACGATTTATATGTAAATGTATAAGTAGTTTGTCGCTTGTGTTGGTATCTGATTTGACAGTTGACCTCAACTGCTTTAAAACTGAACTCGACACCATTTCAGCCTGAAGAATTCCAGTCACATTCTCTCAGCGATGTCCCACATGCTGCACTGTGACCATATCCACATGTCTTACAGTCTAACGGATGGCAGTTTCCTTTGATAGCGTGTTGATGTTTGCTGTGTGTAACTGACCCATTTTGAGCTTTGTATTTTTTTGGAACCAGGCTGTGTCCTGTGTAGGAAAAGTACTATCTAAAAATAAAAATGGAATGGAATTGATTCCCCTAATTATCCTCTTGGCATGGACTAACAGAAAGCTTGGAAAATATCTAGCCAAGTAAATGAATGAAGCATAACTGAAAATGAATGAATACATAAATCTGGCTAAAACACAGCACGCACACTCACTCACCTGGCTAGCAGTTTAAACGCATTTTGCTAATTATCTTCATCTGTCTCTGAATGAAGAATTTGTCCTGAATATCACATCTGCCCCACATAATTCAACTTAATATATGTACAGCTATAATATTCTAATTGAATTATATATAATTTTTTTTAGTTCAGAAAGCCTAAGTACAATGCTCCCCACTACAGCACAGCGGGGTGGCACAGCACCCCCCCCCCCACAGCACAGCAGTTCAGTTCCATTTGCTCAGGAAATATTTATTCATGTGAATAAAAATTCCAGTGCAGATTACTGTAAAATATTTTTTTTTTCTCATATTGAAAATATGTGAATTGATTTTGGACATTTTTAACTCTACTTAGGAAAGACAAATATTAATATGGACTAAGCGTTCCTCAGCTGAAGGGAGGGGGGTGGGTGGGGTCACATGACACTTGAATCTTGAAAGCAGCAGCTTTTTACTTCAGGATCTCAGGCCAAAATGAGAAAAACCTGAGGGTTATTTTTAGAACCCCTCCCGAGCATGAAAGTGTGTGGGCTCTGTTTTCATTTCAGATGAGTTCAAGCTGCTCTCTGGAAACATCTCGGATTTTTCCTCTTTCCGTTCCATGTGAGTCCAAGCAGGTGACTGTGCTGAGCACAAGGACAGTGTAGCCCTCCATACATCCTGAAGGGCAGAGGGTCACCCTAGGAAACACACCGACTGCTCTGCTGTTTCTGCAGTAAAGAGCTCCAGCTCAACAAACGTCACAGATCTGCGCAGTTGGCTGCATTAATTCTGCCAATCCGTAGAGCCCAGACGGATGCACTGCTGCAAAGCACAACATGGTTAGAAGTTTAAAAAGCGTGATTAAAAGTATTGCCTGTAGCTTGTGTTGCTGCACACTATAATGTTAGCTCTGTAATGTCCGCAGATACGCTTACATGAACCTCCAGTTTACCTGGGCTGCTGTTACACACATTGGAACATGATTGTAAATGTTGGTTTAGTCATTTGCTAAAAAAACAAACAGCATCTGGCAAGTATTTTTTTTTTTTTTTGCCTGAAATTGTCTGAAGATAAAAAGCACTGGCATTTCTTTGAAAATCAGCGAAATGGATACATGTTGATTAGATTGGGGGTAATTTCTTCAGCATTCACATTTTCAGGTAGGCTGCACAAGCAGTGTAATATCAGTGCAGTCATTTCAGCAAACTCCCTTTTTTTGTTACCATATTTTAACCATGAGAATAGATCTGGAAAACGACTCTCAGAAGAAAACAGACAGTGGCATCTGTTCAGTCTCAGGTTGCCTCTGCAAACCCAAACTGACAGGCCTGACACAGGCTACCCAGTTTTGGCCTGCATGTGAAAACCCAAGACGACTCAAATAATCTGTTAAAAACATGAAATCATTCCTGTAAATTCAGTAGATTTGTCTTATTTTATTATTATACTGCTAAGATCATTCAATTACACAGAAAGCTACATTTTCGTGGTGTAAAATAAATTGCGGTCAGTGAAATGAATTTAAATTGATTTATTCTTCTAGATCCTTCCATGCTGGCAGTTTTTGTGTGGGTGTTTCAGCGGTATCACAGAACTGGTGTTGTTTTTCGGTCTCTTGTTAAGAAACTGGCAGGTCAAGGCCAGTTAAATTTTGTGTGAAGGACTATATATGGCACAGTGGGTGCATTTTGGAGCTCTGGATAGTCTGCACTGTACCTTACTGAGAAATATAAAGTAATATGCAAATCTCAGGATCTGTGTTGGATTTGTTACTGAGATATGATGGGTTGACACTGCTACAAGATCCCACCAGTTCTCAGCAGTTGATAGCAATAAAATGCAGCCTATAATTGGCATTGAGTTTACTGACATAATTTTTCCCATAATTCCTAGGATCCATAGCGTTTTTCTCTCTAAGCACGGCACGCCCTCACATGGGAATAGCTTGGATCAGCCCCCGTGGGAGGGAGCACGCAGAAACAGCCATGATAGAAGACGATTTCTTCCCACTTCATTTCGGGAGGAAATTGTAACAGATGGTAATGTGCCATTATGCTGAACCCTTGCTTAGAAACAGACACCATAAACGAGGCTAGAGACGCAGGGACCCTGCGAGGATGAGGAGATGAACTGTTTTCTTCCTCACGTCATTTATTTTTATGCTCGACGAAAGTCTCTGAGGCTTTTTGTTTATCGTCTCCGTCCTGGCAGAGGCAGTTCGGTAGGTATTTATTTGTTCAAAAACAACAAAAAAAAAAAGCAGCCCTCCGGGGTTTATGGACCTGAGAAAATACTGCATCTCCTGATCGTCCTGATTGTTTGTCTGTGTCTGATGTCTACATGTTGTGTGATTTCTCTGAGGGCGGGTTGTTTCACTGATCTTAATGAGTGCAGGAGCCATCTGCCGTGTGTATGAGACTTGGGCTGGAGGACATGTTCTCATGTATCTCTGCACTGGGATATGGGCCTTCAGCAGCGTTACAGATGGGCGTATTAAGCACCGGGGGTGTCTTTTCTGCACACTCCTCCTCTGAAGCCATGGTATTCCTTTGTAAATGCGGAAGTTTTCTCTGTGTTTAAAGTGGTTCGATGGGGCTGCTGGGCGGTTCATGCGGTGTATGTTCGCCGTCATGGTGCAGCTGTGAGTTTGCCAGCTGGCTGTCTGAGTCGCTGTCACACCTGTAACAGGTATGGCCGGAGGTCTGCGCTGATGAGGTGGTTGCTGCATCAGTTGGAGTGAGGAAAGATATCGGGTGAATGGGGTGAAAACCTTCATATCATTGCTCCTGAAGGTCCCCCCCCTCCCCAGAGAAACACAGGTGTTTTTTGTGTTTGTAGTTCTTTCCCACTTACCACCCAGTGTGCCTGCAAAGTATTTCTGGCATGGGAGACAAGGCATTTTTATTGGTTCATGCAAGTTAGTGGTTGACAGAAAGAGGGAGTCCCATTCTCTTACAGGGCCCATGAGTCTCTGTGGTCCTTAAGATACTGTAGAATGGGTCCTTCTGTGATCTGCTATGTGTGTGTCCGCCTGTCTGACATTGACTGACTGAGTGACTAACTGAGTGACTCTGAGTAACTGACTGACAGAGTGACTCTGAATGACTGACTGACTGACTCTGTCTGTGTGACTCTGAGTGACTCTGAATGACTGACTGACTGACTCTGTCTGTGTGACTCTGAGTGACTGACCAACTCTGTGTGACTCTGAGTGACTGACTGACTGATAGAGTGACTCTGAATGACTGACTGACTCTGCCTGTGTGACTCCGAGTGGCTGACTGACTGACTGAGTGACTCTGTGTATTCCCACCCAGCTGAAGAACCTGAGCCTGGAGGAGCTGCAGATGCGTCTGAGTGCCCTGGACCCCATGATGGAGCGCGAGATCGAGGAGCTGAGGCAGCGCTACACCGCCAAGAGGCAGCCCATCCTGGACGCCATGGACGCTAAGAAGCGCCGGCAGCAGAATTTCTGATGGGGACGCCGTTTCCCCACCTTGGGACTGCAGATTGCAGGGGCCTGGCCATGGGAGGAGGGGCTTCCCCAAGAAACCACTCCCACCAGCACTCTCACCAGCACCTTTCTCTGTGTACTCTCCAATCACACAGGCCCTGTCTGCCAACAAAAGAGATGCTCAATGGTGTCCTATCCTGACCCCTCCCCCGCACACGCCCTGCTCCACGGTCACAGTCACAACATTCCACTTTTTTTTTTTTTTTTCCAGAGGGTTCCTCTTCTTGAAAAGAGCGCCTCTTAGACCAAACTCCACTAATGCAGCTCCAGTTTGGAGGCCGCTCCCAAACGTGACTCATTCTCAAACCTGCTACACTCAGGCGTCCAGCACAGAGAGTCAGAGGTCTGTCAGAGCACAGGGCATCAACCGTTAGCCAAGTTTAAAATATCAAAATGTAAAGGGGTGGCTCTTCTTGTCAGCTCATCTCCCTGACCACACCCACTGGCCCTCACACATGCCACTCATCCCTGGCCCCGCCCCCAACACCCTCCTCTGTAATCTGCTGCCAGTCTCCTGCAATCTGATGGACAATGTGGAATATAACAAAAAATACTGGGTTATAATGATGCTAATATACTTAAATATTATTTAAAAGAGGAATATAGAGTATGAAGGGTTATTTAGGGGGGCATGTGCCCCTGATATTCATCTACTTGTCTTTGTTTTGTATAATTTTATCCTCTGTACTCTTTCACTGTTTTATTTGGTGTGAAAGTTTGGGGCCCCAGAATGTTTGAAACCAAAGAGACGTAGCGCGGGAGAATCTGCTGTTATAGAGCTGATAGAAGAATCTAGGTGCCTTAAATAAGGTTTGAAGTCCAGGCAATGTTTGCTTTATAAACATAATATTTAAAGGGATAGTACCCTTTTTGAGTAGGAAGCTACTGGGATGTGGAATGTTACATTTTAGATATGGGGTGGGGGTTATAACTTAATTTCTGACTTATGAGTACCTTTGAGGGACCATGTGAAATATGAATAATGATGACTCGAGATGTTTCAAGCGCTGTTCTGAAATGCCGTATTTGGTTGTTTATATGAGTTTATTAATAAACTGTTATTTACATTTTCAGAAAGGCATGCAATCTCTGCTATGTCACATTTGCTTTATGAATCATTTTTATGTGTTTGATTCTTTTCGCCCGTTTCTGCTCGGTCTGTTGACAGCCGGTTCTTTGTTTTGTCAAAAACATCTTCCCTGACTCCATTCTGTCTTCCTACTGTTCCGTCACTTCATCTGAGAAAAGTCTTTTTTTATGTTTTCCTTTTACTGTGATTACCATTTGAAGTTTTTCCAGCACCTTTGTTGTACATACTATATATATATATATAAATTGGTTATAGTTGGGCAGACTGAAATTTACAATTCAGTTACAGTTGACATTATTTTGGTGAAAACAGAACAGTTATAAAATGTGACAATCACATCTCTCTGACTATTGAGAACAACTTAAATTCTGCATCACTCCATATTACTGAATATGTTCTTGCAGAGACGTCATTAACCCATTGCCCCATTCCCTGGTTTTAAATCTGAACTAATCAGATGTCTCTAAAGGTCAAAGTTCAAAGAGTTTACATGATGTGACACTTATAGGGTACATTATAAATGTGGGAACTGCGAAGTGGTTTCTTTGAAGATGTACCTACCATATACAGTCTGTGCAAAATGTCTAGATGTAAAAGAGGCAGATGTGGAAAAAAATCTATAAAGCAAAAATGAAAGTAATAGTTTCTAAATGTCAAATAATTTAATATACAGAGCAGTAAACGGTAAAAAAACAAAATCGAATTGAAATTCAGTGTAACCACCTTTTGCTTTTAAAACTGAATGAATTCTCTTGGATGCACTGTTGTGCAGTTTTATAAGAAAATAATATATCATATTATAATCATATAAGATGGTAGGTTGTTCTAAGCATCTTGGGAAACTTGCCTCCTCTTCTCTGGGCTTTGGCTGTTCCGTTTGCTTCTGTCTCTCCAGGTAATTCTGGACACCCTTGATCATGCTGAGGTCAGGGCTCTGTGGAGGCCATACCATCTACAGCAGAACTCCTTTTCTTTTCACTGAAAATAGTGCTTTATGACCTTAGCCATGTGTTTGGGGTCATTGTCCTGCTGCATGAATGAAGTTTGGACCAATCAGATGCCTCCCTAATGGTATTGTATTGAGGATTCCATTAATTGATCAACTCCATTTGCAGAATGCAGCCCCAAACCTGCAGGGAATCTCCACTGTACTTACTGTTGCCTACAGACACTCATCCATCTATGGTGAAACTACTTCCTGTTTTAGCCAAAAATGCCCCATTTTGGCTCATCAGTCCAGAGCTCCTGCTACTGTTGTTAAGAACCCCAAGCCTTGTGTTTTCATGAGTCTCTTGGCTTTGTTTCCTTCTTAGAGAAATGGCCTTTTGGGAGCTACTCTTCCCTGAAGACCGCTTTTGACATGACTTCTCCAGACTGTAGAAGGATTTACTCAGGTTCCTGTGGTTTCTGAGTTCAGAGCTGATGGCACAAGAGACAACAGTTTGATGTATCTCTCCTGTGCTTCACTCAGCTTCTATGGCTGACAATGGTGTTTCTGGTCCTCAACTGTTCCTATTTCTTTGTGCTTCTTCAAAGGACCTTGGACAGCAGATCCACAACGCAAACTGTATGTTGTGAGATTTCTGCTTGGGAGACACCTTCCCCTTGCCTGTCATGGTGTCACATCTGCCACACCCTCAAGTTTTAGTTTGGTTATCATTCACCAGTCTGATTCCTCCAACAGCTGTTTCTGATGCAGTTAATCAGTTTGATTCTATCATTGTGTAGTTGATCATTTGCATCCATTTGTTGTCTTTGGTTAATCATTCACTGGGCCATATACCAACAAAGTAATCAAAATGTTATCTGAAGAGTGGTATGTTGCCTAATTTGTTACTCTCTTTAATAAAATACAAAAAATTATTTGCTAACATTTAGTTTTTTTAAGAAAAGTTTGTTAATCTAAAATTTGCCCTTTTTACTGACACAGTGATGCAGATGACAAAAAGTGAAAATCTGGGGCAAAATTTATATTAAAATGTTTTAAAATTTAAATTAAAATATGGTGCTTTTGCAAAGTACTGTAATCTAATTTAGTCTGCTTTGAACAAATAGAGAAAACTGGTGAAACTCACCCAGACTGGGTAATGCTAAGGGTGCAAGACTGTAAGGAGGTTCAGATAGCTGCATTCTCAGGTCTGAATCCCAGCCAATGAATGGCAATAAAAACAAACATGGTTCTGCTAAACTTCCATTAAACTCACCTGTGGTGCAAACACAGACTCCCCCATGCCTTCCACATGCGAGCTGAAACAGAGTGACTTCTCTTCAGTGAGACGCATGATGGAGATGTATGTGATGTGGACTGAGATCAGCCATCTTCACCACAGTGATGTATTTCTCTCCTAGTGTAACACTGGAGGGACATAAACATCTGCACTGCTTTGGAGTTGTCATCCTCACTTTGTCATAAATGGTTGTAGTGATATACAGGATAGTGATGCATTACTGCATTACTGCAAACGCCTCTGCACACACTTTTCTCTTTCACAGTTTGGATGGCACATGATCTTCAGCATTTCTTAAGCTGCTGTTGTATAATGTATATGTATGTATAATGTTATGTTTAAAGATACCACATTATGTAGTGGTGTAGTCATACCTGAGGAGATGACTACACTGAAACTCCAAAGCCTATATGTATGATTGGTAATAAGGCTAATAGGTGGGCATACTGTAACCCCAAAGCCAGTATGTATGACTGGTAATAAGGCTAATAGGTTGGCATGCTGCTGTATCTCCAAGGCCAATATGACTCCTTCCCACGGCCTGTATTTTTAACTTGTGTTATTAGGGCTCATAACATCGTTTAATTGGTTAGACTGTATCCAATCATGGCTGCAGCACCCCCAGGGCAGAAGCACCACCCCCATCAGCGAATCAGCGCTGGAGCGGCTGGAGCAGTGAAATTCCTGGAGTCTGGAGAGGAACACCGCAACGGCAATAACACCACAGATCTGTCACGCAAATCTACGACATTATATCTGAGATCCATTTAAATACCCATGCACGGTTGTGCATGTCTGTGTAAAATAAATTGGGCCTTGTTTTAGCAGTGATTTGTATAAATTGTACAGACTACAGAGAATTAAGGCGTGTCCAGATGAAGTCTGCACATTTGCTCCATATGAGGTAGTGCCAAAGGAAGCGGGGTTGATAAATGAGGTTTGGGTGAATGAATAAATTACCTTTTCCCTTATAAGCCACTGTTTGAATACCATGTCAAACCACTTTAAATTCTGACCTGTCTGGAGAAGAGTGACATAAACATCTCCCTCACCTCTGCAAACCTTAGAGGGAAGAGCCCCATAACCAAACATTTGTTCAGAATAACATATACTTAAGCAACTGAGTTTACCTTTCCATTTTCTTCCTAATGTAGCTGTGAAACATTATTTCAATTGATATCCTATAAACTTAATATGTGACCCATATTGACGTCTTTCGGATGTCTGCATTTGTGTGTTGAACGGGTAATCCTATGCGTTAATAGAGACTGGGGGGTATATCAGCACTGACAACATTACACTAACACCCAACTGACATCTGGCTGAGAGAAGCCAGTGTCCCATCTCATTCTGTTCCTCCAGGAACCTACATGCCCCCTGGAGGGCGCTGTCCAAAACCTCACATCATTGTGAGTGTTTCAATGCTCATGATAAGGAAGCTTTCAACTTGAGATCACCTCATCCATGTCTGCACATTATAATTGATTCTGTAAGTTGCTATAAAGGTTAAAATATGTATAAGTGTATAATTTACAGTGGTAATAAGAACATACAATTTTTCACCTGCTCCCCATCTGATTTTAAACTCAGATGAAAGAGACCTGAGCAGATCTGGCAATCCTCAATCTTGGTAAACGTTCCTTAAATCCATATTTTGCAAAGGTCTTTTAAAAATCTTTGATATTTGGTAGTTTTCAGTGGTGTCAATCATTAATATAAGGGCAGTGTGAAACCAAGGCTTACTTGCTTGGAACTGTACTTAGTGAAGAAATACAGAAGACCTGTAAAACAGATAATATATTTAATAAATGATACCTATACGGCAGTCAATGTCTTTATTCATTTTTTTTAATAGCTGTACCCAACCAGCTAGCAAAATAACCATATTATTGTAAAGTTATTATGCACATTTTTAGCTAATTTTACCATAGATCCAGTGTTACTACAGTACTACTAGCTAATGTTACTGATCAATGTAATCAATATGCACACTTCTCACTAATGTTACTTGAAAGTCATTATGTACACTTCTAGCTAATGTTATTGTATTACTAGCAAACAGTTCATGTTTTTCCTGATTTTACAATTAAAACAAGCTACCTTGTAGTCATGATGGGTATTTCTCAAATGAGAGATATAGCATATAGTCTTAATTTACAATTTAAATAAATCATGTTTGTACATTTGTATGTGTTCTTTGGTTGTTTTAGTTTGCTAAAATATTGATGAAATGTCAGCTTTCCTCGAATTAGAGTACATACAGAGCCCTCAATAATGTTTGGGACAAAGTCAAATTTCTTCTTGATTTGGCTCTGTACTCCACAATATTAGACCGATAATCAAACAATTCACATGCAGTTAAAGTGCAGAGGGTATTTTCTAAATACGTTTTAGCTCCCCGTTTATAAATTACAGCACTTTTTTAGCTCCCAAACCCCCCTGGCACGACACCATAATGTTTAGCTTCACAGGTGTTTATGATTAGTCAGGTGTGTTCAATTGCTTCCATATTGCAGGCATTTTATCAACATGAGGATCAGAGATATGCCAATGAAAATGTGGGAGGCCATTATCAAGCTGAGAAACAAGAAAAGCAGCCAGACATAGGCCAAAGATTTAGCAAAATAAAATGTTGGGAACATCATCAAGAACAGAGAGAACACTAGCGAGCTCAGTAATTGAAAAGGGCCTGTTAGGCTAAGGAGGAACTCTATAGTTTATACCCGAAGAATTCTCACCATAATGAAGTCTTCATTAACAGAACTAGAGAGGCCACACTGATACAAACCATCATTTGGTCACAGAAACAGGATGGCCAGGTTATAGTTTCCTAAGAAGTACCTAAAAGAGCCTGCAGAATTCTGGAAAAAAAGGTCTTGATGAGACCAAGAGCCACCTATATCAGAGAGATGGAAAGAGCAAAGTGTAGAGGCCAAAGGAAGCCCAAGATCCATAGCATGCCAGCTCATCTGAAACATGGTGGTGAGGATGTTATGGCCTGGGCCTATATGGCTGCCACAGGTACTGGCTCACTTGTCTTCATTGATGATGTAACTGCTGATAGCAGCAGCTGAATGAGTTCTGAAGCATACAGAGACATCTTATCTGCGTACGCTCACTGGACAGAATTAATATCTGCTCCAAACTCATTGAACAGAACTTTGTCCTACAGCATGGTCACAAACACAGGGGGAGCTCACAGCACAGAGCTCCTGCAGCAGGAGTGGGGGTCACAGCACAGGGCTCCTGGAGCAGGAGTGGGGGTTATAGCACAGGGCTCCTGGAGCAGGAGTGGGGGTTATAGCACAGGGCTCCTGGAGCAGGAGTGGGGGTTATAGCACAGGGCTCCTGCAGCAGGAGTGGGGGTTATAGCACAGGACTCTTGGAGCAGGAGTGGGGGTTATAGCACAGAGCTCCTGCAGCAGGAGTGGGGGTTATAGCACAGGACTCTTGGAGCAGGAGTGGGGGTTATAGCACAGAGCTCCTGGAGCAGGAGTGGGGGTCACAGCACAGGGCTCCTGGAGCAGGAGTGGGGGTTATAGCACAGGGCTCCTGGAGCAGGAGTGGGGGTTATAGCACAGGGCTCCTGGAGCAGGAGTGGGGGTTATAGCACAGGGCTCTTGGAGCAGGAGTGGGGGTTATAGCACAGGGCTCCTGGAGCAGGAGTGGGGCTTACAGCACAGGGCTCCTGGAGCAGGAGTGGGGGTTATAGCACAGGGCTCCTGGAGCAGGAGTGGGGGTTATAGCACAGGGCTCCTGGATCAGGAGTGGGGGTTATAGCACAGGGCTCCTGCAGCAGGAGTGGGGGTCACAGCACAGGGCTCCTGCAGCAGGAGTGGGGGTTATAGCACAGGGCTCCTGCAGCAGGAGTGGGGCTTACAGCATAGGGCTCCTACAGCAGGAGTGGGGGTTATAGCATAGGGCTCCTACAGCAGGAGTGGGGGTTATAGCACAGGGCTCCTGCAGCAGGAGTGGGGCTTACAGCATAGGGCTCCTACAGCAGGAGTGGGGGTTATAGCACAGGGCTCCTGGATCAGAAGCTCAAACCCCACTGACTCCACCATCACGTCACTATACTAAGGCAACAGTGACATTTTTCAATGTTTTGGAGCAAACTCCCAGAGTTATGTAATCAGATTTTGTTGATTAATAATGAAACCAATTCAGTGAAGGATTGGGTAGGTGTTGAATCTGAAAGCCTCTTGGAACTCATGTCAGTGACTGCGCTGTACGCCCAAACTCTTTAAACAATCGAGCGGGGAGGAGAGGACGCTGGCAGATTGATCGGATCCGTCTCCCACTGAGGCAGATGAATAGTGACACCGCACACATAAAACAGCACAGAACGTGTGTCAAAGACAGGAGCAAAAGCTGTCCCTTCGGCATCAGATATGCAATCTCAATGTTAAACAAACTAGCCGGTGAACAAGACCCCAACAACATCATAATATAGACTGTGTTCCACTCCAAATGAATACACTCCCTTCACTTCTTCACTCCAATCGGGTTAGCCCATGACAGATGAGGGAGCCATTCGGAGGGAGAGCAAGGGGAGGAACTTAGAGTAGGGGGTGTGGCCTCGTTCTTCTTTACCACTTTGCTATTTTGTGAAAATACTACAGCCTTCTAATCAAAAGGCTTTTTTTATGATCAGAACAAACTTCTTAAAATTACATATTCTGAGACAACATAAATATGTTACTTCCACCCAAATGAAGCCATATAGTCTAGGCTACACATGTAACCTGAAGCTCTCATTGTATTTTCTGTTGACAAACTAGGTTTCCCCTACCAAGGCGGTCAATGGGACATGACAAGTTATTCTCAGATTTTGTAACTTTCCTCACCAGATCTATCTCGGTCCATTACACTGAATTAAGCAATTCATAAATGTACTTGTACTGAGTCCCCCAAGGCTCTGTTCTTGGCCCACTTCTCTTCACTCTTTATACCCGTTCTCTTGGACCTGTCATCTCTGCCCATGGCTTGTCCTACCATTGTTATGCTGCTGACACCCAACTCGTTCTCTCATTCTCTCCCTCTGACTCACAGGTCTCTGCTCAGATCTCAGCTTGTTTCCGGGATATTCAGAGCTGGATCGCCTCCCACCACCTTAAGCTCAACCCAGACAAGTCAGAGCTCCTCTTCTTTCCGGCCCCATCCTCTCCATCACTGGACCTCTCTATCTCCCTGGGTGACACTATCCTGTCACTGTCATCCTGCGCCAAGAACCTCAGAGTGGTGTTTGACAACAAACTGATCCTCTCCGAGAACATCACAGCGGTGAGCCGGGCGTGCAGATTTTTCCTGTAAAACGTCAGGAGAATCCGCCCTTTTCTCACCACCTACTCCACGCAGCTGCTAGCCCAAGCGATGGTACTCTCTCGCCTGGACTACTGCAACTCCCTCCTTGCTTGCCTTCCAGCATCTTCCACCAGACCTTGCAGCCCATCCAGAACGCTGCTGCTCGTCTGGTCTTCAACCTTCCCCAGACTGAAGACTCACCTTTTCAGGATGCACCCCTCTCCTTCTCTCCCTAGCTCCCCCATTTAGCCATAGTTTTACTTGTAGGAACCAAATCTTAAGAATTGTTGTTGACATTACTAATTGTTTCTTGTATTGTCTCTTAAACAGGTCATCCATTGGGTTTAGTCCATGTTAACCCTTCTGGCACTTGAGACTTTTACCCTCACTAGCACTTCAACACCCTTGTCCCGAAAGAAATGCACTTTGTGTTGTAAGTCACTCTGGAAAAGAGCATCTGCTAAATGCCTATCATGTAAGTTCATGTAATGTACTTGTTCTAACACTGTTATTTATATTACTCTCCCTGCCATGATCCAAAACTATATTTTCCATGATCTTAGAATCAGTTGTTTTTAGCTGCTTTTAACTGTGATAATGTCACATGATGCCATGAATTTGCCTTTTTTGCTGACATCACAGAATATTATTTGTGTGTTAATTTAAAATGATTATTAAATAAAATAATAATAATAATAATAATAATAATAATAATAATAATAATAATAATAATAACAATAATAATAATGTTTGTTAAGAAACCGCATACAGTACCAGTCAAAATTTTGGACACACCTACTGAAAACTATATATGTCTCTTTCTTTTAGCCATTTTCACCAAAAGGGTTATGTTAAAATAACAGAACTTTGTTTCTTACATAAATATAAGTACTCAAGTTTATCTCCATGCAAACATTTTTCAGAAGTGAAAGTTTTTATTGGGAAAAAAATTGGGTCTTTTGAGCCAGTACCTCAGTTTTGTGGTTTTGCTTTAAATATCACAAAAATGTTACAGGTAGAAAATATTAACAGAGTAATTGCAAAGTGATTGCAGGTACCACAAGTACTACACATTATCCTGAAAACCTTCTTTCTCAATTTAAACACCTGAGATAATCATTTACGTCGTGGACCTATTTGATAGAAACCTTTCGCTTTTTGTTGTAATTATCAATAATTTGTCAAGAAAAGCAGAATTTTGCAAAGAGAAACATCAATCCATACTTTCTATGAGAAATGATGGCCAATCAGTCCGGAAAATCACAAAAACTCTGAAAGTTTCTTCAAGTGCAGAGGCCAAAGCCATCAAACGCTAAATGGAACTAGCAGGAAGACCACGCATTACCTCTGCTGCAAATGAAAAGTATATTAGAGTCATTAGCCTAAGAAACCGGCAGTTACCAGCACCGCAAATGAATGCTTCACAGACCTCCAGCAGGAAGTGAATCTCAACATCATCTGTCCAGAGGAGACCAGGTCTTTACGGAAGAATTGCTGCAAAGAAACTTCTTCTGTGGGATGTGAAAAAAGAAGAAAAGATTGGCAAAAGGTTTGGGCAAAAGATCACCAGTGGACAGGAGAACAATGAAAATCTTTGGTCAGGCGTGTCCAAATTAGAATTTTTTGGCTCAAACCGTCGTGTTTTTGTGAGATGCAGAGAAGGTGGACGGATGATGCCAGCATGTGTGGTGCCCGCTGTGAAGCATGGGGGGGCGGTGTAATGTTGTGGGGGTGTTTTTGCTGGTGATGCTGTAGGAGATTTATATATAATTGAAGCCACACAACGCCAGCATGGCTACCACAGCATTTTTCAGCGACACACCATCCCGTAAGGTCAGTGCCTAGCTGGACCCTAATTTATTTTTCAACTAGATAACGACCCAAATCACACCTCCAGGTTGTGTTACAGTTATCTTGTAAACAAGGATAGAAATGGAGTGCTGCAACAGATGACTTGGCCCCCACAAGCCCCCAACCTAAACCCTAAAGATCTAGTTTAGGAAAAGTAACACTAAGGCAGACAACTTGGCCCAGAACTTGTGGGAAGTCCTTCAGGACTGCTGGAGAAGCATTCCAGGTGGCTACCTCTGAAAGCTGGTTGAAAGAATGCCAGGAGACTGCAACACTGTCATCAAAGCAAAAGGGGGCCATTTTGAAGAGACTAAAACTTAAGATAATTTTGACTTGTTGAACACTTTTCTTGGTCGCAACAATATTTGATTTGTATTACTTCATTGCTTCGAGGCCTTCTTGCAACTGTAAGTCCAATAACATAGCTAAAATAGAGAAAATGCATGTGTGTCCAAACTTTTGACAGCTACTGTATTTCTTTTTCATGCTGTAAGTTCCTGTTTTCATAAGACTTACTAATTTACTTGGGCAGATCATTAGCATAATGCAATTTTTGGGTGCTAAGGGGACAGAGGGAGTAGGGTGTGAACATCACCTCACAGATTTAATAAAGTTCCTCTGCTCTGTGTTGATGGCCGTTTTGTGTGAATTGGATATTCAAGGTGTCATCAACCCACTATCTGGCCTCGGTCATTTGCCCACAATTCAGTGCTGGCGTGTTGCGTTTAAATGTCAGTGTGACTGGGTAGGTGGTGTCTTCTTGTCTTTGTATTTGGAGAGGAGACCCACGAGTTTCGCTATTGTAATAAATATATCTTTCTTCACCAAAACAAGATTTTTTGCATCAGCTCACGAAGCTAAAAGGACCATATTTCCAAAGGATTTTTTCTTTTCTTCTACAGTCTTATTTGTATAGCCCCTTTTGTACAACTACTTTATCTCAGACTGCTTTAAATACGAGTGAAGACAACTAATAAATTGTAAGTAAATAAATGTTGCCTAATAAATCAACTAAAAAATAATAAATAATGACGGTAAAGGTACAAAAGATAGCATAAAATAAATAAAACCAAACATGAATAAAGCAGCAGTCAGACATTCTGGCTGCATTTGCTATTACCGTTGGATTGTTAAATGACTGTTATAAAAATAGGTGCGTGTTCTACAGCAAAATTCCATTTCATGTTTTAGAGATTCATGAAGCCAAGGGTAAGCATTAATCAAAAATGTCAATATTTGCGAAATAACTACATAGCGATGACAGTTTACAAAACACTTGGATATGACAGCTCTGTCTCCATCGGTTTTTGTGAGTTCAAACATGCTGAAAAAGTCATCGCCGAAACATCTTTTACAACCTATTTTTGGGCTGCTATTTAGAATACATCAGTCCACGTGATAATTGACTATTAAGCGGGTGTAATCCATTTCCTTTGATTCTATAACCATTACATGACTATCACCACCAGCAACACCGCGTTTTAATATAAGGGCATGCGTGCTCACCAGCTCAGGCCTTC
The DNA here is from genome assembly GCA_022829145.1 of Albula goreensis. Classification (NCBI taxonomy): domain Eukaryota; kingdom Metazoa; phylum Chordata; class Actinopteri; order Albuliformes; family Albulidae; genus Albula; species Albula goreensis. The sequence continues at coordinate 5,874,081 of CM040750.1, read as the reverse complement.
ATAAACTTTACTAATTTTGTTCCTTTTAATATTTGCTTGTTGTAATTCGTAATTCGTAACTTTCACCAAAGCGTCGCCATGCATCACCGCAACAATGGGTCATTTTTATTGACTCCATTGGAGAAATGAAAAACAAGGGTTCGGGGGAATTCAAATCCTACCTCCACTCACTTAAAATATGATGGAATTTTTGGGATTGAAACCTCCTATCAAGAGCGAGTGAGCATTAAGACGCAAGGTGTTGGGCCATCCTACTGACATCCAGTCACATCCTGCAAGTAAGACCCCACTAGCCGCTATCAAAACGGTTGACTGTAGAGTGTCACGAACGATCTGATGCGTTAGTAATGCACTGAATTATTGACACAATAAAGGAGGCAAAAGGCGCTGCCGCAGGCCTACGCTTGTCACGAGTGAAGGCACATAGCGCAACAGGCGGGATTATGGGGGTGTGTATTACCTAAATCAACGGGCAATGAATTTAGCCTCTTTCAGGTGTTTAAGTGCTGTCATAGGTGGTCAGTTTTTCGCAGTACAGCAAAGTACACTGTGTGTTTAATTATCAGCTTCACATAAAATGACTAAGCCTGTATTTTGAAACACTTATCGGGTTTTGTCCCTTTCATAAGTCCTGCTGAAGAGCAGTTCGTATCGCGGAGTGCTTATCACCGTTTGTGCGTTGATTTTAGCTCATTTCACTATTTTCAGGTGCTTTTTTTACCATTGATACGTGCGCCCCGCAAGCAAAGTTGTCATGGAAAAGGCAAACGTTTAAGCTGACAAGAAAGAAAAAATGAGCATGCACAAAACGTAGCCTATGCTCACATCTGACCACCACTGTCATCACTCGTAGCGTGGCTATTTGTAGCTTGCACTTGGTCACAGTTATTTGCAGTTTTTCATTTCACTGTTCATAAAAGACATCAGACATCTCACCCTCCTCGCATTGTATTAGTCTGCAGTAGATACATTTCTGTTTTGATGAAAGGGATTGTAGACTTAAAGTAGCGGCAGCAGTGAGGCGTTTATACAGAATGTCAGCGACAAAAGAATATTTCTGCTAGCAGTTTTTCAGTCTTACACATTGTGTGTGTGTGTCATGTTCTGATACTCATTTGATTACATGTATTATGCTACAAAACACATTAGTTTAAACAAACAGACGACCCTTTCTAACCTGATCTATAGCGTCTAATTGCTGTTGACACGCATTATATTTCCTTTCCACAACTGAGTCTCACTGCTGAAATGTTAGAAGGGTCATTTTCCGCCTTTCACTACCTGCAAGATGGTCACCAAGATTATACCGGTAAGGTTGACTACTAACGCTGGCAGTCTTTGTGCGGGCGAGTATGTACGGAGTTTCAGCTGAGGAGACGGAAACCGATCATCTCTGTGTCTCTATCAGTCTCCCTTACCCCACCCTGCACCCTGCAAGCGCTGAAGGGGATCTGAACAGGAGGTGCTATTTTCCACTGAACCATATGCAAATTAAAGAGAATTTACATCTTAACTCAGAACATCTGGTAGCGCAACTGAGAGGTCTTATCTGCAATCTATTATGGTATTCTACATGGACAAGCACTGATCTGGGATCAGCTGAACCCGCCCAAATAATACTGAATATTGGCTGTGCAATCTACGGACCAGTTTTGTCATGGTTAAGGGTGAAACCATCGTGCGAACTCTCGTCAAACTTCAGACTAAATTTTCTTCTTTGTCAACCACTCAAACTTTTAGTCACGTGTGCGGAGTGGTGACATGAATATTACGGGTTTATAATGTGTTCGTTAAAGACTGAAGTGAGTCATGCCCCACCTTATTTCCGAATTAATTATTTTCACGATAAATTGAAGTGTAAGCACTCAAATATCACCCATTTATGTGTTAATTTTTAAATGAACTAGACTTGGGCACATAAACGTACGCCATGGACACATCTTTCATACCATTCTTAAATTTATTTTTATCACTCTGAATAAAAAACATTTATAATACCAGGTAGAAAATGTGCACGATGTTATAAAGAAATTTAGGAATTGAAAATGAATGGATACTCGAAAAAGAAGAGAACGTGGTTAGATATTTTGAATCCATACAATCCGAATCTCTTATGGCATAGCCTGCTTTTAGTTTCACCGTGGGTTGCATACGACAGACTCTATTATACTTGAAAACGATTGTCCTAAAAATATAACGCACAGAGATAATAGGTAAGGCGTCTGATTTTCCTTGAAAATCTAACACGTTCGCTAATTCTAACCAATTTTGTATTTGCAGAATAGGCCAACATTTCTTCACAAATCTGACGAATAGACTTCTAATAAGTTCACTCAAATAGAGGAATTTTAACCAAATAATCAAAACGCTTGATGTCGCAGTGGGCCTATAACTACAAGACATGTAAACCTAACTATTGCATACAGTACTGTATATTAGGTCTATCTGATTGACCTATGGAATGGCAGCAGTTTCCACTGAAAAGGAGTGGAACATCACTGGCACACTTTTTTTTTTTTAATCTCACTACATGTTTTAGCGAACACGCTTGAAGAAGCAACAGGAAGTGCACCAAGGCTAAAACTAACCTGTAATAATTGGTGGTCCCCGACCCAACAATACAGACAGCTCGTCATGCAGAGTTCAAACAGAATACAGAAGTAACACATGTAATGTTTAATGTAATTTTGTTTCAAATTAGCCTAATTATTTCTTTTCAGGATGAAATTAATCCGTACGTTCCACGCGGAACCTCTCTCTTACAGTTCCGTCCCTCTAGTTTATGGATTCATTTAGACTGTGTTCACTAGGCGAGCTCCGGCTCATATTCGATAAACTTGCCATTAGGGACTTAACCTTGTGCGCGTAATAGTTTCGTAAATTAACGGACGGGACCTCTTTTATCCCTTCGTCAAAATCGCAGCTTCTCATTGCGATCTCCAACTGTTTCTGTCTTTTGTAGAACAAAGAAAATTTGTTGAATATGAGCGTAATGGGAAGCACAACCACAAGGATTCCGGCTAGGATGCATGCCGAGGCGGTCAGTTTGCCTGCTATAGATCCGGGGACCACGTCACCGTAGCCCACAGTTGTCATGCTCACGGTCGCCCACCACCAGCACGCGGGGATGGTGGTCAGCGCTTCGTTTTCCTCTTTCTCCACGGTGTAGGCCATCACAGAGAAAAACGAGACTCCTACCGCCAGATAAAGCAGCAGGAGGCCCACCTCTTTGTAGCTGTTTTTTAGCGTTGCTCCGAGCGACCGGAGTCCAGTGGAGTGGCGCGCGAGTTTGAGGATGCGGAAAATCCTCATGAGCCGCAGCACCTGTGCCACGCGCCCCAGGTTGGCCAGCGCCGGGCTGCTCTCCACCACCAGGTTGATAATTAGAGTCAGGTAAAACGGCAAGATTGACACCAGGTCAATGAGGTTCAAAGGGTGTTCGAAGAAGTGGAGGAGATCCGGAGCAACCGAGAAGCGCGCCACCAGTTCAAACGTGAACCACCCGATTCCAAAGTGTTCCACAGTCTCAAAGCGAGGGTCCTCGTGCGGCACCCCTTCGCTGTCGTACAAAGTAAACTCGACCATGCTGTTCATGCACATTGTGGCGATAGAGCCCAGCACAACGAGAATGGAGAGCACACTGATTATCCGGCTGGTGATTGAATACCCCGGGTTATCCAGAATCAGCCAGATCCTCCGTCTCACACTCCCGAGGGGCTGTTTGTCAAACTTTGTCGCGTCATTATAGAACTCTAAAATCTCGTCGAAAGAAGACGCAGTGCTTCCCTCTTCGCTTTTGTCGTCCCAGTCCTCCCGTTCCGGCTCCATTTTCCTGCAATGATAAACGTTGCTGCAGCACGAGTCGATGAAGAACTCGTTGATACCCCAATATTCAATCTCTTGGCTGAATGAGAAAATGCACAGTTCGGCCATGACGTGTAATCTGCCGGTGTTGTAGAAATTTAAGACGTAAGGAAACAGTGCCGGGTTTCTGTCGAAGTAGAACTCTTTTTCGTTATCGTCGTAATCGTCGCACAATTCTAGTATGGACTCCTTTGACTGACATTGTAGTAAACGAGCCAGTCTGGTTTCAGGGAACCGAGACAGCATGTCTGACAGAAGTCTTTTCTTAAAACCCCCGACGTTGATGCGTATCGCATTGTCTTCAAAATGAGCTTCGCTCAGTTCCTCTAGACTCTGTCCTGTCATGTCTTGAGCGTGGTGTTTGGACTCGTAGGTAACAGGTCCTGCTGAAAGAAAGGCAGAGGCAATAATAAGACATTGGCAATTCACACCAGGAAAAGTAGTGAGCGCATTTTCACCCCGCGTAAGAAATCTGACTTGGGTGTCGATCTGTTCATTATACAGTAATGTCTATCTCCTCCTTAGAAAACAAGTACAAACTGGCGAGTAGATTCGACGACACTGGCCGTTTGAAACGCTCTGGTCCATAGAATCCCATTTAACATTTAAACAAAGGAAACTGTGTTTCACTTTAAATCAATTAGGCATACTTTGGAAACCGCACAAAGAGCGTAGCATTTATATAACAATATTGTGCTTGTGGTATCGATCTCAAAAATACAATGAAAGTTTCCGCAATTAAAATACATCAAGTTATGGCTGTTATTGTTATCTGGATCTCGGCGTTTCTCTATTGGGAAAAACGATTCCTACATTAAAATCAGTTTACGAACCATTAAAATGTTGTCTAAGGAGAAAATACCAACACTTACTGAATTAATAGTTTTTTTCACGGTCGTCGTTTATGTTGTCTATGCAGCTTGTCAACTCCATGGAATCCCGGGTACACGCCGTGGAAGTTATGGATACGTAGATGTGTCTCGCTACGACTCCAGTGTGTATTTGTGTGAAGATGATGCGTTGCAGTCCAGATAAAGGGGTTTCCTGACACACAGCGCGATGCCTTTCGCCAGACAGAAGATATGCTTCTATTCTCTTCTGATAATTCCTCTCTTACGTCATCAAATGATGTTCGCCATCACCAAAGAGTCCTGTTTAACAGCGTAGCATATACCCCGAGGCTTTCTATCAAGGGGAGTTCCTCAGAGCTCCAGCAGGGTTTAAGTCTGTTGGTGCGCAACAACCCGTGCTGTTTCGGGAGTCATTTTAACGCGTATGTGGTGCTGAAAAGGACAGCTCCGAGACAACGGCCAACAGTCACGAATACCTTCGCAAGCGCTCGGGAAAAGCGTTCTTTAACAGTCAAACACCTTTTAGCACAAAGAAAAGAGCACAGATTAATACGGTATAGGGAGAATTCTGGAAATTGAGGCCAATTCCTGCTGGCACAATAAACAATTTCAATTCATCATTATCTGCTGTAATTCAATGAGATCAGCAGAGAAAGGCAGTCTTCTGTGAAATTTAGGCGTGATGAAATTTTGGCTGGTGCGCCAAGGGAATTTCTAAATTATATTTTCCAGGATCTGTTTGGGAACAAGATGCGCATATGACAAAAAGGTATTCAGTGCCGTCAATGTGACATATTCTTAATTAACTTAATTAACGTATATTTAAGGACTGAAGTTGTTATTTTATCTCTTTGTGTACAAGCCAATAGATTCATTGGAAATATTTATTCTCTCTCGTTCGAATATTGTTATAGACACATTTTGTAATCACAACAGACGAGCCACTGAGTTGTGGAGACCACAATAAATTACTGATTGCTAAAACTGATGACACGTTTAATCTCCCAGTAAACACTTAATAGAAAAATAAATCAACCGATTAAAGTGCATTCAGCCTTCATTGATGCACAAGACGCTAAGAAATTCTGTGAGAGTGCGTGTTGTTATCATTATTTATACGTTTAAAATACACAGCTTGTAGAACATTGTGTATATAGTTTTATTCATATTTACATGCAATCATGTTTTTCATCTGAACTCTTGGGCCCGTGTATGGGCAGCTATCAAGGGCAGTCACACACACACACACACACACACACACACACACACACACACACACACACACACACACACACACACACACACACACACACACACACACACACACACACACACACACACACACATCGGACAGCATTGTACCTCTACTCTCTCTGTGCTCAGTAGGGGATATGAGTGTGGTTTAGAGATAAAAAATCGCCACTCCCATTTGGAAACCAGGATTCATGATTCAAGTCACCCTCCTATGTTTATTAGCATGGCATCATGGGTATTCAGAATTCAGGTCCAAGCTGAAAAATAAGTTTCATTACCTACAAGGCACAGACACTGAGAGAGCCCAGTGTGTCTCCGGTATTCCAGTCTCTGGTTTTAGTCCTGTGCTAACAGCTTCATGTGGAGGACAGAGAGTCACTGTGCTGTGACTTGGAATGCCAGGCTTCCCCTTTGTGCTGGGTGTCCTCCAGCCTGCCCATGGCTCTTTCATTCAGACATAGGACACAGCCGGCAGAACTCACAGGCAGCGGTCAGGTGCGTCCTCCCATGCAATTTCATGGTATCCTTGACAACTGCAGCACAGAGGGAGTGTTCACACAAAAAACCATGTGAAACTTGCATTTCCTGGTGAAGAGGACACATTCTTAGTGAACCGGTTTTGCCTTGAATTGAGTGTCCTGGGGTGTGTCCGGAGTGCTGTAGCGGATGCTAATTCCCCTGCTACGCTAATCACAGGCTGTGTGGGGGTGTGGCCGGAGCACATGCCAGCATTTTTATTCAGTCCGTTTATGTGTGGGGGTGTGGCAGGAGTACATATCAGCATTTTGCTCAGTCCGTTTATGTGTGGGGGTGTGGCAGGAGCACATGCCAGCATTTTTCTCAGTCCATTTATGTGTGGGGGTGTGGCAGGTGACCATATCAGCATTTTACTCAGTTCGTTTATGCTTGGGGGTGTGGCAGGAGTACATATCACATTTTGCTCTCTCTGTTTATTGCAGAAGTGCTGCACCACTTTCTTCCCTGAGAATGGCCACTGACAGAGTGACTCTGCATGAATTAAAGAGTGGAATTAGGGAGGGCACTTTCAGTTTAACCTAGAAAAGAGCAGTAGTCCTGTGTTAGCAATGTCTCCATCTCTCCCTGATAATTTGTTTTGACTGGTCAGATGCTTTTTTTAAATAGCCTTGTTGGTAATTATCAGAGACGATGAGACGTTTATCTGGGTGATTCTGACTAATAAATAATTTACATGACGATTATGTTTAATCGTTCCCTCTGCATTCAAGGACATAGTCAAGAGCTGGTGATTACACGCTCAGTTTATTCTAGCCTGATTGCATTGCAAGACACGTTAATCAGTGTTTCTTTAAACCGACTCATCTGCCTGTTTCATACTACAGGCGTTTTTCCTCCTTCAAACATCTCTAGTAACGCTCAAAATAACATTCCTTAAAGTAGGACAGGCTGAATTTTCAGATTCCATCTCCCGCTTTGATGGCAATAACCCAGTCTATTCTGGGAAGACGTGCGGCGCTCTCGTTTGAATGGCAGAGTTATTGTGTTGGAGTCACAGAGTGAGGAGAGCAGTACTCGGAGTGGATCACAGCTTGTTTCCTGCACATGAATGAGAAACAATGTGATGTGTGGGTAATTAATGTGACAGCCAGCTGCGGAAGATGAATTCTGAAACAAGCCCTCCTCGTATTTCGGAAGGGGAAAAGTGTGGCTGAGGAATCTACCGTGTGACACACCGCATTTCCGGGACCTCATGTTTAAATCTGGGTCATTTGTATACCACACTTTCTTGGCCAGACTCTCTGCATCTTTATGCCTGGCAGAAAGCGCGGGTCTGCACAGGGAGGTTTTCTTCCTTGGCACAGTGTATTTAGCTGTGAAATCACAGCCATGTTTTTATGATTTCGCTGGGAGTAGTGATAGTATTAACTATAAACATAAGCACCCACTCCACTGAGGTGATCACTTACTGTAATGTGAGGTGTGCCATAAACCACGGCAGATGAATGGAGAGAGCGCAAAGTTATGTTGCTTTGATGGCAGGATGTATGAAGCAGTATCTTTTCACATAGTTGAGCATATGGTTTTGGCATGAGTGATGAACTCTGCTCGAACATTACACTGAGATATATAAACCACAGTCATAAAACCATTCTCTGCCCTTAACTCAGTTTCCAGAATCCTATTTAAGGAGATTTAGGGGTAAAATAATGTACAGCCTGAAGAGAAATGGCAAACTCGTGGGCTTTAAACACACAGACACACGGTGTGATGTGTTGCATTTTAGTTTTTTGTGATCTGCTCTCGAGCAAAGCAGAGGGCTTCGGAATCACCTCCGTTAATCTTTGCGCTGTCACGAGGCGGGAGATGAGGTTCCCCCGCAGGCTGTCGGCCTGGCACTGAGAATGACGGCTCTTCCTTTACACTTTCACGTACCGCCCAAGGTGCACGCTCAGGCAAGACTGTGTCTGCAGTGTGTGTAGGAGTCTCGCTTTCTCTCACTCTCTCTCTCCTGCTTGGTCTCTTTACCCCCATCTCTCATTCTCTCTCTCTCTTTCTCCCTCTTGCGCTCTCTTTATCTGCTTCGCTCCCTCCCTCTCTCTCTTTTTCTCAGACGTGACCGTAATCGATCGTTAAAAGGTCATTACCGTAACAGCCGTATCGGTAAATATCGGCATTAGCCGGTCATCCCAGCGTCTCTCTGTCACGGGCCGCGGGTTTCACCTGCGACGCGCCCCAGGAGGAAGTTAAACGCTGCGCGATCGGGCCGTTAAGAGCTCGACAGAAGATTAATGTTGTCAGTAAAGCGGAGCCATATGTTCTGCTCTGAGCAGCTGCCAAAATCTGACATCATGCAGACCTGAGACAAGCAGCCAAGGCTGATGGAGAGGCACCACTGATGAGAGAAAAACTGTTCAGTCATGTTGCATGCACGTACGCCTGTGAAATAAAGGCAGTCTCTCTCATTTCCCCTGCTCTCTTTCCCCATAAATAAAAATAGCGGATCAGCTCTGACTCGCTGAGGCTATCATACCCAGCCTCAACACAGACATTCAGAACCTGAGAACATTAGAGTCATTACCTCTGCACCATACAAATGTAAATAATAAGGTTGCCCTTACCTTTCATGGCTCTGTCTACATTTCTGTCACTGGGCCAAGCTAATCTTTACATTAAGACCGACAGGGCTTCAACACAAATGAAAAACTCAGAGGAACCTAATGGACAAACTCAATGTTAATGTCATTCGGTTATAATAATGGATATGGCCTTGAATGCCTGGGATTTTCCACACAAAATATCTCCCAAAACCCTCCATCCCCACTTCGCTCCCACACACATTTTCCTAGGCTTTCCTCCATATCTACTTCTTGTCCATCTATAATGGACGACCATGTTTTTCTCAAACATTTCCCCATTGTCTTTCCGAACAGTCTACATCTGGAATAAAATCACGCATCAGTGATCCCTGAAATGAGCTGTTAGCCCCTCTGATGTGTTGAGACGATTTTTACATTTCAAAAGCTAGCGGGCGCACAGCTGCGCAGGCTAATTTGCTTAAATATTATCAGCACTGTAAAAGCGCCCGCTCGGCCAGTTATCTGGACACCTGAGTAAAACAAACGGAAGCTGATCACTCTCTGTCCAGCACCAGTTAGGTGTTTGTTCACCATATGTGGGTCGAAACCTTTTCTTCCAGCCCAGACATGGTTGTCATTTTTTTTTCACTGCTTCTCCTCATCTCTTGGTCTTGGACATTAAATTGCGGATAATGATGGTGAATGAATAACATGGTCAATCATTCTGTTTGAACAGTATTAGACACACATGCACACAGTCAACTGCATACACACACAGTAACAAATATTAATGTGAAGGCAAGATGAGTCTGCTACCTGTCCATTTCCCAAAGGTATCATTCGCTCATTTTAAACTGCTAAAACGTTAATTAAAACCTAATATACTGACACATATATATTTGAAATATGACTTTACTGTCTTGATCCACAAAGCATAGTGAACAAAACATTCTCAATGGATTATAAATCCGTTAACATTACTGAATTTATGAGGTCCAGAAATGATTAGAAAGGGTCTGTCAGTATAGTTTGAAAGCGAGCACTACATATGGGCAGAGGACTGAAATGTTGCCCTGTACGGTATTATTACAGTCCATGTTGTTCTATGCAGTATTACTGTAGTCAGCATTAAATTCCAGCCTTATAAAGCCCCATGCTTCTTCTCGTCATGGAAATCTTAGAGAATGCATGTCATGTTTAGCAAGAGGTTGACAGAGAGAATAAAGTCCACTGGTGACCACTCACTGCTGGGACACAGTCAATATGCAGACAGTGATAGTCAGGAGGTGCAAAGGACTCTGGGTAGTGATGGGTAGGATGAGGTTTCTACACTCAGATGTCAATCATTGACTTGACTGAACCAATCAAACCACGGCCAATTCATTCATTGGTTCATTTTTAGTTCAATGAAGCCATACTCCCCCATTACCATATTTGGATAGGATTTTAATTGTGTTGTTTTTTTCCATTATAAATTGTAGTACATTTAACATCAGTATTTAACATCAGTTGATTACTTACAGAGCCAAGCGGTCTACAGACTTTAATATCAAACTATTGTATTAGTAGTGGGCAGCATTATAACTAATTAAAAAAATCAAATTTCATAATATTCTCAACACTGAAACTTTACAGAATAAGTGTAGCAACAAATTATTTGTGTACCTGATAATGTATAGGGGTCAATATTCTTATTTATTTTTTTTTACTAAACATGAGGATTCTCACTCGGCTGGCCCTTTAAAAAAGAAAGCATCAAAATGTTGACCACATGTTTTCATGGTTGTCCACTAGGTGGCGAACCTGCAATGTTTCTTATGGTCATGTAGTCATTTTATTCCTCTAATTACCTGTGGGAATTCAGGTCTAGTGGGCTCTTCCTGAAGTAGTCAAACATAATAATTGTCCCTTGAGTTTAGCAGGTAACACTCCCATAAAGTGTAACATTCTCATCTTTATCTCAACAGGTTAGTAATTTAGCAACCAAGTGCAGGGCAACATTTCGAAGCTGGTTTCTGGTCTGCCCTCTCTAATTGTGTTGGTATCTTGCAATATTGTTGCAATCATGATAGTTAAGCTATCCTGCTGGCTGCTCTCCCTCAATCCCAGTATAATGTGCTTGACTGAAATGAAGCTGTTTCACGTTAATGTAATCTCACTAACTCATCATTATTCTGTAGGTGGCACACGCTCAACACGCTGTGTTTCCGCAGATGCAATTGGGTCTCCTCTGCATTCCATCAACCTCACTTCAAAGCAATCTTCCTCTGCAGAAAGCTCTCAGGCAGCTCATAATACTCCTGTGAATAGCTGGGACAGCTGGCACTGAGTGATACTCTTAATCAGACAGACCCTATCACTGGATCCATTTCAGCTCATTACATACATTCACACAGCGCGACACACGTGTCCACAGGCCTGCGAGTTCTGCCCTGATGATCAGCAGAATGTTTCTTTGTGGGAGCCCACAGGTAGCAGGGATGTCAGTCTGCCAGGGTGTGTGCCAGTCTTTCGATTGGCACACATCGATCTGTAACTGCAGGAGCAATGGTTAACATTCACAGGTGAGTCCTTCACATGTTGCTCTACTGAAATCACAGATACCTAAGTAAAAACACCATCTTAGTGTCAAGCAAGGTTTTTACATGGCATACCCATGCTTCCATCCTTCTTTTTCCTCACTGCTTATCGATGTTAATAAATGAATATGATAAATCTCATGAGTGTATTGCCCATCTCTGGTTTTAATGATCTACAGGTGCTGCCATTGAGATGTTTCTATTGCTACATTCCCCCCTCCAAATTTTCTGTGAATCTCACCAACATTGATATTACCTGCAGAATGAAGCACAGAATGCAGATACACTGATTAGTTGTTATTATTATTAAAATTATCATTTGCTGATTAGTTGTTATTGTTGTTTTTTATTTTTTTATAATTGTGTGTAGGCTGATTGTTTGGGGTTTTTATTTTGGGAGGTCCCTCAGCGATAGGGGAAATAGGGTGTTTGTGACTTTGCGGAGTGACCCTTAGCTCCTCCACCCCCAGGCTATGAGCAGCCTGTGAGCGATCTTAGCCTCGGGACACAAGCCTAGCATGAAAATGAAATTATAACGCATTCTCCGTGTTATGAAGTGCTGCAAAGTGCACAAGTCAGTGTAAATCAATGAGAGCATGACACAGGCGTGGGAATGTGACACAGTCGGTCACTGGCGGTGCTGTGAGGTGCTCAGAACAGATGGGATCACGGAACCTCCACTTGGTGCTTTTTATTTTGATGCAAAGCCACAACACAATAACAAAATTAAACAGATGGGAGTGTTCAGGTGTGTCCAGTCCCCCTCCCACCTCCATCTCCAGATTACCTTTACCTGTTAAGGTGTGTTCTCCAGTGTCCAGCCCACCCTCCTACCTCCAATTATCTTTACCTTGATATCAACCCTCCCCCACCCCCTTCCCCACCCTCTAAATGCTTGGACACAGACAGAAACAGAGGTTCAAGGGGAGTCACAGACATAAATGGGTTACAAACACATAGGAAGACAAGCAGGATTAGAAATACTCAGACAAAGACATATCAACTCATAGACAAGCAGGTTAGATATGAAAAATCAGTTACTGCAACCATAGGCTTCATAAGCTACCATGACAGCTGGCCAGTTCTGGAGTGTGATTTCAAATGAAACATGTTTGGTTTTGCGGAACCAAAAATGCAGAATTGGCCATTTAGCATCAGTGACATAATTATTTGGACCAATGGCAGCATTGGAAATGGAGCAAAAATGTTGGTTGGTTCAAACAAGTCAATTATTGATAGCTGATTGTAGCTCGACCCTAACAGGGTTCATGAAACTTCATTTTAAGAATGATGAAGTATGCAGAGTACAGGTGGAGTGGGGGGCAGGGGTGCCTTTGATTTGGGTTCGCTACAGGAGAGACCCGTTGGCAGAATGAGTAAAATGGTTTTCAGTGCTAAAGGGATTGTGTGTAAGAGCTGAGAGTTGACCAGGAGCCTTGCCTGTGTGCGTGTGTGCGTGTGTGTGTGAGTGACTGTGTGTAAGTGGGTAATGTGTGTGTGTGTAAGTGACTGTTTGTAAGTGGGTAATGTGTGTGTGTGTGAGTGACTGTGTGTAAGTGGGTAATGTGTGTGTGTGTGAGTGACTGTGTGTAAGTGGGTAATGTGTGTGTGTGTGTAAGTGACTGTGTGTAAGTGGTAATGTGTGTTGTGTAATTCCTTTATTGGATGAGCCGCAGTTTGAAGCTGACACTAAATGAGGATGTACTGTGCCATGTTTTTTTCCCCCAATATTCATCATTGATGTTGTCCAGGGCACTCAGGCTGTTGCTCCATTGTGGATGGATAATGAGACCCACTGGAGGTTACATGTTTCTTTTTCAATGCCTAAAGATGACATTTTGAGGAGGTGGAACAGATGAAGTTGTATTTCCTACGATGCTTAGGTTTTTATTACATTTCATAAATTGAGGTGTGTTAAATGAGTTTTTCCTTTTTGATTCCACGCCTGGAGGATGAATTATTTTCCATCGTCTTTGTGGGATGGGAGTTATACCAGATGGAAGAGAGGGTGCGCAGGGAGGTCTTCTGTTTTGATTATTAGTTAGTTTTGTGCCAGGACTGGAATCTGGCTGAAAAGCAGGGACAGCTATTCACCTCTGGGGCTTATGGAGGTTAGGCGTGGACAGTCAGCGAGGAACGTCTGAATTGCTCAGATACCATCCATGAGGGCGCACTGCCAGAATGTCCATTGAAAATAGGCCAATATTGATTGATATGACAGATTAGTAGTGATTTATGAAGTCACAAAAAAAGTCTTATTACCGTCTGTAATATTTTCAGGTGTCTTTCCAATATAACTTGTTTATTACCTCATCTAACGCGATGAACCATTTTGATTTGGGCATTGATGGAGTCATGGAAACATGTCATTGATTTTTAATAAAAGCGCATGCTCTGGAGGCTCATACCTTAGCCAATATCAGTAGTGGTAGTGATTTTAGTCCCTCTACGGTGTTCAAAAATAAAATATTTGACTGCCTGCCCCCCTCAACCCCTACGGTAGACAAGTAGCCTGTGGGACAACGCTGTGGACGACACAGACTCACATAAGCTCACATGCACACAACGATATGTACAATGCTGGATAAGGGAGTGAGGTCGCTTTTTCAGTGCAACTCTGCATGTGTTTCTTCAGTTTACGAACTGTTGTGTACAGGTCATAGTAAATCATAGCAAGTACACTAGAGGAGTAGTTAATGACTGAATAAGTCTCACATACTTTAATTATAAGTTTATCTTATTTTTGAGCGATCTGTTATTGTAAATTACGCATGTATTCAATCTAATAAGTAAAAATACACAAGTTGGATTTTTGACAATACAAATGAAAGAATAGCAATAGAAGCACAAACATATTCATTCTTACTTTTTCGCTTGCATTAGAAACAGCGCCAAATATGTTATACCAAAGGGACATTACCCGTTTGAATATCCAGTGGACCTTTCTAATAATATTCCAAGAGTTTGAATTATTAAATATTTTACAGATGTGTTTGTACTTGGTAGATCAGAGAGTTTATCAGAGGGTTTGCGAAGTAAAGTTTCAGCGCTCTCGGCAAACCGGACAAACACAACGTTCAGATACATCCACCGCACGCAGATTTTGTTGAATAGCCTCCAAACTAGCGCGTGAATGACGAAAGGCTATGATTTTCTCACTGACTGCGATCATGAGAAAACAATTCATACCAGTTAATGTTTTATAATTGCTATTTATGAAATATAATTCTCATGTGCAATGTTTGTGGACACAGGTTAACGCTTGAGGAAAACCTTCATCCACATACACTGGGCTCACCCGCAGGCTAATTACACAGTTAAATGCTGTCACACTGGAAATGTACATGTATAGTTTCTCAGACTGTAAAATGCAAGATCGTTTAACCTGATAAAAACATTTGGAGTTTTTACAATTTATAACAAATCTTATTTTTTTGTTCTGGGAGTTCTGTGCGGGGTGGGGACTTTGATAGTTAGATCCGCCACACCTCAAACCTCTGCTGATCGCGCTCCACCTGTTCATATCCTCCAATTCTAGTCACAGGAAGTCAGTGGAAGAACACACCCGCAGGGATCTTATCTCTCTGTGCGGAGTTTTGACAACTTTTCTTCAAGTCTTAGACAAGAACTAATGAAGATGCGTAGCATATGAAGAATCAGGATTTTTGTGTCTCGGTGTGGGGCGAAGGCTTCTTCCATACAATCGTCAGGAAAAGATGGCGAACTCGACTATGGCAAGTTTGTTTTATCACAAACAAGGAAAAAACACGACACAGGCGCCCGAAGTTGACCGCCCATACAAGGTACAGTAGTAGGCTATTTTGGACGTTTTTTGTAGTGCTTCCGATAATTTTATTATAATCATTCGGAGTGTTTTTACTTCTTCGTAATCCAGAAAATATAGACTACTGAAGGAGTACTCGTAGACTGTTACCTGATTGTGTGCGGCACATGGGGTTTGAAAGTATCTTAACAGTGGACTTACTATTGTGCAGTCCTTAGCAAGGCAATACCGGACAACTGTGAAAGACTCCAAACTCCTTTTGTGTCTTAAATCCGTTAATCTTCCCATAATCTCTCGCGGAAAATAGCTGCTAGCGTTATTGACTGTTAGAAGTTAAAACTGTCCGCTGTCTGGGGATATTGTGTAAACGACAGCAGAGTATTTGTTTCAATTAACTGCACTTTTATAATGACTAACGTGAACAGTGAAACTCTATAGGCTATTAAATAGGCTAACCGTCATAGTTTGTATTAGTTTGTGAAGGAAGATGCGTTTGCGGTCGACTGCATTTTATGCAGTCTCTTTCTCACAAGCGAATTGTTTGATATGAGAAAATTATTCTCAGGGACAAGTACTGCACATCCGTGGGAAAGACCATTTCACTTCCTCTATTGTACTCCAAGTTCCTGTGAAATAAATTTCTGACAAAACGTTCCAACCAACCAAAAAGTTGTATACTTTCCTTTTGCAATTCGTCAATAATGTGAAATAACTAAACTGAACTTCTTATTTAGAGCTATTGATTTCTAAACGCCACTGAATAGCTTATTAATTTGACAGTTTAACGCCGCGTACTAGTTTCACGGTGACATGTCGTTACAGCTCAAGATAGACAAATGCGCCCGTTTCCGCCCCGACATACAGCATCACCAGTATCACAATTATAGTCCAGATGACCAGATAAAACCCAACCAGACTAACCGGCTCATGGGTGGTTCATAGTTCGCCCTGTACGCTACCACTGCTTGTCAGTGTTTGATAACTGGAAAGTGACTAAGCAAAGTGAACTGTCCTTATTTACTCGAATATGCAAACAAACAATCACAATGGCGTATGATAACTATCCATGATAACATTGACCAGTAACACTTAGTAACAAGGCATGAAACTACACAAAGCCTGAACTGTTTTGAAGTTCAGGTTCAGAGTGAGCCTGTTACTGGGCTTCCCCAGCCAGGGTTGTGGTTTAGTTTTGATTTGTCTTCAATGCTAAATGAACTCCTCTATAATAATTATAAAAACTGAGGGGTAGTTTCATGGAGGTTGCCTAAAACCTGGGCACAAGCACTATAGCTGGGTTGGGTACACCATATTCCCTGCTTGGTTTGTGGAAACTGCTATGCCCTCTTTTGTTTCTTTTGTGTTTACTCCAGTCACACCTTAGTTAGACCAGATCCCTTTGCTAATATACCATTATTGCACATTAGTCCAAGAGATGAGGTCATAAGAAAATGAGGGGTTCTTCCAGAGTATGAAATTTAATGGTAGGAAATAATTTTAGAATCACTTGGCACGAGGGCCAACATGCAGTGATCACATTTTGGTGGTCAGCGCGTACCTCTATATCATACCAGCTTATGTGTTTAATATCAGTATAGGCCTGACTCCCTGTATGTTTAAGCTCATCCTGTGTTTATTCTCAAGGTGAGGAGTGTGACATCACCCTTCCCTGTATGTCTGCCCAGCCCTCATGGCCCTCACACAGTCTGTATGTTGGTAAACCGAAGGGGCACACCGAGTCTTGTATGTTGGTAAACCAAAGGGACACACAGCGTCTGTTCCGTACCCTGAGGCTGTTTGGTCATGCTGAGGTCGTTCTGCATTGTGACACAGCTGTGGGTTGAAGCAGCTTGTGTCCAGTGGGGGGGGATGGGGGCGGGGCTTCCCATGGCAGAGCCGTCTCCCAAATCAGCCATGTACATTACGTGACATCACATTACAGGCTCTTTGCAGATGCTCTTATCCAGAGCGACGTACATTAAACGCATTAAGCCCAGGACAAGAGTGTTAAAGTGCTAGAGTGGGGTAAAAGTGCATGTACTCCACATATCGATGAAACAGCCGTCGGGTGCCATTCTCTTCTTTGGTGTAACATGGATTCAGATCAATGCTTCACCGTCATACTGTGTCCTGATTAGAATTTCAGTTTAGTTTTTGTGTTTTTCTGATAACCCCATGGTTACAGAGCCCATTTTAAAGTCCTGCCGTTAATCCAGGCCCTTCTCACACTGACCGTCTTTGCATGGGCATTTGAATAAAATAATCGTTGTCATAACTTTTCCGAAACAATTTTTCTGTGGCCTCTTGAGTAAGTCTTCTGTCCCTCAATAATGACCCGTTGTGCTCTTGTCCCTGTCCTCATCGCCGTGGTCGGGCCTGGATTCTCGGGCCCCTCCGCGAGTTGGTTTAGCGGGAGCGCGCCCTCCCGACCTTCGGGACAAAGCGGCAGGAACGGCGGGCGGAGCTCAAGGCGGGAGGGCAGGAGAAAGGGAGCTCTGTGGTGACGAGCAGCTGCACGCTCTGATTCAGCTAAAGCCCCGGCCCCTCGTCCCTGCATCGCCCCATCGCTGTCACAGATCACTATTGTCACCCCGCACAAAGAGACGTCCTGTCTGCGGTCCCCGAGGAATGTGCAGGAGAACACTCTCTGCCTCAGCGCGGCCGGTGGGCCGTCCCCAAATCCACCAACCATTCTTAAATTACCCTCGGAAAATGCACATGCTTTCAATATTTCATCTCTGTCTGGGCGAAGAACAATGTTTTTGCGAGATCATAAACGCTGACCAAGTAATCAGACTTGATGGTTTTACTGTGCATGATTCTAGTCAGTGATTTTTCTCATGTGCAGCCACAGTCTTGGAACTTTGTGGTCAGTTTTTCATCTGTTTCATCTGTTTATCGAAAAATGCTGTCATGTTCAGCAGCGGAAAGCAAAGGGGTCATGCAGTCAGT
Source organism: Albula goreensis (assembly GCA_022829145.1). Lineage (NCBI taxonomy): Eukaryota > Metazoa > Chordata > Actinopteri > Albuliformes > Albulidae > Albula > Albula goreensis. Next base: position 5,855,741 of record CM040750.1, on the reverse strand, counting down.
AAGCTGTGATATTGCTCTTGGAAGCAACAGCAGAGTCATTCACATTTTCACATTTATTCACTGAACATAATCTCTCACCGAGAGTGGCTAACAAAGTAAAGCTGGGATGGAATGACACAAGTACTGTATAGATACAGAAGTCTAAGTAACACATGTAAAACAAAGTGATTATATGTATTTTGTGTAATTAAACATTGGTTTGTGGAATTGCCTCAAATGTGGGTATAATTTACAATCAAGTAGAATTGAAAGTATAAATAGGTCCATCACGATTATGAAATTTGGGTTAAGCGTGTTAGAATATTTTTCCCCTCTCCATGGGACCAAGTGCAGGACGATGAAGAACACACTGACTACTTCTCTGAAGAGAATGTTGATTTATTACAATGCATATTACAAAGGGAGAGACAAACTCGGAACATTCGGGCTGCCCGTGCTGAGAGAACCTCTAAAGAACCAAGTTGTGTGGTGTGTTGATATACAGTACATGGTCATACATATCAAAGGATTGAGTTAAGTGGTGGGCCAGTGACAGATGGTCTTGTGCTATGGGCACATGTGACATCCTTGCTGCAGACACTACAGAGGTGTTATGCAGAGACATACAAATCACAGACATTAGTTATGGTAAAAAAAGGAAACCTAATACCGGTACACAACATATATATACATGGTACGGAGTAAGACTGGGAACCTATCAAGCGGTAGTTGTCAGACTAACATTGCATTGAATGACATTATTTTCGGGGGATGGTTGGATCAGGATTTTTTTTTTTAAATAAGTAATCATGACAACTGTTTAACCGACTAAGTTTCAAGTTTAAGCAGTTTGCTCACTTTGAGAACTCCATCACTCCTTCCCCACACCCCCTGCTAGCGGAGGAGCTCCATCACTGTCTGCCTGCTGGTATGCCAAAATCTGAAACTTAACATCAAGCTGAGAAGAAACGCACTTCAGCATGCCATGTGTAATGTGATCTGGTTGACAGCTACCAGACAGTCGGCTAAGTATTGACTTCAGCTCATCAGGAAGAGAGAGAAAAAGCACCATGGCTTTTTATTACAATAAAAATATTATATAAACATAGAAAAAACATCACTGCAATACAGATGCTGTTGGAAATTTCGTAATGGTTGGTATGGCGGTCATAAAATGATAATGACAGCCCCAGGTGTAAAGAGTGACGGACCAGGGGAGAGAACCTGATGGAGGCGGATCCTGTGTGTGCAGGGGTGCAGGCGGGTGTCAGGAAAAAGAAGCAAATGAGTGTCGGGCAGAAGAGGCAGACAGATGACAGGCAGGCCCTTGAGAGGAGGCCAAAGCAGTAGGCTAAAGCTGGCCTTCAGCCTGTATGGAACATTCAGTCCATATATCTTTATGACATCACAGCCAATCAAATATCAGCCCGTTCATTTCTGCCTACCCTTTGATGTCCGTACAGAATGAGTGCTGTCAAACAGCTACGGTTTAGAATATGACATATCAGAGAGGGACGGTGTGTCCTGATCATCGGCATTCGTTTCTCTTTCTCTCTTTCTCCTCTTGAGCACAGCCAGGCAGTGTACGTAGTCATGGTGCAATTAAACCACTAACACGATTGCCTGTGTTGTGGAGCTTCCCGACGGACTGCCCTAATCTTATATGAAAAGGAAAAAAAGGTTTTCTTTGACTTTCAATTGAGAATATCTGTGAATTTCATAATTCTTGCGTTGTATTGCAGGCTTTCCAGATTAGAATGACATATTTTGAACTACAAGATTAAAACAGGCCCAAGTGTTCGGATGCTTTGGTAGCAGTAATTTTTGCCAGGAAATGTAGCTTTTGCTGCAGGGTTAAGCTTCTCATTTTTGTTCCAGGCACTCAACGGTTAGGCCAAATCACCCCTGAAATATTCCTGTTTGGTCCTTTTTGAGTCTTGTATGATGAACATTTTGTGCAGCAAAACTATGGTGCTCAGCCCTGCTTTCAATGACATAAGTGCTCCTCAGAAAAAGGTGACTTTGGCAGAAAACGTGTCAAGCCCCCCCCCAACAACCAATCAGGTGTGTGCTTCATTCCCTCTGTGTGAAGGGGTTTTACTGCAGGGGAGAGGTTTTAGTCACGGAATTTTAATTTTAGAGTCAAAAGTGTGGTTGCTTGCATCTTCTCTTGTGTTCCTCTTGCACTGAAGCTGGGTAGCTAGCATTATCTGGTTTACCCATCTCTCTCTCTCTCTCTCTCTTGCTCTGGCTATCTCTCTTGCTTTCTTTCACTCTCTCGCTTTCACTCTCTTGCGCTCTCTCACTCTCCCTCTTTGTTCCTCTCTCTCTTTGTAATGTCTTTAATCTAGCTTCAGGCTAGTTTGATTTGTGGGTTGATTTGACCAGATTGTGAATTCTTGTCTTTAATAAACTTGTATAAACAGACACGTTGGAATTACACGTGTTTGACGTTGTTAAAGTCTTCTGTGTTCCATTAGGTTGTTGTTCAGGTAGTAACGTGTTCGAAGGCGGATAGTTCATAGCAGATGGTGACTGGACTGAGAGTTGCTGCACTCTGAATGTATTTAAATGTATTTCATCAAGTTTGTTCGATAGTGTCTTCTTTTCGACTTGTCTGAGTCTGTCGTCTGTCATATACCTGTACCAGGATCCAGTGCCTGACGTTAATTTTCACCTGTCGCCTCTCTCATGTTGTGTTTCCACTGCCTCTAAGGTGTGAAGGTGTGAGTGCTCTGCCCGTTTCTCATGTCTCTTTCGCCAGTGTGTGGATGAGCCGCGAGCCCTCTGGGGGCAACCTGGAAGTTTCTCTCTCTCTGTCCGCTGACACTCTGCAGACCAGCAGCCTGTTCAGTCCGCTCTGTTTTTCTAACCTGCTCTGTTTACGGCCTGCACGACAAAAGCCTCAGGCCTTTAGCTGTCGATAACAGGGACCCGCATGACCCGGGCAAACCCATGTTTAACCTTACAGCCATTCAAGGGCTCAGGGCACCTTATTACTGCACTTCACTCTTTTCTCATTCCGCTGTTATTACAGCCTGTAAATCGTCTTATATTTTTAAATTAAATATAGTATTGCAGTATATATTCAGGTTCTATATGTGCACTGGAATGTAACATTTTTCATTACTTATGCTGATTTGTCTTGTGAGCTTCTGCAGTATAATGACAGTAAATGAGAGCAGGCAGCGGCAGTGCTTCCCCCAACTTAATTGCAAATGCAAATCAGTCGGCCATTTTGTGTCTGATTAAACCTTTGCATGCACGGTGCTTTCATTTGACTTTCCAATTAATAGCCTGTCCCAGCAGGAAACTCAACGAGTCCTTCCATCATAGCATAGCGAAAGGATTTGAAGCCTAATGTAAGTATGAATTGAAATGTTAAATTATGCATTTGTGATATGGATGCAGCTATCACAAGGCAATGGGCATAGGGATTCATTTGTACCCCAAGGAGTGTTGTACCTATAACTGCATCAGTGGTGAAGTGTGTAATCCTTTAATTCAGGTTATCCCTAAGAGAGAATATATGTAGCACATATTCGCCTTTATTGTTAGAACAGGAAGAACGTGGGAATTTTGCTCTTCATAGTCTGATGTACTTTCATATGTTGAAGGTAAATGTGTGTAGAATAAACACAGTTTCTAAACGTTTTTTGTTCAGGAATTCCCGTAAATTCAGTATATCATTTTAACTCCAATGAAAACATCTACACAGATAGCTTATGATTGAGTGTTTAATTCCTTTGTGAAGTGGCACACACAAACCCAATGTGTGTCAACAGCTGGGATAACCTCTCTCTTCATTCATTCTTCTGTTGGTGAGAAAAAAATGGGTGTATTAGAATAGTGAATTCAGGGCTCTTACTGGCTGTCTTCTGGTTGGTCAACCCGTGTACTCAGTGGCTGATAAAAGGTGTTTGATTGGTCCTACCATTGATGTTTTACCATTCATGGTCTCCTGCAGTTTGTCGTACAGTTCAGCATGTTAGCAGGGTTAGCGGTGAGCTGGGTTTGCGGCGCAGCACGCTGGAGCAGCGACCGCCACCTCAGTCCGCAGCAGACAGGGCAGGTCACAGCCAGCGTCTTCGTCACCGTCCTGTGTTTGCATTTCAAGTGTTTCACCTGTGCTGGTCCACTTCCTGGTGCCTCAGAGTGACAGGTCAGCTCTCCGCCCCCCTCAGCAGTGGAGCATGCTCAGTGTAATGTGCAAACAGAGCTGTCGGGCCCCCCCTCAGGAGTGAAACGCACACGCTGGGTCCCCATCCCACACTCTCATGTCTCAAAATCACTCGCTCTAACAAGTGTGGCTGTTTTCACAACACTGCCCTGTTTTGCAGTGAACCTTTCATCAAAGGGTAACCGGTGCAATAATGTTCTTCTTCAGGCAATCTGCACCAGCAAACTATGCAAATACCAAAGCCACACCTATACAATAAATCACTGTGAGTAACAACATGTTTTCTTTGGTTCGTTGCTTTCAGATTAAAAGAAAAACGGGGACAATTTCAACTTCTAGTGGAACCAAAGTGCAAAAATATACTTTTGTTCACACCTGTATGCAGCTAAAATTTAATATTCCTATCATTCCTAAAAGAATAATGACTCATAGTGAATTTCAGAGGCCACCACCCTGCTTCTACTGCTTGACTTAAAACTCTCAGGCATCTACATGCAGCCAGTGTACTCCTTTGAATTGGGCCTATTTGTTACAGCTAGTGATCTTTTCATAGGAACAAATAATTGTTTCTAAGCAGCCATAGATTTTGGTTTTTGAATTGGGGAATGAGAGGGTGCGCTTATTTCGTTAACAAAAATTTCACGCATTAGCTCGCTTGAGAGCTGAATACGTCACAGGGCCATTTCTGGCCCTGAATTGCTGTATTGTACAGTTTGTAATCCTCCAGTAGAGTAGCTGTAGTTCTGTGAACTGTTCGTTTTATCCCTCCCCCCTGCCAAATACAAAACAAAACTAAATTTATAAAAAAATCACAAAAATCAGTTAAGCGAAGTGCTACACTGCTGAAGGCTCATTCCCAAAGCAACATAACCCCCCCTTGTGAAATACTCGGCACGTGCACACACCTCCTCAGCCACGTGCACGTGGGGCCCACAGGGGCCCTTGGGGATGGTGACATTTATTTAACACTTAAACATTAGCTTTATTTTCTCATCATCGGGATTGGGAAAGGGCACAGTATCGACAGAAAGAGCCTCCTCCATTGAAAAAGGGTCCTTTACTCTGGTGCCCCTGCTTTCCAAGGTGTCCGTGTTCGTGCCTGCATGCCTTTACCCCGCCACGGGGCCAGGTCCCTGCACAGCCAATTAAGGCGATCGATTGGGCTCGGCTGCTGGGCTCTGGAGTCTGACGGATGGTCATCCTTGCTGGTTATGAATCATGACCTACCAAATAATGCCCTTTGAAGATGTTGGCAGGGATACGTAATCTGTTTTTAACGATGTGCATGATTTTAATCTCGTAGTCCCGGCGGTCCAGCGTTCATGTGGTTGACTGTTTCTCTGAATCGTGTTTTCCCACCGTCGGTTCTATGCATTTGCTGCGAGACCACAGATTCGTCTTCGCTGTGTGACAGCGGCGTAAGCTGCTGGCTTTGCAGGCTCTTGCTGACCTTTATGTGAGCGCGGAGACAGACGGCCGATGTCTGGGATTCCTCCGGCAGTCCGCGCTGAGTGATGACCTTTCAGTGTCATTGTGTGGACGAACAGTTTTCTGAAGCTCGTGACTTTTTGTGTCTGGAAACTGCACTGTCATTGTACTGATGGCTCTGAATCATGGCTTCCATTTTAAAAATGCTCCCACTGCCCTGAGGCTTGGTCTGAGGGTTTCGGTTTGATCAAATTAGATTGAAAATAGCTCTGAGTAATAATTAATGGTCCCCTATAGTTACTTACTTTTGCCTGTATTTTGTGTGGTGTTTACATGAGGTATTAAATAAACCGAGTTTAAATGTGAAGCCTGTGACCAACGGTGTTTTGAAAAGATTAACATTTGAAAATCTTGAAGTAGAAAAGCTCAACCTGTTTGTTTATTTTGTGTTGTTTATTCAGAGAGAACAGAAGAGCAGGTTAAATATATTAGCCAGTATGTCCAATCTTGTAAAATGGTCGAAAATATGACATGTGATCTGCCTGAACACCTGGGTAAAATAATGGATCTTGGTGCCGTTTAAGGGCTGAGTGCTGCAGTCGGAGACCGCCCTTCTCCCGCACCATCAATTTTTACATTTGATTCTCTTCAGTGACCGTCCCTTAGCACAAGTGAGAAACACCTCTACATTCACACCCCCGAACCTCAGGGGTTCCGATCTGAGAGTCCTGTCCCAGTCTGGAGTATATAGCAGATTATGTGCTGCAAACAAACTCACAACACATAAGAAGCCTGTTTGTAGACATTTATACTGGCTATAAATTAAAATAATATGATGGTAACATGTAATTCATCATACAGCATCAGGAGGGAACTGAAGTTTAAAATGCAAAATATGAATAATGGAATAACAGGTTTTAGTGTCCTATATGAGATACATAACACAGCAAGAATCAAACATTTTTGATAATTATTCTCGGCAACAGAATAAATTCTGAATGATATCCCTCTGCAGGCTGCAGGGTAATTCAGGCCTTTAGCCGAGCCGTTACACAGGACAAAGGGAAGCGTGTGGAAAACGGCGAGCGGTTTGCTCCACTGCTGGTTGTGCGGGGCCCAGCGAGACATCGGTATAAGGACAGCCTGTCCATCAAGTGACTTACCTGTGACCCCCGAGGAGCGGCAGGGAAGGCCCTGGTGAGGCACGGCCTGCTCTGCAGCCAGGTCAAAGGGCACCTGGGGACGGGCACCTGGAGATGGGCACAGAAATGACCAATGACCGGGCCCTTTGCTGTCCTCTGCTGAGCTTAGCCCTCGCAGAGGGGAGGGGAGGGGAGGGGATGGTAGAATAGTTGGAAATGTTTGGTACACTCTTTGGATCCTGATGCTCCAGTAGTAGGACAGGACTCTGGGGCTCTGGAGGAGAGTGAGTGTTGAGTTTCTCACCCTGCTGCAGTAGGACAGGATTCTGAGACCGTAGCGTTGAGTCTCTCTCTGGTTTTGTGTTGCAGGAGTACCTCGTGGGAATCATCATCGCCATATGTGGGAATTTTCTGATCAGCATCTCCCTAAATATTCAGGTAAATAACTACGTGTCTCAGGGTCGGGCTACCTTTGAGATGTGAATTGAGAATTTTTTTTTTTCCAAAGAATGGTTTGTAAATACCATTATATATAATTGTGAATATCAAACAGACACATAATAAAATTAGATTTTTTGTTGAAAATTTATTAAAAATGATTTAAAATGTACATTATCACTAAATGGTTAAATACGATCACATTCCATGTTTGTTATGGAGTGCACAGCTCCAGGTTTTCTTTGATCTGATATTAAATATTGAAATAAATGTGCAGTTTGATGAAAGGTAGATTAAGGTTAAGGTACTTCCTGGTGTTGTGATGCTGCTTTACAGGAGTATCATGTTCGCCCTCCCTCACCCTCTCTCTCGCACCCCTCCCTGTCTCGGCCGTGCAGAAGTACACCCATGTGCGGCAGTCGGAGCCGGGCTCCAAGCCGTACTACACCTGTGTGCTGTGGTGGTGCGGGATCCTCCTCATGGGGGTTGGGGAGCTGGGCAACTTCGCCGCCTACGGCTTCGCCCCGGCCTCCCTTATCGCCCCCCTGGGCTGCGTGTCTGTCATCGGTAAGGAAGTGCCCCACCTAAATCCTCCTTCCCTCCCTCCCTCTCTTCCTCCCTCCCTCCCTCCTCCTGCTCCTCCAGCCTGCAGATATGCTCTTGGCTCTCTTACTGTGCAGAAACTGGCTGGAGTTGTTTTTTCCGACCCATTGTAACACCCATTCTGAGTAAACATCAAGACTTGGATTAAATATTTAACCAGTACAGCTCTCTCTCTCTCTCTCTCTCTCTCTCACTCTCACTCTCTCTTGCTCTCTCTCACACTCTCTCTCTTCTGTTGATTGTTTAGTTTCTGACTCCTGGGGACTTATGTATATTTATGTACTATTTAAATCTGGAGGGATGACTTTCTTGTGTATGTTTTGTTGTGAGGAGTGTGATGTACTCAATGTGTAGTTTTACAGTGGAGATCCAGTTTTTCCTCTCCTTTTTAAAATTCAAATTGTGTTGACCCGTGACGAAAAAATTATTTCCATCAATTTCACAGGGCGGCATGTTTCAAAGAGATGAAGAGCTTGTGTGTAAGCCTTTGTTGTCACATGTTGGGAGTCTCTGTGGGATTTCTCATGGTCCTCCTCGTGTTTTTGTGTTGCCTGGTTAAAATTATTGATGCATTACTTGCAAATTACCATGCTGCTAAATTAGACCATAAACATTCCTAGATGGCCAGACTAGAATAAATTGTAGAACAGCGTTCCTGTCTGGGTTATTATGGGATATCCTGATAACACACCGGTATCTCTGTCCAATGAGCAGCTGGTGGGGTGGGAAGGCTGGAGCCAATCAGCAGATGCCCATGGGTCTGGGGCAGTATTGGACAGTGATGTCACTTCCTGTGCTGTCAGTTAGCTTCTTCTGGGAGGGTTTGCATTTAATAAGACTCCAGCTTAAATCAAGCATTCTGTGCTGACAGTGAAGCCAGGACAAAACAGATTGTGTTATACATCTGTTGTGAGGTTTCTGATGAGTCTAGTGTCATCTTCTCAGCCATATATCCTGGGCCCCACATTCATTCAGCAAAGAAAACAAACCAAACCATCTGTGATAAACAACATGCAGCACAGCATACAGTGTTCCTCACCTCTGACAGGACGGATGCACATTCTCCCTCTCAGATAATATTTAATAAACTCAAACCCCATGCAGAGCCCCCCGGTGTCAGGTCTCCCATGCTCCCACTCACTACAGGGGTACACTCATGCTTCAGGGAAATAGGAAGTGTGTTGCTGTTGGGGTCACACACATTAACCGGCCCAGATCTCTGACTTGCCTTTTATTTTCTGACCGTTCATGTTCTCATTATTATCAGACTAGTTTACAGATGAGTTATTCCCAGCAGGAGGTCCAACAAATAAATATTAATTTCAGTAATCACTTAAGATATGATATTTTTTATATGTAAAAATCTTAAAGCATAATGACATAGCACTACTGGTTGGGATTTGACAGGGAATATTTTCATGCTTGCGACCCCTAAATGCTGTTACTTATTTTGGTTACGGTGGCCAATGCTAAAGGTAAAACTGTTAATATGAACAGAAAACATATGGAACAATCAAATTCGTGGATAAGTCTTGCAAATTTGTACCTTAATACTTTTTGTTAATGGAACGTTAGACCACACTCAACAGGGCTGTGAGTTTGTGAATTTCCAATCATACCTGGTATTTAAATTATGGTGATAATTTTTACTTTTAAATATGGAAATATAAAACATTTAATAATCATTTTGTATGTATGCTGTGTCATTAGAACTGTATCAACTGTATATGAGACTGTTTTTCCTTTACATGTAAACCCAATGCCAAAGCGTTCAGCAACTCGTGTTCACTGGACTGGTGGGCTCAGTTAAGAAACAAATGAACCGAGGTCTGCTGTCTCCTGGCCAATCAGTGCTCTCAGATTTGGCCTTCCTGCTCATCCCATACATTTGATTGGCTCTCTAACTCAGCCTATGTGTGGCATGACTGCTCTGTCACTCAGGTGAATTCTCCACAGCACTTTGTGATCATCAACAGTGCTACATAAATGCAGGCCATGGTAATCTTCACCTAGGGCAGGAGCATCAAACCCAAGTCCTGGAGGGCCGTTGTGTATGCACAGTTTTGTGTTTCCCTTTCAATCGGCCACCATTTATTGCCTGGAAGCCAAGTGAGCGAACCCTTTTACATGACATTACATTATCAAGGCTCAAGGGCCCAACAGCAATGGTGTTCTTGCTGTGGCTGGACTGGGGCTTGAGCCACCAACCTCAGGGGTCCCAGTCATTTACCTTAGCCATTAGTCTACAGGCTGCCCCATTTTACAGTAGTGGTTTATGGTCTTAGTGATTTTAAATGACACTGAAAGCCAAAAGACAGCAGGCACTGCGGCCCTGCAGGACTATACCCTGACATCTGCAATCCAGGGTTCGGCTCGCACTTCTCTCCATCGCTAATACGGGGCGTTGGGTGTGGTGCTCGAGCTCTCAAATTCCTCTAAATAGACCTCTATCTAAGATAGGTCTATACCATTGAACTAGTCTTATTTTGCTTGTTAGTCTAGTGCAAGTTAATCAATGGTGCAGAAGTAGATGTAACTGAGCTTTGAGAGTAAGATTAATGTGACATTAACTCCCTGCCCCTGCCATGACTTCTCTTTCTCATAAATAATTGCATGCAGCGTTTCGCTATGAGCTTAAGAGAAGCAAATGTGCAGGAAGAGCACTGAATAGTGCTCTTTAAAGGAGGAGGAAATAAAATCAGCAATTAGAATAATTTGGAATAATTTGTTCCAAAAAATATATATAAATAAATAGATAAATCAAGCCACCCTACGTGACCATATTTTTAAATAAAATAATGGCTGTCTGTCCAAGCTGCAGTGCACTCAGTACTGATATTAAAAGCTTTTACTGAATAGCAGACGCGCTACAGACCTTATTAGCCGGCAGCGTTTGGTAAGCACCATCATCTGGGAACGGAAATCCATCCAAAGACAGAGACTTGCAGCCAAATAAAAACACCTGTCACATTAAGCTGAAATGGCAAACATCCTCTGTTAAATATGAAATCAGTCTCTGAATCTCATCGCGCATCGGTGGCCTCAGACGTTTATGTAATATGGATGTCGGCTCTTCTGAGTTCTGAGACTGTTCCATTTTCACTGTCGCGTTCCTCAGTCAGCTGACCAAAAGGCTTCATGCCCGTGCTGCATGCATGAGACGGGTCTTGTCTGACACACGGCTTCTCGTCTTTTCTACATGTTACTGTTTGTACTTTCGTGCCATTCCCTACCTGAACTACCCCAGTCCAGAGGTGTATTGTAGAGTATACACAGCTATTAGCCTTATCACCATTAATACATATGGGCTTTGCAGTTACAGTGTGCCCACCTCCTCAGACAGTATACTCACCTATTAGGCTTATCACCATTGATACATATGGGCTTTCGAGTTACAGTATGCACACTCAGTATGCACACACAGCTCAGTCCACCACAGTGGCCTACTCCCTCCACCTCGGGGGGAGGATGCCGTGGCACGTGATTTGGAGGATTATGCAGTCAGCCTATGTTCAGTTCCTGCAGCTGGCTGGTGCCCAGAAGTGGCTGTTACAGAAGTACGAAACAAACAAACTTATCCAGCTGACACCCCTACCATCCCCAGCTTGGCTGGGCCAGTTTTTTTCAAGCCATTCAAAAAGCAAATTTGGGGCTCCCATAGAAAACTGTGAACCAACCATTTCATTTAATCATAGAATAACCACAAGTAAATTCAGCTTGTGGGTTTACTTTGACGTAACATTGGCAGTTCTGTGTTTTACTTCCTTGGTTCTTCCCTTTGACTTTGTCATGACATTGACTTGTGGTTGTAAGGGTTTTGTAATCCTTGATGGTGTTATTGTTTGGGTGGCCAAGCTCTTTATCCAGTCATTTCTTAGAGTCAGTGTCTGCAGTGATGTCGTATGGATTAAGGGAGACATGCTGGTCAATCGCCCCCTCTGCGGGTGCTAGGCGTCCCTATTCTACACTAATTGCTCATTGGTCTCAGTGTTTGGAGACGAGTCTGAGAGCTGTGTACCTTGAAGCTGAGTGCACTGCAGTTTTTGGAAGTGTTTGAAGAGAATGGCTCGACAGAACAAGGGTTTGCCTTGGGAGGGTATTGAGGCAGTGTCTGTTTGTTTGGGGTCTTTTCAATTCTCCGAAATGCTGGTCTGTTTAAAGTGTCTGTTGAGACTACGAGTAAGTGGCTGAGTCGAGAAAGTAGTTCATCGTAAGTGCCCTGGGCTACACCATGATGTAACGAAGAATGGCAGCGCAGTTGCCTACATCCTGCTAGCAGTAGGGTGGGTTTAGGGAGAAGACTAGATGAAGGTGCATTTTGCGATGGAGGTATGGTGAAAACACAAATTTTAGATGTGTTGAACAGTAATGAAGAGGCTAACACTGAAGTTGTGGTGAATGGTAAAGGATAGATTAAAACACATTTTAGATGTGGTAAAACGTAATACAGGGGCTAAGTCATATTTTACATGAAGTGAATAGTAATGGAGAGGCTAGCCCTTACTTAAGGTGTGGTGAACAGTAATGGAGAGGCTGTCTTTGACTTTTGTGCTATCAGCATAAACTCTTTATTAATTGGGTTGACTGACAAATCTTGAACCTCAAATCTAATAATGTCATAGAAACTGAGGAATAAAGTAATAACGACACGAATATCTATGGCTATCTGATAAGCACATCGACAGTCGTTTGTGTACTTGAAAGAATGAAAAATTAAAATGTTGTGGAATGGGAAAGACATAATGATATACTATCATTTCTTACAGCTGGATATAGCAATCAACACTCAATTCAATCAATTTTCCCATTTCATCTTCAAATGAATGTGTTTCTCGTAGATTAGATGCTTGTGCAGGACTGCTGCTCGCCCTGTGTTTCCCAGTGCCTCAGCAACATTAGGAGAGCTAACCCCGATGTGTTTTATTATCACTGAACTGTGTGTGTGTGTGTGTGTGTCTCCCCTCTCTTAGCCAGTGCTGTTATCTCTGTGGTGTTCCTCAAAGAGACGTTACGAGCTTCCGATATCCTGGGTAAGTTGTGCCTTCACGGTTCCGTCTGTGGAACTCTGTATCAGATTGTTCACTTGATAAATGAATGCTGTGTTGAGCACTGAGTCATACTGAAAGGACATCATGTTTTCAGGCTTTAGTGTGGCTTGAGGGCAGGCTATGAGAACAGGCCGGGTCCTTTTGGTGACGTTGCCTCTCCTGTAGTACTGTGTGGCCTGTGGTGTGAAGAGAAGGCACTGGATCTCAGGCCAGCATTTCAGCTACAGTGCTGTCCCACTGGCTGTGGACAACACATGGAGATGCCAACCTGGTGATTTCAGACCGGGGAAGAAAAAAATTAAAAATACAAAAACAAGGCAAAAGAAGACAAAAAAGAGGGCCGTTTTTAAAATGAACATTAGAAGTAAACAAAAAAAAATCCTGTCCAAATGGAAAAAATAACACAGAAAACAGCAGAGATTTGTGGATGAAACTTAGTTATTCTGAACGAATTTAAAGCAATTTACAGTTAATGATGACATAAAGCATGTGACCACCTTAATGTATGTAAATGTCATGCATTTCTGCTTTTATACCCTTATTAACCCTCGTCACATCCTGGTGAGTCGAATGCCATCTGAGGAAACTGTAGTGAAAGCCCTGGCCCTTCAGATCAAATACGTAACCGGAATCTGGAGTCCGATTTGCTGTTACAGGGCTGAGAACATACCCAGCTGGGACAATGGGCCTGTGTTGCAGTGAAAGGGCTCTTGTGCTCAGCAGGGCAGTGCATTACTGCATGCCAGGCATAGCGCAGAACAGCAGTGCGCTCAGACTGCTGCCTCACCGCCACATGCGCAAACTGTGGGATATTCTCTACCCATAGGCCGACATACCTGTGTCCGATCACACACTTGCACAACTGAGCTTCACAGTACATGCAATGTTGTTTTGACATGTTGAAATAGTAATTCTGGTCTGGAACATTTGTTAGATTCAATTACCATTTAAAAAATTACCTTAAAATAAATACAGGAGATGTGTTTTGTAATTACACGTGCACAATTATGTTCACACTGACTTGTATTGCTGCATCTCTCTCAATATGTCAGACACATCCCTTGTCCTTCTCACAAATATAAATGACAATGTAGACAACATGTACAGGCTTTCATTGGACATTATTAAATTCTGTCCTTTGTAGAATAAGATGTTTTACAAAATATCCACGAGGGTAGTAGTGACACACTGTTTCTTGATGTTTCCCGGAAAATCCTCACTATTTGTGCTGTTTAGATCCTGCATGTTTGAGTGAAGTGTGGTTGTGTGTTCAGTATTCATGGCTCTTTGCTACCTGTGTTGTATCCAGTGTTGTGATGTCTTTGTGGTTGTGTTTTCAGTAGTCATGGCCCTTTGCTACCTGTGTTATACCCAGCGTTGTGACCTGTCATTTGCGGTTGTGTCTCCAGGTGGAGCTCTTGCCGTCGCGGGGACGTACCTCCTGGTGACCTTCGCCCCCCACACCTCCCAGCACATCACGGCGCACATAGTGCAGAGATACACCGTCAGCTGGCAATTCCTCACATACCTGGTACCTGCTCCACCTGGGTCCGAGGGGGGAGGGGGTGCACCTGGCCAGTGTGACTGTGGGTACAGGTTTGATCAGTAATGAGATGAGATAAAGCCTACTCAGGCGTAGTGAAAGGAGACTAAGTTAGAATCCTGATATATCAAAGCAATGGAAGAATGATGCACTCTGAAACTAAACATGGGCCGAGCTACCATATGTTATTCGTATCCAGCTGTAAACCAGTACAATGAACCAGTAATTGTACTTGGTTGTTGAGAGCGGAACCATTTGCTTTGTTGAAACAGTGATTGACAGGTAAGCGTAGCCTCGCCAGAGTGCCTTGGCATGATGCCAGTTTCACTCTTAGAGATCTGCAGTGATTCTCTTCCCCAGTCAGATTTACGCCTCTGTCCAGTGTGCTCTTCCACATGAAAATAGGAGTGCAGACCTGAGCTCCACAGGGTCCTTTAGAACCCCAGAGATGGATAGGAGGCAGAAGGGGGCAGTAGGTACAATCTGCTCCAAATGTAGTTCCATCTCGCACAGCACAGGCAAGCACTCACAGTGACAGATGAGTGTCTCTCAGACAGAGGGATATCAGGCTTGAGGAGACTCCTTTAGCCTGCACTGCTCCCTCCCTCCATCCATCCCCGCTATCACGGATATCAGGCACAACCTTCTGAAGAGCAGAGAATGTCACCACAGGGGGTCCTGCCCCCAAGATCATTCCCGCTATCTGATCAATCATACCGTCATGAATTATTTCTGAGCGAAGAGATCACATTGTGTTCTTCTCACCCATTTTTGGATAATGGTGTTCCGTCAATCTTGAATGGATTCCCCATCTGGAATTTCCACAGTGAATCTGCCATTATTGAGAGCAGCCTGTAGCTAAAGGGACATTTACAGAGGCAGGCGTCAGCTTTCAGATGTCATTGATAAAATGAGAAAGAACTATAAAAGCATCAGTTCAGAGGTAGGAGGACAAAATGACACTGTCCAGACCCATTGTGTCTGAGGTGACATTAGCGCAACAGGAATGGCCTCCTTTCACCAGTTTGGGCCCCCCTCTTGTAACCCGTTTGGGCCCCCCTCCTGTAACCAGTTGGGGACCCCTCCTGTAACTGGGCTGGCCCCCCCTCCTGTAACCGGTTCGGGCCCCCCTCCTGTAACCAGTTTGGGACCCCCATCTGTAACTGGGTTGGGCCCCCCTCCTGTAACCGGGATGGGCCGCCCCACGCCTCTGGGCTCAACAGAATCAAGACAGGTCTTGTCTGGAGATCCATTCCTGATTACAGATGAACCTGCCAGTGTGAGGCTTCCAGACACTTTCATTATCATCATAAGAACGGTATCAATTCATCTCATCGCTGTCTGCCTGGGTCATTCGTTTCAATTACCGGACAGGGCTGGCTGTTCGCTTTGTTATTCTGCTCGCACAGCCATGGCTTTTTGTATGAATATAGAAAAGGCTTTTAATCTGCTTTGTTCCACATTCAGGCACAAAGGCAGTGATATAATAGATGGGATGCAAATGAAATTAATTAGTGTTGAGGGAGAGATTACTGTTGTGCCAACAAACAGAATCGTGTTGTGTTTATTCATGCTTTCTGTTCCCTGGTCTCTTGCAGAGCATAGAGATGATTCTGTTCTGCGTCCTGCTGTACCTGTATAAGAGGAAGAACCTGAAGCACATTGTGGTGGTGCTGCTACTGGTGGCTCTGTTGGGTAAGAGAGGGTGTTATGGCCGCAGAAGTCCTTGCTCACAGTGGTAATTAGAGATCCCCGTGACACTTTTCGCAAAGACCAGGAGGTTTTCTGTTGTCCCCAAAAAGTTCCCAACCTGCCTGTTTCCATTCTCATTCTCACAATCTCCCATTGTCAGTGATTCCCTCTCTCTCCACCTCAAGCTAATACGGTGACCATTATAGGCACAAAATGGCTGCCATGTGTCACACAGCTTAGATACTACAAATTGGTGGTTGTTGAGGTGAGCTTTCTTGGATGGAAATATTTGGGTAAGGGGCAGAAACTCTGACATGTTTTGAGTTTATTCAGTCATTGAGGGCTACTTTGTCGAAAGACCAGTATTTTGTATCACTTGCCTGAGCACCATTGCTTGGTAGTTAGGGAGCGGAGCTTGTATGTTTACTTGGTTACAGGTTAGCAAGTCATGTGTCAGGTATTTTGAGCATTATCCACTCATTTGTGATGGGGATGCTTCAAACTAAATATGGATGGAACCATATGGTATCAGTTTTGCATAACCGGGTTCATGAAACCTCATTTTAACCATGACTCGCAGTAGTGTAGTATCCAGATGAAAAAATGGTGAGTAGGTATATTGCAGCCTCTGTAAATCCCTGTTCTGTGAGGGGCAGTGATGTTGCAGTGTTAGAGGAGCAATGAAAGAGTCCAACACAGAGGAGGATTAGACTGTGCTCTGGACAGTGTGACGTTGCCATTTAGTGGATAGTGAGTAACTGAGGAGTCACAGGTTTGATTTTGCTGTTTGGTGGACGATGTGTAACTGAGAGCAGAGGGGTCACAGGACTGATTTTTGCCGTTTAGTGGACGTTTAAACCTGGGTCTCATGGCCTTCCTCTTCATCCGCAGCCTCCCTGACGGTCATCTCGGTCAAGGCGGTGTCGGGGATGATCACGGAGTCGCTGAAGGGGAGCCTCCAGCTCACGTACCCCATTTTCTACGTCATGGTGGTGGTGATGGTGGCGTCCTGCGGGTTCCAGATTAAGTGAGTGTTCACTCAGGGCCACTGGCTCAGACCCAGCCTCACTTCCCAACACTTATCAATACATGTGAGCCGGACAAAGTGCCCCTGACAGGCCCCTGCAAACCCAAAACCCATCTGTGTAGTGTGCGCCCCTGTGCCCTAAATCATTATTTACCCCCCATCCCCCTGTCCCCTACCACCACATGAGCTACTTTGCCATCTGAGTAAGTTTGGGTCGTTTTAAAATGTCGATTCCCAGTTCTGTTTGATGTGCCTAGCAGAGACAGGTAATGAAAAATCAACCATTTTTTAGACCGAACATTAAGTTTGCACCAGGTTGCAGAGTAATGGATCTGCTGAAACAGTTTATCATTCACACATGGGTGGTAAGAAGGCTGACTTGGGACGGACCAGTATTTGCTGAACACATAAAAGCTATTGTTTTGAGTGATCCAGGATGAATCGAATGTGACTTTGTTGTGGACTCATGCCAGAGAGTTTTGAATAGTGTATTTAAAATGTGAAACTTTAAAGTTTGCCTCCTATATTTGACGTGGGTCAACCTCAGGATATTAGATAAGATTATGGCCCGTGGCACTGCTAATTAGCTCTTTGATTAGCTCTGACAGTGCTCTCAGACTGGTTTCTGAATGTAAATATGAATGTAAACAAAGTTAATTAGCAGCACTGCCTACTAATGTCCTTATTAACTGCACTGTTGGGTCATATCAATGTACTCTGCACATGGCTGTTGTGTGCTGGTATGGTATGTTTGCTTTGTTGTTTGTGTGAGGTTCGTGATGATGTCCTCATTGGAGGACGATGATTTGCAGTACACAGTAAATGAGGTTAAGTATGATTCATTTGCTTTTCCTCAGATTCCTGAACCAAGCCATGAAAATGTTTGACGCAACTGAAGTTGTGCCCATCAACTTTGTTTTCTTCACAGCCAGTGCCATACTTGCAGGTGGGTTTAGCTGAATAGAGCCATGATAGAGAAGTAGCTCATCCCCTTGCTAATCGGGGAGAGACCCTGGTGAAGAGTGAAATGGGTGGTCCCAGGGAGGGAGCCGTGGGGGACACCATTACTGAGAAACACTGATTCAGGCTGTGCAATGACAGCAACCATGGTTTCAGACTTACAAAAATCCACAAGTTTTATTCCACCTCAAAGCAAACTCCAGTCTGCCCCATTTTCTAAGTTCTTTATTTAATTCTGCTTGACATCTCACTGATCTCAGGCTTTGTTTACTGTTGAATTATACATTACTGTTGAGACTGCTTGTGTATTCAGAAAGGAGTGTGTATTTGTGTGCACACATGTTTGCAGAGCGCTGGTCGGAGCTGTCTGGTAAGTACTGAAAGGTCAGAGAACTCGGGCAGACAACCTGTACATGTTCCTTTACTCTGCAGAACCATGGAATTATATTGTGTGTGCTGTCTAAGTTTAATGGTTTGGTATTTTTCCAGACCGTCCTTAATGAACCATGAACTAATAGCGGAAAAATCACAAAAGGACCAGTTATTGTCATGATATAATTGAACACAAGTGTGAAACTATCACTGTTAGTGAAAAGAGCACTCACGGTGTTATTGTAAAAGTGTTAAAGCTGGCAAGTGTGTGTTTCCTGGCCTTAGGCAGGAAGATGAGGCACACAGGCACTGTTACAGGGTGTTAGGGGCTCTCATGGCTTTCTTTGTCAAAATGTCTTGCATGCTCTATCATAACCTCCTAGCGCACACAGTGCCCAGGCTACTGATGTTTTTGTTCCACTTTTGTATTTAATGCTAAACCGTACTACAATGGAATCGAATCACAGTTGTTCCCGTTAATGAATGAATATGAACATGTCAACAGCAGCAGTGACAGTAACTTTGCTCTTTTTTGAATAACCACAGTGGAAGTGAATAATCACCTCTAGTGGCCATGACACATTTTTGATGATTTGTGGGTAAAGCAGGACACTTTAATCTGAGGTGCGAGACACACACATCTCACCCCGTGTCTGAAAAGAGCCAGCGCTCTCTTTTAAAACACCCCCCCACATTCCCCGGTGTAATGTATTCCTTTCCACATTTTTATGTGGGATTGGAAGGCAGCAGCGTTGAGCATGTTCAAATAACATTTCTCAGGGTTTTGTGTCAGTGTCCATGCTGTGAGTGTGGGAAATCCTAATTGGTCAATTTATCTTTGCAAATATCTCCGAAGAACAAGAAAAACATTGAGTGGGGAGCGTTTGACATTCCGCTGTGGTGTCTGCAGAAACTGAGCCGAACGTTAAATAAGGTTCGCTGACCTCAGAAAACGGTTGATTTAATAAAAATTGTATTATGATTGGATTCCTTCCCATGCCCCTAAAAGCTGCCATTGGTCGTTCAGATTGTTTCTGTCTGCCTTAAGATTGCTTTATGGTTTGTGTTGATGCATTTTTGATGTATTTGTTTTTTTTTTTCCAGGAATTGTGTTTTATCAGGAATTTTATGGTTTAGCTCTGCTGAACATCTTCATGTTTCTTTTTGGGTAAGTAATAAGAAAAAATAACAAGTATAATAACTTATATAGTACTTTTTCATGCATAAGTACTTCTCAAAAAATAATTACTGCATTCTGTTATGGAACAGGAAGTGCTAATAAATGGCATGGAAATGAGGTACACTCCTGCGGTCCCCAACCTTTGCACATTTATTCAAACTCATTGTCTGTTTGAACCACTTCAGGTGTCTGCTGTCCTTCCTCGGAGTGTTTTTGATCGCAAGAAACAGGCCAAAAATCAAGACAGATCAACCTTTCATCGACATGGGACAAGTACCTGGTGGGTATTAACTCAGGAAAGGGCCCCTGACATTTTGTGCTTCAAAGACCTTGGATGGTCCAGGAAAATGTCAAATAAATTAACCATTTGTGTGCTCAAGTGAGATTTGAGTTTCCTGTAAAATGTGTATAAACTGCAAATACCAGAATGTAAGCTGTTGGATATAGTACGTGGTCTGTAGGGTTACTGTGGTGAGTGTTACTTCCAACCAAATACCCTGAATTCAAACCCTGACGTTTTCAGTAATGTATAGGCATTCATTGAGCATGCCTTTCTAAGTACATGTCAAGCATAGAGAACAGGAGCTAGTTTCCCATTTACAAATATTTGTATTAGTTTATATTTCTTCTCATGGTCAGGTTCTTCATATGATATGTTGTTTCCGCCATCAGGGCCATATTTATGTGCAGACAGGGGATTATGATCAGATTTAGTGGTGTGTTCTGTAGCACACACTGGTAGAGGCTTTGAAATCTTAGAAGAGGCATGGAGAGAGAGAGAGAGAGAAAGAGGGTCTGTTTATTAGTTTTCCATAGCTACAAATATGATCTCTCTTCCTCACTATTCCCTATTATAGAGTAGAGGGGGTCCTCGACTTACGAACGAGTTCCATTCGTATGACTTGTCGTAAGTCGATTTGTAACGCTAAAATTTATACTAAATTATACCTAAGTTAACACCTTAAGTCACTCACACTGTACACACAACACATGAAGGACATATAAAATACATTAATTAAATGAAACAGTAATAAAAAAGAGAACAATTTCTTATCTTTATTTCTGTGTTTGTATTTACAAACCAAACCGCTTTGGTCGAAACTAGGTTTTTAAATAATTAATGGGAGTGCGTTGTAACCACGAAACGACGCAACTTGAGACTGTCGTAACCCGAGGACCCCCTGTATAGCTACACAAGCATTATCCAGTTGACCATTCAATTATGTGTACCACACATGCTTTGCACAGTCAAAAACTGTTCAGAGATTTTACCAATGCATTGTGGGATCTTTACCATGGTCTTTATGTTATATTTATGTTGCTTGTGCCTGGAATATGTAACTGGCCCATACTCCTGTTCCCTCCCACACAGGCAGGAGATGCACAGATAAGGTGCAGCCAGAAGCCAAGCGCATGACATACGGGTCCCTGGCAGCCAAAATATTACATCTGGACAAGATAGGCAGGCAGCAGGAGTCATCGACATGAGCCGCGACCCGCGCGGCTGTCTGGGGCTCAGGCGCTCCGGCCGTATCCGTGGGGGCAGCGCAGACGGACGGTGTCCTGGTTTACAGCCACACTGAGAGGCACCTGACTCTCAGGTGCCCCCCCGCCCCACAGAGAGACTCAATCCTGGCAGGACGGACTCCCGGAAATGCCTTCCCAAGTGACTGTACACATTACAGTGTGTTTACAAATCTGTAACAAGCCAAAAAACAGGGATTCCCACCAAAGCAAGGACTTCATCTTATTTATTGCCTGAAAAAAAACTCGACTTTAACATGTTGCTTGAAATGAGTTATTCACAAAAAACGGTTTGACATGAAACGGCACAATGCTTATTACTGATGTGTACGCAGTACTAAATGCACAACATTATCATAATCTATGCAAACAGTGTACTATTTAACAAATAAAATGCAACACTACCAATAAGCTCATATTCAGGTTTCATTTTCACTAGGGTTTTTTTTTATTAGTTGCTTTGTGAGTCAACTAATATGGAAAGGGTCTATGTTCAGAAATGGAAAATCATATTTTTACAGAGTCAACCCAATGAATTTGCCCTGAAACTCTTAAGAGGTAAAACTTGCATAATTGTAATATAATGCTTTGCATTATCATGTTTGCAAAGATGTTATCTACCAGTAGTTAACAAGCTGCTAGCCCAATTTCAGTCAACACAGTAGTGCCCTCTTCTGGTGGTCCTGTGAAACACTGAAGTAGTTGAGTGTTGAGTGACACTCGTAAAAATGAGGGCACTTCCCTTGATATCGCTTTCAAGAGTAAAAACTACAACACATTTACAATTCAAACGATATATGAAGTTACCTCGAAGTTAATCAAGACACTTGATTTAATGCTTGAACCTGAAACTACTCTGTGCCTGTGGTTGTTGTATGCAATTACAAGAGCCCTCAAGCTATAATAGAGTGAAATTGTTCTGGCACAGGATTTATGATAAGCTGCTTGTTTGCTGGAGACTGTGTCCCTGTATCTGGTCTGGTGAAGCGGCGGTATACACACACAAACGATGCTGCATAATGCCATTAATGGCACTAGGGAACCTGGAGGGTTGCCATGGCACCCACCCACGGCGGCCCGGGGCTCTCCTTGCCTCGTGGATGAGAGAGGAAGTCTCCCCCTCGCTTTCTCCGGGAGAACACGACGATGACCTCACCATGTGACAGCCGGGCACTGCCCGAGGGAATCCAACAGACTGTTCCGCCTGTTGTCTTCTCATCACAAAAACTAGACTATAACACCAACAAAAAAACGTGAGGAAATTCAACCCGTCACATGGGAAAATTAAGGAAGGCTTATAGGAAACTGGTGTGATTTAACAGGCTATATCAGCCCAGCTGCATGATATGAATCTCTGTCAAGCATAACTTAATCTTCCCCAAAAAAAAAAAAAAAACTATCTTCTCTTGGACCTGTAATGTCACCTGACCCAAACCTGCTGTATAAATACCCACAGCGCCATCTGGTGGTGAACTGCAGGAAAGGTCTGACAAGAATGAGTGTTGAGCTCTCCATCTCAACCTAAATGGTTAGCAACAGGTCACAGGGGCATATAGAAATATGAAATGTGTCAATATATATAGAAGTTATATGCAAATCTAAATGGAATTTGAGCATGAGATCTATATACAGAAGAAAGATGCGTCTTTAATTACAAAAACCAAACAGACAAAAGTTAATGCAACTTTTATAGAAACAGATTCTCCCACTATCACAGATAAAACCAGGCATTAAGCTCTTTCCATTCATCCTCAGTAGCTGCCTGGGTCCATTAAGTGTCCTGGGCAGAATCAAGGAGAGAGAAGGGGCTTAAAATGAACGCTGGTGTTCAGCCATGTTCTGTAAAACTGCCACAACACTGCAGAGAGCCACCTGCCCTTTAAAATGAGCCTTACGCAGCCCATGAAATGAACAGACACAAAAGCGTGTGCATGCATACACGTTTATGAAGCATATCTAATGTATAGATTGTGAGAGCGTTACAGAGCATTGCTGCAGCTGGCGTTCCAAACATCCTCTTCACATACACATTTACCTCAAATAGCCCACGTATGGTGAGCTGCTGACAACGTATGGACAGCCGGAGCGCGGAGGAACATTCATCTCCACCGTTGCCAAGCAACAGGATTCTCTTGTCAAACACCTACACACACTCTCCCACCATGAAATTGTGTTAGAGGGAAGACTGATTAGATTACAGACGTATGTGATAGCCCTAATGTGTCAGGATGAATCGCACATGCAAGGGGTGCGTGCCAATTGCAATAAAACTGAGGACGACAATGCACAGAACTACCAATAGAAAATAAATATGCTTGTAAGTGGGGGAAAAGCATTCTCTTCTGTTGTAGTGTCCTGTATTGTTTTAGCCCATGAAAATGTAGGCTGGATTCAGGCTCAGCGAATAAGGAGTTTATTTGGAGAAGGTACAGCAGGTTAACAGTCAACGCTGCAAACAGGATTAATATAAATCATAATCACATAATTTACTTTTAAGTCCGCTACATGCTGAGTCTCAACAAATGAGATTTGGTAACTGAAGTTCAGACTAGCAGCACACAGTTCAATTATGTGACTCAATTTCCCAAAGGCAATAAGGAAACAAAGGACAGATATTTTTAAAGAGACGGGATGCTGAATCCTCCATAAAAAATAAATCTTTCATCATCCATTCTTAAAGGAGACGAGAACGTCTTTTGCGGGCATTTTTAAGGCTTTGATTTTCCCTTTCATGTACGCAGGAAGTAGCAGCTCGCGTGGATGGCGATTCTCTTTCGAAAGGTCCCGATGTTAACGAGCCAGGATGGAGCACGTCGTTACGTGTCACTAAGCATTCACCGTTCAGTGCTTCTGCTCAGCACGGGTCAAAGCTCACCGGCTTCAGGCTCTACCCATGTCACTATGCAGTCAGTACAAACCTGCCTTATCTGAACCATCTGAGGTACCCCCATTAGTTCTGGAAGTTTTACTGCTAATTGATTACTCTAACATTTTCTAATATATACAGTCTGCCTGTAGAAAGCAAAGAAACTTCAAAGCAAATCACTTCATTCAGGTAATCAATGTAAACTGTGCATCCATATATGTCTGTGTTGCATATTGTAAACATTTAAATAAATAATCAGGTGAAAGTAACTCGCAGAAGATCAGGGGGTGACTCTAGTGAGGGCGTGTGGTCATGCCTCGATGCTGATCTTGGCGAAGCGGTATTGGAGCGATCCCGGATTCCGCAAAAGCACCAGGCCCTTGAGGTCCGAAGGCTGATTGGGCAGAGTGTGTAGGAGGCCCGTCAGACTGACCAATCCCAGCGCCTCCCCACAGCCGGCAGACAGAGCAAAGTCCCCCTGAGTGACCCACCCCAGGGTCACCCGGGTGCAGTGAGAGGTCACACTGGGCAGCGGGTCAGGCCACAGGCCCAGAGTGAGGCTGGGGGCGGAGCCAGGCTCAGCACCCACAGTGAGGCTGGGGGCGGAGCCAGGCTCAGCACCCACAGTGAGGCTGGGGGCAGAGCCATGCTCAGCACCCACAGTGAGGCTAGGGGCGGAGCCATGCTCAGCACCCACAGTGAGGCTGGGGGCGGAGCCAGAATCAGGAGGCTTGCTGTCTGCTTTGAGGGAGGCTCCGGCCGTTTTCTGGCTCTTTCTGCGTTGCTTCACCCTGCTCTTGAAGTGGTCGGCGTGCCTCGGCTCCAGCGGCCCGCAACAGGCGCGATCGCGCTGCAGCATCTGCACATCCTCCACGGTGGGGATGCAGATCATGGCGTGGAGCCCGGGACGGCCCTTCTTCAGCAGGGTCACCCGTACCCACACCAGCCTCCTGGGGTGTGCCGTGTGCAGAGCTGCCGCAGACTCACTGCTCAGCTGCTTCGGCTGCATCAATGGCACAGCCGACCGCACAGATGGTCTCTGATGGCGTTGGTAGGTCTGTCTGCACCAGGCAGACAACGTGAAAAGAGCTTTCCTGTTCCTGAGAGACACACAATGCAGTCCTTACATCACACTTGACCTTTTAAATGCCCCAGGTCTTTCAGGTTAGGTTAATCAAAGCCATGCTGTTTTTACCACGGTAGCAGGTAAAAGCTAATGTGAGAGAAGCATTTTTACAGCCTGGGCCTGGACATTTCCCATTAAAACACAAAGAGTGCTGACAAAGCCAGCCCACAGCCCCATGTCACAGCATCTGAGCCAATACCTTGACAGTTTACACTAAATAGTGAGGTGAAAGACTAGGAATACACTGTGTCTGAGTACCTGCTCAGGGCTCTCTGTACCTCTCAGGTTTTCACCATATTTGACTACATTACCCAAAATGCTAGGTAATCCTTCAGATGCCATTTTATTGGAATTTGAAGGACAAAACCCACACAATGAAAGCCCAGGTTTTTATGGTGTCATTTCCCACAATACTATTATGGAGAAACTGGAGCTGTAGAAGGATAAACTTGTATTATTACACTGTGAGAGATCTCTCACTTTCCATCTACTAGGATAGTAAAGGAACATAAACTAAAGTATCTGTTACCTCCCTGGAGTGACCCACCTGAGAACGGCAACAGCGCTCTGGGGCTGTGATGTCACTTCCTGTGTCTGCAGGGCGGTGGCCTCCTCTCTGAGCTGAGGTTGGAGGCCAGGTGGAGGCGAAGGCAGGTCCCCCTCTTCACCCTCCCTCCAGATCATCTCCCACTCCTCGGCCAGCTGTTGCCAAGGGCAACGGAACGGAGCGAGGCAGCCATGTTTTATGTAATTGGGCCTTTTGGCAGGCGGACGCCTACACGGGGCAGAAGTGTCAAACTCCTGTCAGCTTGGGCAGCCTTGCCGTTACGTAACGTGTAAGAGATGAAAATTAGCACACTGGGAAAATGTCAACACAAATTATAACTAATCCACTCGATCTTTTACGCTACTAGCCTGGTGTAAATGAAAATTCATAATGAAGTTAACAGATTTTATCTGAAAAAGACTGATTTAAGTAAATTAAAAACCCATAAAATTATTCAAAAGGTAAAACAACAGGATTTTGATGTCTTCCATTACTGTCTCCTGGACAGATGTACCTGCAATTTAAAAAAAAAAAAAAAAAAAAAAACTACAAAACTACAATTTTCTCCCCAGTGTGGGATAGAAGTTGCCCTCAAATGACATTTCCAAATCTCCCTATAAATTCATTTTGGAATAGAAATGCCCTGGTTACCACAGTTACAACAGCAGGGCTCCTTATGGGACACAAAGGGCTCTTTTTGCAGAAAAAGATATTTAACTTAAGGCAGATTTGTAAATGGTTTGCAGGTCCTGGCTAGTATCCCATACATGTAATTATTGTTAGTGTTACTTATTGGTTTGGGAGAGCAGCTCACAGACCCTGTGCTAAATGAGCAGGGTTGTGATGGCTATCATGCACTGCTACTCCCTCAGTGTGCTCCTGTGACCCCGCCCACCTCCTGTATCTGTCGAGCAGCTCAGCCTCCTGCTCCTGCTGGAACCGTACGCCCGCCGGGCAGTCTGGGAAATCATGGGGGAAGTGGGGTGCCCCCTTGTTCTGGGAGTGTTTGAGCGCCTCCTGCAGGCCCGCGACGCGCACACCGCGATACACCTGGGTGGGAGACAGGGAAAGGAGACCGTAATGGCTGAGCAAAACTTTCACTAAAGTGCCGCTCCTCAACGCTGCTGCGACGGGCCTGAATCAGAATGGATTACGAAAGAAAAATTACTGCATAGAGACAGGAAGGGGGACGTACACTGACACAATGTTCAGACAATTCTACAGCATAACGTAATAACCAGCTGGATTAAATAAAAGTTTACTTGCACAAACCACAACTGCTCAAAAACTCACTGAAACATGAAAGCAATCCTGCAATTACGGTTCACACCTGACGCTAATGCCAAAAGAACATGGTGAACGTATTTTTATAACATTGTTTGCAATGCAGCACAGCAAGGACAAACAAAGCCAAAACTACAACTGTTAATTCATGGATGGAAATATAATTTTATATACTGTTTTAACTTACATTCATACATTACATTACATTAGGGGCATTTGTTAGATGCTCTTATCCAGAGCGACTTACAAGGCAAAATTACAGTGAGACAAACCCCCCCACCCATCCCTTGGTACGTACCAGAGGCACCCAGAAGGCCATTCCCCAGCCTTTGGGCAGCAGGAGGTCCCAGCCAGCCCCCCAGGAAGCCCTCTCCAGCCCTGCCCGTTTCCCCGGCTGCTGGACCAGCAACACAGGGACGCGCCCCTGCAGGGGTGTGGGAGAGAGCCTCGAACCCGGGACCAGCAGCTCACTCTTCATCCGGTTCAGCTCCTGAGAGATCACACCACACATGAGTATGTGAATGCGTGTGTACACACACACACACACACACACAAATATATGCACACACACATGAGCATGCGAATGCATGCGCACGCATGCACGCGCCTAAATGTATGCATACTTTTATACAGACAGACACGCACACGCACTGGAAACATAAGGACTCCTGAGGGCTCAGTTTAGAAGCGTAAGTGTACATAACGAGATGCTGAAATATACAAGCTCATTTCATGTTCATGTATTCAGCATTTTATGCAGATTTCTCATCCTGTCTACTGCCACAGGCACCATATGACAGTTTATAGACAGCACATTAAGAATCCCTCTGCTTCGTTTCATTTGTATTCTGAAATACTCAGGCAATGGAAATATTTTGTTCATTCATAAATATAGATTATGTCCATTATGACTGTCCTATGATTCCTAATGGCCTAAGTATTCAAAATGTTTTTTCAGTGAATTGTGGAGAGTCACCAGCCTCCGCCCCTACTACAGGGTTATGGGGAATGGCTGGCTGTATACTGAGTAGTGGATTGCAGTTTTGGCTGTGTGTGCATGTGTGTGTGTGTGTGTGTGTAGGATACAGTGATCCTGTTGTTGTGGGTGATGTGTGTGTGTGTGTACAATACTTGCTTTGATCCTGTTGTGTGTGATAACACTTGCTCTGAGATCCTCTTTTGTGTGCGTGTTTGTGTGTGTGTGTGTTGATAATACCTGCTCTGTGATCCTGTTGTGTGTGTGTGTGCAATACTTGCTTTGATCCTGTTGTGTGTGTGTGTGTGTGGTATATTACCTGCTCTGTGATCCTGTTGAGTGTGTGTGTGTGTGTGTGTGTGTGTGTTGATAATACCTGCTCTGTGATCCTGTTGTGTGTGTGTGTGTGTGTGTGTGTGTGTGTGTGTGTGTGTAGGGTATAATACGTGCGTGCGTGTGTGTGTGTATATTACCTGCTCTGTGATCCTGTTGTGTGTGTGTGTGTGTGTGTGTGTGTGTGTAGGGTATAATACCTGCTGTGTGTGTGTGTGTGTGTGTGTATATATTACCTGCTCTGTGATCCTGTTGTGGGTGACATTATCACGCACAGCCTGGTCCCACAGAGAGCTCTGGCAGCACTGCTCTGGGACGCCCTGCAGCCTCAGCGCCCTCACCCTGTCCTCCTCACCCCCTCCTGGAACACAGAGCCACAGAGGGGACGCTCCTGCATGACCAGCGGCGGCCCACACCTGTGATAACCCCTCCCCCACACACACACACACACCAACAGGGCCACACAGGCCTGGCCAACACCTGCGACCCCTCCGTGCCCAACAGGCCAGATACACCTCCCAATGATTGTCATGTGTTACCCGTCCTGAGGTCAGAACATTACACTACCAACTGCACCCATGCACTGAGTATGTTCACATTTTCAAAATGAGCCTTTAAAGATAGTTTAGGTGGCTGTTCATTTAATGGCCGTGCCTACATTTTCTAACAATGTATACCAATAAAACATATGCTGTTAAGTAAAACTCAGCTAAAACAGATGGAGATGTTTGCAGCACGGCTGTGCCTGACTCCAGTCCCTGGGCAGCACAGAGAAGCAGTCTGCACCCCCCCCGCCCCATCTCTGCCAAACACGTCCACACAAGGCCTGGTTTTCATACGGTTTCAGCTGTCTTTGGGTCGAACAGACCCCGTCCTCGCTGCTGACAAACTGAATAATGGAGACAGTCTTCCAGTTCTGCGGGTCCAGTAAAGGAAGAGCCTGTGTTCGGACTGACGTTATGGGGCGGATATAATCCAGCCGTGCATATCTGACCCAGAATGTTCTGAAGACGCACTCGGGCCAGAGAGGGGCGGAGGATCGCCGAAGTCACGGGCAGCCACAGCCGAGTGACAATCGGCGTCTGTGCGTAGAACGGGGAGAGAACGGTCATTGTTGTGACAGGGGACCGATGCCAACGGCCGCTGTCAAAGGTGACACCTGGGGACCCCAAAAACTGATCTCATACTGTCCCAAAGAGCTTCACAGCAACCAGGGCCAGCTTAGGTCTACTCAGCACAGCCATGTAAAATGAGCTGGAGATTAGCCATCAGTGAATTCCATCTCTTATACTGAAAGTGATACTTCCCCACGAGACCTCGGCTTGCAATGCAGGGTGGCACAAATGTTCCTCCATTCTTGTTGCACATCCACAATTCAGTTGTTTTTCCATGACTGATGTACGCTTTAGGTATACATGGCCTACAAACCCTTATCTGTGTAAATATACATAAAAACCGCTGACAGGTTTCTCCTCCATCCAGCACAAGATGTGATCGTGTTCTTCTCCTTCCGAACAGCTGGCTGATGAACTGGATGTAAAAGGCAATACTCCCAAAAACATGTGTGTGTCAGTGTCAGTCGGTGACGCTGCATTCTGAGCCCCAGGAGAGAGGGCCTGAGGAGGGGCTCAGCGGGGTGCAGGAAAAAAAATTAAGGAAAAAAAAAAAAAAAACCCCAGAAAATACTCTATGAGCCCTCGGGTGCCGTTGAGGAAAATGAAGCATGAACAGAGCATGAGCATTCGCACTCTGTATTTGCTTCTGTGCGTTTTTTCTCGTGCGGATTTGTGCTTATGTAAGTTTGTATTTGTTATCATGTGCTTCATGTGTAAGTATTTGCGTAAGACTGTGACTTCCTGTGACTTGCTATGGACTGAATGAGCCTTTAGCGCAGAGGAGAAGCTACATTCGGCCCATGTTGGAGTAGGGAAGAATAACCACAGTGAAAAAACACTTCAGGTCCGCAGAGTTTAGAGACAGCCAAGTACCGCATAGATACCCAAATCTGTAAAATACAAAAAGGTTCCACTTCCACCTGCTGTCAGTGATTGCTGACTGCTGTCAGCTTACAGCATTAAACACGGCCCAACTGTGAGGATGTTCTCTGTGTAAAGAGGGTTCGATTTTGACATCGGTTAACATTTAATGTTCAGGTTGGAGAACCACACAGGAATGGTGGCTAAACTCTTTTATAAACTCTTTTATAGGTTGATGTAAAAAAAACAAAAACAAATGACTTTTCAGGGTAGATCCCTCCTGTAGTACATGAGATAAAAGGGACAAAAATGGCTACTTCATGCTGAATTTTAACATCCGATCAATTGTCACCATCTATAAGATGTGTCTAATAGGACCTAAAACTATCTGTGTACTTTAAAGACAGACTGCACCCAGAAAGGAGAATTACTGGAACATCTGTGTACTTGAATGCTGTGGAAATATTCAGACAGTTTTCTGTAAATCTTGGCTGGTGAGAACCCATCAGTCAGATATCATGAGACTCTATGGTGAATAATGTGCCAGGTGTTATCTACAAGCTCCAGCAGACATCCATCTCTCAGCCAATCAAACACAGTATGAGAACCTAATTTGTAATGACTGCCTAGGTCTACAATTTACAGGAGTACGCTTCCACCGCGAATGCAAAAGAGAGGAGCTCATTGGAAAGATACGCAGGTTGATCGAAGTTGACATAGTTTCCGCCAAACAACCTTCTTCCTCATGAAAAGGAA
Organism: Albula goreensis; assembly: GCA_022829145.1. Lineage (NCBI taxonomy): Eukaryota > Metazoa > Chordata > Actinopteri > Albuliformes > Albulidae > Albula > Albula goreensis. The sequence continues at coordinate 5,824,761 of CM040750.1, read as the reverse complement.
TCTGGATGACAAATCTTCAGGTGAAATATCTTCTGCTTTCCAGCTTATTGATTTTTCCCAAATAGTCTTCAGCAATCTTGCCAAGAGATGTACATTTGCTTAATTATGACTGAAATGACATTTCTTTATCAATTCAAAGTGCGACAGTGTTTAGGTTTAATGCTTGAAATAGCATTTCCAGGTTTTTACTGTGTTTGGATTACTGGTGTTACTGGGTTACTGAGCTCCGGACAGATGTGCTTCTTCTGTAGCAGTATTTATGTTTCAGTGTATTCTATCTACACGGAAGTCTCATTTCTGAACATCAGCCGCTCAAAATTCTGAGCTGTTTATCTGTTACATATAACAACCAATCAGCTTTAGAGTACTGTGCTTCTGCACTTTCAGTCCATGGAATTCTGCACCAGCAATTCAGAAACACTCTGCATGTCCAGCCAATAGAACAAAGCCACCAAAGATTCATTATGTCATTTAAAAGCTCATTCAAAAGTGATGAACAGTGACTGGAGTGGGAGGGGCCAAATCTGAGGAGGCGTGGTCTGAGCAAAGCAAGCAATGGGCCTTGCCAGGATTCGAACCTGGATCATCTGCATGGACAAGCAGAGGCTCCCCAGGAGCTCAAGGCCAGACACATGCCGCAAAAACCCACCACCTCTGGCCTGGGGCCTGCGAAATGTGAACACAGTCTGAATCAGGAAGCTGTGCAGTGTGAGGAGAAATACCCTGTGTGCCCCCCCCATCTGTTCTGTGAAGGACCGTGGGGGGTCCAGGTGTCTGCAGTTACCTGGGAGCTGCTGGACTACAGGTTCCACTTTGCTCTTCTTTCCAGGTATGTTCAGTCTGGGATCGTCGACAGTGAGTCCGAGAACACTGCCAGCAGGGATTTCTCCCGTAGAGCTCAACCCTGCAAGGACACAACCATTCCTCATACAATAATTCTGCCAGTATGGCATTCTGGGTAATCTCCTCTCCAAACCAACACTGCTCTTTGGGTTCCTAAATGCTAGTTAAAATGAAGTTTCACTAACAGCACTAGGGTGGAGCAAAACTCGGCTGTTTGTCATGAACTTGTCTGAACCAATCAAAAATGTGTCCCTCTTCACAGCCAAATGCTGTCATTGGTCCAAAGGGAGAAGCTACTGTACTATAGCTAATCCAAGTTTTGGTTCACTGAATCCTCACTCCCCTATCCCTGTGGGTTTGTCATTATAACCCCACCCAGCACTGAACTCTGGGTAATGTTTCTTCAAAATAACACACACTGCCCTCTGGATAATATTCCCTCCCTCTCCCCACACACACACTGAATTCTCAGTAATGGTTCATCTCCATTACATGACTCACATGGACTGGACTCAAGGAACTTTCCCTGAGAATCACCTCACTCACACTTCTGAGATCCTTCTCTCTAGAAAACATAAAGCTGGAAACATTTCTGGTTGGCTGTGCCAAGAGTTTGACCATTTAATTAGTATAATGGCACACACAACCAAAAACATTCTCCTTCTCATGCTTTTAGAACTGTCAATTCAAAATCAAGCTTTAAGTCCAGTTAAAATTAAACACAAAACCCAATGTAGTGTTTTTCAGATTACATTTTTGATAGATCTTTGGTAATTGCTGTGTTAACAGCATACAGGAACAGACAGCCTTCTCATACAGTGTCATGAGTAGAAACCAGAGCAGAGAGGAGAGAGAGAGACCTCTGAGTAGGCTGAAGACATCGGCTTGCTCTCGGTGAAGGGAAACATTACTCTCTTCTTTGCAATGTTCAGGCCACCAAAAGCAAGACGGTTCGGTTTTGCTTGCCTCCTTAAGAAAGAACAAAGGTATATATGTAAAACGTAATTAAGACTGTCAGGATACTAATACTTTTCATTGGTGCATACTCCTTACCTCACAGGAGGAGGCGGGTATCAAGGCATCTGTTAGTACGGAGTGGGAAAGCGGACCAATCAGACGGTAGCGCACAATCTCCATTGTGAGGTCACTGTAGGGGAGTGTGCAAACCCCACATTCAGCATATCCACCAATACAGGAGTAAAAATGCATTAGTTATCTATCATGATTTCAGAGATAATTATAATCATGAATTTGCTGAGGAATTCATTAATCAGTACAAATAGCAGAATTGTAAAATTGTCATAGTCATAAGGTGGTCATTAGGTGGTGACAGTGACGGTACACCCACTGTATGACGATGCCCGTTGAGTCAGACTGCCAGGTGACGGGAGTCGTGGGAGAGCGAGTTCCGTCTCCGAGGATCTTCTTTGCGGGGACGGCACCCTCGTCACCCCTCTTTCTCTTCCTTCCTGTGGGCTGGTCTTCACCCGCGGTCTGTTCCGGTCCTGGGGCTGGGTCCGGGGCCGGCAGGGGCACCGGCACAGGGGGAGGCACAGCCTCGGAGCACAGGCACACAGCCTGGAGCTCAGGCAGGAGGTCCTGGAGGGGGAAGCACAGTGCAGGACAGCCTTCAGTGCAGTGTGCCAACAAGCTACCTAACCAGTTATCAGGCCCACATCTATACACTCTATGCAGTCAAACAGGCTTTTATGTCAAAGAAACTACCTCTAAATCAAAGTGTTCAAAATGCACAAGAAAGGTTAATGGTTATTGATATTTATAAACCAGATTCAGCAGAAATATTTAATAACAGCTTTTTAAATGTGTCATCACTGGGAGGACATGCAAAGTACAAAATGGGGGCTACACATGAAGTCAACACAGGCAACTCTGACTAATCTTCAATGGGAAAAGAAACACTATTTAAAACACATCAGTGACAGAGCTCTGTTTTTAGGCAGGCTCGGTGGCTACACTTCAACTGTTTCAGGCAGACTGTGTCACTGAGGGGTACACTGTGTTTCAGGCAGACTGTGTCACTGAGGGGTACACTGTGTTTCAGGCAGACTGTGTCACTGAGGGCACACTGTCTATGGCAGACTGTGTCACTGAGGGGTACACTGTGTTTCAGCTAGACTGTGTCACTGAGGGGTACACTGTGTTTCAGGCAGACTGTGTCACTGAGGGGTACACTGTGTTTCAGGCAGACTGTGTCACTGAGGGGTACACTGTGTTTCAGGCAGACTGTGTCACTGAGGGCACACTGTCTATGGCAGACTGTGTCACTGAGGGGTACACTGTGTTTCAGGCAGACTGTGTCACTGAGGGGTACACTGTGTTTCAGCTAGACTGTGTCACTGAGGGCACACTGTCTATGGCAGACTGTGTCACTGAGGGGTACACTGTGTTTCAGCTAGACTGTGTCACTGAGGGGTACACTGTGTTTCAGGCAGACTGTGTCACTGAGGGGTACACTGTGTTTCAGCTAGACTGTGTCACTGAGGGGTACACTGTGTTTCAGGCACACTGTGTCACTGAGGGGTTACACTGTGTTTAGGCAGACTGTGTAGCTGAGAGGGTACACTGTGTTTCAGGCAGACTGTGTGGCTGAGAGGGTACACTGTGTTTCAGGCACACTGTGTCACTGAGGGGTTACACTGTGTTTAGGCAGACTGTGTAGCTGAGAGGGTACACTGTGTTTCAGGCAGACTGTGTTGCTGAGAGGGTACACTGTGTTTCAGGCACACTGTGTCACTGAGGGGTTACACTGTGTTTAGGCAGACTGTGTAGCTGAGAGGGTACACTGTGTTTCAGGCAGACTGTGTGGCTGAGAGGGTACACTGTGTTTCAGGCACACTGTGTTGCTGAGAGGGTACACTGTGTTTCAGGCAGACTGTGTAACTGAGAGGGTACACTGTGTTTCAGGCAGACTGTGTAACTGAGAGGGTACACTGTGTTTCAGGTACACTGTTTTATTGAGGTGGTACACTGTGTTTAGGCAGACTGTATCAATAAGGGGGTACACTGACAGACCTGCTTCATGGAGGGGTGGATCCAGATCCACAGTTGTCTGTGGTCGGAGCCTTCAGTCCTGGGTCTCCACAGGAAGAGCGCTGGGCCCAGGGGCTGTGCGGGGTACTGATCCGCTCTGTACAGAACCACAGAGCCCTGCCGCCTCCCAGAGAGACACAGCGCGGCAGCGAAGGTGGTCCCTACGCGCACACAAAGAGAGAAACATACAGAGGAGGACCATATCAGCACACAATCTACTGTATGCCTTGTGAAACAAAAGGCAGAAGCTGCACGGGACTGTCACATTTAACACTAAAGTACCCTGAGATCCTGAAATTAAAAGCACTGCATACATGTAATCAATTATAACTACATCATTAACCACTAGAGGGCAGTATGCTGAGAGAGAAGTCAGAATGTGGTGTTCATTAACATAAAACTGCTACTACAATAACACAGCAACATGCAGCACAAACCCCGTGTTTAACAGGGAGCAGAGAGCTCACCGGTTTCCGCACTGGTCAGTCTGGACAGGGCCTGGAGCAGCGCGCCCTCCTGCCCCTGGAGCTCCACACAGCAGTGGTAGGACATGTCCTGGGGAGAGCAGCACTGCACATGTGACCATGTGACACCCCTGATACCCCCCCAATACACACACTGACAATGAGCCTCACCAGCCTCACTCCTCATGGGAGAATATGGAGGGAGCTATCTTAATGAAGCCAGCCAATCTTTGAAAAAGATTCAGTCTCTTATCAATTCAAAGTGCCATGTAACTAATGACACTATGTTCTATGAATGTAACTGCATGCAAAATGTAAATGCAGCGTCAAAAGTGTATAAAGTAGGGCGTGTATTTCTCCATAAGTTTATTAGTACCCCTTTAAACGGGGAGGAATCAGGCACACAGTGGTTAGCAACAGTGGTGCTAAAATAATCCACTCCCCACCCCCTGGAGGAAAAGTTCAATAAAGTTAAAACCGGTTCCACTTATAAGACAACTTCAGAACAAAACAACTTCACTCCTGCATCCCGCTTATCCGCTCCAAAAACAGGACATTAAGCAATTCATGACACCGTTACAGCGTCAACACACCTGCCGCGGGTAATAAATCCTGAGTATGCAAATGGTGCTTGAGACAAAGAATGAGACAAAGGCATAGTTGATATGGCTTGATTCTTCCACTACAAGAGGATTACTACTTTTAGAAATTTAGCAACAGCTCAAGAGAAAAATTATTTTCCTTGGAAACTGTCCACCAATTTTGGATAGCTAGCTAGATAGATAACAAATCCCATTTCAGTGGTGCTATAGAGCCAGCTAAAGCCTATCAACTATAAAAGAAATATAATCCTTCTGACTATAGCTAGCCAGGCTAACTAAGTTACAGATCTAGGGGCTTTTCTAGTTTACACTGAAAAACATACACTAAGCCTTGCAAGTGACACTTACTTGTCAGACAATTTTCCTTGGTTTAGGCTGCTGTTTCCATTTGGGTTTTGGTGAGAGGAAGAATATACGTAACACTCATGTCAATGAAAACATCACTGGATATTTTCCACAAATACACCAAGCAGAATTAAGAATCTGTGGTTTGGATTGGCTGGTATTCTCTGCCAGCTAGTGATGTAACATGGCTAAGGCTATGCTAGTGTTTCCCCTTCTTCCACAGCTTATCAGCAGGGGTGAATGTTCACCCTGAAACTTATCAGTAAGATATCATCCTCATTCTGAAATCAACTTTAAATTCTGTGTCCATCAACCTTGTTCTGGATGCATATCTGTATCAATAATGTTGAACCATTTGCTCGCCTGCCTGCACTCTCTCACAGTCTGGGGTAGAATCAGAAATGCGCAGCCACACGCTGCAGTCTTGGACACTGCAGCAGCAACGAGGGGGAAACCTGGACCTCTCAAAAATTTGGGTCAAATGTGCTTACATTCTGATGTTTTCATTGGGATGCTAAACAATATGTTCACAACAGGCATGCGCCTAACACACTGCAATAATGGCTCATAGTGATTAGTCATTTATTTATATTTTAGCTAAATTCTATTTTCCATGTCACCTTGCTTTTGGTAGTAGTAATGTTGATGAGTTTTTGCCAAAAACATACCTAAAAGTGCACAAATTTGAAAATATATTCGGGTAAAGTTCACCTCCTATATACTGGGGCCCCTTCAGAATGAATTTGCATGCTTCAAATCTGGGGACGTTCAGAGGGACAGTGACTGATTAAAGGCTGGTGAAGACAGAGGGAGAGAGAAAGACAAAGGGATCGAAGAGATAAAGGGGGAGAGAGCATATGGGCAGGACAGAGAGAAAGGGTGGGGGAGAGAGAGCAGCAGATAGAGGACTGACCTGCAGCAGACAGTAGTCGCTCATGGCCCTGTAACAGGCGCGATAGCATTTGTAGGTGGGCCGGTCCCCCAGGGAGTAGCCCCACCTCTTCACCATGTGGAAGCGTTTGGCGTGCCAGATGTGCGTCTCCAGCCACACGTTCTTCCGTTGCCGCCGGTTGAACTCCAGCAGCAGGTTGCCGTGTCGCCGGCGCGCTTTTCGGCTCTTGCTTTTGGACTGTTCCTTCTTCTCTTTCTGTCCCGCCCGCTGGCTCTTCTCCAGCTGTTCGTCAAACACACAAATGCACACGCTCTGCTACCAGCTCATCCATCCGACAGAGAGAAGCACCTAGATCTTTTCCCTGGCTCACGTTCCAATTTCCTTCCAAACATACCCTGAGCACAGCACAACCCAACCACACAGTCTTCTGGTACTTTGAACTGTCAGTCATATTTGGCTTATGCCCATCAGTGATACTGGATGTCAGTCTTCAGAGCTCTTGTTCAGGCAATAGTGTGTAGGAGCTGTTCAAACCCCTGACTGAACCTGGTGAATGTTTCAACGCTCACAATCAAATAAAGACAAGCCTTTGGGCAAAGCACTTCACTTCAGAGGATTACACCTCTCCCTGGAAACACTGAGCTGTACACAGGCAAAGCATCCTAAAGCAGTTCAGCATGTGTACAAATCGTGAGCATGCTCAGTGTGTACAAACAAGGAGTCAGGTGTAAAAATCCTGAGTATGATCAGTGTTTATAAACTCTGAGCGTGCCCAGTGTGTACAAACCCTGAGTGTGCCCAGTGTGTACAGATCCTGATCATGCTCTGTGTGTATAGACCCTGAGCGTGGTCAGTGTGTATAAATCCTGAGCACTGAGAGTGTGTTTAAACCCTGAGCATGCTCAGTGTGTATAGACCCTGAGCACGCTAAGTGTGTATAGACCCTGAGCATGCTCAGTGAGGCCCTACTCAGTGAAGCTCCCTCGTGCCAGTGTGAGAGGGTGCAGGGTAGCCGTACCATCTTCTGAGCCCCCTCGCGGAGTCGGGCTGGCAGCCGCTTGGTGTTGTGGCTCATGGCCCTCCTCCTCATGTGCTTGGGCAGGGCCCCAAACACGTGACAGCTGCCTGTTGTCTTGGTGACTGCCTTCAGCATGGCCTTAGTTTCACTCGCCCTGGCCCTGGCGAAGGTTGAGGCTGCGCAGACACAGGGACACATGTGACCGAGCGGGGACACATCATTGGCATTTCATATGACAAATCAAGTCTGAAGCCTGAGAAAAACATTCACCTTCCAGCACTACGATATTACATGATATTCGGTATTGCCTTGCAATACATATGCATCTCGATTCACTATAACAGTGCAAAGTGCACCCACCAACTCATTAAATTCACTTCAAGCAGAGGTCCAGCTCAAGTATGGCTGCACTTCACAGCCTCACACATAGGTTCCTGGGTCTTACCGGTGATGTATCTGGGAAGCTCCTGAGCGTACCCCGGACTGCCCTTCACGTTACCCCCTGGATAGTGTCCTCTTACCCAGCCACCGCACTGGTACTGGGAGCCTGAGGGTGGGGGACCGTGGCCTCTGCCCTGGGGGGTCTGGTCATACCGGCGACCTTCGGGGAGTAATATTTACACCTCAAAATACAGTATCAGCAGTGGTGACCTTTGCATACATTAATTAGGCAGAATGCACATTTTGTTACAACACAAATACTTCTTCATCACATGTTTTTGAGTCAGTAAATCTGCACTCAATTGGTGAACATACAAATGCTGACAATAAGAAATTCAAATCTTTCTGAATCACAGCCACTTGTATGCTGCTTTGAACAGTGATGGAGCTGTGTAGCTAATCTTAATGTCAAATTAATATTTTACCATGTAGCCTGCAGCCATATCACCCTGAACACTTCTCATATCAAACTGCTGAAGTTGAACAGGTGTGGGCTTCACTATCACATGGACAAGAGATGACTGCCAGTAGGGGGCAGTCTTCCCTCAGGACAACAGAGACCGCTATGATATCAAAGCATACAGCATTCAATCCTTCTGATAAGATATTAAACCATTGTTCTGACTCACAGTGGTACTTTAACAAGAGTTAACCTGTCCTTGCCCACCTAAAAACAACTCCTGTGTCCGATTAACTATACAATCCCATGTAGTCCTTACCCAGATTGATTCTCATGTTATCACTGGAAAAGAGTTCTCAGATAACCTTCCTGGTTAAATAAAATACTTTCCAGAAAATTCTATATATTATACAATTGTTAACATTCAATTTCCCTTGCCAGAAGCCTTCATATATCTGATTAAAAAGGTGGAGGAGTTGACTATGTTACAGAGTATTAAAGGACAGAGAGAGTAAAATACCAGAATGTGAGCTTTCTCCTCCGTTCTGCCGGCCTGGAGTGGAGTAGGTGACACTGCTGGGCTGATTCCTCATTTTCTTACTGCGCATCCTGTGCTTGGCTCCAGACATCTCTGCAGAATGACAAATGCCGTCATCGTCTGCACTACACGGCACTATGAAAATGTACCTTCACCTGCCCTCCGGTTCAGAGCAAATTTGCATCATGCTTTCTTGTCTTCACATCAGAAAGTCATTTGCACTTTTTCTGCTGCAGGACTGCAGGGGCCACAGGGCTGCTATGATCCACCTAATGGGGCAGGTTGGGAGGGCAGGCACTAAAAAAAACACATTACTCTTTCTTGCAAGTCATTTCCTTGCAGCTGCACACAGAAAACCAGAGCACGTAAAGCCACTAGAGACCATGCATATTTCCATTCCTGCCTTCAGTATCCTCTGATGACTACAGGCACACTCGCCTGTCTCTAACGCTTTCTATTATACAAGATGAAGACTGGGAAGATCTCACACCTAACGTGATCTTTCCCTACCCACTTCTCTCCTGTATACTTTTCATTGCAATAATATTCTTATAGAGCAGGAGTGATACACAAAACATAAGAGAAATCAGTGACATGACCTACGATGTATTTGTGTAAAAGAATACACTTGCTGCATTATCACCCGATATTTGGAGGATGTCTGTCCTACGTTCCATGAAACCTGCCGTTGGATGTTCTATGTACTATGCGCATGTGCTTCGCCCCCTCCTCCGGCGCATTTGTGTGAAATAACAAAAGTAAAACACTGTCACCCAGGTAAGTAGATTCCTTTGGCATTTTTGCCTCTGGAGCAGTATTTGGAAGAGTACTGCAATGCTGAGGTAAGGCTGCCATATACTGCGTCACTCGTTATTGTGTTCACAGTGTGATTATCAAAGACACAATTACACAATTACCTAGCGAACCATCCATCAATCAATTAACCCCCTCACCGCAGTTTTGAAAGCTTAATTACGCTGCGTATGTCCCCCTCAATGACAATAACCTGGACGATTACCCTAGCATTAAACTCTTCATTACTAAAAACAAGAAATTAATTTTGTTGCCATTTAACTTTAGGGCGCTCTCATCAGCATGCTATCAACCTACAAAACACAGTCGATATTATGGGATGCATCAAACCAAGCCGATGACCAACCATTTAATGTTACTTTCCGCTTTTCTAGAACTTAGCTAACTACACTCTGACGTTTGTTTTAAAACATGCATCATTTTAAGATTTTACACAGTCGCGATCACCTGATTCTTAGTTTTATATCCGCCAGAATGCTTAACGGACCACACTGGAACAACACCTCCCAAGTCCAAGACCTTCTGACTCTACTCCAGCAACGGCAACCATGTGGTTCTTCTCTCGTGCTTCTCTTCCGAGTTCCAGAGGAAGAGGCGGAGCAAGAATTGACAGCATTGTATTAGCTGAGCCAACCGGATTTTCGCAGGACAGTGCTGTATGTATTCTAACACATGATGTAAGGTCTCTGATTGATAGAATGGACCTAAAAGTAATTTAATTTTATTAAGATAATTTATACGTGTGGCATGTACCGTCATCTTCTTGATCACAACAGCAATAAATCATTTTATTCAGCACGCCATTTAGGGTCGGTACAATATATCAATTTCTATATCAATGAATTTAATATGCGTTTATTGTGTACAGTTTACGGTAAAGACAGTTGACCTCATTCGAGCATACCTCTGTAACTTCTGGTGGGCATGAGAGCGTTTAGGTTCGATCCCAACACAAGCAATATTTAGAGAAGTGCAATTTGAGTATCCTGTCATTTTGGTCTCATACGTGCAGTGTATTCAGAAGCTAACTTAAAGCCAAATCTCCTGACATGTCTGCAATTATTAGGAAGATTATCAACACAGCAAAGGCCCCCGCGGCTATTGGCCCATACAGGTGAGAGAAACATTTCCAGCGATTATTACATATTCACTTGTGTCTGCCTTCACCAGCTACATGAGTAATTTGCGTTTGGAGTTTGTTCAAGAGCTACAGGAACTGAGAAGTGGTTTATACTTTTTTTTTTGAAACACGAGTTTTTTTGCACAGTAAATGGATACATCTTACTACATGTTTATGTGTGTGTTCAGCTAATTGTCAAATAATTGTCCACCAGCTCATTATTTTCCTTTAATTAAATAATAATAAAAATAATATAAATCAACTTTTTGTTTAAATAATGTTTTATTCAGGTAATATAGCAATGTGACACAGACACCCAAAGCCTTTCGTGGATCGGGGTGTGTCAGATTAGCTCCAAAGTATGCATTTTAGTGACAAACATTACGTTCCGTTATTCACTCTTAAATGCGCAATCCACCGTCAGTCTGATGCACCAAGAGGTTTTAGGATTACTCTTTCACGCAAATGCCATGTTCTCCAAAAACTCGATGTAATAATATAACCAGATTTTATTTTGCCAAATGAATTAACATAACGGGGTGCGCGTTAGTTAAACGCTTATATTAAAAGTTATGATGCACTGAAGCCTACGCTACGGGTTTACGACTCCTGAAATATCACTGAAGTCATTTAAATGTGGGCTGTAACTTGTCGAATTAGTCTTGGTCTTACTATAGTGGCACTCTGTCTTCTCGAGTTAGGGGTGTAAACATCTCAGCCAATACGATATGGGGGAGGAGCAGCTATCTGAGCGGAGCTGGCAGGTTGATTCACTGTTTAAACAAATGTACTCACACTACGCCCACGACCATATAGCGCCTGCCCTCCTTTTGAGACGGTTTAAGAATATGAACCTCTTGGGTTATTGTGATTGTGAACGAGGTTTTTGTCTTTAATGGAAAACATAAAACTAACTAAATTTTAGAGCTCTTACACATGCAGCAAGATGAAAATGTTAAATATGGTATTCAATAATACTACAGACCACAATGATGCTACAAAAATTAATAAAACAGAATTAATTTGTGAGAACGTAAACCGAAAGGGAGAGATTAGGGCACGCTGTCTGCCTTTGAATGGAGTAATCGTTAAAAGATCTTAAAGACATTTCTAAGGTGTTGTAGCTTATTGTAACCAGCAGATGGCAGCCGTACATTAGGATGTCTCAAAAGTTCCAAAATTAACTTGTGTCTCACGCTTTGTGCTGAAACTATTTAGCACATAGACTAAAATATAAATTGGACTCCGTCTGGAGCTACAGATCAAACAAACTCTTTTCCCCCCAATAATATTGATTCATATTATTAGTGCATCCACATTGCAAAACCCTTAAAAAAAGTGTTTCCTTTCAGTCAGGCGGTGGTGGTGGACCGTACCATGTACGTCTCAGGGCAGTTGGGGATGGACCCTTCTTCTGGACAGCTGGTGACCGGAGGCGTTCAGGCCCAGGCTAAACAGGTGAAACATCTGATCATACTTACCCATTGGACCATACTGCAAATTCTGAGACATCACCATAAAGGAGATTTCCTCTTTCAACACTAGGGGGAGTGTTCCAGTCCCAGCTGTGCCATTACTGGTGTTTCACCAGAACCTTCAATTTAAGCGTGGTGGTTTTTTGCGCATGCGTATGAAATAAACTATGCATGAGAACGTTATACCAAAGGTTTTTCATAAGAATCTGTGGTTATATTCAATAAAAACGTCTTCCCCTTGGACGTAAAACATATAGCTAACCAAAGAGTAAAAAGTTAGAACTAAGGTAATGGAGTGTATATAGTAATGTCATAATGGAAATAGTTTTTCTAAACACTGGCATACTGTAGTATCTTGCCACCACACACACCTGATTGAATCTGTGGTGTCAAGAATTATTATTATTATTGGGAGGTGGGAGGCACAGTTGCACAGGGAGGCAAGTTCTGATGGAACACCAGCAAAGGCTGGTGGCTATGTTGGCATGTCAACAATTGGCCCAGCCTTGCAAGGGAAATATAGGGGATAAGCCAATTAGATTGCTAAATTTGCTCTTTAGGAGCTGCTATTGGTCGGCTGAGGCCCTGTGGATGAATGAGCCAAGCATAACACGCTGATTTCATCATCCTCCAAAGACATAGGCAGTATGTACCTGATGGTGCATCTGCAGTGTGGACAGAAGTGAGTATTCACTGTCACATGACTCAGAGGAGTCACATGTTCTCAGCAGGAGAATATTGCTGTGTCAGGCTTACCAGGTCAGCAGAGCTGGGGTGGGAAAAAGGGGAAAAAGTCAGGAATAAAACAAGCTGGTACATGCATTCTGTGTGTGTTTGTTGAATGTGTGTTTTGGTGTCTCTGTGAAATATGCTTCATTAAAGCTACAGTAATGCAGTCTGGTGCCTTGTCCCCCTAGGCTCTCATTAACATGGGGGAGATTCTGAAGGAGGCAGGATGTGGCTACGACAATGGTAAGGCTGCTGAATGAAGGAAAGAGGCGGATTCAGGAAACATCCACTAACCCGACAATGTGCACAAATGTACATTCAGAAATCTGTCTATCTGAACAATACATTGGTGTGTTAGACTTCATTCTGCATTAATGTGAGTAGCCTGTGAATGTAAGCACCTTTTTCGTATTTTGTAGTTGTCAAAACGACTGTTCTGCTGGCAGATATGAATGACTTCACCAGCGTCAATGATGTGTACAAGCAGTGTAAGTATAAGTAATAGGACAGTTGGCCATGTTAATTGTTGTAAGCACTGAGTGGGTGGGTAAATTACAGCAGATTGTGTAATGGTTTGTCTCTCTTGCACTTCCAGGAGTTTCCACAGTGTGTCACCACTTGTGTGCTATATGCACTGTTCTGTGTAACTGAAATGCACAAAGGAGGGACTTCTATGGTTCTGCATTTATATGTTTTGTAATGTTCTATGTTAGTTTGTACGTTGTTTAGTTATGTTTGTGTCTATGATATGAGAAAATGAAAACTGTGAAAATGTACAGAAGGTACAAGGCAGTGTGTCCCTAGTTGGGGTTAAAGCAATCTTTTTATGTGAAAACTTATTAACAGTTGTCAGATATCAGCATTTATTTATGTATTTATTTCAAACTTATTTAAATTTCATGTTTGATCCTTGTTCTGTTTGTAATGAGAATTTGTATCATATTGGGAAAACAGCTTATTTTGATGCTGTCATTTGAAACCTATGCTTAGTACAGCCCAGAGGTCGAGCTGCATGATTTCTGAGTAGTGTAGCCATGCTAGAAGTGGTGTCTCTGAGACTTAGAGAAATAATAGACCACCAGGCACTGGGTAAGCAGAGCTGCTGCAGAGGGTGGGCCTTAACGCAAACCCCGCCTCCCACCAGAGGAACACAGGTCAACCCCCAGCCCCATTTCCCACAGTGCTGTGCTGACTGACAAGTGTTCCGCCTGATAACACTCACATAACTGAGTTCCTGCTTTCAGATTAAGCTTTGTTAGCATTTGTGTACCATCATACTGACTTTTTTTAAGTCTAAAGACTATTGTAACAAAAAGTAGGAGACGTAGCGTCACATCCTGGGGAAACTTATTTGAAGCCACAGTGTTTGGTCCTCTCTGTGCCTGCTCAGTTCGTTGGGATGGCTTCCTGTACACCAAGAGGCTGTGATTGAAACATCATTCACATGCGGTTGGTTTGAGTAAAGCCAGCCTACTTACAGGGGGCTTCTGGGTACAGAACAGCAGACAGGGTCAGGCTTACATGGTAACTGCACAGCTCTGTAGCTCTGCATTCCCTCCCCACACGTGACGGCAACCGTCATCTTCAGGCATTACTGGATTTACTGAAGGAACCGGTTTTGGGCCCAGGGCCTGGGCGGGACCACCTGTCGTACCCTTTATCTGTGAACTCGCCTTGATTGCTTCAGTAGAAAAAAAAACAGTGTTACAAAAGGCCTGCAAAAAATGCGCCATGAAAGTTACCCTGGAAACAAACACAAAAGAGTGAATGGATGAGTCTTAAATTAATAGGGTAGGACTGTTCCTTAACTAGCAAACTGCCTGTTAAGTTAGGTTGTCTGTGGTGTCATATCCATAAACTGGCTAATCAGTGACTGTCTCTCTTTTATATTTCGCAGTCTTTAGCAGTAACTTCCCAGCCAGGGCTGCTTATCAAGTTGCCGCCCTACCAAGAGTAAGTCACTGTGATTTCTTTATTCCATTCATTTAAACCAGCTTTTGCTTAGAAGCGTTATAAGTTAAGACTGTAACTTTGAGATTGTTAAAGGAAGATAATCCTGTCTGACGTGTAGCATGTTGGTGAAGTGCAGGTCCTGGGGCTGGGGTGAGGTGGGAGGGGGGTAAAGTGGTTAGATGCCTCCAGTTCTACCCCAGAGCAAGGAAGCTGATTTTGTTGGATCCTGCAGGAGTCTGGCTGCTTATATGTGTTAAATTGAAGGTGTGAGGCTGTAGGTGAACTCAGTACCCAGGTGTATCGAGCTGATGCCCCAAGGCTCGATACGCAGCATAGTTTTTCAGGACAGAAGAACTTTCTGGAGTCCTTAATGACTGCCAAACTGCGCCTATCTCAGCAATCTCAACAGACTAGGCTACACAAGCACAGAAAGACTCGTTTTTACATTTTATTTCAACGTTATCCTTCTTTCTGAGTGTTAAGACAAAGGTGAATGTAATTAGCACTAATTATTCTGAGACAACTGTTGCACCTCCATTTAAGGTCAGCTCAGATTTATTTCGCATTATGGTGTGCAACTTTGGGTTTACCCATAAGGTCCAGCCCACTCCCCGACCCTCATGTCATCCACACCCCACAAGTGCGCTGCATCTCAGAAAGGCTCAGAGATGCATCGTCAGGATTTGGAATACATAATATAGAAAAATGAGGTCAATGGCAACTCTCAGTTATTTCCATTGATCCTGTTTACATCGACCAATCAGGACCCTGGCTACCAAATCTGCTTCAGTGAGGTCACCAGCTTGATGCACCAGTGGCTGAGTTAATCAATGACACCATCATTTGCAGAGTAACAGTGTGATTTGCAGCTGGCTGTATAAAGCTGACCTTTGACCTCTCTTTGTCTCAGGGTGGGCTGGTTGAGATTGAAGCGGTTGCGGTGCTGGGCCCCATCTCGAACGCTTCCTCCTAAGTGACCACACAGAGTCAGCACAAACTCTAAACTAGAGTTGGATTCACAGACCTGAGTCTCCTGTCTGACAGGTCTCATGTCAGATACTATAGTAGTTGTTAAATTAAGCTGTTGAATCTTTGAGCGCCCATGCACTGTACTGTCTGTAGACGCACTTGAGTATTGTTGTTTTTGCTTAGCTGCTTTTTTTGTGATATGGAATGTGTCTGGGATCAAAGTTCTGTTTTTGGCAGGTGTCACAGAATGTGTTTCGCCCCCTATGGTCCAAGCATCAGCCTGAATGCTGGTGTAGTGTTTTGATCTTCCTGCTGTTCGTTCACACATTAAATACACACCCTTTGTTTGTTTGGCTCATATCCAGCCAAACAATCCAGCCAAATTTTCAAGAACATCCTACTGGTCTGATGTGCTAGAAAAGTTTTTTTTTTTTTTCTGTAGCCATTTATTAGTATTAATTGCCATGGCCTCTCAGTTCTGACCAAATTAACACCAGCAAGTGCCTCCTTCAATTCAGATTTACTGCTTTCTAAGAATATAATAAAGCATTAACTGGTTCTTTCATGTTTTGTTTTGTTTTGTTTTGCGTATGTCAGTATGTGTACACAGGCACATATATCTAGAAAGACCAATGACACACTACATACACACCGTCATTCAAGTAACTCTCCCCAAGGAAAGAATTTTGCTTGTGGAGCAGGCCCCCATTTACTGTAACGTTACAGAATTCCAGAATGGGTGTTATCATGACTAATGTACACAAGCACCATAAAAATTAGCTGTACTGTTGGCAGAAATTCTACATTTTGTGCTCTTAGAATGTAAAACATTAAGCTGAATTTTAAAGTTAAAAAATGAATGTACAGAGGGACACTCAGGCCAGACTGATAGTGTACAACTAATAAAGGTCATTTCCTGTCATGTGATCACGTGTCAGTAGACCCTCATTCCAAAATGACACCACCAGTTCTCATGTCGTTGTCCAACCAACTCCTTTGGCCTCATTCAAAATGTCAGAGAAGCTGTCAGTCTCAGACCCATTTAGTACGGCAGTTTGTATTTTTTGTCGTAGAATTTCACAGATATCTAGACTTATCAAAGCAATTTCTCCCCTTCTTTATACATTGGAACCGTAGTGCATGCCTACCGTTAAGACCTGAAAGCTTAGCGATAAAGCACTCTTTCTCTCATTCAGGCATGTCTCAGGTTGTCTTCCAGTTGGTCGGGCTCATTTCAGAACACAAACCGGCACTGTGTACGTTAGTGAGAGAGTCTTTATTTATACTGTACACAAGAGTAGTTGCTGCATCAAAATAAAAGCCTGGGTATGTATATTACAGGTAAAATGACTTTTTTCAAAGTCCTGCATAGCAACAAGAGTATAACAAGGCACTTTATCCCAACCCTCACGTCATTTACTTGCTACATTATATAATAATAATAATAGTATCATTGTTTTAAGAAATAGCAGAACTGATTTAAGACACTTAAAAAGGAGGAAAGCTTGTCATTTACAGTTTTACAACAGGTATGTAGAGCCATTGCAAAGCTGATGTCACTGTAACTAAGAAACAAAAAACCTCCCAAACATATCTACCATTTTAACAAAATGCTTATGTTCCCATGATTTAAGGAAAAGTTCTGGAAGTTTCCTTGTTCAGTGTGCACACTAGGTAGCCGGGGTTCTGCCGCAGGCTGTGCTCTCGTGCTGAGGATGGAAGATGAAAATGGGGGTGTGGCCTGGTTTAAGAGTCATATGTTCTTCATCTTGATTGGCTCTCCTCAGCTTGGTTGTCTTGACCACCTATTGTGGGCAGCCCGAAGAAAAGGAAAAAAAATATTGCCCTGGCTTGGGGAGAACTAGGGGTGGAGAATTCCTTGAGTGTTTGGTGTG
Organism: Albula goreensis; assembly: GCA_022829145.1. NCBI lineage: Eukaryota > Metazoa > Chordata > Actinopteri > Albuliformes > Albulidae > Albula > Albula goreensis. The sequence goes on along the minus strand of CM040750.1, from coordinate 5,807,213 downwards.
TGAGGGAGAGCCAGGGTGTGTGGCAGACTCTGCACCAGAACAACCTCAGGGCACTTACACGGCTGTTTAACTGTGAGGATAAACCATGACCTTTTCAATGGATCAACATACCATACAACGCAATACATATATTTGGTATTCTTTCTCAGCTCAGATCTACTGTTAGGCACACCTAAGGAAAGACAAATGAATTATTGTTTGATTCATAATTGGGTCAAACCACAAATCAAGTTACTTCATGGACCTGTGCTGTCAAGAGCAGAGAGAAAAAGCGAGAGAGGACACAGTTTACATAGCAGAAGCATGCATGCTAGATCTTATCAAAATTTAGCAGAGATCCATCTTTTTTTTTTTTCCTGGATCAGGTAAGCATTTCGAGATTTCTCAAACCTCTGCGAAAGCGTGAAACTGAATTCAACATTAGCAGGATTTAAAACGACACGCAGCACTTAGCAAGGTAAAGCTGTCTTCTTCAGACTGAACCGTTCTGGCTAAACACTTGTGCATGTCGATTTTATTCACAGTCGTTACATTTTGGCTTGTATTCCTTGTGAGTATATGAGTTAGGTAGTAATGAATTCATGTAACAGCTACATTACACACCTTAAAACTACAGTGTTAGTCCCACACAGGCACATACACACTGGCAATGTAGCTTCTGTCGTAAACATGGGATTTTTCTGTCTGCTTGAGAAGGATGAAATGCCATATTTTACGTGAGCTACACTTCAAAGGTGGAGGTGGTGGAGCACATATGTTGGTGTTTATATAACAGTGCTAATATGAACAGGAAACCTATTTACAAAATAAGGAGGAAAATACCCACCACCACATTCACAGCAAAGAAAGACACGGTGGTTTCCTATGTTGGTCTCCTTGTTGGCAACTGGTAAAAAGTGGAGAGATTTCTGGTATGTTTTTTCCATGAACCCGTTCTTAAAAATATTAATAATAAAACATGTCTTTGGAGTATGCAGGTTTCTCTTCTGTGTTCTCAATGGAAAGAAAAGGGGTTTGTGAAAGGAGAACCATTTTTGTTCCTCATTTGCGTCTGAAAGACAAGGACAAATAATTGGATTCAGAGGGATGACAAAGAAAAGTTCAAATATTATTGAAGCCTACCATTTACATTGGCCAGTTGGGGGACACATCCACCAATCACCAACCACATGTTTGTTACTATCAAAGGACTGAAGAAAAAACAATGGACGCTAATTTAAAAATTTTGAGTGTATTAACACATTTTAGGAAGGTAAAAATGCACTTCAAACCAAAAGAATTTTATCCTCAGGTGTGACCAGAAAATAATTATCGGCCAAATCATTTTAAAGAAGTAAGAGAGGAACCGCAAGTCTTACCAAGGGGCCCCCTCTGTAGTGACGGGCACCGGTTTAGTCGTTCTTCTTGGCCTCGTCACTTCCTGTTTGCGGCAAAGTCTGCCCCTCCGCTTTGGTGTCTGCCACTACGCCTGGAGACAGGACCCAGAGAGAGGAAATCAGAGCCGCTCTGCACTCAGGGAGAGGGCCTCAGCAGAAGCAGGTTACTGAGAGTACCACTGAGATAACATATCTGTGAGAAGGGGCACACATGCGCGGAATTCCAGTACAGGGGCGTGCTATGTGCACTGTGTGTGTGACTGCGCCGCTCGGCGACACGGGTCGTCACCGCGCGAAACACAGTGGGTTGAACAAACAACAAAACAAAAACACCCCCTGCTTGAGTGATCCACATTCCAAGGGTTAACAGGAACATCTTGTTCGAGAAGAGGCAGTTGAGCCAGCAGGCTAAACCCGCGGTATTCCTGCAGTAAGCAGGGTGGGACAAGATCCTATGAAGAAAGCCTGGCTTGAGTTATGTAAGACTGAGTCCGCACGTGCAGCGTCAGAGGGGCCTTCAAGCACACAGAACAGCGTGTTCTTTCCGTGTTTGTGGAGGGGCACACAGTGTGTATTAAAACTCTGGCCTAAACCCTGCGAGCATATGTACATACGTTTTCAAAGTTACTCTGTAACGTTCGAACTACGTTTCTAGAGACTAGATTTCACCACCTTTCAGAATGTATGTCAAATAAATCCAGGTAAAAGGAAAAATACATCTGACCAGAATTTTTAATTAACTCCAATAAATTTTATCGAAGCTTATTGAGTGCATCAGAAGGCGACTCATAAAATGCACAGTAACAGCTGACAAATAAAAGGAGGTGAAGAATAGCGAATAAAACGTTTTTCACCAAAAACTTCTGACTCTAAAACGTGTGGGGGGGGAGAGAGTTTATGCTAATTAACATTTTGAATCTGCTTCCAGATAAATGTGCGGCACAGTCTGTTACTGGACAATTTTGTAAAATACTGCTCCAGAAATAATGAGCTGGCCCATTTGAAAACACTCACTCTGATTGGCAGATTTAAGAATGACAGCCACCCTGTAGATCACCTGCAAAGCTTTGATGTGAAGTTCTTGCACGTCATTGCTTGTTAAAGCACACAGTACATGGGATCCTGCGATTATATTGCGTGTACTTCCCCTCAGGCATAGAAAAACTAGCTCCCGCAAGTCACTAAAGCAACACCCCCTTCAAAGGAAATACAATAGCCAATACAACATATAGCAATACCTGTTGTACTGCCGTATGCAATCTTTTTGCATAGTTTGCGTATTACTTTGTCATTTGAATAAGTGGTGAAGAAGCCAAAGAATTTTTATCTCCAAGCATGACACGGCTCAGTGGCTAACACACGTTTCTGAACATCTGATTTATTATTTGAACTGATTTCGAAAATGATTGTTTTGAACAAATTTCGCGCATTTTGAGCATAAACCTGAAGGCCGTAGTGTGTGATGAGGGCAGAGCTCCCCATGTTCTACATGTTGTGTGTTGAGCGCAAGCACAGAAGCTCCATGGCTGTGCTGATGTCATACTGGCCAATGTTGTGTATGTTGCATGCTGGGACAGAGAGCTGAAATCACAATACCATTATCAGAGCCTCCATTTATATAGGGCCTCAACATCTTTTGATTTGTGTTGGACAAAAGACACGATTCTGCCCGTCTCTCCGCCAGCCCCGCTGAATAGCAAAATGTACAGTTCAACTTGATGCAAATTTGCATAAGTAGTTGCCAACACATTTACATTTCTTATGTAATCCCCGGCAATGGCGCGTACGTTTTGTCGGCGAGGCCGCGTAGTACGCTGGGACTGAAATGTGTGACTAACGCCGTTGTGTGAAAGAATTCCGACGAGCAGGACATCAGGAAGAGGCCCTCGGGGCGACTCGGACTGGAGTGCGCCGCACGGCCTCTCTCTGAGCCTGCTTTGTTTGGTCTGCGTTAATCACTCTTTTCAACCCCAAAACAATATACGTTCTGTTCATAAGGTACCACCAGACCCGAGAAAAGAAAGCATTGTACGGAATTTTGTAAAAACACAACATAAATAATACACATAAAAAGATCACCTAGAACTGTGATAAGAAACATGAACCCAAGGAAAATTCATCTAGGGACACAGCACGTATTTAGCCGACAACCCATCCGCATGTGCATAGCACATCCAACACTCGCTCGTTGAAATGTCACTTTCAGATGCTTATTGTCTTTTAGCGAAAAGCTGTAAAAGAAGCTTTAGGCAGTTATACAGAAAGTTTCTGAGAAAAAAAGTAAAGTATCTCTTGACCTTTGACCCAATATTCCATTTCCACTGTTTGCAGCGTAATTAATTTTCCACTACCAACCTGTTCATTATGAAAGAGAGCAAACACATGTGCTCCAATATGCCTTGGTAACCAACTCTTAATGAGGCCGCGATGGCCTTAGGGAACGCTGCCGCCATACAATGGACCCATCTGAGCGGCCACCAAATGCTCACAGTGTGGAACAATGAGGTGATGGCTGCAGAGAGCAGCGCTGCAGACAGAGAAAGCGCTCCTCCACCGCCCTCCGGCATGAGTGTGTGTACCGCATACATACACCTGTTCTGACCGGTTTGTAAATACAAACGCGCCTTTTCGCTGGCAGCCCTCTAATTGGGGTGACCGGAGAGCCTTTTGAGCCACTTTGTGTCAGCGCATGACCCTCTGCCTTTGCGGGTCATGAGCAATCTAGCCTGTAATGGCGGATGTGGCGAGCCCAGGTCTCGAGGGCCTACCATGGTTGAGGTATTTTTAGACCTGCCCCTGATTGTATGTGGAAAAACAGGTGATTCAAGTTGCTTTCACTCACTGTAAATGATGCCAATTAAGTGAGCACCAAAGGGGGAATGACAGCAGAAACCCCTGTGGCTAGCTGACACCGTGGCAAGGGAGTGGCTAACATGGTGAGTTCATATGGAATGCTTTACACTGTAACGCTCTCTGTGGGAGCATGAAAAACACCCCCTCCTTCCCAAAATTTCCCCAGCTTTACAGAGTGGACGCTAATATAAATGATGTCTGTATACAGTATTCTCAGTAAACTGCTCAGTCTAAACACTGCAATGTGAGTGCCAGTGTGGGTTTATCATACAAACCTTCTGCTTTGGCCTCGGGGGCGGGGTCAGGGGAGCTGATGACCTGCTCCACCGCAGCGGGGGCGGGGTCTGTGGGGGCAGCAGCGGGGGGTGCCTCTGCCAACGCCTCAGGAGCTGGTGCTGCCTCCTTCACAGGCTCCTGAGCGCTGGGCTCTGCGGCCGGAGCCGCGGGCTCTGGTGTGGGCGTGTCTTTGGGCTGCTCTGCAGCGGGGGCGGGCTCAGGGACAGCAGGGGCGGGCTCAGAGGGAACGGGGGCGGGCTCAGAGGCAACGGGGGCAGGCTCAGGGGCAACGGGAGCAGGCTCAGGGGCAACAGGGGCGGGCTCAGGGGCAGTTGCTACCTCCACTGCAATTGGGGCTACTTCAGGTGCTACTGGGGCCTCCTCTGCTGCTACAGGGGCAGGTTCAGGTGCCACAGGGGCGGGCTCAGGGGCAGCGGGGGCGGGGGCAGGCTCAGAGACAGGGGCGGCAGGCTCAGGGGCAGGGGCGGCCTCCACAGCTGTGACAGGAGCCACCTCTGCTGCCTCTGGGGCAGCCACGGGTGTAGCTGCAGCAGGTTCGGGTGTAGCAATAGCGGGCTCGGGTGTTATAGCGGCAGGCTCGGGTGTAGCAGCTGCGGGTTCGGGTATAGCTGCAGCAGGTTCAGGTGTAGCAGCGACAGGTTCGGGTGTAGCAGCGACAGGTTCGGGTGTAGCAGCGACAGGTTCGGGTGTAGCAGTGACAGGTTCGGGTGTGGGGACTGTCTCCTCTGCAGCAGGGGTTGGTTCAGGTACGATAGGAGCCACCTCTGGTGCTACGGGGGCAGGCTCAGGTGCTGCAGCCTCCTCTACTGTCACAGGGGCTGGTTCCAGGGCAACAGGGGCCTGCTCTGCTGCTTCGGGCGCTGGCTCGGGGCCGGGGGGCTCTGGGGCGGGGACCTCCTCAGCTGTAACAGGGGCCGTTTCGGGTGGAGCAGCAGCCTCTTCCGCTGCTGCGGGGGCTGGCTCTTCAGGGACGGGGGTCGGTTCGGGGGCGGGTTCAGGCATGACTGTAGGGGCGTCAGATGGGGCGCTCTCGGCTGGGGGTTCACTCGCGGTAACGGCCTGGACCTCCAGGGCCTCTTCAGCAGCTGCGCAAACGTCCTCCACGGCCTCCATGGCCTCGACCGCCTCCACGGCCTCCTCCGGCTCTATGGTGCCCCGCGGGGGATCGTCCGGCAGCGGACTCTGAACGGGCAGCTGCATCTGGTCTGCGATGGTCTCGCAGTCCTCCGCGATGAAGCCATTTTCCTTGTGGCCCACTGTCAATATTATAAGCAGAGAGGGGTTTAACAACTCATATAATTAAGAATTCTGTTAAATATTAGCTATATACATAACACAAACAAACCCACACACAAATACCCTCTGTAAATGTCTAATTATTTGTACATATTAATACACATACACAAAATAACATCCATTAATACCTGCAAAGTTTCTTTACATATAAACTACTCCATGGGAAGTACCACAGTATGACTGCAAACAAGAGGGTACAGCAACACAGACAGAATCCCCATGGAGACTGAGATTTGGTTTGGATGGAGCAAATTCATTCACATAGGGTGACCACCTTTTAATTGCTCTGTTGCAGGACAGCAGGCATGCTTTTGTGGGACAATGCAGGACATGTGGGCGAGATGGAAATAATTGTTGTAACTATTGATTTATTGTAAATATTGATTTATCATTAAACAGTATGCCCATTTGTGGTGCTGTTGAATATTAACCTGTAGTCCTGCAACAGAGCAATTAAAAGGTGGTCACCCTATGTGAATGAATCAAATATGTGAAATGCTTATTAATTAAATATGATAGCCTAATAATTTGGTTTAATCACATTAATAATTTGATTAGAAATGAGTAAATTGAGTGGTTTCATTAAGTAGTGATGAGGAATTTTTTTCCCCCTCGTTTGCTAAATTGCTCTGTTTTGCTAGCTAGCCAACTACACTCTCTCGTCTTTCTACCAAACACGCCTAGACAATGATGACAGAGCCAACTGCGCAGCTTGAGTTTTTTTTTAAACTAATCACCATTCCCTAATGACGCCATTTTTAAATGTGGTTTTGGGGGAGATTATAGAAAATAGATGTGTAAATATGTTAACATAAAAAAACTGAAATTAATCAATGAAAAGTGGGACACTGCTTTTGTAGTGCGGGACATGAGACAAACATTCCGATGTCTGGACTCTGGACTGTCCTGCAAGTCGCAGGTGGTCACCCTATACAGACTCATTCTCCTGGGGGGAATGCGCACTGCGCGAAAACTGACAACAGTGTCCAGGGGTGAATGAGGTTGAGAAGAGAATGGAGACCACCTGACTGCTCTGTTAGTGGAGGTGAAGACCCTTACAAAACTACGCAAACAACCCTAACTCAACAGCCTCCTCTGAAGTTTGACAAGCTCACCTGGTTTCTATGTATTTTTGATACTGTGATCTTTTCTTTCTAAAATACAAGTCAAAGTTCAGTGTATACACACCAGGACATAAATGGTTCCTCGCCATGGCAACATGAAACAAATTTATCACCTTTATCAAGCAAAAGAGAGCCAAACATCATCTGAACTGTTGTTCAGATAACTGAAGGAGGAAAGGGAGACAGACTGTTTGCAGTTAGCATGTAGATGTGGAAAAATCCCAGTGAAAAGTTACTAATATGTACATCTTCCAATCAAAAAGACTGCCATTTAACTGTATATTTCACTTATTTAAGACTGAGGAGCTAGATTCCTCTTTTAAGTGTGCACAAATCTCATATCACACAGGTTGCCTGGTAGCTTTGGGGATATGGTTTGGTTTGAAGAGAAGGTTTGCTTTAATCCAACAAGGAATGAAGAATTAGACTCTTTCATGCTGTGACTTTGTAATATGCTTATTTTCCTATCCCAAAAGCCTTTTTAAATTAATTCATTACCTAAAACTTTCTTGCAGCTCCTCCAAATGGAAAAAGCAACAATTGTTATTCAGCTGTAACCAGTTTTACCTGTTCCACTAAACTTTAAAATAATTTGTGCTTTTGAAAATGACTGATCAAAATTAAGCCTTCAAAGGCAGTCAAACTCCTTCCTACCCTGCCTTTCTACTCCACCACTCAGAATCTAACTCACAGCAAAGGACGGGGAAGTGTGGAGTTTATATATCATTTTTTAATATTGCAGTCTAGTTTCCTGGGGTTGAGATGAAAGTTATTTGTAATATGTTTCCAGTATCCTTCTGTTTAACATTTCATAGCCAAAGCGTTTCCTCTTTTTTATGAAGCCGGTACGGAGGAGATTCCTGTCAGCGCTTTTTGGGTACTGGTATGTAAACGGAATACCGAGCGGGACCCGACAAACTGCTTCTGCTACACGTGGCCGAACTCAGGATCGGAAAGAGCGGAAATGCAGAGCGCAACGCTTTTTCGAAAGAGCTACATGAGTTCCAATCCAAAAACACGGACGAAGAGCTGAGTCATGGAGTCATAGTGGGGCTTCAGTATTCATGTAGATTACATTACTAACGCACAGGTAATGCCCACACCTTTCAGCTCACAACAGCAGCATTTGTTGGGATAAAGTGAAGTGTACAACCAAGAATGTTGACTACTTTTTTATTGAATGACAGAAATGTAACGTTAACTAGAATCCGATAAAAGCTGAGTTCAGCACAGGTTGTGCTGTGTCAGTCAATTTCGTAGGGATAGTGCACAGGACTTGAAAGGGCCATCTGTTCTGTTTAGCTGGCTGAAAAAGTGATTTATGGCAAACTGCATATTTGTTCAGGTCCAGGGGGAAAGCACATACTCTGCATACACGTGAGGTTAAAATGGCCACTTTGTGAGTCCAGCAGGCATTGTTCAACAGCTCTCTGAGATTCACTCCTCTCTGTGAATTAAGGCACCAACAAGACACTCTCAGGTATGCAGATGAGGGCCTGAGTGTGTGTATGCACATACACGGACAAACATGCACACACACACACACACACACACACACACACACACACACACACACACACACACACACACACACACACACACACACAGACAAACACACACAGACAAACACAGAAAAACACACACATAAAATCACACGCACTTATTCAGAGACAAAGACAGAAATACAAACACACACACACACACACACACACACACACACACACACACAAACACAGAAAAATAAACAAACACACATAAAATCACACGCACTCATTCAGAGACAAACACAGAAATACAAACACACACACACACACACATCACTCACACAAATCACAGCTTTTGAAGGTGTGAGGAACAGGATAGCTTCCATTCCTTCGACAGGAAATGATGTCATATTGGGGAAATGTCCTTATGTTCCAAAGGTAAGCTCTTTTCTATAATACCCCTCTGTGTGACTGTGTGAATAATTCAGTAATATAATTTTTTCCAGCCATTCCACACGCTAAAGGATTTAATTAGGCACTAGCCTGCAGTCAACACATTGGCTTCTTCCATTTAGCAGTAGAGTCAGGCCCCTCAAGGCCCATAGGCACAGACTGGAAAGGAATGCAACACGCTGGCACACAGCAGACTAACAAGCCAAGAGGGGAGACAACAGCAGATCAACAAATAACTCAATAACTATCCTTATGAGGACATGAGCCTGGCTCATGTAGTATACCATGAGCCCCAGAGTGAGAAAAGCAGGGAAACATGGCCCCGTTTTTCAGCAGGGATGAATGGTACGCGTGGCTTATGTAACACAATGTACAGAGGAAGGAAATGACTGGGGTACTGTACACACTTTGGTTTGGTTCAGCGTGGGGGTGGGGGCGGGGGCGGGGGTTTGCTGGAGCGCGTCTGGGTCAAATTACAGCCCTCACGTGGCTGTAAGTTCCACTCCTGGTACACGTAGGCGGTGGGGGGGCAGGGAGTGAGGAGCATGTCATTTTACCCTGTGGGTCACGTGACACTTTCACCCTGGCCACCCCCACCATTCCCCAAACACTCTATCCATCACTGCCGGGGCAGCAAAGGGGGTCGCCTCTTTCACAAACACTGCGCCCTGTGAGAGCTATGTGCCGTGATAAGCAGATAAGCCAACCTCAAAAACACACTTTAAATGTCTCTGCCATTCTGCCATTCAGTTTTCACGCTTCGCACTCGATGCCGCCATGCTGGGGCCCGAGTCGTGCTCTTTGGTCACGCAGGAGGGCCCTGGGGCCCGTCTCCTACCCCGGCCTGGCTGGGCGGTTCATGTATCAACACGCTCAGCAGCCAAAGATCACAGCGACCCAGTCAAAACAGGGCCCCGATGGGCGGGTGGGGGTTGTCATCCTGGATCCATGACAGCCCACAGTGACAAGTGACAAGCTGACGCGGGGGGTAGGGGGAACAATACTGTTCTCTCTCAGCGCCACAATAAGGGAGCATCGGGACACAATCAACCCTGTTACAGCAACATGAGTAACACACTGGCACTGCTAACCACACCCGGTGAGTGGCCCCGTCATACACTCAACATGCGTCTGCCCAAAGCCTAGGCCGCTGCCCCACGCTTTCCTGCCTGCGCAGGGCCGAATCTCACTCTACTTCACAGAAATCATCCACATATGTCCACATTGGGACAGGGACAGGGCCGACTTGGGTTGGCAAGGTATGACTCTGCTTTCCAGAAGTAAAATTACAGTCAAGGAACATCCCTTACAGTTACAGAAAAACCGTTCTGTATGCGGCCTGCTACTAATTTGCTGTTACTAACTGTCACTTAGTTGAGCTGCGTAAAAGGTGTGTGAATCTGAGAAGGAAAAACCTGCAGGGCTTTGGACGCCCAGTCGGTCCACACAGTTGGCACGCTCTGCACACGCATGATTACATAATGCGCTCAGCTGTGCGTGGTGCGGCTGAGCCATGTGGCCTGGCCAGAGAATGGACAATGTGGGCCTGTCAGGCCCCACCGCACACAGGCCAGCGACATGGGCACACATGCCACGCCAAACAAATGGCCCTGTGAAAAACTGCACATTCGCGCCCCGTACATCTATTCTGTGCTGTCAGAGGAGGGCCGCGAGAAAAGGGGGGGTTAGTCTGAGCAGACAAAAACATTCCTGTCTTTTTTTTAAGGGTCGACAGTCTTTCTTTACAGCAAGAAACGTAGAGGAACATGGCATCTTACAACGTTTTTAATCTTAATTTGAACCAAATCAACTCAGTAGCAGACTCATAAACCAAACTTACTGCACGAGCCTTTGTTGCAAAATACAGAACAAAATGTTCTGTAGCCTGAACACAGGACACCTTGCATTCCAAGCTGCACTGCAGCATATCATATTAAAAGGCTGGTTTACCATCATAGGATTCTATGAGGCTAGCTCAAAGGTCCGTTTTCATAGAGGGCTTAGTTCATCCGTATTTATAAAGTCATGGTTTTCACACACTGCAGAGACAAGCAGCAAAACTTTTCCAACGCACTGTCCTTGCTTTACTTCAGCATAGAAGTCTAGATAAATGTGAGAGGGTTTGTCAGCATTTTTGTGCGTGAGCAGGGCATGGTGAGGAACTAAACGCAGGTGCTGAGAGAGCAGGCACGCCGGGCCGCGGCCGTGCCCTGGGGCCTGAGGTGTTCTCGTTGGCCACGCTCCATGATCTCTTCTCAAAAAACACACTGAAGAAGTGGGATGGGGGTTGGGGGGTTAACCAGGAGCGTATCTGTGTGAAAGGGTAAGGCTTATCCCCAGCTGCAAGTCAAACATGACATACGACACCCCAAAACTTTTTTTTACACTTCCTGTGCATGGGACCGAAAAGAGCTAAACAACTGAAATAGGGCTAATGGCAAGGACATGTTTAAATGTCACCAACATGAGTTTCAGAAGTGTAAGAAATATAATAAACGTATTTATTGTGCTACGCAGATATTCTGATGTAATGAAATTATGCACAGCCGTTGAGGCACCTCTCAAGGTTCCGATTAAACAGCCGAAAGGGTTTAGAGGTGGGAGGAGCATTTATTTCACATATACACCAGGCTTCTAAATTGATTTTTTGCCTGGATATTCTTGTGATCTTATGAGTGTCTGTAAAGTTCAGAACTAATGCAATAATCTGAAAAGAAAAGGGTAACTTGTAATAACCTAAGTGGAAATTCCATGCGTTTTAGACCACTGAATTTGATTTCACCCAAAACAGCAACTTCTGTTCATGAGGCTTATCCTTTTTTATTCATTCTGATGATTTTCATCTAGTTACATCCTGAGCTAAAGGATAATTGCATTCTTTTCAAAGAGGGACAGCAAATAAGACGGAGGGAAATGTTTGTTCTTGTTCATTACCGCATGTTACATAACCTTTTGTTCCACATCAGCCTCGTTTCTGTTTATCTACGATGAGCACAATGTATGTCTTTAACTACAGGCTTGACAAAATAGGTAATATGTGCAATGCAAATTTAATTTTCCATAAAGTGAAAAGTAACCTTCGAATCCACAAACAACAAAACGCCAGGAATTCTCGCAGCGTTATAGCCCAGTTACATAAGAATAAGAGTACACTGACTGTATAGCCATCGCAAGTAGGTGTATAGCGTTGGGTATTAAATATTTGTTTAGTTTTATGAACTGAATGTGCTTACAGTGATTAACATTTATGTTAACCGCTTATGTTAATGTGTTTTACGCAACTGCATTATGGAATGAGGAAATTATATTGAATATGAGCCAAAAAAGGTAACAATTGTAATAATAATAAAAAAATAAATAAATAAAATAAATGAAAAAAAAACATATACATATATCAATAACTATTATCAAATTAATAGTAAGTGAAAGTAGTTACAGATAAAAATGATAAAATGTAATTTTGACCATCAAATATATTCTTATCGTAAGCTGGCAAACTTTCTAATGCATTGGGGAATTAGTGGGCGGCAAAGAAAGGTTTCTTGCAAGCGAAGAAAACTTGCCAGAACTTTGTGGACGTGTCAATCGACCCACAAGCACGGTTAAATGTAAACTTACCAAATGTACCCTCTCCATTGCTTTCCTCTGGTTTTGTCCCTGGTCTGTTGCCTTCTTGTGCTATAGTCTGGGTACTAGACGAAGAGCATCCCATTCTGACTGTGAAAGGTAGAACAAAGACTGGGTCGAAGATGTGAAAAAGCAGCGTACTCAACTAATTCCCTGTATCTCTCAGAATAAAACCCACTATCAGCTTCAGCTTTATGAAAACGCTGCTACACTCTTCGGTTTCTATGAGTAGCTGCACATCATAAACCCCCGTCAACTGTTTATTTATGCATGCCCCGCGCCCTCATGATCCGGACCACGACTTGTTGTGATCAGTTACCATACGAACAAGGAAAGTGAAGTTCGCTTCAAACTTGCACTTAACAATATTCAGCGCCTCGAGAGTCCAAGAGCCGAAATGAGCATGCGTAGTCAGCTCCTCCGCGTTACAACTTGATTACCTTTGCTGGAGGATCCTCCTGGTGGTAAATACAAGCTCAGCCCAATTTGGACAGCTTAGACGGAATATTTGAACGCAACACCCTGAAAATACCGGTAAACCCCTTAAAATGTGCCTCACATGAATTTTATCTACTCTAATTATCAATGTGCCAAAATAGGAATTTGACAGGCTCAAATGTGTGAAAAATAGAGCATGTTTTACTCCTCAGTGAAAATAAAAATTTTCATACACATTAAAATAATCGAATGCGCCTCATATTGTTCTAAAAAAAATAATTATCAGCCCTAAAACACCCCATCACACAATCACGAAAGACAAATTTAGGAACTTTTTTGTTATTTCTATTTTTATTTTGGTCTTGAGGTAAAACCTCGTTCCAGATCAATCATTATAGAACACTGCGTCGTTACATAGTTTGCCACTACATGTTTAATTATTTTGGCCTTGGTAGAATGTAACAAGCTGACACAAAGACATGTTTCTTCCTCCAGCTCAAAAGGATCACGTTCCTCTTGTGTGCTCTTATAACTCTTATAATAAAAGGATGAGAGCTGCCTTTTAACGGCTGCTCAGTGAGTCTACAACTGGAATTTTGCAGCAGGCAGACACTGAATAGACATGACAGTAACTAGAGTGTGAAAAAGCTGGTCGCTTGTTTAATCAGTACGCAAATACCTCTCATTGTTTTTGTACAAAGCCTGTCATTTTTAATAGCAGGAGTGAGCCAAGAGAGACATAAACAGGAGACTTTGAAGCCCAACAGTCAGATTGAGCTGTCTGATACTATTAGAGCATTTTGTACTAACTTGAAAATCAGCTGTCCATAGTATACCCAGAGGGAAGGGAGGGAGGGAGAGGCAGACATAGACGGATAGGCTTTTTGCCATCACCAAAACATTTGGAGAACTGAATCTTACTTTATTGTCATACTTAATGAACATGATATACTTTATTTATTATTGTTTGACTTAACCTCAGATGTGGGACAATATTACACCCACCCATAAAATACTGGAACAGTAATTAAAATAATAATTCATAAAACTGGACAGAAGGACATGTATGCAGCTTTGTGTAGATGACTCAGTGAGGAAGGGGGGCTCAGAACAAGAGCGCTGTGGGGTAACCTGGTCTTCTCTGGGCATTGGAGAAGGCCAGGATAACAGAGACGAGCAGAGTGTGGAGTGCCCAGCAGTAATACAGGCCTTGCTACACTTCATTGTTTTGCTGAAAACGACATGTGATGCACATTATACAGTATTAATACACATTAATACGTCTCACTGACCCACTGAGAATGACTGTATGTGATCCACATCGTCATCATCGACTTCATTTTGCTCAATCTTTGGCCGTTTTCATAAAATAGGAATCTGAAGACTTCAATACTTTTTAATTACATCAAATTAAAGAACAGTTTCTTTGGGTTTTTCTCTGAGACCCTGGTTTGCAAAACTCACAGAGACTGGGAGGTTATTTTAGACCTCAATTCCAGTAAATACTTACTCATCATATTATTTCCTCATTCAAGTCGAACTCTGAGAGATCAAAGTCAGGTACTAGATGTTTGTTCTGCCAGTGCAGTATCCCTGGCATGAATGTTACATTTCCGTTTGACAGGCAGGGGATGCCTGCGTGTTCAAACCTCATTCATCTCTGGAGGTGCGTTATGTTGACAGAATACATATGGATGCTGCTGCCATCAGAAAATGAAGGCAGCAAAGCACTTCAGATTATTGCTGATACCCTCCATAACCCTGGAACCAAGCAAGAACCATTCAGACAAGATGTTAGTGGTCTACTTGTTTGACATAAGCCTTCTTCTGCAATTATGTATGAGACCATTTACAGTAGAAACCAGCAAGCAGAAAAAGTTTATATTATAGCAACATTTTCCTACAATTGAGACTGTCTCCTGGGTGTTGATATAGTGCAGTCAATGAATATTGGGCCGTGACATATTGTTATTGGCTTGGATCTGTACTCCAGAACATTGGATTTTAAATAAAATAATGACTATGAAGATAAAACACCAATTTTCAGCTTCAGGTGTGTTTTTTTGCATTGGTACTTCATGCACAAAAGAGCTAGAAAAAGGTCCAGAATTGACTCAAAGTGTGACATTTGCATTTGGAGTTTTTGTTGTTACCTCACAATGTGTGGACCAAAGAAGTGTTAATGCTAGTAAAGCAGGCCGTCAGAAAAAATTGGAATGAAACAATCACAATCACTAGGTGCTGAAATAAACTGCTTGGCACAATGACCTGAAAGGCCATTGAAACACCTGCCTAGAAACTGCCTAGTCTGAGCAGTCAATCACTAAATTACTTTTGGTCCCCTAAAACTCGGGGTCTATTATGTAAAAAGGGCTACAGCTAGTACGCTGTTCATCAAATATGGATTTAAACTCTCACAAATCAAAGATGAAATTCGGCCCTTTGATCTCACAGTCATTCTTTCATTTTAACTCCAATGCTGCAAGAAATCAGACTCTAAGCAAGAAAAAAATAATTACGAGCAACACTGTATGTGGTACGCTATTTCCACCCACTGGCCAACTTGTGTTACTACCTGAGTATTAAAACATTCCACTTTAGGTCTATGCTTCCTCTCGCGATAATGGCTGGGTCGTAGAAGAGCAAAGCATGCTGGTTAAGGCCTCCTTTCCCTACGAGGCTGTACATTGAACTGGAAGCCGGTGAGCGAAGCTCGGTTTTTGAGATAAAATGTCCTGAGCTAAAGTCCTCCAGAGGTTTGGACTTATTGTTTTGAAACGTTCTAATCTTCCGTCTTTTATTTTATGTAGGTGGGTCACAAGGGACCGAACCGCAAAAATGGTGGCCGCGAAGAAAACGGTGAGTGAGGAGATGGATGCAGTGCCGCGCGGACCATGTAATGACAAGCTAATGTAGTAGCTTTTTGGCTAAAGGACTGAAGTTAGCGTAGAGCTAGGCAACTTTACTTCACGTGGAGTTTATGTTGCTGGAAGATGGTTAACAGTTTGAGTTTTACCTGCTGTAAATGAGAACTTCAGAACTAAACAAAGTTGTCAGTTTTTTTCCCCTCACATTCATTCCATCAAGCTGTGGTAAACACATGAGGTGTCATAGTTCTCATAACATTGGCTGGTACTGTGCATACTCAACATTCGCACAGTCAGTTCGCTTGCCTGGTTCTTGTGACGTTAATTTCTTGCAAGTGTTCTGGTTAACTTTGCGCCCTAGAATATTGTTACCCTCACGGTGGATGTGTCCGTAAAAGGCAGTGTCTTTGTTAACGCAGATTTTTAGTTTTATCAATGAAATTTCATCCGCTAACATTCGTTGAAAGATATAAGTGGGACGAGGTAGTTGGTAGGATTGTTGTACGAAGCGGTTCCTGGGGTTATTTTATGATGACTGTCAAAAAACAGTTACTTGGCACCTTGAACAACAGATCAGGTATTTAAAAAGTTATTTTTCATTCAACGGGGCTGTGCTGACGTTGATTGTAAAACTGTACCTGTTTTTCACACGATGTAATAAGAATGACGTATTTCATGCTCCTTGTGTTGTATAGAAAAAGTCCCTGGAGTCCATCAACTCCCGGCTCCAGCTGGTGATGAAGAGCGGTAAATACGTGCTGGGGTACAAACAGACACTGAAGATGATCAGACAGGGGAAGGCCAAATTGGTCATCCTGGCCAACAACTGCCCAGCTCTGAGGTAAGTCACACCTGTACAGCTGCAGGAAACAACCGATCATAACGCAACACAGCCAGTGATGTAAGCAAAGGATCCTTATAAACAAAACTTAAACATTTTTGGAGATGTCTGGTGCACATTCTTGTGCTCTACCTTCTTAGTTTTATGATCATTTGATTTGATTGGTTCAGTTTTGTCTTACTAAATAATTTCTCCTTTCAGGAAATCTGAAATTGAGTACTATGCCATGCTGGCCAAGACTGGTGTTCACCACTACAGTGGGAATAACATAGAGCTTGGCACAGCCTGTGGTAAATACTACAGAGTGTGCACACTGGCCATCATCGACCCTGGTGAGTTTCACTGCTTTCCTGCAGCTCTGCCAGCTGTCAGGGGGGTGACGTCATCCCTGCTGCTTTATTTCAGACCTGCTTACTGGGAGCACAGATGCAGAAGAAGCTGTTTGTGTACAGCTTTACTGTGCTCTGTTATAAGATGTAATTTTCTTCTAAAAAGAACAGATTTAAATGGTTTCTTTCGTTGAATGTCATCTTAAAAGTGGCAGCAGAAAGTAAAATATTGGGATTTATGAGATGTTTTTCTGAGTAGTTCTCTTCTATTTTATAAATTAGTGGTCTTATTAAAGTAAAATATCTATAAGACACCAGCATGAGTTCTCATATTCTACTTATTTTCTGTTGTTCTCATGCATATGTTCTGCTGGATTACATTATCACAGGCTTGAATGTGATGCATCATTTCTGTTGTGAAATCTGATGTTTTATAAAAATAATCTGAAACTCATGGGAAATAGGCAGTTTGTGCTTTGCTGTTGCAAGTGGGTGACATAGAGAGCTGACATGTGCCTTGTTTTCTGCAGGCGATTCCGACATTATCAGAAGCATGCCAGACCAGCAGCAGGGTGACAAGTAGAAGTCACAATGTTTTCTGAAGGTGTTGTGAATAAATATGATGAAAAGATTTTCAGATGTGTCTGTGTGTTTTCTGTGGGAGTTGCACAAGACGTTGCTGGTAATATGCTGCAAACATGCTCAAAATGTAGGAAATATCACTTGGCTTTACATGCACATACATGAAATGGGTGTGGCTACCATGTGCTGTCAATCAAATTGTATGGTGTTCAGTTTTCTGACATCGTCTAAGGAGACATTTTTTCCTCTCTGGTTCTCTTTCTCAGGTAAGCTGATGTTTTTACAGTATTATCTTTGATCAATACACCTGTCTATAAGCAGCATCAAATGTGCTGTATGTGAAATCTGACTCCAAGGGTTTTTGGATTAATTCCTTCTCCTTTTATCACCCTTATGCAATGAGAACTTGCATGAAAACAGAAAAACTTTTGCCATCAGAATGCTTTTATGACTGGTGAAGGTTGGACTTAAAAGTGGAACCCATTCAATATTGCTTGTTACTGCATTATCTTTTTGCTGGAGTGATGGGTTTGGAGAAAAATGAAAACCTGTTTTGGAAACCCTGCTCATCACTTGCATAACTGCTGTGATTTTCGTTCCAGCAAAAGAGTACTACACGAGAAGTACATTACATTTAGGCTTTTAGCTGATGCGGTTATCGAGAACAACCTCCAAAACCACACACTAAAAGGTTTAGCCACAGCGCAAATTCGATAGCATTGTCATAACTAATAGCAGTAGTCGTCATTAGACAACAGCATAACACAGCTGAGCAGGAGGACACATGAAGAGTGCAGTGCATTAGTGGTTTTGAGGTGTGATGAACTGAGCTGACCCAAAGTAAATACTGGAGAGTTCAGGAGTAGATTTCAAGATGCAGGTGAAACAGAAATGACAATAGAGACTGCTAAATTGAATGCTACATTTATGCATCACATTGACAGGGTCGAGGTCAGTTTATAGTTGCACCAACTGCCTTGCTTATGTGTAAAATGTGTAAAAAATCGAAATGTGTGAAAACACCATATTGGAACGACATGCACCCTGCAAAAAATTTACTCTTTCAGGGTTGACATTCAAGGGCCCCATTGATTTATAATAAGTCTGTATTTTACACCATAATATTTTAAAATGTTTTCACATGATCGAATGTTTAAACTTTACAGAAATAAAAATGATAGTTGCCTTAGGTAGGACATAGCAAACTTGGTGACCTTGTGATGAGCAGGGTTCACAGCAGTCTTTATGATGATATCTTCCACCATAGCAAGGAACTGTAGTGAAACCTTTTTCTTCACAATCTAATTCAACAATTAAAGGGACCTCTTTTACAACGAGGGGGCCCGGAGTGTTTGCTTACTTATGCCACGGGCTGGCCCTGGGCTCTACCACAGAAACAACCCTGATATTATGTGCAATGAAGGGCTGTTGGCACACCTACTGTGCCACAGTGGACCACTGACCATGCTGACCCTGTCTGACACAGAGGAATGCAGCACAATGCAAGTGAAGGTGAATGTATTCCAACAAACAGGAAATCTGCCACACTGTGGTTTGGATGACCTATAGCAAGCTTGGTGTTGACCATCGCCTAATTAAAGTGGTACAGAAAATGCTTTGTTAGTATCAGGGCATTTTCTATATGTGTGTGAATATAGGTGTGTGTATTTGTGTGTGCGCATTCAACATTTGACTGTAAATCCACCTCACATTCTAATTACGAAATCATGAGGCTCCATTCAAGGTGAATAAAACCAGACCTGCCATGTAGTAAAATGGAGAGCCACAGATCTCGTTACTGATAATGATTTATTTCATCATTATAAAATGAATATTCTGGCTTCTCTTCTCTTGACAGTGTACAAAACAGATTATCTAAATGCAATACACTTTATGCATGTTGTATATCACCTCTTGATCCACAGCAATGTAAAAAAGTTAGATAAAAAGATAGATAGCACACCACTGACCATGGTCAACTGGTCCTCCACGTTCCATTAACATAAAGCACTGCAATGTATATACATACTTTTTAAACAATACAAAAATAGCTTCATTTCTGTCCGTGTTGTAAACTGAAAATGTTTTACAGCACCACCACTTCATCAGACGGTACCGCGAATGATTACCCAGCGCTGCGCTGAGCTAAGGACACAGCAGAGGAATCAGTATTGACCCAAACGGTTCTCCAGAATCTCCAGCCTCTTCGTCACGGACTCCAGTGCTCATGCGTTAAGGAAACAACACGAATCCAGATCAAGAAACAAAAATACTTCCACGGTGATCAACCCACAAAAGTGAAACATTTCGCCCTCAAACATGTCCCTGGGACCCAAAGCTAAAATTGCAGTCACTAGCAATCTGCAGTTGCTCACACTTTTCATTCAGATTTACTACTAGTAGTCAATATGAAAAGTATTTTCGTTTACTTGTAGTTGTGAGGAATGTTCATTCTGAACTCCCATGGACACAACAGTTTTTCCATTCACGTGCGTTGTATGTGGTGACCCACCATCGGTGTAACCCTGACCTACAGTTTAAGAAATACTGCTTTAAATAAGCTTTGAGGCCTGGTCCTACATGTAGTTTCACTGTGCTGTAAATCCACAGTGTTTATGCGGTATCTGCTTTGTGAAACCTGAAAGGATATGTTGCTGTGCCAGTCTCCGCAGCTGGTCAGTGGCCTCGTTCTGGAAGCTTACCATGTTTTCACACTTGCACAGCTCTTCTGGGGAGGGCTTTTCTGTGTGGAGATGATAGTTTGGTTGTCAATATCAAACAGTTTCAAACGCAGTCAAAGGAAATGGCTGGGATCAGCGCTATCAGTGCTTGTGAAAATGAGTTTCACTGAGTGACCAACAGGGGGTGCAAAAGTACCACGTACAAAGTATATGCTTCTCGAAAAGAAAAGGGAACTCCACTCTGATGCACCAACCTCTTAAGAGGGTGGATAGTTATATACAGTGGCTTACCTCACAGTAAATCTATTATTTTTACAGTAATGGTGGCAACATCAGAAATGGAAAACCAGTTCATATAAACAGAATGTATAACGTGCATTTTTTGCACTAAAAATAATTGATGAGCGAACTTTACATGTAAGTCAACTGAAATAATTGAATTCTTATTACAGATTTTCTATTAAGATTTATGTTCTTTTCTAATATGTAATAGTAATCACAGTTATAAAATGGTCTTTTTGTGTGGTGATCTCAAACACTTCGCTATTGGCAGGTTCAGTGGGTTGAGCACAGCTCAGTTGCTGTGTGTTAGGAGCATATGGTGTTGAAAAGCACATCTTCTCTCAGAGTTTAACAAGCTCCAGTTATGAACCATGTCTTTCCGGAACTGGGGATTAAAATGGCCACAGTACATAAGTGGCCCTGCTGAGTTCTCATTATGTCACACTGACCACCTGACAGATGGGCCACTTGTGTTTTTTTGTTTGAGTACCTTGACATATCCGTGACTTCAGTTTGTCTGTTATTTGACCCATTTGACTGAAATCCTCGGCATAAAACAAGTGCTTATCGTCTGGTTCTGAGGCGATTTCTCTCAGCTCCTCCTCTATGGCTTTGCCAACTCCAACAGCGTACATAGTGATGCCTGGAGGAGGAAACGGGATACAGTTACAGCACAGCTCACTCCGGCCAGGAGCCTGTGCTCCAGGGTACCTCCACTCTGCACAGCTGTTATAGAGCACAGGTTTTCATTCATATGTCACAGTTATTATCACACAGTAACAACTAATTACACACTCTGAAGCATCCTGTTGAGCAGTCCAGAGTAAAACAGCATAGCATTTCTGCCCTCACACATACAGCATCCACTCAACACAGCCTTTCATTAAGATTTAATCATGTTTTTGTCCCAGTTCACAATGAAACCTCTTCTGTTGGTTTGGGAGACCAAAGACAACCAGATGCTCTCTTCCAGAACACACAGTATATATCATAAAATATTCTTGTATACAAAAGGCTGTCAATGCTTGGAACAGGTTGCCAGGACAGGATGCAGACTGTGGGGCCCATCCACACACTGGAACAGTGCCTTAACAGCCAATCAGAAGACTCATGATATGGATTTTAAGACCCTTTCATTGTACACATCATAAAAACACTTAATGGTGCTTTCTGAAGCCTGCAGTTGGATATCTGTGAGTAATATGACTCATTAGTACTGTGCATCCACTCAGAGCAGTCATTATACAGCACACATTTTTGAGCAACATTTCACAGTAAACATCAGACAGACGGTCACGTCTTCTGCAGCCTGTCACTGAATGAGGCACGTTACCGGACTCCTGCGCTTTGGCCGCCCATTTGGAGACGTCATCCTGGGACCGTCCATCAGTGAACACTATGGCGATGCGGGGCGTGTTGGGCCGGGCCCCCTCCTTGGGGGAGAAGCTGTGCTGGTACATGTGCTGCAGGGCGGAGCCGGTCATGGACCCCCGGCCCATGTACTGCATGCGGGACACGGCCCCTGTGACGTCTCGGCCGGAGCGGAACTGGTCCAGGGTGAACTCCGAGCGCACCTTAGTGGAGTACTGCAGCAGTCCCACCCTCGTGCCCCTGGCCGACACGTCCAGCGAGTTCACGATGCCGTTCACGAACTGCTTCACCAGCTGGAAGTTCGCCGGACCCAGGCTCTTAGAGCCGTCGATCACAAACACCAGGTCCATGGCCCCGTCCCCACACACCAGCTCTGCCACAGAGACACAGAGTCACATCATTAAAGTATACGCAGGCCTCTACTTTTAAAAATGTTTTCTCTTCATTTCACAATGATTTTTTGTGAAATGAATATCTGTGGAAGTTAGATTGAGGTCTAGGTTTGTTCAGAAGACAAAGTGAACAGAACATTATTCTACCATGTTCATAAAGACGCCCCAGAGGTAAGGAAGCTATAGAGCTAATGTACTCCCAAAGAGGAATTCCCATTTAAGGGCATAAGCTGTTCTGTTTTATAATGAAGAGAACACCCCCCTAAGGGCATGTTTGCATGTCTCCAATACATGAAGTAATATCAAGTCTGTTTTGATTTAATCACATACACCCTTAAGGAGTCCAAACAACAATCCTGACTCAAACCACTGTCCATAGAGCAACAACTTAATAAAATTGTATTTTAACAAAAAACACAAAGAACGTACGTCTGCATTTAAGTTAAATTATTTGAAACGAAAGATTAAATGATTAATTTTATGCTGCACTTCTGAGTTCAGGAAGTACTGCAGCAGACCTGCTGTTTTCTGTATGTCCTGTGTAGGCCCCCACGTTCATGTGACATAACAGGGATGATTCTATAGCCTGCAGCCACATAAAACCCCCTCACTGTGGATTAATCTCTTATGTAAAGTGAGCCAGCATACTGTACATATTGTCTTACATAGCACTAATAATTGTCAACAAACCCTCGAAAGTCTCTGCTGCTACATGCTACGAAAACATCCACAGCGCAGAAGCCTACTAGTGACAGATGTCAGTGACGACAGAAGTATTGATCCCACTAAATGATCACTGTTTGGACAAGCAGACACCAAAACACACCGTGGCTTTCCAGGAAGGATTTCATCAGAAATGGGATCTCAGTTAAGGTTGTTAATTGACAAAATGCTAAAAAATGAGTTTGAGTCATCTTTGGTGTTTCTATTGTAAAATCGTATCAGCGCTCATGACCTGAAAACAAGGTACCCAAAATGGAGGTAGCCAAAAGGGCAGCTTGTAAACCCATTTTGCCATTCATTTTTACAATGGTACCCTTATAATGGGTGTTTTAACATTCGCATGATTGGTTTGAGAACTGTATACTTTAGATGACATGGCTGTATGGCATTTTTCTCACTTTCAAAGCTACCCATTCAGATCCCTTTAATCCTCAGAAGTGCTCTTGTATATTTTCCTCTTCTTTATTTTTTGCTCCATGGAAAGGAAAGTACTTACTCTTGCAGCTTTTTCCGTCCTCGGCCAGCGTGTAGCCGTCGCGGCACTTGCAGATGTAAGAGTCCAGTGTGTTGACGCACTGGTGTTCACATCCGTGGTTGGTTGTGCTGCAGAGGTCCAGACCTGTGGACAGCAGAGTGGCATCAGAGCACAGCGCACATTTCCTGCAAAATACCGCGGCTTTAACCCCAACTCCACCCTCATACAGGTCCTCATTACATGGATATTAGCATCTGTTTAGGGGTGGCTGAGCTATCTGAAAAACATCATACCGCTCAGATGTGTTTACTGAATGAAATGTCCTGACAAAGTGCCCATGGAGTGGGAATGTTGACTTTTTGTCTGCCACGAAAAACTTTCTGGGACCTTCTCCAGACCCTCTACAGGACGATATTTTTTGCCAAACAGCTAAAGCAATGATTGATGAGATTTTCCAATTCTCAGACAGTCAGACTTTTGCAGAGGAGGTCATCAGGCAGTGAAAACAATGTGAGAATCACCAAGGGAGACAACGGAGAGCACCTCTAACGTATGGAAGTCACAACAGTTTGAAGAGCCAATTCATGACTTCAAAGGTACTGTCTCCTGATTGATGCCCCTTTAAGAGGGTTCTCAAGATACAGTAACATCGGTAGATGACTCATCCCATTAAATCAAGCAGACGCAGATTCCCTCTGAATGTCTAATGCTCTAAGCACATGTATGTAATGTGCATTTTCAGGTGTGCCTCTATTAAGAAAAATAACCTGAACGGACCCTGGTCTTCCTGGAGAGAGCATGGCAATATGACGTTTATGGTCAAGACAAAAAGGCTGGATGATTTTAATTGATGCCAGATGGTTTCACAGTATGACACTGGAAATTATAACAACTCATTAATGAAACAAATCTTCTGCAGAGGCAGTAACAAACTGTTTCAAGATTTTTATAGGCCTGCCATCACTGTCAGCTTGGCTGGGGAGAAAGTCAACCTGAGTGTTGATGTCTGACCGGAACCCTGGTCTGCGCTGGTTGACAGCATTGAGACCCCAGTGGTTTTGTTCTGTTAGAGACAGTGAGGGTTTGGTTTAGTCTTGGGTCACTGCTACGGCTAGCTCCTCTATAGCAGGGTGTGGGTGAGCAGCCCTGTCTCCCCTATAGCAGGGTGTGAGTGAGCAGCCCTGTCTCCCCTATAGCAGGGGTGTGGGTGAGCAGCCCTGTCTCCCTATAGCAGGGTGTGGGTGAGCAGCCCTGTCTCCCCTATAGCAGGGTGTGGGTGAGCAGCCCTGTCTCCCCTATAGCAGGGTGTGGGTGAGCAGCCTGTCTCCCCTATAGCAGGGTGTGGGTGAGCAGCCCTGTCTCCCCTATAGCAGGGTGTGGGTGAGCAGCCCTGTCTCCCTATAGCAGGGTGTGGGTGAGCAGCCCTGTCTCCCCTATAGCAGGGTGTGGGTGAGCAGCCCTGTCTCCCTATAGCAGGGTGTGGGTGAGCAGCCCTGTCTCCCTATAGCAGGGTGTGGGTGAGCAGCTCTGTCTCCCCTATAGCAGGGTGTGGGTGAGCAGCCCTGTCTCCCCTATAGCAGGGTGTGAGTGAGCAGCCCTGTCTCCCCTATAGCAGGGTGTGGGTGAGCAGCCCTGTCTCCCCTATAGCAGGGTGTGGGTGAGCAGCCCTGTCTCCCTATAGCATAGCAGGGTGTGGGTGAGCAGCCCTGTCTCCCCTATAGCAGGGTGTGGGTGAGCAGCTCTGTCTCCCCTATAGCAAGGTGTGAGTGAGCAGCTCTGTCTCCCCTATAGCAGGGTGTGAGTGAGCAGCCCTGTCTCCCCTATAGCAGGGTGTGGGTGAGCAGCTCTGTCTCCCCTATAGCAGGGTGTGGGTGAGCAGCCCTGTCTCCCCTATAGCAGGGTGTGGGTGAGCAGCTCTGTCTCCCCTATAGCAGGGTGTGGGTGAGCAGCCCTGTCTCCCCTATAGCAGGGTGTGTGAGTTAGCAGCTCTGTCTCCCCTATAGCAGGGTGTGAGTGAGCAGCCCTGTCTCCCCTATAGCAGGGTGTGAGTGAGCAGCCCTGTCTCCCCTATAGCAGGGTGTGAGTGAGCAGCCCTGTCTCCCCTATAGCAGGGTGTGAGTGAGCAGCTCTGTCTCCCCTATAGCAGGGTGTGGGTGAGCAGCCCTGTCTCCCCTATAGCAGGGTGTGGGTGAGCAGCCCTGTCTCCCCTATAGCAGGGTGTGGGTGAGCAGCTCTGTCTCCCCTATAGCAGGGTGTGGGTGAGCAGCCCTGTCTCCCCTATAGCAGGGTGTGGGTGAGCAGCCCTGTCTCCCCTGTAGCAGGGTGTGAGTGAGCAGCCCTGTCTCCCCTATAGCAGGGTGTGGGTGAGCAGCCCTGTCTCCCCTATAGCAGGGTATGGGTGAGCAGCCCTGTCTCCCTATAGCAGGGTGTGGGTGAGCAGCCCTGTCTCCCCTATAGCAGGGTGTGGGTGAGCAGCCCTGTCTCCCCTATAGCAGGGTATGGGTGAGCAGCCCTGTCTCCCTATAGCAGGGTGTGGTGTGGCAGCCCTGTCTCCCCTATAGCAGGGTGTGGGTGAGCAGCCCTGTCTCCCCTATAGCAGGGTGTGGGTGAGCAGCCCTGTCTCCCCTATAGCAGGGTGTGGGTGAGCAGACCTGTCTCCCCTATAGCAGGGTGTGGGTTAGCAGTGCTCCCCAAACAGGCTGTAAAATGCTACATGCTGGATGTAGATGGTGACAGCATCTGAGAGCTCTGCTGTTGGTTAACACTGGACCACCTGGAGAAACGGCTATGTTTGTCCTTATTACATCACAGTCAAACCCCCGCAGCACACAGTGCTGTAATCATCACGGATACTGTCACGAGCAGAAGTCTGCAGCTCTGGTCTGAAGGCTGCGATCTTCATGCTTCAGTGAAAAATATAACCTGATAATATATTTGCACATTATGTTCTAGGACATGCCGTTTCTTCAGCAGTTTGCTTAGTGCATGTCCACACAAGCTTGACCCTACTTAGTGACCTTCATTTATCGTCAAGTTTATAATCACTTCATATTCATCCCTCAGCAGTCTGACAAAGCTGATAAAGCAACGCTAGGCTGCATTTTTATGCAAGTGTTACCTGAAAACAACAACGGCAGCAGTGACCTGGAGATTGCACATAGAAATGCCCTTCATGTTTAAAATGTAGCTCCCCCCCAGCACAAGCACTCTAGCCCTCTAAATCCAAAGTGAACAAGATCAGCTGTGACTCAGAGCGTGAGAGCTGTTTGCCACTGGGGGCTAATGGTGACCTCAGACGCATTCACGTTATGTAACAAAGCGATACTGTACAAGGATGACAGACCCTTCAGTGTGGATTACAGATCTGGGTGTCATCAGACAGCCCGGCTACGTGACACATTACAAACAACGCGGCGCATCTCCGCGAGTTCCCGACCACAGCTGGCCGAAGACGCCCACGCCGTGCCGCAAGATGACATCATCCGCGTTAAAAGATTTGCAGCTTTAAGATATATTCACAGTTGGAGAACTCCAAATTAAAATAACACCCTACACACTGAAACAAAGATACTGGTAAAACATATCATTAAATGCTTATCCGTCAGATGATTAAACTGTGAGCCAAAAATCCTTGGTTGAGTCGTCAGGACAGATGTGGTAATAATGGATAACACTGCTGCACATTAAGCAGAGTGAGAGATACAAAATCAGTGCATCACAACAGTGTGTTTACCAGGACAAACTGGTACACTTAGGACAAACTTAGGACAAAGTGTACATATTAGGACAAACTGACATTAGGTTAAATTGTGTGTTTGGACAAAATCAGCATACTAGGAAAAACTTACACTTAGAATAAACTGTGGGTCAGGGCATGGACTGCAATAGGAAAAGCATTACATTTGTATTAAAAAGCACCACTTGTTTCTTGTTGATGCCTGTTTACACAGACCGAGGTCTGACTGATGAAGGAAGTGG
The DNA here is from genome assembly GCA_022829145.1 of Albula goreensis. Lineage (NCBI taxonomy): Eukaryota > Metazoa > Chordata > Actinopteri > Albuliformes > Albulidae > Albula > Albula goreensis. The sequence goes on along the minus strand of CM040750.1, from coordinate 5,779,744 downwards.
CCAGCATACATTTTTTTGTTACCTTTTTTGTGTACATTTCTTTGCCAGAAGCCACCAATTATGTTTAATGCCAGCTCAGCTTGTGTGTCAAGTGTTTTAGATTTTCCCTGTCCAGAGTTCCAGTTGTGGTCTGAACGGCCGCGGCTGCCTCTGTAGTGACAGGTCCAGAGTTTTCCCTGGCAAGACAGTACTATGCAAATACTAAACGATGGAGCAGGTACTGTACATATCCCCTCTCTGCTTCCTTTGGTTCCAGCCTTGCGGCTTTTCACCCAAGCAAACATTACATCCAACACAGTGGGAGGAGACTCCAAACTTCTGAGCCTGGGGAGCAGCCCATCCCATGGAAGCACTAAATGAATCTGCCTGCTATTGGATAGCAGTCAAACAGACATCACCTATACCCACCAGTGACAAAGCGAGTCTGAACCAATCCAAAGCCTTGGTGTCTCTAAACCGCACTGCCCTGCCATTTTGGCCTTTCAGTTTACTTCATTCAAATTATAAACAATCTAAACTCATTTTCAGTCTGGACACTGAAATTTCACTAGCCCTTTCAAGGAAACCCTTATACTAGATATTTTACATGTCATTCAGAAAAGCGAAAAACTTATTTTTAAAAAGTATATAACATATAAACATATATATGTGTGTTATATTGGTTATTACAAACCAATGCATTACAAATCAATGTATATTCCACATCAACTTAGTTTGCAATACCAGCCAGAGGGGTGAAGACCTGGAGCAGAGCAAAGTGGTAATGTGTAGTTGCCCTGAACAGTTTCTAAAGTGGAACCAGTCAGATGAGACAGAGATCAATAAGAGTCATACAGAGGCCATGGGCAGGCCTGACAGTCACTAACTACAGGGCTGCTATAATTACAGAGACCAGAGACACGGGCTGGGACCCAATCTAATGGTTATAAACTACACACACTTTAATAGGAACACTATACTAACACTGGGTAGGGCCTCCCTTTGCTCTCAAAACAGCCTCAGTTCTTCGTGGCATGGATTCCACAAGATTTTGGAAACATTCCTTGGAGATCCTGGCCCATGTTGACATGATTGCATTACATGTCAGGCTCTCTTTTGTGCTGCGAATCTCCCGTTCTACCACATCCTAAAGGTGTTCTGTTAGATTCAGATCCAGTGACTGGGAAGGCCACTGAAGTACACTGAACTCATTTTCATGTTCATGAAACCAGTTTGATATTACTTTTGCTTTGTGACATGGTGCATTATCATGCTGGAAGTAGCCATTAGAAGATGGGTAAATTGTGGCCATGAAGGGATGCACATGGTCAGCAACAATACTCAAATCAGCTGTGGCATTCAAGCAATGATTAATTGGTATTAACGGGCCCAAAGTGTGCCAAGATAACATTTCCCACACCATCACACTATTGCCACCAACATGGACTGTTGACACGAGGCAGGCTGGGTCCATAGATTCATGCTGTTGGCACCAAATTCTGACCCTACCATCTGTGTGCCTCAGCAGAAATTGAGAGTCATCAGACCAGACTATGTTTTTCCAGTCTTCAACTGTCCAGTTTCTGTGTTCCTGTGCCCACTGCAGCCTCAGTTTCTGTTCTTGGCTGACAGAAGTAGAACCCGATGTGGCCTTCTGCAGCTGTAGCCTGTCCGCCTCAAGGTTCGATGTGTTTTGCATTCTGAGATGCTTTCCTGCTCACCACATTTGCACAGAGCGGTTATCTGAGTTACCGTAGCCTTTCTGTCAGCTCGAATCAGTCTGATCATTCTCTGCTGAACCCTCTCATCAATAAGGCCTTTCCACCCACATAACTGCTGCTCACTGGATGTTTTTTGTTTTTCATAGGATTCTGAGTAAACTCTAGAGACTGTTGTGCATGTAATCCCAGGAGATCAGCAGGAATACTCAAACCAGCCCATCTGGTACCAACAATCACGCCATGGTCAAAATCACTGAGATCACATTTTTCCCATTCTGATAGTTGATGTGAACATGACCTGAAGCGGAATTTTATGCGTTGCACTGCTGCCACACGATTGGCTGATTGGACAATTGCATGAATGAGTAGGTGTACAGGTGCTCCTAATAAAATGGTCAGTGAGTGTATATACTGAACATCTCTATCCTCTACTCTCCTGTTTGTTCTGTCAAAATGCAGCAAAAACTGATTGCACTGGCTGCACGAAAAATCTAACTTAAAATGACAGTTTAAAAGAGGCAGATCGTCGTAGACCCTCATAAATCTGATGAATCACGGCATAGTTTAAGGCAATTATTAAAAAAAAAACATGGAACAGTTGAAAACCTGCATTCTGACCCCCAGGATAGGGAAGTGGATGGTGAGAGAAGCAAAAAAAAAATCCCCAAGAATCACTGTGAAGGAATTGCAGGCCAAGTCAGTGATGTTTTGGGGCTGTCTTAATTCCAGAGGTCAGGGGCACTGGTTAAGATCGATGGATTAATGGATTCTGCAAAGTATCAGGCAATTTTGGCTGACAATCTGAATCTGGTTGCTTCTGCCAGAACGTTGACACTTGGCTGTAAGTGGACTTTCCAGCAAGACAATGACCCAAAGCACACCTCCAAATCCAGGGACAGCAAAATCAATGTTCTGTGATGGCCATCTCAGTCATCAGACCTCAAGCCGAAGGAAAATCAGTGGGCTGAACTGAAGAGAGCAGTTGACAAACCCAAGAGTGTGAATGATGTTGAAAGGATTTGCAAAGAGGAATGGTCCAAAATCCCTCCAAATGTGTGCCTTAACCTTGTCAAACTGTGGTTAAGACTCCATGCTGTTATCCTTGTCAGAGGTGGTTTAACCAAGTACTAAACTGGGGGTACCAATAATAATAAAACCTTAATTTTGGTGAGTTTGTTTATTTATTAAATAAATGTACGATTTCGGTTGGTTGCATAGGAACATTAATAAACTTTTAATGAACTTTGCATTTCCAGTCAGGGATGGCAATAATTATGGAGCCTCCTGTAAGGATTATTGTATTAATGACACTCATGTTAATATTTAACCCTAAAGTACCATGTTAACCATGTCGAGAAGGACATCACACATGTAGAGGACAGGGACACAAATATATAGGGACAGAAGATCTGAGTGTGAAAGCGGGACAGTGCACAGTGGTATGAGTTATGCTGGCACATGGAATTATTTCTGTTGCTGAATCAGAGGTTTGAACATAGCAAAGGGGACTTACTTCTGCAGGTTTTTCCATCAGGATTCAGTGTGTAGCCCTTACGACATCTACACACAAATGAATCTTGTGTGTTAACGCACTCGTGTTCACAGCCGTGGGTACCCAGAGCGCACTGGTCGATTTCTGCAGCAAGCAAAGTTATAGTGGGTAGAGGGGCTTGGCAAAGCAACAGCTATGAGCACAAGAGTGTTTCTGTAATTAGTGCTGGATAGCAGGGTGAAATTTCAGACTATGCATTATCCTTGAGTTGAGTGTTACGTTAGCCTTGAACAAAACACAGCACATAGCCTGATCTACAACTGGAAAAGGCTTTGCACTATATTTTCTACAGGAAGACAGAAGAGGATTGAAGGAGAGACTTAAGGTTTTTCCATCAGTTCAGTTTCTGTCTTGTGTGTTAACGCACTTGTTCACAGCCATGCTGGATTTCTGCAGCAGCAAAGTTACAGTGAAATTTCAGACTGGATAGCATTATCCTTGAGTTGAGTGTTACATTAGCCTTGAACAAAACACAGCACATAGCCTGATCTACAACTGGAAAAGGCTTTGCACTATATTTTCTACAGGAAGACAGAAGAGGGTTCAAGGAGAGACTTACTTTTGCAGGTTTTTCCATCAGGATTCAGTGTGTAGCCCTTACGACATCTACACACAAATGAATCTTGTGTGTTAACACACTCATGCTCACAGCCGTGGGTACCCAGAGCACACTGGTCGATTTCTGTACTGAGCAAAGTTAGTAGATAGGTAGAGAGCCTAAGTATTTTTATTTTAATGAAGTAGCAAACATTAAAAACAAACCGTATAGCTTTGTATATACTGAAGCCTCATCCGGAAGGACACAAACTAAGTCCTATCTTGGAACAATGGTTCCGAAACAGCGTCACATTGGGGGAGTTGATGTGGGTTGAAGTAGTTAAGAGTGTACGTACTTATATGGAAAATGTAGTTACAGTATGCCCGACTCCTCAGACAGTATACTCACCTATTAGCCTTATTACCATTAATACATATGGGCTTTGGAGTTACAGTATGCCCACCTCCTCAGACAGTATACTGACCTATTAATTAATTACCATCTCCTCAGTTACCACTGCCTTTACTGGGTTAAAACACATAAAATTACCAGTTGCGAACATATTTCAGGCCAACTTTGGCAAAAATGGATCCCAGAAAATGTATCACTGCCCTGTTGGATCAAGGGCTAATATTAAGAAAGTGTGTGCTGAGGAAAACTATACATCCTCAGAGGTACCACTCAGTGATGTGGCAGGATGATGAGCAGAAGCATCAAGCAAATAGGATCTGGCAGATTAGCTAAGTAAACAGCTGGTTATGACAACTCCAGACTTACTTTTGCAGGTTTTTCCATCAGGATTTAGCGTGTAGCCTTTGCGACATCTACACACAAATGAGTCTTGTGTGTTAACACACTCATGTTCACAGCCGTGGGTACCCAGAGCACACTGGTCGATTTCTGCAGTAAGCAAGGTTATAGTGGGTAGAGTGGCAGGGCAAAGCTATGCCTATGAGCACAAGGATGTTTCCGTAATTAGTGGTGGACAGCAGGGTGACATTTCAGACTATAGCTATGAGGACATGCATTATCCTAAAGCGAAGAGTGTTACTTAGCCTTGAACAAAACACATGACATAGACTGAGCTACAACTAGAAGAGGCTTGGCACTATATTTTCTACAGGGAGACGAGTAGCTGTGGATGACCGGCATTGTATGGCAGCATAACTTAACAACAAGGTTGAGAAAATGGAAGAAGAGACTTACTTCTGCAGGTTTTTCCATCAGGATTCAGTGTGTAGCCCTTACGACATCTACACACAAATGAATCTTGTGTGTTAACGCACTCGTGTTCACAGCCGTGAGTACCCAAAGCGCACTGGTCGATTCCTGAGACACATCAGCCAGCAGTTAGAGCAGGAGGAGGAGGGGAGAGGAAGATGGCAAAGCAACTAAATGATCATGATAAGGTGAAAAACACACACAATTCATAGTAGTATCGATGAAATTACAAATCGTATCATCTATCAACACTTATAAAAAGAATGTGAAAGAGATATTGCTGTCAGTTAACACCAAATTATTTTATTACTTTTTTTATACTGAATTAACAAAAATATTATTGCACAATTTCGGCCTAATTAATGCTGAGTTCCTTCCAATGTCACTCATAGCGCAGCGGATTTTTCACTGTCTGGTATCCAAGAGCGGTCTCATAGTGCTGGGTACATATTTGTAAATATTAGTAAATGTTCAATTGATGATGCTTGTATCCGGTGTGCTGCCGCTAAAGGCTTCTAAGACTCATGCTCTTTTCTTCTGCCTCCAGCCTAAACAACTGTGCATAAATGAGACTCAGGAGCTGGAAGGTGAAAAGACTGCGGTGGAGCATTTGATGTTACTGAAAGTAACACCTGCGGCAGCACCTGAATGTGAATTTACTGAGTGCAGTGAGCTGATGTGTGTAACAGGGCGGCACAGTCCTGCATGACTCTGGGATGCTGCTGTCGTGACTGTACCGGGCCATCTCTATGGCGATTGTTTGCACCTCCTAAATCATGTTTTGTGCCAAGATATGTTACCTTGTGCTTTGATTAGAGATTTTAAATGTACTTAAAGGGTTTTAACATACTGAATGAACAATAATATTTTGAAAATTTAGCTGTAATATTTTTATAAACTATTTGCATCCATATTAGAAATTGGAATTCATCCAATTTTCCTGGAAAATTTTAGCTTGTAACATGAGTCCCAGTGGTATTTATTTGGATTCACACAGCATGCATATGAGTCAGCGGGCCCCAGGTGCTGTTGACAATGTTCCAGTGTCCTGGGCGCCTTTAACGCAGTTCATTGCCAGTGTTATGTCACTGTAGTGAAGGACTGCGAGATCACAGCGGCAGGGCATTCATTTCATAACTCTGTGCAAAGAATGGCTCCCCATTAAAACTATCAGCTAATAGGGGCCGTTAAACCCTTTCCAGTTTTATGATAGAGAGCACCAAAGTGTTTTTATAGCCGTGTGCTGTATGACTGCAAATTAGATATCAGATACTTGGGTGGAAATATGCAGTGATCAAGGTAACTTATTACTAGTCGAACATAGCACAAACAAACAAAACATAACATAACACAACACAGACAAAACATTATATAAATGGGATCTACATTCCTATACCATATACACATTTCCTTGAGCATTTGAGTATTTCCTTGAGAAAAGAGAAATGATTTCATTGAAGAGTTTGCAAGGATACGTGCACTACATCCATGTTATAAAATTAGACAAAATACACATTCATAAACCAGCTACACTCTGTTTTTGTAAGTGATTTGACTGACAGCCTGTATTTATAGATATAGGACATTTTGAGAAAATTGACTCTTGTTTGACTCTTGTTTTGCTCTATGCTTGACATTTATTTATAATTTGAAAACCAGAAATCAAATCCTGAACAAGAATTCCAAGGTTTGCAAGTACAGTGTCTAAGGTTAATGGCTAATGGACAGGTGGAAACGATTTATAAGCCTATTGACTGCTAACCCAACAACATGATCAATTCAGTACCATTTAGCACTCCAAACACTATTGTAATCAATAAGTAGAAAGAGATAACTATCAAAACAGGTACCGTTTGTGGGGTGGTAAAAATCACACCTTCTGGAGTGCCATGTGCTAAAGATGTGTCCGTCGACCGTTTATAATTAAAACCGACATTCAGGCTCACCGTCCATTTTAACACCAGTTTCACAGCATGCCCAAATCGCTTAGCCTTGCTCCATAATTCACACATGCAGATAGGTCATACAAGGATACTGGGGGAAATGGGTACTGCTGTCCATTAAGTCACGCAAATGGTCTCAGCACTGAAGAGGTGCTATGATAAGAAGGATAGTTTCAGAATCGGGGGTCATGTCTGCCCTTGGTTACCACGTGTTACTAGTGAAAAGCCCTACAATGTACGAACCAAACGTCTATCACTGCCTTCATCAGTGAAGCCTCCGTTGGACCAAAAGGGTGACTGATGAAAAATCCACTCTGTTGTATAACAGAAAGAGTATATACACCAGCACACATAAAAACACCACCAGAATGAGGGAAGTCTGTCTGGTGCTGGTTCCATGTTAAGAAAATAAGTTTCATAAACCCTATATATAGAGCTACACTATTTATATAGCTGTCAAACATTGACTTTTTTGAACCTATCAAAAGTACTTTTTCTCCCTAGCCAATGCAGTCATTGGTACAAATCCGTGAGTCATGGACACTATATGGTAGCTCCTCACTGAAACCTCACTGTCCCATCACCAGCTCCAGGTTCCTCCAGCACCGCGGTCTGACTGCCAGGGAAGCAACGCACTGATGCTGGTGGTGCTGACATGTGGTGAGCAGGATAAAACAGCGTCTCCTTAAAACTGACACAGCCGAACTGCTGGAGGATGTCTCAGCCATGTAACCCTCCCACAAATACAATTAGGCATTCCAAATGTTAGGAACAAAATAAGGTATAATATTTGATATAAAAACAATAAATATCATTAACAAATAAACATATCCGACTTGAAACCGAAACCATGATTAAAGAGAATTTGACATCACTACCTTCAAATCCCACAGGACTTCACAACTGACCGTTTTTAAATCTACTTCATGCTTTAGAAACTGTTCTCTTGCTTTCTGACAGGCTGTTTGGTCATGTCATTTTTGGTAGAAGGTGTTCCATAAATAGTAATGGCTGATGTTGTTGCGTGGACTGTTTCTGCCTCTGGGGTTTCGTGACTCCCTGTGCAGAGACAGAGAGCGAGAAAGAGAGAAAGAGAGGAGAGAGAGAGAAAGAGAGACGCTCGGGATGTGGATCAGTCTGCCCTACTCACGTCTGCAGGTCCTTCCGTCAGCGTTGAGCACAAAGCCCTTCTTGCACCTGCACACGTAGGAGTCGGCCGTGCTCACACAGTCGTGCTCGCAGCCATGGTTGCCCAGGTCACAGTAATCTATCCCTAAAACAACAGGAAAACATTATGGTGCGCATACTTCAAGGAAGCCACAACCTGGCCTCTTTTTCTAACCCCAGAAGGCCAAGAGGAATGCAGAACCCATGTGGGCTGTGGACCCGGGTTCAAGCTCTGAGAGGGATTTATATGAGGTTTTTCCCTCTGTAGGAAGTCTCTGGACACCGCATTACAAAAGAGGAGGTCACCTTGGGAGCTAACCCGGTAGGTTATAACTGCTTGGAGGCACTAATGAGAGGGCTCAGCTTCTCAAACATAAACAACAAGAACACAAAGCTTTTTTTTTTTGAGTTCAGACTAAGCAACAAGACGGCAGAGATGGAAACTAGTTGAGAGTAAATTCCTACTGGTATCAGATACAAAGAGTTGTAACTACTTGGAATAGGTTGCCAAATATTTTGAGGTACAGACCCTTGATATGCTCAGGTCCAGACTTGATGCAGTGCTGCATACTCTGTCTATTGTAGGTAAATGGTGCTCCCAGCTGAGTTGAATGGCCTGTTTTCAGTATCATTTGTTTTTATGTTCCTGCGTACAAACCATTGTCACATGTACAGTCTGAGCAAAAGGACAGGATTTGGAACCTGCCAGGGGTCTGGAGGGCGTATTGGGTTATGGCCGAGCCCAGGTGCACCGAGTCAGCAGGGAGCCCCTTACTTTTTTATCGCACAGGCTTGTGTGTGCAGGACAAATTAGGAATCACGTCATGTTATCTTTAAGCTGGAGAGATGATTATTGTTCACTGCAGACAGACTGTCCGAAACCATGTGCTTCCTGCGCTGGAGAGTGCGCTTAAAGCAGGGCAGCTCCCCTGACTGAGAGAGGCCTGGGTTGCTCCATCGTCCCACACACCACACCTCACTCTCTCGGCACAGACTGTAATGCGAAAAGCACGCGGCCCTTCGGGAAACCTGCCGACTGCACTCCTGATTTCCGCCCGGGAGGCGAATCTGGCCAAATCCGAACATGGGGAGAGGAGATGTACGATGACCTGGATGGGAATCCGAACGTGGGCGAAGCAGATGTACAGGGATCTGGACAGGAAGGCAGACCCATCGGTGGGACAGAGGGACTGCTTGGCGCAGACTATGAGCGGGGGAACGCCATCCTCACTGACACTGTGAGACAGAGAGCCACTGCAAGCGGTAACCCCCTGCCCACCTGCAGGCCACACACTGAACTGCAGCATGCACGCTGTCCACTGGGGGAGCTGTGGTGCACATCAAACCCTGTTCAAGGACTGAGATGTTCTCCTGACTGGAGTGACACAGTTTGACTGAAAGCAGTGAGATATTGGGCTGGAGCACAAGTGAATCACATTAAGTAGTATGAGTGAATACTTCCACTTTGAGTCCACAGCATATTAATTCAATATTATTTGAGTGCCTATTTAACAACTGAGCTGAGAGTGTCTGTGTACATGACAGAGAGAGAGAGGGAGATGACAGAGGAGAGACCGCTCACTTTGGCAGGTCTTCTGGTCCTCGTTGAGCTTGTATCCTTGGCGACAGCTGCACCTGTAGGACCCAGGCAGGCTGAGACAGAGGTGCTCACACCCATGGTCTGGCGTGGCGCACATATCTTCAGCTGCAGGGCGCAAACAAAACGAAACAGAACCAGGACTTAATACCCCTGCAGGGTCCAAACAGAACCAGGAGTTGGTGCCTTCACTGCCAGCCCTGTAACAACAGCACCACTCATCCTACTGTCCCTTTCCAAATTTTACCTCCCTCATACCACTTTTTATGCTGCGTGTGGGACTTCAGAGGCAAAGGGAAACAGGATTTAAAACAGCACACAACATTTCTTAACTGCCTGGGGAAATAAGCAATAATAAGAGATGGGATATCAGATGAAGTGTGGAATGGCACACTTACAGTCCAGCTCCCTACTTCACAAGCCCTCTAGTGCATTGTTCAGAAGAGGTGTTATTCTTTCTGGGGAGGGCGTATATCAGAGCCCACTGGCCTCAAAGTAATTACAGGCACTCAGGAAAGCATGTTCATGTGTCTACGTAAATTTTGTCTTTTTCTTTCATTTTAACAGTGCAGAGGAGGGCCTCCTTATTCACAGGGAGCCTCCTTGGCTTTGGCTTGTGCCAGTGTGGGATACAGTGTGGGTGGAGGAGCAGTAACGCTTTGGGTCAGGATAGTAAGGGGTACAGTGTGGGTGTAGGGGCAGTAAGGGGCTACACACTCACCACGGCAGGTCTTTCCATCAGGGTTGAGGATGTACCCCTTCCTGCACCTGCATAAGTAGGACGTGGGGGTGCTGACGCAGATGTGCGCACAGCGGTGGTCCATCACGGAGCACAGATCAACACCTGAAACACACAGAGACTGAATGAAAGTGTCACACTCAGCAGTTACCCAAAGGGAAGACCGTTAGGGGAGACTTAGGTAATACACCTCAGAGTGAGCAGAACAGAAGAGAACAGAGCTCTTCTGTTCTGCTAATGAAATACTTAAAACCAAGTAACACAAAAAAGTGGTAAAGCAATTGGTACAGAGTGACAGATATGTCAAAAAGTGATTAACCTGAGGAAAAGACAATAAATATGCAGATTGTTTAGCATCTGCTTTCATTATGCAAACAAGAACAGGGCTAGTATATTGTTAAATAAGCCTAACGTGGGTAAAAACTCAACAAATTTGGAGGGCATGATTTAAAAAAAGCACATGGTAAGATATCTGATTCTCACACGGCTCCACACATGATGTCATACCCACAGCCAGACAACATGCATATCAGACATTGGGCAAAGACTTAGCCGGAAGCCTGAAAGGAAGTTTTGTGATCCCACTCTTATTCAACTCATTCCACTGCCCTGTCTGCAAAGCAGCTTTAGCACGACAGCTTGATTAATGCTGTCAGTAATCCCTTTAAAAAACGGTATTTTACAGAAAGAACGAGACTCATACAGCAGAAGATGCTGTGACCATCAGCATTCAATGTGCTCAATGTGAAGTCTAATATGAGAACAGAGAAAAGTACCTTTGTCTTCTTTCAGGTCCACAGAAGGTCCTGTGGAGTGAAGGATATGTGACTAACCCTGTGTTTTAGACTGTCTGACTGTCTGCATATGGGAAAAATTATGTCAGTGATGGTCAAATTTGGGCAAAAACTGTCATAATCTGTGACTAGCTTGGTCAGGGATTGGGAAATATTCTCAGAAGGACTCATCTTATCTCCAGGCAACTCTTGTAGGAGGTCTTTCACCATGGATTGAGTCTTCCTGTTCTGTAGGAATTGGGAAGTATGATATAAAAATAAAAGACACACAAATGCCCATGTGTTTCAGCCAATATGGACTTCACCAGGCAATAATGAAGAGATGAGCCCTGTGTGGAGTCACTTCAATTTCCTTTATTTTACAGAAACAAAAATCCCTCAATATGAAAATGCATTTGAGGGCATGGAGACCTGAATTTCACCCAATCACACAACAGGTAAGAGAATTCAGTGTGGCAGAGATTAAATGAATCTGAGGGATTGTGGTAGTGATGGCTGAAATGAAGTTTCATGACCCCTGTTAGTGTTGATCTACACTCAGTTGTTGATAATTTTTTGACTTTATTTTAAACCTTAAATCACTCAACAAAAATATAAGGACATATTTCAGTCATTAATAAAAAAAAGAGAGAACAATTTCTTATCTTTATTTCTGCCAAATGGTTGGTTTTTTAAGTCCAAATCATGACTCAAGACCGTCTTAACAGATCCTCTTCACAGCCAAATGGTCGTAAATCCAAATCATTGAGTCACAGATCCTATATGGCAGCTCCTACTGTTTTTGGTTCAAGGAAACCCTAATCTGCCTTCCCTAGTTCCCCATTACTACATCACTAGTCCCCACTACCCCATTGCTAGTTCCCTATTCCCCCTTCTCTAGGTTGTTGGCAGAATGGAGACCTGGCCAGGGACAGGGATCTCACCTCCACAGAGCTTGGACTGGAAGACGGAGGTGAGGGCTTGGATCTGGCTGAAGTTGGCCACCAGGTAGACGTGTTCGGAGTGTGGCTCACTGCCGATGGCCCGCAGCACGCTCATGTCCACCCGCCCCACGCCGATGGCGAAGATCTGGATCCCGGCCTTCCGCGCCCGGGCTGCCACTTCCGCCACCGTGTCCTGGGGTCGGCCATCCGTCACCACCATGGCAATCCGCGGGATGTTCTGGTGCAGCGGCCGGGCACCCTTGGCCTCGGAGAAGGCCGTGTCCATGGTGTACTCCAGCGCCAGGCCGGTCATGGTGCCCGTGGCCAGGTGGACCATGTCGCGCACGGCCTGCTCCATGTCCTCCTTCCTCTGGAAGGTGTTGAGGAAGAACTCATTCTGCACCACACTGCCGTACTGCAGCAGCCCCACACGCGTGGCCTCGGGCCCCACGTCCAGGAACTTCAGGATGTTGGTGATGAAGGTCTTGACTTTCTCGTAGTCATGGGGACGTACGCTACGGGAGCTGTCGATTACCAGCACGAAATCCAGGGGTTTCCCTTTGCACGGACTCTCTGAAAAGTTCAACAGCACAAAACAAATTGAATTGTTCTCAGTTTCTGGTGAAAGATTACTTTTAAGAATACAGGGGACATTGGCTCAAAACAACAACAAAGCAGAGTGGGGTTAAAAAAACCAAAATGGTGAAAAACATCAACGATCGCAGCTTCCATCTAGAGGCAGGTTTGTACCATGCAGTGTCATAGAAAATTAAAATGTGAAGGAAATAAGACAGCATAATTTTGCTGAAATAAGCAAAGGCACCACTCAGCATTTCCTAAACATCAACAGCCAGATGCATTTGTTTGAAGTCCCCCCCCCTCCAAAAGGGCAGCAGCCAAGCTGACTTATGCATTTTGTTCTTTATTCTGACAGTGGGAAGGCTGAGGGGGTTACAGAGAAGAGGAGGCATAGATTGAAGGGTTAGAGCCAGGACTTGAACCCCAGACTCCCAGCCTTCAACCTGAGTGTGAAACAGCTGTTCCAGCCCCAGAATCACTTAGAGCAGCACAGTGCTTCTTTAATCAGAGATTGTGTGTAGCGCAATCACCAGTGACACACTCTATCTCAGACTTTCTGTACTTATCCCAGAACAATACAACAATCTATTCTGTGAAACACCTTGTAAATGCCAGGAGGAAAGGACAGTCCAGATAGCTAACTGAGCTATCTGTTCTCCCTTTAGCTTTTTTCATTTTAGCTGCAAAAATTTGAAATACATGCAGTGTTGTCTCAATTATTTTCCCAAACTAAGCACAGCATGTTAAAGCATACATCATTTACCCAGCAGGTTTTAAGCTCTTGCATAATGAATACATAACATATGAAATTATAGTAATTAGGTGGTACTGGACTGTCCTTTCCTCCTGGCATTTACAAGCTGTTTCACAGACTAGACTGTTGTATTGTTCTGGGAAAAAGTCTGAGATGGAGTGTGTCACTGGTGATTGCGCTACACACAATCTCTGATTAAAGAAGTGAAGCACTGTGCTGCTCTGAGTGAGTCTGGGGCTGGAAATGGCAGGTAGAACTGCACTGCTCTAAGTGAGTCTGAGGCTGGAAATGGCAGGTAGAACTGCACTGCTCTGAGTGAGTCTGGGGCTGGAAATGGCAGGTAGAACTGCACTGCTCTGAGTGAGTCTGGGGCTGGAAATGGCAGGTAGAACTGCACTGCTCCAAGTGAGTCTGGGGCTGGAAATGGCAGGTAGAACTGCACTGCTCTAAGTGAATCTGGGGCTAGAAATGGCAGGTCTGACTCATTCTGCTGGCTGGTCAAAAGCAGGTCTGGAGCAGCAGACTAAGACCTGAGCCTCTTATCCTCACACAGATGTGATGTGAGATCTGAAGTGGAAGCAGGTGACGATTCTCCCAATTATAAACAGGAGCACTAGTGTTTAGCATCCAGCTCAAGTGTCCAATATTACATAGAACTGGGGGCGAAAAGGGGAAAATGCCTAGTTACATCATAATGTATTCCAAATGCTCCTTTCCAATGGGTGAAGGTGAAGAAATATAACACTGTAGGTATTGTGAAAAACTTGAGTCTAGTGTACTATGTATGACTTTCCTGCAACTTTGGTGTCCCTCTTGTCAGACTGAATCATTACTCAATGGTCACATGCACACCAGGGCTGTAGAACCACAATTTATGAGGTAGCCAAAGTCACAAAACCAGGGTAGGACAGAGCAAAGACGTAAAGGAGGATATGCTTATGGGTTTGAGTATCTCATTAAGGATGTCGTCCCATCCAGACGCAGTTTATTTCAGCCCTGTCATATCTGAAGATGTAATGGCCATTTCGAGAGAAGAGCTGGTAAGGACATTCATAATGACTTCAACATGCAGGTACATGAGGTCATCCTCTCAAAGTGATCCTGGCTGCATGGCCCTCTCTCCTCATTCCCAAACTCTGATTCTTACCCAGCGAGTTGGAGTGCACGGCCGTGTCGGTTCGCGCCCTGAGCGCTGCCGGCCGGGAGCGAAGGCGAGGGCGAGGGCGGTCTCGGACCTCCCCGAGCACCGAGCAGCAGGACAGGAGGGAGAACAGCAAGGCGATGGTTAGCCCTCTCATTTCCCAACGCAGAGACAGGCAGGCTCTGCTAGCTGCATCTGCACACTGACATCACAGAGAGAAGGAGCCTCACACACTAAACCACACTGAAAACAGCAGGACGGATGCACACTTTTTACAGTCACAAACAACACCAGCGTGTTGGGTTAGTTGTTTTATAAATAGGGGACTCTTTCACCCCTCTCTGGAACTTTACAGGACGCCACGGTTCACCTCTCTGACCCGGCATGCCTGCCATGCCAAACTGAGGAACTGCCTTTAGACTCAGTGTTTACAAGCACAGCATGACACACAAGTGCATATGAAGAAAGATCAAAGACATTGGGAGGATTAACAGAAGGCAGTGAATAAGTGTTTATCTTCAATGACAGAAAACTGGAGAAGTAGCATTACTTAGGATGCATGGGGCAATCTTGTTAATTGTACAATTGACAAACTTTTGTCATTGTGTTAATCTGGCCCCGTGTGTGTACTTGGACGTGTGTGCTCCCCACACTAAATACACAAAAATACCGGAATTCCACACTGTCCAATGCTCGTAATTCATTTTCTGCGGGCTCATGCAAAGCTGCAAAAATGGCCACTGCAATGAGAAACGACTGGTAAAATGTTGAGAACTGTTTAACTGTATGCAAACTGGCTGTGAAACTTCACAGTGATCACAATGCAGCAACCAATCAGAGCGGAGAAGCCTAGGTAACCCTGAATGAGCCATGTACAACAGCTTACCAGTTCAATTTTAATGTGAAAAGATGAATGACATGCATATACACCAACACCACCCACTTTATAAAAGCTGTCCGAAATGGGTACATTCTGAGTGTATTTAGCATCAAACAGGAGTGAAACTGGTTGAGAGCTCGTGTCCTGGGATCTGGGAAGGCCAGTCAGCTGCAGTGAGCTACCAAAATAAACCTCATTGCATCATGGTGAAAAATCACCTTAAAGTCACCTTAACCTTAAAGTGGAGTTAGCTGATTCACATTCTCTATATCTCTCAATCTCTCTTCTTCACCATGTAAAATAAGATGGGTGTATTCTCACCATTGCTACATCTAACCATTTCAGCATCTCTCTTTATTCATCCAAACATGCAATAATGCTAATCTTATAGTACTACATGGTATGTTTGTGGCAAGTTCTGTTCCCCATGTAACACCTATTTACTTGACAAATAACACATCTTTGTCTGAAATCAAAAGGGGAGGGGACTATCCAACCCATTACAATAATTAATAATTTAACAGATGTCCTTATCCAGAGCTACTAACCTAGTTGGAGAATATAAATGCATTAATTATGTAAGTAATTGTGCCAGACCTTGGTTGACCACATGACCAGCCCATACAGTCTACAGTATATCCAAGGCTAAAAATGTGCACTGCGGGAACTTGAAGAAACATTTTTTAAAGAGCAGGAGGGCTAGAAATATGCACCTAAAACTGCTGAGTCTGTGGAGGGAAGGTTCATTAATCACTGGAAACATGAGGCGATTTAGAACAGTTAACGCTTAAAAAAAAGAGACAATAGACTTTTTTTTTTGACCCAGCCTTAGGAGAGCAATGAATTTCAGAAGCATAGTGACTCCAGAGCTAGGGCCACATAAAGCTGGAGGGAGGTCTCCCTGAGCAAAGCCAGGCTTGGAGCAAAGCTGCCTGCCCGACGGTTCGATGACACCGCAACGCTAACACACTAAATGTGGTCACTCATAGATCTGGGTGGTACTCTCACGATGGATGTACATATGGCCATCAGGGACCTGCATCTGAGGGGATCAGACGCATGAAAATACACACTGATGTTTTACTGAAAACGTGACCAACACAATAAAACAAATACAAATCCATTTATGAATACTTCTGGTGTCACTTATAAACTCTAAAATGTAAATAATGGCAACTCAGAGGACCTATTACTCTGAGAAGAAAATCGGTCTAAGCATGTTTATTGAACAGGGCAATCATTGGTGAGCTCACCTATCTCAGGGTATATTTAATTACCATAAACCCACATTTTCCATATCAAAAACAAACTTTTTTGGATCCAAAATGTTTGCCCAATTCCATTTTAGTTTCTTTCACGTCATATTTATGTACGGATTTTAAGGAGGCAAACTATCACACTAGAAAACATTGCTAAATGTTTTAAGAAATATGTCTAAACTGTGAGACACTTGTAAACAGCGAATACTGTAATGGTTTTTCAACCTGATACTCAACGCAGGAAAAAGTTTTTGTTGCCAGGAATCTCCGAATACACACAGTGACGGAAGCAGGTGTTTACATGTAAATATGACATATAAATACAGGAAAAAAGATAAAGGAAAAGAGTCTGTCTGTCCTCATATAATACAAATGTGAATTATTTCGTATTATCGATAACAAAAATAATACAATACTACATACATACGTTTTATAGAAGCACGGTTAATTAATTTATTTACCTGAGTGAAAATATCTGTCCAGCGGTATCTTCTAAAAGATGACTTTTTAAAAAACTAGCCCAAAAACATGGTTTGCTTCTGACCGAACCCAAGAGCTTCTCGAGCAGCAGTCGCGCGGATATGCAGATGCCTATATTTCCCTTAAGACACGTGCAACAAAAAACTTGCGAGAGTTTTTGTACTTTCACTTTAACTGTAAACACCGCAACAATCAGGTTACTCAGACTAATTATTTCATGCTAGCAATTCGAAGCATGTAATTTAATTGTGGAGATCTTTTGAAAAACATGTTTGCTAGCTAAATACCAAACAGATTAACAATAAAACTAAAAAACAAAACAAAAAAATTGGTTAATTGACACATTAAAATATATTTAAAAATAATCTATTACTCACCAAATGTAGGATGATAAAAAGATGTGTTAACAGCTTTCCAAAAAGCAGAATAATATTTTTTCTTTATTCCCAAAATCCAAAGAAGTCAAAACTACAGTGAAATGGATATGTTTTTTTTTTTTTTTTTGGTGCTGTGTTGACAGCCTGGATGTACTCTCCACACTGAACTCAAGGTAATACTGTAACTGCAGTTTATGGAAGGGAGACTTTTGTGCCAGGCTAGTTCTGGAGCACATGACTAAATCATCTAGAAAAATACCTGTCTCAAAACGAGGACATAATGGAGGGAATTTAAAATCTTTCAGCCAGACGATTAGATGTCATTTATATAAAAGCAAATGACCAAATTGAATAATTATAGAGGCCAGGACCCAAATAAACAAGAAAACTTCATTCCAACTTTTTCTTTTCAACTTATTTTCATTATTATCATATCAAAAGCTCAGGGTGCCATATCAGCATTTCTTTGTATTTGAGGACTGAGAGCGGCCACACATGGCTCAATAAACAAATGAGGAATAAAACTTCCATTAAGTAGTTTCCATTCAATTGGGCAAAGAAATTGGGAAACATCAATTGACTGAAGTGTTCATTTTAAGATATGAAATGCTTGACTACAAAACCCTGAGTACATGAAACAAAATGATGAATCTGTGTTGGAGAATACTTTAACTCTGAATGCTTTAAGACAGCAGTTGGAATAATCGAAAGTTGTTGAACTTTAGTGTACCAACACTCACAGCACCAGCATGGGGCAATAATACGTAAACTCTGCCATACGTTATGTCTACAACTGCATGACTGTGCTGTGCAGCTGTGAATTATGTTACCCTGTCTCTATCAGTGAGAATATCTCTGACAGAGAAATTATTCTGAATGAGAGCAGCCTGGAGAAGCACACAGACAAGAAAACTGGGGCCTGACAATTTGCATTTATCAGCATTCTCATTTGCCTGTTATTGAGAATAAGATTATGTAATATTCTCTGTTTAGCATTCAATGAGTAAGAGAGCTATCTAGCAATATTGTCTCAAAGCAGTTCAATTCCTTCCTGCTGTAGACAGACTGGGGCACATTGCCTGTACAATGATGTCACATAAAACTGTGCAGTCATAACCTGTCATCTGCTTGTGTGGACCCTGTGTAAATGATACTTTGCAATTTGGCTGCCGTTATCATGGGTGCCGGTGTTTTTCCAGCTGATAATGGACGACACATTGGAAGAGAAAAAAAAAAACACTGTAGACTTACTGAGACATATGACTTGTTTATTATTTCAAAATCAACCACAAACCAGTGCAATTCTGAACATGAAGTAAAATTAACCCATGCAAGAATATAAATAAAGTTAACATTTGATAAAGAATGTAATTGTTTTTATCAATCTTGCCTTCTGGCTGCAAAATCCCTATTTTAAGACAATAAACCTAGTGTGAAATGTTTGTCGAGTCATCCTAGTCCAAATAATCCCAGGAATAAAATGCTCAAACCACTAAGGTCCTGAGCCTCAGATGTTTGCTTTATCTCTACTGAGCAACAGCACACTAGCCAGCTTCCATGAGTTCAATTCACATTTTTCAGCAAAAAAATCAACCGTTTCAGTAGAGTATTTGCTGTTATGGTCCCTCAACATAAGACTTAAAGAGAGGAAGATTTTAAAATCCCACATCAATTATATGGATTATTAAATAGCCTGGCAACAGGCAGTATCTGTCCTTCCTCTACTGAATGCAAAGCAGAATATCGGATGGGTTCTTGCATCATTATTTTGAAAATACTATGTAAATCCAGTGGTAGTGATGCCGCATGGAGCGGCACAGTACTGAGAAAACACTTTCTAATACATTTCTAAAAAAATATATATTTCATGTACTGACTCACAGAAAACTCGTCAGAAAGTATTATGCAATCAAGAACATAAACACATAATTCCGTATCCTCCCATGAGAGTCATCTCAAACAGTAAGCAAATATTGCCTTTTGTTGAATAGATACTGTGTATTCATACTGGGTAAAACAGCAGTGTGTAAAGGTAGGGTTTAGTGTCTTCCAAGGACATTCAAGGTTTTTGGAGTACTGTGCCAAAATTCGCATCTGGCAGAACAGACTCTTCTGTTTACATTGAGCAATCCTGGCTGAATCCTGGCTTAATCTGAAAAACACGCCACAACCTCCGCCTTCCCATCATTCACTGCATACACAGAAGATCACAGACCACATTCACAAAGTGAGGAAACTCAGGTTGTAAAGATACAACATGAAATACAATATAAGCTTTCAACACACAACTCAACTGAAAGATTTGTGGTCGTAATACAACATATTTCACACAACAGTATTCACACTAATATTTATGCATGGGTTGGTGTGATCTTTTCTCTTACTATGAGAAAGAGTAGAATCTCAGGCAGGTGCAAACTCTTTGGAATCCTTCCACACTTGGTGACTTTATACCTCATTTTTAAAGTGCACCCATCAGAAAGGAAAGTCACCTGTGAAGGCAGTCAGCTGGGGTTTTATAAAACATCATTACATGCGAGGTTTATTGCTGCAGTGTGTGGTTTCATCAAACAAAAATTGTTGCGAATTCAAAAGAAAAATTATGCGGCAGTGATTACATTCAGTGGGTGTGAGAGAAATCATAAGTCTTTAAAAATTCTCATTTTATGCATTTCAATTTGGGATTGAGGGCTAGATTCAACCAAACAGTCATATGAAGAAAACATAGTCAATCAAAACATTATGTACATTACAACAGAGATTTCTTTGAGTAGTTTCTATTTTCTTGACAAGCAAACATGTCCTTTGAAATGTTCTTTTCATTCTGAAGTAGAACTGAAAAAACAACGAGTCTGTACTGATTAAATTGCACAGGCCCTTGATGATACTAAGTTTGTTTGATTGGCTCATCCTCTGTTTTTTTCCTGAATAAACGCCACAATAGTTTCTCTGGAACATTAAAATTATGTAACGTGAGATTTTTGCATATTGCATTAGTGATAGTTCAAATCCTTTAGGAAAATGAAAGGCAACATATTACCACAACTTATGTGAGGGCAGGAGGGCGGGTGCTTGCAGAGAATAACAAACGGGTGAGAGAGGGTGATGTGTGGGACACAGAGGGGAGGGACACAGCAGATGGAATGTTGATTGAGCCGCAGTAACAGTGAGGTTCTGTTGACTGGGCAGCGTGGAGGTTCCCTGTTTATGCTAAGGTGTATGGAGGGGGGGCAGGATGGAGGTTCCCTGTTTATGCTAAGGTGTTTGGATGGAGGGTTTATGCAGTGTGGAGGGGGCAGTTCCCTGTTTAGGGGGCAGTGCTAAGGTGTATGGAGGGGGGGCAGTGTGGAGGTTCCCTGTTTATGCTAAGGTGTATGGAGGGGGGGCAGTGTGGAAGCTAAGGTGTATGGAGGGGGGGCAGTGTGGAGGTTCCCTGTTTATGCTAAGGTGTATGGAGGGGGGGCAGTGTGGAGGTTCCCTGTTTATGCTAAGGTGTTTGGATGGAGGGGGGGGTAGTGTGAAGGTTCCCTGTTTATGCTAAGGTGTATGGAGGGGGTGTGGAGGTTCCCTGTTTATGCTAAGGTGTTTGGAGGTTCCCTGTTTATGCTAAGGTGTATGGAGGGGGGGCAGTGTGGAGGTTCCCTGTTTATGCTAAGGTGTATGGAGGGGGCAGTGAGGTTTATGGAGGGGGCAGTGTGAATGCTAAGGTGTATGGGGGGGGCTAAGGTGTATGGAGGGCAGTGTGGAGGTTCCCTGTTTATGCTAAGGTGTATGGAGGGGGCAGTGTGGAGGTTCCCTGTTTAAGCTAAGGTGTTTGGAGGGGGGGCAGTGTGGAGGTTCCCTGTTTATGCTAAGGTGTTTGGAGGGTAGTGTGAAGGTTCCCTGTTTATGCTAAGGTGTTTGGATGGAGGTTCCCTGGGGTGTATGGAGGGGGGCAGTGTGGAGGTTCCCTGGTTGTTTGGAGCAGTGTGGAGGTTCCCTGTTTATGCTAAGGTCATGGGAGGGGGGCACGGTGTCATCATATGGTGGTAACAGCACCTGCAAAAAAGAAAGACAATCTCAGTGAGGTGAATTTATTGAGTCTTCTCCCTTTGCTTTACACTATAAATGAGGTGAAATTCAAAGGAAGCAACCTATAGTAAAGGTAATACATTGTTGATGGCCACATCAATTACCAAATAGAATATAATAGACCTGATCATTACTCTACCTGTGTAATGTTTGGGGGCATCTACCGTTTTTTAATGTTTTACATGTTTCAATAGAAAGCTCTTTAGATCTTGCCATTTTCCTCTGCAAAAACTTCAAAACTGAAGAAACAACTGCTAAAAGTTAAATAATGATTCTCATGTTATACCCTTATTGTTAGGTCAGCACTCATCAGTGGCTTCCTTTTAGGTGTTTAAACCTTTGGAGCAAAAGATGTAAAATATGTACTCTTAACAATAGTTTGGAAAATGAACACAATCAAATCATTATTTAGGGAAAACCTATTCTTCATGCCAGGGAAGAAAATGAACATGAAGATGAGTGTTGTATAAATATTAGCGCTGCATAAGAATTAGCAAGTAGCTGTTTTATGTTCTCTGCTTTACGGGAATTTCTTATCGCTAAACTGAAAAATAAAACAAAAAAATCGAGCATTACTATGAAAATGCAAAAATGCAAGGTGTCCCCACACTTTTGACAGGTGGTAAATGTCCTTTAGCAAGTACATTTGCCTCCCATGACCGCATTCAGGGCATAATGCTAGAACTGCATCCAGGTGCTGCTTGTATCTTCCTTATGGCTATGCGTGTGTGTGTGTGTGTTTGTGTGTATATGTGTGCGTATATATCTATATATACAGATACCGCCAGACAAACACACACACACACACACACACACACACACATACAGATACAAGCATGAGCTGCACTGGACACGGTTCTGATTTTTATGACATTCATAATACCCTGAAAGAGACATAAAATGCATGTATAAAAATACATTTTACATAAATTCTCTAATTCATGCAGAAATGTTGAAATGGCCCTATATTTATCCATCTGGCCTAACGCACCATGCCATCAGAGGGATTTTAAACCATCAGGAGACATGCAGACTCTTACATAAGACATTTTTGAGTGAGAGAGAAAGCGAGAGACAGAGAGACAGAGAGTGAGAGAGGAAGAGAGCTACATATCAAAACAGCATTTATTTTTAAACCTTGACAGCTACAGGCTATTTTTATAGCTTCTGAGCAATGCTTGTTAATCCCAGTCGGTCGATTTCATGGACACAGACTGTATGATGAACAGCCTCTGTACTAATGAAGAGAGCTCTGTGTCTTGTACTCTGTGTCTGTCTGATGTCACAATGGGAATTTATGACATATGTCAGTCACCCGAGTATCTGCTATAGCCTGGAAATGGTATTTCTATCTGTTACTAGGAGTCTTCTTAGATTCAAACTCACCCAGGTTTCATTACTGACACCATGGGCCATCAAATCTGTCCACAGGCCACTGGACTTCCCACTGGACCTCACTGGGGGAGGGGGGGGGTTCCCTGTGTGCCCCTGCTGTTTCCCACTCACAAAATCACCTGTTGTAGCTTTTAGCCTCGCGCAGTCAGTTTCACCACTTGCCCTGCAATGTGCAACACCTGTCTGATATCAGCTGTCAGGACTATTTATGCTTGAATTCTATGTTACATTATTTGCTTATGAAATAATTTTTTGTAATTTACTTTTTTAGCATATTTGCTTATATTAACAATTTGCTGTGAATAACCTGCTCAAGTATATCATCAGAATGCCCACTGGATTTTAGAGGTAAAATGTTCTATTCTTAATTTCTCCTCTATCCATAGAGATGTTTGCGTGACAAGCTCAGTTTCCTCACCGTTACACTGCTGCCAGGTAACGAATTCTTCTCCCCTTTCAAACCTCACAGCTTCTCAAGTCTCACACCAGCAGTGCTGTCCCGCGCTGTGTATTTAAATGAAACTGACAGCAAGGCTTCGAGAATCATGGCAGGAGCAGGTTGTTTTTGTTGTGCTTATGACTTCTGCACCCTAAAAGGAGACCTCTTCCCTCTGTTCCACAGGTGTTTTCTATATTATAGACTCTTGCAGTTCTGCCACCATGAAACCAAAACACAACTATATCCTGCTCATTCTTTCAGCCTTACGCATCCTGCATCTATGCCAGAGTCCAGCATCTGGAGTTATATTCTGAAATATACCTCTAGCTACGGGAGAACACCTTGCATCAATAATCATAATTATCATCATGCAATCCTTTTAAACCCTTCATTTTTAAACTCGCCAAAACAAAAACATGAAATGACCAACATATAAATTTTTCAGTAAATATAGACCCAACGAAAGAAACGAGACTGCAGTATAACTCAGATACTTCATCAGCCTCGACTCTGTCCAGAATCCAAAAAAAACAAAGGTGGGACGTTAATCACCCATACCCATGAAAAAGCTGCCTGCTGCGCCAAAAGTGAAATTAGGAAAATAAAAAACCCATGACAGCCACTATAGCCTGGTCTCCGGGTGGCTGATGCCGTAAAGAAGCTTGTGCTGTAAGCAGAGTGTGACGCCTGTTATCGGGGGTTTGACTGCCGGCTATCACAAGACACCACCTCTCTTTCTCACAGCCACACCTTTCTCGGTCCTGGTGCTTGCTTATGTACAATTCAGTTACAACTCTTGATATACGAATGAGGGAGTCGGCAGACAGGGTTGCTGTTGGAAATCAACTACTTCAGTTGAACTATGGGAAAAAAGCAAAGTCCTTCTGGACTGTACCCATGCTTTGTACTCCTCTCTTGAGCTTTTCAAGTATGACTATATTTCACCAGGACTATTTAAAAACACACTGACCACAGTTAGCAGAAACATTACTGGAGAGATTTTTTGGTCACAAAACTCTCTTCATTACTACCCAGGAACACAATGTTACAAATGACAGGTTGTAAACATACATTTCAGGATAAAATAAAAGTGATAACAACATCTATCATCTTTTATAATGAGGAATATCCCAAACCTTTGACAATTTATCCTAAAATTTCACCATGGGATACAGAATTAAAAGAGCTATAATTCCTTTAACGACAGACAGAATATTTTAGGGTCATCAGTTCATCTGTAGTCCACTCCATCTAACCTATCCCCCTGCAGCGGTAATGTAGCAGTTACGAAGCACCATTGAGGTGGTAATGCAGTGGTAATGTGGCACTTACACAGCGGTAATGAGGCAGTAATGTAGCAGTAATGTAGTGGTAATGTAGCAGTAATGAGGCAGTAATGTAGCAGTAATGTAGTGGTAATGTAACAGTAATGTAGCAGTAATGTAGCGGTAATGTAACAGTAATGTAGTGGTAATGTAGCAGTAATGTGGACTCTCAGCCCAGAGACACAGCAGTGGATGGACCTGATGTGAAACACAGGGCCTCCATAGACCTGCACTACCCAGGCTGTGAATGCTCAGTGCTGTGAATGTACCGTGGCTCAGTGTGAAAACAGCAGGGCCAGCACAGGGCAGCCTAACTGGGGGAGAGGGCCTTCACACCACCAGGGAAAGACTCATAAGCAAGCCTACTGTGGAGGAGGCAACTCAAGCTAATGGCTTTACCAGAGTGAAGACAATCCCCTTAAAGCCATTGTGGTACTTCTCTACTTTATATTTCCTTCCTCTTCTAACATGATGGCTTTATGATTCACAGAAGGGAAGCCCACACTGTATAAACTTTCTATGTGAACCATATTCACTGTTTTTTCCATTGGTTCCTGCTTCTGTTATTTATTCTGGAAGACGATGAAGCGTAATATTGGTCAGTCTCACAGAACTGAGTGGGGGCGTGTGGGAAGTGGACCTGGAATATGGCAGGATGGACAAAAGGGTGACACAAGGTGGTTTGGACGATGCTCTGATACACACACACACACACACACACACACACACACACACACACACACACACACACACACACACACACACACATACTGTGTGTGGACAAACTACATGCAGAAAGCACATGGATCATGAAGAGACTTGGCTGGCTGCAGTACATACAGTTACATGTGGTTTTGGGTTTTACTTCACCACTGGTGAGACCTGGCAGTTTTGACTTACTGTGGTGTCATTAAAGGTGACGTGAAGCAAGACCTGCGCAGGGCCTCTTCCACTGACGTATCTGTAGCAGTTCCACACACAGCCAATCAGGTAAGCCTGCAAAGAGAAAAACACATGCAGCATTATATTTTATAATATACTGTGAACAAGTTATAATCATATTACAATTCACATTATATTTTTATATAACTTTAGTAGTATTCACTGGTCTTCTATCAATACTATCACAATTTTCAAAACTAATACAGATAATGTTATTGAATAATTGCGCAAAAATCAAAGACAACATATGTGTTCACAAAACAAACACATATATTAGAAAATATATTACAAAAATGTATAAAATATTTTTCCTACCTATTGAGGTATATTTTTGTACTTTATATACAAATAATAAAACAATAAAAAGAGCAAAAATCCTTAGGACAGATTTAAGCAGCAGTAAATTATACCTGTGTTATTTTACTTTCACTCTGGTATTTTCCAGGAGGGGAACTTCAACTGAGTCAAGTTTTCCCAAAGAAGACACTTATTTGAATTTTTAAATGCCACTGCCGGTAAATAGAGTGTTTTATTTGAACCATAATGCGGGGGACTGGCTTTGACTCAACACACATTAAGCAGGTTCTGAATGCATGTGAGAGAACTTTTATTTATCATCTCAATAAATGTCAACTCCAGACTTGACAGTGATGAAGTGCTGGAGAGGAAGGAAATAACTGACCCCGCACACCTCTGTCCCCGACCAGAGAAAACAGGGGACCGGAGAGCCAGCGGCCAGGGGACGTGCTGCGTGAGAGAGGCTAAAAAAGGCCCTCAGTGTTCGCTGACCTCACCAATCACCATCATCCTGCCAGAGGCAGCAGCCCCAAGCCAAACTCAACACCACCAGTGTCAGTGACCCAGTCCACCCAGAAAGCTTCCCCAGCGCCAAGCCCCAGATCCCACCTCTGACACCATTAGCAAGGCACCAAACAGTCCCCACACATCACTGTCTGTTTAAGGCATCAAACATTTCCTGTAGCTGATATTCCAATAAAAAACGGAGTCTACTGATGTCTCCTGCACCTAACACCATCAATATCCCGCTAATTCATTCAGATAAAAACTCAAACTTACAGCTCTTTCAGTTTATAAACACATCGTGTGTAGCACCAGTGTACACGATTGAGTTTGATTAAAGACACCTCTTATAGAAGATACTTATACACTAATGTCTAACATCTTTATCATACTCTTCCAGGTGGGACTAAGCTCCATATGCCAGCAGTAATCAGCCAATCGCTTGTTCCATGAACAGCGACACAGTCCATACAGAATATTTCATAACACCACCTTACTGCATGCTTTGTAGCTGTACTTTTATGTAATTTTTTTCTCCACGGTGACATTATTTTGACTGCCAATGTAGTCAAAATATGTATTGTTCATTTTGCATTTTCACTGGGAAGCCACCTAAATAATTGGAGATCTTTAGTTCACATGCCTTGATTTAAAGATATGATCATCTGAACAGATCAAATGTAAGAATCCAAATTCCCTCTTCAGCTGCACACTTTACGTACATAGTTTTTGTTTGTATGTAATGTATTTTTTATCATTTTAAAAATCTCTTTGCTGACTGCCTCTGTTTCTGCTTCCTGTGGTGTATCAGAGAGGTATTTACATCTATAGAAACCTGCATAAATACTGCTGTATACCTGAGTTAATGTGAGATGCAGGCCATCATTAGCTTTAATAGTCGTGTTAAGTTTTTAGTTTGTCTTTTCACTCTCATTTGTGAGTTACTTTAGGATTATTCAGGAATTCACCAAACTGAGTTTATGTACAAAAAAACATGTGGGTTACAATTATCCATAAATCAGATAAATATTGACCGAATTCAGGCGTAAATATGGTTTGATTCTCCCTAAAGTGTACCACAGAATTTTAAGCCAAATTTTTCTATGTCCCCTGCCTGCACCTCTGAGTGAAAGTCTTTGTACGGTACAACAGAAATATTGTTATAAGAGTAATATTGAAAGGTCAAGGACTGCAAACACTTCACACAGTTTGGTACAGTAGTTTAAAATGGGGGCACAGTAGGACGCAGGGCTATTTGGCAGTTTGTCAGTGTAATGTAATGGTCCCCCGGGACCCCCGGGTCCCCCCGGTGTCCAGAGGCAGTGCTTTTCGGGCCCCTCTACCAGCGGCCCCTGCTCCTGCGTTACGGAAACAGCAGCACTGGAAGGGCTCGCTCCTGCAGACTGCTGCCTCTTCCAGGGGCTTTGAACTTTAGAGTGGTGTGCCCCGGGGGGCCGATTCATATGAAAAATAAAAAATCAAAAACAATAAATTAAATAATCCTTTGGTGGGATTTCCTCTTTGATTTCCCATGATGTCTACTGCACCCAAAAGCCCTCTATTTCCAGAGATCTACTCAAGCATGTCCCATTCAGCTTAGCAAAGCAAGCTCCAAATCCACTCACATAAAACTTCAACTAGGAATATGAGAGCCCCAAACTGTACAATATGCCTTCTCAGTTAAAGGAACAGAAGGGGATGTGCACACTGCAATTATACATTCAAAGGGTAGACAAAATAATGAACACGCCAAATCAAAAAATGATTAAGTTGTCACTGCAAATATGTAGATATGTACCTTCTCACTGTCTCCAAAGCTTTCACATTTTCCTTGCTGTTTTAACCCAAGCGTTTTACACACCACATTTTATTTTCAACACAACACAATACAATTTGCTTAATTATTTTCTTTTGAGAAAGCTTGAAAACCTGCCATTTTTAGGGGGAACGCTAATGTATTAGCATGCAGCTACAGGCTACTTAGCATCTTCCCTATGGCCATGCTTTAGCGACTAACCATGCCATTCAAAGTTATATGTTTCAATGACCTAGAATTATTTGCATTGATTTGAATTCACTCTCACATACATGCACTGAGTCTGCACCCTGCAGTCTGGAAGTTACAGCTGTGGTTGTTTTTCTGAATCTGTTATACAAATATTCAGATGAGTGTTTCCAATTAACACAAAGGTTAAAAGTTTCGAAAGATTTCTTTCTCATAATTTTGTTTTAGCCCCAGATGATCAACCATTTTCTTCAAAAGACCCAAGAAAATGGCATTTTAATAACACAGTCTTGGAAAAAAAAAATCAACAAGTTTCTGCATCAGCCTGTGAAATAACACAGTGCACTTTTGCAATATTTTTAAACTGAGTCACAGAGTTAAGGTCAGAGTCTTAATTTACTTACTTTCAACATGCTAAATGGGACTAAAAGGCTAGACAGCCACACAGTTTTCTTCTCTGAGCCTTTGCACCTAGAGCTAGGACTATGATATCAGTTTTATCTCGATTTAGTTATAAAAAGTTGTAGTGTAACGATTAAGTTATTTCTTCAGTATAACCGACAAAAGAACTCAGAGGTATCAGGTAATAAAGTAGTCATCAGTGTACTTGTGAAAGTTTTGCATATATGTTCATAATAATGTGTTATATGTATGTTATATTTCATAAAACTATTTCCTACAGGAAGCATACACAAATTAAAAAACAGGGGCTCAAAAATGGATGACATTTTAAATTGGTGTAACATATGGTTACCCAGGTTACATAATCCAGTCAGATGTGACCCAAACCAACTTAAACCAGACCTGGGAGGCCAGTCCACTTCTGAACAACACTTTTCAAGCACTGCTGAGAAAATTAAGTTTGGAAAGGGGTTTATCATTTCTAATTATCAAAGAATCAAGGTTATCCTTCTTTAAAAAATGCTGACCCATGGCGATTTTGATGGAGTTGAAGTGCCAGTTTATAAACAGCAATTAACTGTGGTGAGAAATCCTCTGAGAGACAACAAAGATAGTCAGAATAGGGTCAAAAGGTCAAGGCTGAAGACCTGGAAGCTTCATCAAATGTTTTCTAAAACCGTAGAGTAGACACTATACACCAAGACATAATCGCAGGAGGAAATATATGTGGGCAGGCCAAGCAGTGAGCTAGACATGAGATGTACGAAAACTTCAGCTTCAGACATTAATAAGGCAGTTTTATCCTCCAGTAGACCTCACTGTGATCACCCTTGGTAAGACTGCGTATCTGTATTTGGAGGAAGTGCTCTGATGCGATAGATATCGCCTGACTGTTTTGCTGCGAGTGTTTGTGTGCGTTTCCATTTCCCCGAGGACCCTGTCCGTTTAAATCAGCGCAAATACATAATCAAGCCTATCTGAATGGTCTGAGGGAGCGCCGCTAACGTTCACCCACTGTGATTTTATACAGACCTTTCCATCAGAGCTGTGGGTATGATGGTCTGTTATGGGGTTTAATGGCGACTGGGCATCTGCCATACTCAGTATCACTGCATGAGTCAAAAGCTTCTGTGGATTTAAAATATAAAATAGGATACTATTCCTGAATAAGCTGAAATAAGGATTGGTGGCTTTGGATAGATTATTTAATGTATATAAATATATGGTAATGCTTTATTAAATGCATTTCTTAATGACTTGTTCATGTTACATTATTTATGTTACCCTTCAGTTCATGATCATTAGTGTAACATCAACCACAGAGACGTCCCTTACCTTGAAGGTCAGGATGCAGCTGATGAAGAGGACAACGATGAAGACGAGGCATGCGTTGCTCATGGACATGATTTCGTCCTTGTAGGGGAAGTTTCCAGGCTGTGAGAATGACAGAGAGAGGCTTCGCTCAGAGGCTCGAAGGGGCTCAGGAATATGCAAACCCACAGAGACAGACAGGGGAACGGGAATACCACAGAGACAGACAGGGAAACGGGAACACCACAGAGACAGACAGGAGAACGGGAACACCACAGAGACAGACAGGGGAACGAGAACACCGCAGAGACAGACAGGGGAACGGGAACACCACAGAGACAGACAGGGGAACGGGAACACCACAGAGACAGACAGGGGAACAGGAACACCACAGAGACAGACAGGGGAACGGGAACACCACAGAGACAGACAGGGGAACGGGAACACCACAGAGACAGACAGGGAAATGAGAACACCACAGAGACAGGCAGGGGAACGGGAACACCACAGAGACAGACAGGGGAACGGGAACACCACAGAGACAGACAGGGGAACGGGAACACCACAGAGACAGACAGGGAAATGAGAACACCACAGAGACAGGCAGGGGAACGGGAGCACCACAGAGACAGGCAGGGGAACGGGAGCACCACAGAGACAGGCAGGGGAACGGGAACACCACAGAGACAGACAGGGAACGGGAACACCACAGAGACAGACAGGGGAACGGAACACCACAGAGACAGACAGGGGAACGGGAACACCACAGAGACAGACAGGGGAACGGGAACACCACAGAGACAGACAGGGGAACGGGAACACCACAGAGACAGACAGGGGAACAGGAACACCACAGAGACAGACAGGGGAACGGGAACACCACAGAGACAGACAGGGGAACGGGAACACCACAGAGACAGACAGGGAATGGGAACACCACAGAGACAGACAGGGGAACGGGAACACCACAGAGACAGACAGGGGAACGGGAACACCACAGAGTCAGACAGGGGAACAGGAATGCCACCCACCAGTTGCTGAAGGTAGTCCTGGATGGTGACGGGATACACCACAACACTAATTGCAACAAGGGTGTTAAGAGCAAAATCGAATATTTGGTAGCAGAAGAAGGGAATGATCCAGGCAGCATGTTTCTGAAAAAAGGAGGATTTATTTTTGACATTTTATTTTGTACATATTCTATCACTTTTAAACAATTACATGTATGTGTGTGTGTATATATATGTATATATAATCTCTAATGAATAAGAAGGCCCTTTTAATATTGTAAAAGCACAAGAAAAGCAATGGCTGATATACAACCCAGGTCTGGTAACTGAGAGAGGCTCAAGGCTTCCATATACTTCAAACGAGTTAAACTAGCTCACAACACATCGTACGACAGTTCGTTTTGGCTGAGTTGTCCGTGCTTTTTCTGAACTTGCTAAACTCCAAGGTGGGGCCAGATGTCTGTCATAGGGTGTAATTTTCTGTGTTTCATTTTCTTTCTTGTCTTATTTATTCTGTAGTATTCCATATTACTATCACATAAAACAACACAATAAAAAGGGCTTGTCACCACATTTTTCCTATTTTTATAAAGGCATCCTAAGAAATGAGATAAGAAAGGTGGACATCAGTGATACAGCAAATATAAATATGATGTTATAGTATTTTATCCATTCCATTGTAACAAGTAGACACCTTTAAGTGGAGCAACATACATTTTATAGGATACAATTGGACAACTACTGTACTGTTGCTAGCTTTGAATTACCTCGATCTTATATCTTTGTATATGTGATAGAGAAACTGGTATATAATAAATAATACCAAATACTATACTATAATATAATATAATATAATATAATATAATATAATATAATATAATATAATATAATATAATATAATAAACAGGCACTCTGAAGCAGAACTCCCCAATCTGATGCCCTTTTTGATTCTTCCTCCATTCCAAGCAGGAGTAAGACAGAAGCATGTGGCAGCCCTCAGACTCTCACTATCAAAGCTGGGATATTTTACAAGAGAAAAGTTTTGCCCTCTCACTTCTCAGCTTAATCTGATTACCTTATATGAATAGCTGCAGTGACACCACAGTATTATCATTCCAACAGGGGCTTAAAAAATATAATTAAAATTCAGTTATCTTTCCAAGAGATGTATGAATTAAGCAAAATATGAACACTGAGCCCTTGGGAACAGACTGCAGTTACAGTAAAACACATAATCATGATGAAGCATCTCAGTTCGTTTGAACATCCAGTCACCTTATAAGCTCCATATGTGGCCATTCCACAAATCAGAATCATAAGGAGGGAGATTGCTGTGGCGATGCTCATATCTGAAAAAAAAAAACAAAGGAAATAAAAAGGTTATTAATCACAAAAGAGCCACAGTGTCTGACACCAAGACATCCCCAAACAGAGTGCACAGATGTGTCACTCAGCTCATCTCACGCCAGCTTTGTGATTTATGTAACTGCAGATTTGGAGGCAAATGTCAGCAAGGTGTTGTGTTTCCATGCGCAAGGTGTGATGGGGGAAGAGAAGCCCGACACTGTCCTTATCCCACCCTTAGATAAACCACACAGATACAGCTGCACCCATCTGTGCAGATGTAATAACCTACACAGCTATAGCTGCACCCAGCTGTGCAGATGTAATAACCTACACAGCTACAGCTGCACCCAGCTGTGCAGATGTAATATCCTACACAGCTATAGCTGCACTGAAATGAATAATTCTCTTGTTGAGTGAGGGGGCGGTTCTCTTGTTGAGTGAGGAGGGGGTTCTCTTGTTGAGTGAGGGGAGGTTCTCTTGTTGAGTGAGGGGAGGTTCTCTTGTTGAGTGCAGGGGAGGTTCTGTTGCACATTGACTTGCCATATCGTGCTGTCCTGTGTGACTGTCTTTGGAAATGAAAGCAGAGGACGTAAAAGAATGGTAATTTAACGGTTACGCAACTGGCCATTGTCACTACAAAAGGACTCAGTGTGCGCTGTCTTCACTATTGCCCTGGTGTGACACCACAGGGTCCAGCACAATGACCCCAGATATTTAAAGTTTCGTTACCTTTTTCACGGACATTTCAAACAACCATAAAAATCGAGGTGCTCCAGGAATACAATGACTGTACAGATAAATTAAATCAATTAATCATATTTTTAATGTTTTTTTAATGTTTTTAAGACGGTCCAAAGTACAGTAACTAGGAGTCACTTCCTTGTGCTTTTCTACAATTTTTGGCCGTGTGGCTCAAAATGAATTTCCCTCCATCATCCGTTTCACCAAATTCCGCTGTCACACGTAGTGACATCACCCAACCTGGCTGCAGGGGACATGTCAGCCAGAGATGACTCATTTTCCTATTAGAGCTTGTTAGCTAATCCCACTTATTCAACCAGAAAGGAAGCATGACTTTTCATGTGAAAACAATGTAACCAAACAAAACAAATGTATTCAATGAACCTGAAACTTCAGTAATTTCAGTAACTTAAAATATCCTTGCATGGGTTTTAAAATGTGTTACTGAAGGGTGTGTGGTTTTTACATAACGTGCCTCACATGGATGCGCTCAGTACAGACCTGAGTGGAGTGACTCTTCCCCAGCAGTTCTGTGTTTGATCGGTGGTGGCAGAGTGCAGCCCCGCCCCCTACCCCCACCCCCTGCTGTGATGACTCGGACTCTAACGCCGTGGAGCTGTGGATGATGATGATGCGGCCTCCCTAATCCCCTCCATCTGTGTGACGGAGCGCAGCGCGCTGAGCGCTCTGACAGCCCTGAGCAGAGCGGCGGCTCTGGAGCTGCTGTAGGCCCACGCCTCGCACCAGCTGGGCTGAGCCAATGGCCAATCAGAGGTACCGCTAATGCTAATCCCCTGGAAATGGGACAGCACAGTCAGTTTTAATGATAGTCCCCGGTGCCAGAGTCAGACTAACAAATTTCTGATTTCCTTTTTAGTCAGCCATTTGTGGGAAAGCTTGGGGTTACATGCACAATCATTTGATTCTGAAATAAAGCTCAGAAAGTGAACTGTGTTTGATAACAGAGGTAGACAATGGAGGTAGCAGAACAAACCATATGTGTGAATGCCAGACGACCACAGCAGGGAAGATGAAGCACTATCCTAAACTCTCTCTATTTACACTATACAACTCTAACTGTGTCTCTCCATTTACAGAACATACTCTAATCTGTGTCTCTCCATTTACACAACATACTCTAACTGTGTCTCTCCACTACACAACTTTGTGTCTCGCCATTTACACAACATACTCTTTGTCTCTCCATTTACACAACACAACTCTGTGTCTCTCCATTTACACAACATACTCTAACTGTGTCTCTTCCTTAAGACAACACAACTCTGTGTCTCTCCATTTATACTCTAACTGTGTCTCTCCCTTTACACAACATACTCTAACTGTGTCTCTTCATTTGGACAACACAACTCTGTGTCCCATTTAGAAATTAAAATACTTTGTGTCTCTCCATTTACACTTTCCAGACTTTCCAGACTGACAGGCCTCAACAAACTTTTCTGGGCGGTAAGGCCAAAGTTCAATTTATATTCAGGCAAAGACGACCAAAATCAGGCCTGATTGTTGACCAACATAAACAAACAGCTGACCCCAGTATTTTAATAAACAAAAACTTATCCACAGTGCTGTGCGCTGCGCAGCATGGCTAGCGTAGCACAGCGTATGGCTTGTGAATGCATCTGTGTCGTATCCTGCTTTCAATAACCACCCCATTGATCCTGCCGGCAGTCAAGCTCATGATTGTCTGCGCATTTGTTCAGGTCGATCGGTTCCTCACTTACGGGCATCATCCATAACGTCGAGGTCATTGGCCAGTTCAGCGCTGGTCAGGTGATACTGGTCGGGGTCACTGAGAGCGATGAGCAGGATGTGAAGCACCACCGCATTAATGAGCTACAGGAGAGAGACAAACTGGAGTGTTACTGAAAACAAACTCAGAACGAGATATCATCTCTAAAGCTTAGACAAAACAAGGCACCCACAGGCTCTGGAATGACATCAGTTGAGCTCAAAAGATGGATATGAGGCTAAAATACAGACATTATTTCATGGTATTCACATGCATGTATGTTATACAGAGATAGTAGTATTTGGGTAAAGCCCTCACCCTTTTCAGCTGTGTACAATTAAGTAATGAATGATTGACAGATATTAACTGTTGCTCAGGTCTTTCCTTTTGTATTGATTGCACACATAAAAGAACATTGAATATCTAATGTTGGTTGTAGCGTTTGTTTTCATCTGGAGGCAGTGGAGACAGAGGATATACTCCATCACGGAGACCAGAGAACTAACTATGGCAGAGAAACAAGTAATCTTTAAACTAAGAGAGCAACTTGTTAAGAAAGGTAGCACAAAATAATAGCATACCAATTTGGAAAGCCTTGAAAAATCAAGTTTGAGAAACCCCTTGTGTGTGTATTTACACACGCACACACAGACAAACCTTTTTACATACATACTACACATGCATTATGTGTATGTAGCTTTGAAGAAACATTCGCTACAGAAATTATTTTCACAAATTATTTTTTGCTTCTACTAAAGCCCTGAAGGCCACACTAGTCTGACAGGCATGGCACGTTTTGTTTTCGGGCACTGAACTCGAGTACACACGTCACATGCTGACTGGAGTCATACACTGCATGCTATATCAAATATAGATATGTCTAAATAAATAATGTCTGTGGTATGATAAAACAAAATACTTCCATGTAAATAAAATGGAAAGAAATTCCATTACTCTGTTAAATTACTCTTTGAAGTTTAGTACCTTGTAGTTCAGCGTTCGCAGTTGATTCAATTGGCTATATTAAAATCGACTTACAGTGGACAGGTGAATCATCACTTAACGAATGACCGCGTGGCCGGAAGATGATTGAATTCAAAGGCTTATGCCTTCATTAAGTTCAGAGGTACAGAGTTGTTTCACACCTTGTCCCGAAGGCACCGCCTGCTCTCTAGAGTATCGATTGTGAATAATCATTAGGGTAACACTCTTCATCCCCTCTATCCGTCTGACTTCGTGCACTTTTCATGGTTGTTTTGATACTGCACAGTTGTATGTTTAGTGTTATTTGTTGTAAATCTTCTGTTTAATTTCATTTCTGTAGGCGAGTACGGGTACAAAATAAATTACGCAAATGTACTGATGGCGTCTCCGTCCACTCTTTACAAATATCAAGACTTCAGATGCCCTTCTGAAGCCTATTATTATGATATTGGTTATTATGTTTTCCTAGATAGAACTTGTCCAATTACTGTAGCAGCGCGACACCAGTGGACAACGCCATTGCCGCCAAGTTCATAGGACACGCAGAGTTGAGTTTCAGGGTCTGCAATGGAAAAGCATTGTCTTTAGACAACCACGCCAACATTCAGATCAGGTGTCGGCTTATTGTCTCGAGTCCGTGTCACTTGCACTGCATTAATAATGTATTTTTAATTTATAATGGGAAGTGTAGGCCTACTATACTATTTTCTTTCCGCCTGGGTTTGTTGGACGTTCGGGAATTATCTGTCGATCATATGAAAATTCATTGTACCCTATCCCATAGGCTGAACTGTGGCCTAGATTATCTTTACCTGTCCAATCTTATTACCGAATAAAGCGTTAACTAAAGGGTTATGTATGTCATTTTATAAGCTTTCGTAATTACATACTTAACTGTATAAAAACTACCCTTCGGTCTTCCAGCACAATAAATACACAGATTGCTAACTGTTACGTAATATATTCCAAAGGGTAGGTTATCTACCGGTGACTTTCGGAGTCCTGTACATTGAATTTATTTAGCTGCACAATTAACTGTTTCTGACTGTGGACAATTAAATCAACCTGTTTTGCTTTGGCCCTTTCAGCTGTACAGACAAGTTTAAGTTCCACAGACGCACTGTAATGCATTTGTCAATTCAAAATAGTCCAATAGAGTCCAAATTAAAATCCAGGAAGGTTAAGAAATCATGAATAAGCTACATTCAATGAACACAAAAAGTTAATGGAGTCGTTTGATAACAATAGGAGAAAAACTGGCAGACGAAGCTGTGAATGAATCTTATTACACGTTCACAATTATTTGGTGATAGATTATTCCAGTATAAACAGCTTTGACACCAACGTTCAACACCTAATTCAAGCATGCGCAGTTTTAGACTGAGTTGTACGCTTCTTTGGAAAACAAGCGGGGCCCCTCAATTGTCTCTAAAACACGAAAATTCTGTTTCATAAGGAAGGGGTACCCTGAAATGACACTCAGGTGAGGGTAAATTATTTATCTAGCTAATTAGACTTCCATCCATTATTACAGTACTTAAACATGTATCCTAACATACCATGACAGCACCAGCAAGAGCCTACCAATAGCCTAAATTTTAGCGTAAATTCCAAAAGAATTTACTTGGTTGGAAAATGTAAATAAATTCCTTACTCAAAGAGGAAATCGCTTTCCCGTGTTTAACATGTGACGACCAATAAAATATTTGATCCAATTTTACAAAACATATAGACAGTTAGGCTAGGTTGAATATAAACCCAAATTAGAAACCAAAATACTGTTTAACCAGTTGAGAGAAACGAATAGTAGGCCTATGAGAAATACCTAGACAACGGGGACAAGTTAAGTAGATATACGTAGCCTAAAAGCAGAAATTCAACTTATAGCAACATTTAAGGCTACACACACAAACATTCATAGGCATTCAAAACAAGGAAAATAAACTGTTTTAGAACAAAAACCTAGCCATATTTGACGTCAGCAAAAACACATGTCTCAACAACAACTCTAAAAAGGTTCCATTTGTCGTTAAAACTTTTGGAGCAGTAATTGAAATCAGGAACAATTAACATTTTCATTTGCCTTAGCCGCGGAGGCTTGTGACAACTGCCAGAATTTGAATATAATAGTTGAGCTCACCATGTACCAAATCCCCAGTATAATGGTGCCCGTCCGAACATGACAGCACAGACAGCAGCTTGTCGAATACCAACGGTCCCACGGGAACATCATCTTTAAGTTCGAAGTGATACAGCTAGCTATTTCATGTATGCTGCTAAATAATAACAGAACAGACTATCGTGTTCACAAAATGTATTTCCCGAGTTTCCGGTCCTCTCACGGCATTCGGCTGGCGCTGTCCTAAAGTCTTGGATGTGTTCGCACGCACTGTCCTCGGCGACGCAACATTGGTCTAACTCGGTCCTAATTGACAAACATCTCTGTACCACGTGACCGGAGCGGGATTTAAGCGAGCCTGTGATGTAATTCGTCGTTTCGAGAACGAGTCAATACGCGTCGCTGGAGCCGGGAAATTAAAATGGATCATCTATTGAATCGTGCTATTACGATAATATTTACCTCTTCCCAGTTTGTATACTGTTTGAACTTGAGCGTTGCCCTTTAAAACTGTTAGACCTATTTTTATCACCAGTTTAAAAAATCTGGATATTTTGATTTGTAGCCTACGCTTTTACAGTTTTTGCTTTCAAGAAACTCCAGTATGTTTTACTGCTTCCTCTGAGCTAATTTATCAAACATTTACTTTGATACAGGCTCTAGATTCTGTGAAGTAAAATGTATTTATTAATATATTTATAAATTACGTATTCGTAATTCCTTGGGTTATTTAGGTGTAAGTGTAGAGGATAAGAGTTTGGGGTTAATCTGCAATCCCCTGAGTTTGCATATTTAAATGTTTCTTAGGTTACTTAGTTTACTTTTTATCAAGAAAGTGATTTTTTCTTTTGTTTTGAACTATAACAATTTTTACTCATTTTTATTTTTGTCTTGTGTCACAAGGTTTAAATGAAATTAAGCAATGTGACACGGAGAAGGTTGAAGGGGAGAAGAAACGAACTTTCCCCAAAGAGTGGAAGGCCTTCAGCACCATGGACAGCGGTAGTCTCACCTACAGGCTCACACACCTTGGGCTGATTGATAATCAGCTCAGGTATTACTTGTTGGGAATACAGCCACTTTGAAGCAGCCAGTTATGAGGCTGGCTGCAACCTGCAAAACAAGCAAGGCACAGTTTGTCCTCCTTTCATTAACTTTATATTTTTCTACCCTTTAGAGGTTAAATACAACAGTCTGTTGCCTGTAGCTTTTCTGTGATTTGTCCATGCAGGCAAAGCCACACCTGAAACTGTGATTCACTCACGCAATGGTATGTACAATCACCAGGACTGTCATTTTAATGGGAATACAAAGGGTGGCAGTGCAATGTCATGGTTAGGGTCTGATCATTTAAACCAAAGCTGCAGGATAAATTCTCAGATAGGATACAGCTGTGATACCCTTGAGCAAGGTGCTACACCTGCATTGCTTCAGTCAAATATCCAGCATAAAAGGATAGTGAGTAATAACTGAAGCTGTGCAAATCACTCTGGATTTACATCTGCATAACTGCCTTATTTGTGCACATCTTTGCAGTTTTCTCTGTCAATTTTTGTTCATCACTGCAAAACAAGGGATGCAAAGCCACTGATTCTCTCCACTCAGGACTCCACTAGTAAAACACATACAAAATTGTGTCACCATACTTTTTCTTCACTTCAATTATTTTATCTAGCCTTTCTCACAACACAGCCTGAGACAAAAGAATGAGACAAGGAGAAGACAATCATGGAAACAAGCATGCAAAACAAGCATGTGAGAAAATGGGACATCATACATACTAAAACATCATGTGACAGTGACCCAAGCCATACACTGTGAAACCAGTTAACCGCATTATAAAGTCTACAGAGAAACGTTGAATAATCTCTTCAAATATTTGTGCATATGCCTGCCTAGTGTTGAACAGCACACGTCATTGATAAACATCAGATGGTGGCAATTTGCAGGGTGTCCCATTTTACCCCAGCACAAAGCTGTGCTCCTCTCCTCATTTTGCAAAATCTGTAATGGACACCTGCACAGCTGACCAGTGCTCTTCATAGTAGCTCATTCATTTTGGTAAAAGCTCATTTGTGAACATAAATATTGATATAATTTTAGTCATTGGTATTCAGTATTTGAATTTCAGTAATAGTTGCATTAGTGCTACATGGTTGCCTGCCAAATTGCACTTTGCATTAATCTTGCTAGAGAAATGTATGTGCATTTTTCCTCATGTTTGCACCATTACCTTTATTGTGGAGTGGCAGATACAACACTGCGGGGCCTGACACCTGACACATTGCTCATGGGCTTTTGCATGCAAGAGACAGACAGTAGATCCATTTCACTTTTATTTTCTCTTAGATCACCTCTGTATGTACAAACATTCCAACTCCTAGGTTTAGTTTGGCATGCGCCCTCCTCCTTTTACAGAAAAAGAAAAAAAAACATTTTGCAGATTAAGTTTCTCAATTTATTTAAACAAATCAACTAAGAATCATCATTGCATCAAACAAACTCTTGTCAAAACATGATCATACTCTCTTTGCATG
Source organism: Albula goreensis (assembly GCA_022829145.1). NCBI lineage: Eukaryota > Metazoa > Chordata > Actinopteri > Albuliformes > Albulidae > Albula > Albula goreensis. The sequence goes on along the minus strand of CM040750.1, from coordinate 5,738,924 downwards.
TTCCAAAGGTAACTGGTGGATCTGAAATGCAGCCAGCACTGTTGTGGTGAGTGGAGGAATACTTTCTGCCAAAGCAGGCTACAACCAGGGTTGACACTGTAGCAGAACAGCAAAGGACTGTGGGAAAGTTCCAGATGGTGATTGATGCATCTCAATACACCTTCCTCACTCAAGGTCCACTGGATTTTTCTTTGTTCGGAGAAAGCAAGTAAGCAGCTCCCATCTTAGCAAGCGTTCTGAGTCACACTCCAAAACAAGCCTATTTACAGTGCACCGTATTTTTCATTCCTTGAATGCTTACAAATCAGAACCATATGTAAAAACCTGTCCAGCTGATTTAGTTTGACATTGCAAAGCATGGCTACCAAATTCATGTACAGGTGATATTGGTTTATATCTGCGGCGTCAGATTTTAAGATCAGACCGTAATCAGACCGATCAGACAGAAATGCACTTATCCCAATGAACAAATACACCTAGACACACGGCATACATACTACAGGTTAAGGCAATATAATTTCATTCCTGATACAGTATTAATGACTCAGACACGTTTTAAAGCTGTTTTAGGACACCCTGCCTATTACCTGTCACATCACATATTGCACTTAATAAGTCATCGGTATTTTGACAGTCAACGATGACCAAAAAAGAAAAAAAAAACAAATAAATGCAATTAATCTATCAGTCTATTAAAGGAAATATGTAGGAAATTGTATAACCTGCAGCACGACGCAATCAGAAAAATTCAGATATAGAAAAGGCCTTTATTTCTTTACATATGGCTTGGCTTTTTCTATTATGAAGAGGTTACATCAAAGAAATGTTTTAAATCAACCAACCAGAGTACAAGGACAGAACCAGCTAGAAACGTTAACATCTAAAAAGGTCCGGGCACAATGTAGTACAGTAAGAAAAATATATCCAAGAAGGGAGGAAAAAAACACTGAGGGAAAACATTAGTGTGATCTATGAAAATATCTCTAAAATGAGACACTTCTTAATCACGGCATTTTTGGTAACTAGCCAGTTACCAAATGCTCAGAACCCTTCTGCACAATACTACTCTCACTCCCGCTTCACATCTACATATTTCAGCGCTGTCTGCGGCCTGGTCATTTCACTGCAAGTTAGGCGTCACTACACCACTGTACTGCAAGCAATATGCAAAAAGCACAGCGGAGAAGAATGTCCAGGGCTGCCGTGCGCGGGCTTGCCTTGCCGATGGTATTTTCACATAATTTCACGCTATCCATATAATTAAATTCACCATATTATGTTAACAAATTTACATCTTCCAAAACCTATTTTCAGTGGAATATGAAAAAAAGACAGTAATAATTTAGAATCTTGTGCCTGCTCACATAATCGCAGAGTGCAGCAAGGCTTACAGTGCACACTGATTGGATGCAGTCCTGGGGACCTGACCCAGTCCATTGGGACATTAATGCAGGTCAGAATTGGGAATTTGATTTCTTTTTTTTTTTTTTCCAATGTTAAAAAAGTACAGTCATAATTTGTATAAAATTCTGTACACTCAAATTATTGCATAAACATGAATTTTCTTGAAAATCCTTTTGCATATAATTCATCTGGACTCCATGTCAAACTCATGTTTCTCTCCTTGCCTTCTTCTTTTTGACTTGTTTTGGAGACTCCCAGTTCTCTTCATTCTTTTCTGAAAGGAAAGCAGACAGAAAGATTGACAACAGCTTAAGAAACAGGGTTTTCAGAATAACAAATTTGAACATATCTTACATATCACGGCTGTTGTGAGAATGTTGTTTTTGATAAATGCGAGTACAAATAATTCATCAGCACGCTATCATGGTTTTCTGCTCTGCCAGTGGACTGGAGGAAACACACTGCCTATGCCACTGGAGGAATACCAAGTCAGCGTATGTTCAGGTGAGGAAGGTGAGGCCGCTACAGAGAGTTAATTGAGAGACAATCATCTTAACCCGTTTTCCTACGGTGAGCCCAAGCCAACTGTCGCCTCAGCGATGTGGACCTCCAGCCGGTAATGCCATGGCTGGGACTCAAAACACCCAGCCGTGGGACACACCCACACTACCAAAATGTGGCATTATGCCACTGCCATCAGGCAGTCTGTGTAAATAAATAAACAGCTTCTCTAAATCCACAGGAGGGTCAGTTTGCTTCAGTTACTTGCTTAAAGTTTTAGCAGAAGGGTTGTGAAACAACCATGTGACATCATTTGTCCAAACTGGTAGTTAGACAGGAAGCCGTGAAAATGTCCCGTTATGGGCAGGGGCGGGGCGGGGTGGGGCAGAATGTCGGATCCATTAATGTGCACACTGAGGATGAGGCTGGGATTGTCACTCTCACAGAGTTGGTGGACATCTGGTAATTAACTCCAGGCCAGAGGCCACTTCCTCCGCGGTTAATCACAAATCCAGCTCAACTTCACTACCATCTGTGGCAGGGTTAAACGGTACAATGCTAATACTGTACATGGATGTATTCGAAAATAATGGCATCCATTTTAACATTGTCATAAAATTTCTGCTCTACATCTACCAAATGAAATACCAAATTAAGAACAGGTCATTCACAATTTATGACACTGAGCATCTGCCTGTTTTGTCAGAGTTTGTGTTCCACTCAGTAAATTTCAGTGTGGACTGTGATTTCAGCGATACGGAGGCCCTAAGGTGAAGTTAGAGGCATCAGTTCATTCCCTCATTTTAATAATTTGTTCCCCAGTTTATTAAATTACTCCCTCAATTAAAATATTAATTCCCTCAATTTAATTAATTCTTCCCATGACACCTGCAGGAGGCATTGCCACAGGTTTTTCATTAGACTCATGTCATTAATCATGAGAGGAAAAGCTACAATGAAACATAAATTGCTCTCCAAGTCAGGACAATATTGACAGCTTTAATGCTACTTTTAACCACACTAAATGCAGGGGTCATATTAGCAAACCCCTGCAAATGGTAGCCTGTGCAAAGGCAGGTACCAGTAGCCTATGTGTGTAAGCTACCAGTGCATGCCTATACATTCATTTGCTGGACAAAAGACAGACAATAATACATTAGCTACAATATAACAAATGATAACATTAATAATGAATGTATTACTGCTTTTGTCACTTTAGTTTTTACACAGCTGCGATATGAATGTTATTTTTACTTTTAATTGGACTTTGAAAATGTCTGTAAGCACCTAGGCCTTAGTTTAATAGTTGGATGTTTGCCCTGTAAATGCAACAGGTGTTTTGCATCTCTGTATCTCTGTGTACTACCCATACAATCTGTTAGCATTGGATTGCTAACACCACAAAATTCCATTAATGGCTTATCCCATTACAAAATACCTCACTAATGCTAAAGTTCAAGTCACTGCGTTTACACTACTACTTTCAGTTTTTGTTAAATGCAGATTTCTACAAATAATCAAGAACTGCAGAAAATGTAGTCATTAGCAGTGTAAGAAATATTTTATAGGAATGTCACCTAAGACTTATTCTACTTGCCCTAACCCATTTGCTAACTAGCATGCGGGCTAGGTAGCCAGTTATAAATGAAACACTTCTACCCATCTGCTTGGTAGACTTGCCAGGCCGTTTCCAAGACATGGATTAAGTGTACTCGTAGACTAAAGAGCAAATTCATCGAATATCTCACTCTATAACTAAGCAAACATTGTCCGAACTCCAGCCCAGTAAGAAACTAAATGAAATAAAAACTGAATACCCAGGTAATTACCACTGGGGTGTAGACTAGTTACCACCACAATTTGGCATAGAAAGTAAAAGCACAGTCCTACATGCCCCAACTTTAGTGGAACATCTCCAAGAAATCTAGGGACTGCTTTTTAATGCAATAGCTGCTAATCAAACTAGTTTTAGCATATCCCACAGTGACACCACACATGCTCTACAGATCAGTGCAAACTAAGTCGTCGCAGCATTGAATGTAAGACAGTGCAGAAAGAGTTCCTCTTTATTGCAACACAGAATGTGACAGGAGCATATGGTAATTATGAAGATGACTGGTTCACCTGCTCTGTGTGACTTACTTTGTGAGGGGGGAGGTGTGCTGTTCTGCTTGGCAGTAGACTCCGGCTCTGCTAGCCTCTGTGGCACTTGTGTGGGGGGCTTCTGGGATATGCTCTCTGGTACCCCCGCTGGCTGCTCCACCCTTGCCTGCACGAAGCAACATGACAACATGGCTGTCAGTTCCTCACGGTGCTATCACAATTCAGCACAGCCCAGGAAACTGTCTAGGGGGGCCGTTCAACTACAGTTCGTGCAGAGGGACAAATCAAGCATAGTCAGCAAGCCGCACTGACCTCAGGTGTGAAAGCTACGGCTTGGGCAGACAAGGCCTTCTCCTCGGCAGGTGGCCCTGCCTCCTCCACCTCAGCCAAAGCCTCCTTCTCTGGCTCCCCCACCTCCTTCACATGAGAGCAGGGCAGAACGAAGCATTACGGTGCAGCAAAGGAAGCAGCAAGCAGCCGTATTCCATGTAGGAAAAACACATGTCAATGCGTCAGTCAGCTCCACCCACTGCAGGGATTCATGAGGGTGCAGCCTATGTGGCTAAACATGCAAGGAATTATAGGTCTGACACCAGCTGGAAGAGGCAGCGCTTGCTTTTGCAGAGTCTGTGCACTGACAGAGCAGGTCTGAGATCAGCTGAAAGATGCAATGCTTGCTATCGCAGAGTCTATACACTGACAGAGCAGCAGATCTCAAATCAGTTCAGGAAGGGGTTATTACCTGGGAAGCAGTGCCTGCATCTTCGCCCTGCTTCTTCTTCTTCTTTTTCTTCTTCTTAGGTTTTCCACTTCCCCCAGCGGAGTCACCCTTCTCCTTCTCATCGTCAGACCCCTGAGAGCCCACACAAACACACACAGAGTCAGAACTCCACACACTAGCGCTCTCCAACACACACACATGCACATGTCAAAACTCCACCCACCAGCACTCTCACAGAAACAAACATATCTGAATCAAAACCCTACCTTCCACCATCCCTCCCTCAGAAACAGTACAGTTCAGCCTGACTCAAGGGAAGAACTTAAGCACATTTGCTAAGGTAGGGCTCATATCAAAAGGCCATCAGGTTGTGTACAGATTTTTCACTCAAGACATCTTTACCGATACAGATTTATTTTTAGGTTTCGCTGATGGTGCCACTGTGAGATTACATCTAAAAATTCTCTTTGAAGCAGAAGCCAAGTGGATACAGACTTTTACAGAGTGTGGAAGAACAGCCTATACAACAGGTTAGCAGACATTCCCCACACACATACACATACACGGTTGCAAGCAGTGCCTCTAGTTGACTGACCTTTGCCTCAGGGGCTGGGTCCTCCGGTGGGGTGGGGGGGCTAGGCTGGGGCTCCTCGTAGTTCCCCCACAGCTCTGAGGGAGCGTTCCAGTCAGAGCCAGGGTCCGCCACTCCATCTGCAACCACAGAATTATTTAACAGTGCCACCCAGTGGCCAGGCTGTGTGGTCACAAGGACCCAATTTCCAGAGAACCCCAGTGCCACAGCTAAGCCATAATGACCAGCTGATCAGTCCTACTTCAGCTTTTTATTGCAGTACTGTTCAAAGGACATGCATTCCTATAGGTGCTGTGCCTGGACCTGCCAGCTGCTACAGTGCTAGATGAATGTAGGAGTACAGTACTGTAACCATCTTACTCAGGCCAGACCATTCGTCATCCACCTGGGCTGGACTGTCCCACTGCACGTCTGACAGGGATGGCTGCTCTCCAGCTGAAAGCCAAAAGACAGATCTCTCAATCACATCACCATCCTGAATCTATCGCAACCCCCGAACTTCCCACGCATTCAAACCTCATAAAGAAATTTAAAAAAAGAATAACATACTTCCATATTTCACACTCCCGATGCACTCCGGCATCTTTTCAAAACAAAACAAAACATTACAAGGGTACTTCTATAGCCTTATGTTAGGTTATTTCTATAAATTAACACCCTCTACTGGTAAGACCATGACACTACATTAAAATTCAGCATTACATTGCATTCATTGGCCAAACAAATGCCCTTATCCAAACCAAGATGAGTAAAATGTTTGAGAATTCAAAGGTATTTCCCCTTCTTTGATCTTTGCCCTCATTACCGTCTGGGTTACTAGCCCAGTTACACCAGTATTTTAACCACCTCCCCCAAGCTACGGTTACACACCAACATGAACAATAAGAGGATGAGAAATTACCGTTGGGGTTTAAGCCCAGCGAGGTGAAGGAGGCTGTGCTGAGCTCTGTCTTCATCCCCCCATCTCCTCCACTCCATGATCCTGATACAGAACAACCAGCAGCTGAAAACTGCAGCTTCCATTTGCACAGATGACATTTGCGACATTCGCATCATTCTCACCCTCACGCCACTGGGCCTACATGTGCACTGCTGCAAACTGAAATGCTATCTGGCTGCAGACTGTCAGCTGGGCATTCAGCCAATGCCCAACTGCACAGTCTTGATATATTACACACAACGTATGATAGATGACAAAATACGTTGCGGCCTTTCATTAATTACACTGATATCAGACATGGAACAGAAATGCTTCAAAATCTGAGGTGCAGTAATGTTTAAGGTATGTTAAAATGGCAGCACAGGCCAGTGAAAAGCCAATATACCCTACCATCGCTAAAGCATGAGTCTTAAAGGCCCAATATGTATCTGGAGACACAGCACCGCCTTCATCCTCTAACCCTGCCTGCATTGTTTGTTTTGTCCTTATATGTGCTCATGGGGTGCAGCTGAGTGGTGTGGGCGGAGCAATAGGAACCACTGATAGAGGTCAGAGCAGGCTCCACAGACAGTCAAAGACAGCTAGATTCTTCCTCTGCATCAGTCAGCATGCGAGATATCACATATTACAGAATGGCTCAGTGGTTTGCTAATGGCTCTATATGGTACAACAAAAGGTTCCCCTGTGATTTTGTGCAATGAACCCACTTTAGGGGCTATTTGGAACCTGTTTTTCCTTGTGTATTATGTGCTATGCACTTAAATGTGTCAGGTAAATGTCTAATTAACACGTTTACACCCTAAATCTATGTTGGAATTGTAGGTGTTGAAATAATAAATTCACCTCCCCAGCTAGCCTACTGTTGAAACTGTAGAGAATAAAAACTCATAATAACAATGATAAGGGATTTCCTCTGGTCCTGACAATCATAGTGATGGACAGAAGGGCGGTAAACTGAGAAGACTGGCAAGGACCTCGTAATGGTTCTGCTAACCCTGACACATGGGGGAGTGGCTGTTCGAGGGCAAAACTTTTCTTAGTGTGTGCCTCTGTCATGCACTGCACAGCCTCTGAGCTGCAGGAGTTACAGACTGGGCCTTTCATGAGCACTGTGCACTTCACCATGAAACCTGGCTTATGCCAGAAACAGCAACAGTGCTTGTGTGATCGCTCTGTGCATATGCTGTTCCCCAGAGACAGTGTTCCTGAGCGCTAATGGGGCAGTGTTGCTATCGGTGTGGCAGTACCTTCCACCTCCTGGCTCCAGGCAGCAGGTTCTGCGTTCCTGTGCCCAGTGGCGTTTGCGACGGTGCTCCAGTTCTCGCCGTCGGAGCTGGCCATCTGGGCTGGGTGCTTCATGGCCCTGCTGTTCCACCCTCCTCCGTTCAGTGCAGGCGTCTCACTCCAGCTGGCCGAGACTGAGGGAGAGGACACACCTTTCAGACACCTCAAACACAGGCATTCGCCTGGAAGAGCTCCTGTCTTTTTTTTGCAGCTCTGGGTTCTTTGCTCACAGAGGTCTTTCAGTACGCGGCGAGCACGCCGTGCCTGTTCAGCACTCGCCAGACTGCACACTTATCTTGGACGCTACCGCAGTGCCTTACCTTGAGATATGATGGCGTCGCCCTTGCCTGGTTTGGTGCGCAGTGCCTCACCTGGAGGAGCAGTGAGAGAGAGAAACTAAGAGAGGACCAGCACAGCTGCAGCAGAGACTGACTCTCATTCAGACATGTTTTTGTCAAGACCCTTCAGTAACTTTTTACGGAGGTTAACATAGGTTAAATTCGGAGATATTACTCCTTTAGTTCCTCATTGCTTGGGAGGATCCAGAATTCCCTGGGCTGGTAGCATGGAGTAGAGCTGAGTGATACAGCTTTGGGTAAACATGGCACACAGGGCACTCCCTCAGGTACAGAGCAGCCACTGGCAACAAGACAACATGGGAGCACCCGGTAACACCTTCTGGGGACAGCTCTCCAGCAGTGGGCCAAATTAGCAATCTGCTCTCAGTTTATGGGATAATGAGGCCAAGTGTGACAAATATAACCGCAAACATTAACGTTAACAGCCACAGTAAACACAATCAACTCGAATGGAGTTCTGACACCATGCTTATGGTTTGATACTATAAAGGTACAGTATTAAATGGTCTGAAAGTGAAGGTGACTCTGGGATCCACTGGCTCATGTGTGAAATTTCGGATTCCTTGCTTATGAGAGCATCTAACAAGGAAAGAAAATTGTGAAATGCAACAGGACAAAAAGACTGCCTGGTTTTCACCCCCTGGTTTTTAATGGGAGGTCCTATGTGTAGCCTCATTTTCCAGCCGCCAGCTCCTCTGTTACTTCATGAGGGCTCAGACGAGCATGCAGTCAGCACAGTTCCTGCTGATAAATCGCATTAGAACACTGAGCTTCCTGTGCAGCCACCACAGGCAGGCCAGGAGTACCCGACTGCAGAGCTGCTCTTATGCAAAGAGACGGGCGATACGTTACATTCATCCGAACCCCTGCATCCCAACACAATGCTGTGGCTAATTATTTACATCAACACATAAAGCTCCTAGCTGCAGCTGGTAATGGTACATTAAGAATTAGTAGAAAGGGCTGACCTCTTTATAAATCTGGCAGCACTTTCATGTGTAATAAATCGACAAAATTTTAATGACAGGACTATTGTGCAGGGGCTTTGATTATACAATTAAGCACTTACATCAGAGTAATGGCAGCTACTATAATTGAATTTGTTACTTCAGAATTATAACGTGAGATAGCTTGCAAGCGTAGCACAGTTTGCTCTAAAATAACATGTTCCAATTTGTACAGTAATATCGCAAATACCTAACCAGAGTTAGCTGAACTGCTACATACTGCTATAGTTATGCTTAGCTACACTTTACTGGACTAACAAACATATTTTTTGAGTGAGGAACATTGTTATAAATGGTTCAGGCTCACTTCCACTCTGTTCCTACTTCAGTGTGTGTGCTTAAGGGTCAGTTAGGGAATGTGGGAGGGCCAAAGGCCATCTCTGGGCATGCTCAGAGCTGCTCCAGGCCACTCACAAATTAGGCTGAATTTACCCTTGCAGCCAATAGAGGTGCCATTTCCCACATTTCCCAAACTTACATGCTGCACCAAGACATTTGAAGTGTGCACAATCAAGAAACATTGTCCACTTGCCCTAAAGTGTGCGTCAGAGTGTGTTAGCAAATAATATCTGGTAAGACAATAGAAAAATGACTGCATAATGACCTAGGGCCTGCTAGGTTCTTACCTTTATTCTTCCTCTGCCCTCCAGGTACAGTAGCTGTGGGTTTGGGCTGCTCCACAGTGGAGCTTGCAGTGGGCTCCCCTCCTCCCGGGCTCCCAGAATCCTCCCCAGTCAGCTTGTCCTTCCTCCTCTGCTGCCGCTTCTCCCGGTTACTGATCTTGGTTTCCCAAGCGCCTGAGAGACACATGGGTTTGGGATTAAACAGGATAATGTTGCTCACAAATACCTGCTGCTCTTCTGAGCAAAAAGGGCACTCAGGTTTGTTCAAATCTCCACTCTCTTGGCTCAGACTGAGGTCATTTTTCCAGTTTCACATTCAAATGCATTTAAGAAAAGCTGGAAATATACCTTTGCAACCTCTGATATCATTATAAATTCAATCCCAGTTGACTGGCTGTTATCAACAATGGATACAATTCAATGGCCATCAATTGCCTTTACAACATCTGTACAGTCTGTACTTGCTCTACAGTAGCTTGCTCTATTAGATATAAAACTAGCTATTTAAATAGCTAAACTAGCTATTCAAGGTAGATATTTAGCTATTTATGACAGATTTGCTACACACCACTCTTTGCTATTTAGTTAGGCTGTCTGTTATGCAAGTTGCATGTGTGAACAAAAGATGAACACAAAGTAGCAAAGGGAATCACTTCTGAGCACTGGACATTAAAATCCAAACCAATTGGCTCTCACTGCCAGCTCTGACCATGCCAAAGTTTTAGATTACAGTTTTAAAGTCAGTAAATCTGCATATGTTAAGAAAAAGGATACAGGACAGGACTTCTGTCAAATCATTGGATAGGTACAGTAAAAGCTGGGAAGTCCTGCACTATAAAACTGGACTAAATTTGTGTAATTCTTATACAGTACCTTCATCTGGCTCTTTCCCATCAGAGGAAGAGGGAGTCTTTGTTTGCTTCACTTCAGTTTTGGCCTTTTTCTTATTCTTTTTTGCCTGGGGAGACAATTTGTAGTTAAGGATACAAATGTGGTTAAAACAAGCAAATCCTGAACATGTTTGACACAAATCATTGTTCAGTCCCTAAGGGTTGTTAGCCTTGACACAAACATACAAAATGTAATTTAAAATACTGCATTAAAATTTTTGACAGGGCTCTACATGAGAATGCAAACAGCTCCAGCAAAAAGTTTAATCATACATCAGGAAACAAGTTTTCTGACTAGATGTCATGGTAAATGTCAAATACGACTAACAGTGATGCCAGCGTCCAAATGGAATGACTGGAGCTGCTGGCACAGACTACAGAAGGAAACCACGTCAGACAGTAGGTCCAGGCAGGGAATCCTCCTCACAGTGCCAGCATGAGCCCAGGACATGCTGCATCTGCATGTTCAGATGGCAACTTGACACTGCCAGCTGGCCCTTCCAAATCACTGTCTGTCCAGCGACATCAGGGGATGGACTGATCACTATGGTCACAGTCTGCAAGTGCTACTTCTTAAGAACCAGGTATAAAATGTTCTCAGTTAAAAGCAACAAGCCCAGTGAGTCACAAGCCAAATGAACCACATGATTATTTAAAATCGGGATAGGCTACATTTCAATCTTAGTTTGATGATATATGAGCAAAAACTAAAATCAATCGGATAACACTGGTCTTCAAATGAGACAAACTCACCTTTTCAGTCTTGACTTCAGCCAGTACGGGTTTCAAATTCTCTTCAGTAACATTGGCGTCCTCCTGAAGGTCCACCACAGTGCGACCATTTGGCTGGGGTTTCTGTTGGTCAGTTACAGAGTTGTAATTGCATTACTGGAAATTGTAAAATATCCTCATCGTATACTACCGTATATGGGAAACTCATGAATCTTAAAGGTGAAGACACTCAGCAAAGTAATTTACGTAAAATTACCATTTTAAATAGATTTCCGCAATTCTTCAAGAATATCAACTTTGACATTTGCCTCATATTAGGGATTATAAAATGAGGTCTGTACTCTACCCGAGACTATATCTCTGAATTAATGTGCAGTTAGAACCGTTACCAACAATACCAATTTAATGCCTTGTTTAAAATTCCTGCTAGTTGTCAAACTTTTAAGAAATGTACACCTTAGCACATTTGACATATATTGGTTAGTTTTGCCGATTTAGCAATCGCCAATCTCAACGAATTAGTGGAATACACACTCGTAAGCTTACCTACGAGAATGAATGAAAACTCAGACCCATGTCAAATCCTGCCGGTACAGTAGCTAGCTAACTGAAAAGCCGCTGTAGTGTCGACATACTAACCGCGTATGAACAAGGGTCTCACCATGTCAGATCTGTCATGCTCAACTACTATAGTAGCTGTCGCTACTACATAATTACCTAGATAATGACACCGCTAGCTATCTAGTGATATACACATGTTGACTGTAACTTCCACCCGATGACATAAAAAAATTGAAACCACAACTTTCACACATTTTAGTTAGCGAACTGATGCCTAGCAAACGAACTATTCTGGATGGCCACGACCAACAGTTAGCTTGTTAAATGTTACATACCGTTAGCTAGATAGAGATAACCTTATTTGCAAATCTTGTCGTTTAGTCTGTTTCCAACGTTAGTTAGACAGATATTCTATTCGGTAACCTTAGCTGGGCTTCACTGAATTCGCTTGCTAACGTTATCTAGTTAGCTAATGTTTCTATAAACGGTACCTGTTATATGGCATAGATTGTGTAATATGAAAAATGACATATTACTAACAAGCCGTCTGTATTTTCTTTCGGAACTTTGTTTTCGAAATTAAGAAAGAGAAATCCTTATACAAATGAAAATGAAAGTGCTACTGATTTTTAGCTAGCTGGACATTAGGCTAATGTAGTACAGAGTAGCTCCCTAGCAATAGCTATCTAGTGTAGCTAATGTATATCATTAATCTCGTTGGGTCTGGAAACCAACATAGCTTGGTAGCCAAATAAGCTAGTTAGCTAGCTAGATAGTCAAACTTTGATATTCACCTTCTCGGCAGGTTTCTTTTTGTTTTTCTTCTTCTGCTCCTCGGTTTTGGCAGCTTTTGTCACGGGGGCCTTCGTGCTCTCATTACTCTCTTCAGTAGTTCTGACTGATCGCCTCTTACCACCCACTATCCCACTACAGGCCGCGGCCCACAGTACCACGATGACCAACAGCCCAAGGAATGCCGTTAAGAGGATAACCCATGTCGGATAAAGCTCGGGTTTGAGACCTAAATCCACCCCAAGCTCCGAGCGGAGCAGGCCCAGGCCGGTGGACAGTAGCTCCCTCAGACGACTTGACAGCAACTCGGCCTGCTGAGTTGCAACGTCCTGCCAGCTCGCTGCCATCTTTACACTAAGCCACTGACACAGCGAACGTTACAGACTAGCACGCTAATAACGGGGAAGGAATCCGGCAGGGGGAGGTTCAATTTGATAGTATCATCTTCTTCAAACAAGGGAATAAATATCTTAACAAGCTAGCAAGCTAGCCACGAAATTCAATCGTATTGCGAGAAAGCTAAACCTATACTTTTCCATTAACTGAAGTGGACGTTCTTTTACTCGAAGACTAGCTAAGTTGTCCGCTAACGTTGTCTAGATACGATAGCTACCGCAAACATTTATGAGGTACAGCTAGCATTTACAAAGACTACTTATCGACAGCAATCAACCTCACATAGCAAAGCTAACGAATCGAAATGCCTAGCAAAGCTGAAGCCAGATAGCTACTTGCTTTGAGACTCCTGCTGAAGATTAGTGCAACGTCACCATTCAAATGGAAGGGATGTAATGCTAGCCAACAAGATACTGTAGCTAGCCAAGCTAAGAATGACAACACCGAGAAGTTACAAGTCCTGCATGAAAAAAACTTCAGTTCACCATGAAATTTACTTTGTGTGGCCTTCGTTGAACTGAGGTTATTTAAGGTCTCTCAGCCACAAATAAGAGATGTCTAATGCCATTAGTCCACTCTGTACCTGTATTTTATCAGAATGAATAATGTCCACTAAATAATTTTGATGTAAGCTAATAGCTACAACGTCAGAAGGCTTTGCGGACATAATTGTTTTTAATGTTTGCAATTTTTGGGAATACCGCAAAACGTTGGACATAATTGTGATAATCAGCCAGATCTGCAAATTACATATTTCTTAGTATTTAGTTGATTTGACAGCGATACTCGAGCAGATTGTCTTACTATCGTGGCAGACTTAACTTAAAAAAACATTGTGACAAGCTGAATTTCTAACTGACGTGGTTTACAATTTGATGCCCCCTTCCCCACCAATATTGACGAGCCACTATCTACATTATCGCTAGAGCTGACTCAGAAGAAATTACAGAAAGAATCATGGTAGTGGTCATATTATGGTATTGTTCTTTTCTTTACCACTATTTTCTTTACCACTATTTGACTTGCAGGTCATCAATGTAAACTATAGCCTGTTGTGCAAAATGGGAATCTAACCCTTAACTCATAGGTACAGAGGGCATGCGTTCATAAATTACTTGTAAATTGGACATGCAAATTTTAAGTTAGCCGTTAGCGCTGGCTTCTCAGATCGTTTGCTGATTGTACACGTTTTGTGGCCGTTGTATCACAACGAACCATTAGCATGTCGAATTAAAACATCATGTCTCATCATGCCTAACTGAAAGAGGTTCAGTTATGTAAATGAGTCAGTTAGACTGACAGAAGAAATCAGTTGGGTCCTGTAATTGCTGAAAGTTTGAAAACCTAGTCACTAAAGCGAAACCATTTGAGAGTACAGTAGTAAATGGCCACAAGATGAAGCTGCACTATGGTGAAATAAGTTTAACATACAATAAAATTATGGTACAAGTTAAACTTTTTAAATAGCCTGAACTGATCAAGAGCTTTAACAAAATCCTACTGGATCCCCAGACTAAGTTTGAGAATTAATCAGCAAGTGTGGATGCACATGCTTGCCCCTGAAACAAGACAACAGGTGCAAAAGAAGTTGCTCTGAAACTACATTTTAGAGGTACATTTTTAGAGGTACTAGCCAGATTTTTTAATATCATGGCATGTTGATGGAAGTGTAGAGTACACATTGAATCACCCACTATCATTTTCACACAGGACATTGTTTGAGTGACAGAAATCCATATTTACTGTAAAAAAAATCAGCTTTAAACTGAAATTTTCATTGTAACCGTATTACTCTGTTCCCACAGCAGTTTCTATCCCATTAACAACTGTACTGAAAAGACTCACAACCCCCCACCCACATGCCTGGTTTCCTGACTGAATGGTTTCATCATGTGTTGACTCATCTATAAACAATGGAAACTTAAAGTGTGTTTTTTGTGGTCAACAAGTGGTCAACAAAAAGGCACCGCTAATTATTTTGAGCAGCTGCCATGAGCACCCTCTGAACTGCTCTTTTTCCTTTAAGGTATTTTTTTCTGTTTTAAAGTAGCCATGAGCTCCACAGTTGACACTACTGGTGGACTTCCTCAACACCTAGCAAGAATTTTGTGAAATTACTCAGGAAGAGAACAGCATTAGCTGTAACATGTTATGCCTCATTGAGGCCGTACATAATTTTCACTTTCATGTGGCGATTCTCATCATGCACTCTGCCAGGTGCACGAAAACTCTGTTACAAACTGCTGTTTCAATTTTCACTTCTGAATGCTTTCAGGTACTCAGAGCATCATAGTGAAATTTCACATGTAGGTCTATCTTTCTATTTTTGTGCTTGGTGTTTGAGAGTGGTTTATACCCAACCACTTCATAAATGTGCATTTGTTGGCTGTTTAATAAGCCGCTTACAATTGTTAAGCTGAAACTCCACTGAACTCAACCCTTGCTGATGTTAGCCTGACAATGGAAGTGTAACCATTTAAATATCCATCATTTTCTATAAGATGGGCTTTGAGGAGACATATTTAAGATGATTTGCCATGTTGGTAATAACCTCTTTCGAAAAATACCCATATGGAAGTGCTAGGAAACTGCTCAATGGGAACTCTTTGGGCAACCCAATCAAGACTTCTCTGCAGCTAGTAGAACCCATGACATTTTCACTTAATTTGGGTTCTTTTACAGCTTCATCCTGTGACTGGCAGCATAGTTATCCCTAGAAAATACACTTCAAAAATTATTAACTTCCCTTGAAAAATGTCTCTGATGTAGTCTTCTTGAATGTTCAACTGCAAAGTTCTCAAAATGTTTTCAGAAATGAGACCAAATCAATATTTTTCATCCAAGTTTATTTTTTTAATTCCCAACTCCCCCTATACATGAAAAATGACTTTCCACAAAGGCAGCAGTGAACTTTTAGTGATATTTAGTCTTATATTTAGGGTGAAAAAAAAATCAATTTCACAGTGTAACATTTTTTTTTCAATTACTGTTATTTCTGCTGTCATCTTTGGCTGGGGCTTGGCTGACAGTTTACTGGGAAGATACAGTTCAAGCTGGCAGAGCCAAGGGCTGTGGGACTTGACATTACAAACCCCACGCAGGAATGTGACTCACTTCATTAAACAGAAAATGAAATAACAAACCTCCTGCATTTACAATGCAGACAGAAATTACCACCAGGGATGCCACTGCATTTTTTTTAATTTAATAAAACCGTATAGACAAAAAATCTACAAAAATGGAACTAGCAATATTACACAACAGTAAACTTTTATTGTCATCAACCTCTAAACAAAACCAAAGTTTTTGGTCTTAATGGCTAGTAAAAGTTTCTGTTTGAGGATCTGCTTGGAGGAGTAGAGTGGCACATAGAGGCGGGAGATGCAGGTGTTGGCAGTGGGCAGGTGCTGGTCGTCCGGCGGCCGAATGGTGATGGACGGCATGGGCTGGAATCCCTCCTCACTAGCAGGCAAAGATGGGCTGGATGTCCAGAAGTAGACCTGCAGGGACCGGGGTGGGCATGGAGGAGATATTTATTGCAAAGTAATACACAGCTATAATGTTCTTATTAGAGGTGGCATGTCTGTGGAGAGCACTTGAGTAAATTCCTACCAGATCTTGTCTCTCAGTCATGGTCATCTTCTCAACTATGGACCAAAACCAGCGCTTGAACAGCAGCAGCTTCTCTGCATTTTCTCCTGTTGAGATGCATTTAAATCAAGTGTGGGAAAACAGAACACAATTACTTCCCAAGAGATACAAGAATGATGCATGAGTGCACTAGAGCTATCAAGTGTGGCATAAACCTGAGTTTGAATGCAACTGCCAAAAGACTGCATTAATATTCAAACATATTTCAAAATGTATTGCTAAATGTACATACATATTTATTAAATATAATATTCTGTATTCGTATACAAACAATGTCCATTATCTCTTTCACTTGCCTCTATAACAAGATTTACAAAATGGTAATGCAATTACAAGCTAATTAATTGCATTTTAAAAACACAATATTGTATTGCTGCATGCAGTCTTCGTTTGTCATGGTTTGTTTCATCTGGGCATCATTGGCAGTGAAGTCACAGAATATTGAAACGGCCCTTTGGTAAGTGATAAGAATAATAACCTCCTGGATTGGGTGATTCCATGCTCTCACCCTGACTGTAAGCCTGCCACAATATGAACACCTGGTTTTAGCCTTTGTGTTCACACTGTATACATCAGCACTTTTATGTGCTCTGACTTATCAGAAGGCACCAACTGCATATGGGCAGAAAGTCATATCCAAATACTAAACATTCACTGGCACTTTGAGAATGCAGTTTAAGAAAAATTATGTTATTGACAGAGCCATATGGCTAAACACATTTGAATGTCCAATTTATCATTAGAATTCAAAAAGTAGGACTGTTTGAACAGGTTTGAAGTAGGGCCTGACCGTTATATCAAAAGGTTGAAGATATCAGCCGATAACAGTGACACAACTCATCAAAACATACAGGATTCACCACACATACGTGCATAAATCTCCAAATGGCCCTAACACTGTTATCGATCGGTCCTAGTTTGAAGTTCTTACTTAATCCTGGCATCCCTAGCATATCTGCATTCATATATTCATGTCATGTATTCAATTCAAGAAGTTCTGTCTCTTATGTAATCATATATTTCTGAAAGGCTCCAGGAAAAGCGAAGCCTTCCAAAGCCCTGTCTGAGTGGGTCCAGGAGACTCCTTACCTGATTCGTCGTTGAAGGAGGTGAAGCTGATGAGCATCTGCACATTCACCTCTCCGCATCCGTTGACCAAGAGCCTGAAATCCTCGGCTGTCAGGTCCTCCAGGCAGTTCTTGGGCAACACATCCAGTAGACCCTTCCTCAGGGCCTATAAATGATAGACATGTTCAATACAAGCAGACCTTCACCGTTACAGTATAGCACAGTATAACACATCAGATATGTGGACAGGATGGATGGCTATGAGTGGCAAGGTCACTGATTGTTACTGAGCTTCTTTTTGCATAGTTAGTGGGTCTGAATTTGAAGTATCCTCTTCTGTGGTCGCTGCTTTTTGTATATCTACCAAGTGCAGGTATATACTTTTACTATTTCCCTATAAAAGTTTTCTGTTTTCTGAACGGATGACAAATATAATAACTGTATTGTTCATAAACTGCAGTTATGCAGACAAGCAAGTAAAAACTCAGCATTTCTAAGATTACAGCTATGGAGTTGGTGTTCTCACTTAGGACATCATGTGGTTCTGCTCTGTAGGCCTGACAGCTGTTGTTGTTTTCAAAGCAGACCAGATTTGCGTATGCCTATGATGGTGCTGTTGGCTCCAGACGGCGAGGCCTGTGGGATGCACTTACATGTAGCGGCTGTTCGGCCACCACCAGCATGCGGTGTTCAGCGTACTTCCTCACATACTCGTACACGTTCTGAGGCGTCACTGGCATGTTCACACCCCCAGGCAGCAGCTCCACCTGATACAGAAAGAGGAAATATCAACAGCTCCACATGATATATATAAAGGAAATATCATTCCTACAGTAGCTACATTACCCTTACTCTTACCTTTCTATCTGCAACTCTTCTGGGTTAACAGCTTTCAGTTTCTCACTCTGAAATATGCATTCCTTTTATTTCCTATTTCAAGGTATGTTTTGTAACATTTTAATTTTTGAGCACATAAGACAAATAGTATTTATATTTTACAGTCTTTGGCATGTTTCGTGTATTTCTGGAGTCTGCCAAGTTCAGACACAGATGCACAACTCCTGCTACTGGTTTGATTGTTGATACCTACAAAATAATATTAGACTTATTTACAAAATAAATTGTCAGTTATAAACAATTTCAATCAGCTTCATATTCTTTAAACTGTTTTCTGGTGAGACTTTCAGAGCTATGAACTTTCAGGGCTTTGTGCCATCTCGGGTCACAAGGGGATTTGGATCCCTGAGGTGTTAACAGCACATTTCAAGATTATACGTATGATGTTTGGGTTATTTTTTATTGCGGCAACAGTAAAATTCCTTCATGATTATATGTAAGCCAATCTGTAAGACAGACCTGCACATTTACTTGTTTGATAGTAAACTTGTTTACTAGTAAATTACAGAACTTGAAAGCTGGCTAGAAAACACATCCGACAAATGTGGATCAGCGGAGGCTTTCTTACCTGCCCAGAGCCCTCCTCTTTACAGAGATCGATGGCAAACGCCAGCTCCATCTGGGCAAAGACCGCCTCCGCCTCGCTGGTCTGGGCATGGCGGAACAGCTGCCGCAAGCTCTCATACGTCACCGGGTCAAAGAATGCAAAGTCATGCCAGTTCACCTGAGCAGAAGGAAGAAATATGAGGGACACATGACACACACACCCATACGGATGCATGCTTTCACATGTGTGTGAACATACACATAAAGAAGCATGCATGCAAATGCACATGCACACACACTCATGCTATAACCTGATTCCCCGCCGGCCCCCCAACTGTACCTTCACCCAATGCAGTGTCCTTACCTTTCGCCCCAGTAGCACCTTGATCACATGTCTGTTCAGGGTTATGGGACACAGCTCGTTCTGCAGCAGGCATAGCCCCAGTATTCTGGCAGGGAGACGATACACGTGTTTATATCTCAGCTTTACTGATGCTATGAGCTTACGATGATGATGATGATATGGAAGTGAAGGAGGCGCAGGGGAGCCATACCTGCCGATGTTGCGGAAGCAGTTGAGTCGGGCCTCGGTGTTCTTGCCAGGACGGGGGGAATAGAAGCCCCTCTTGCCAGGCTGGTAGAAGAGGGGCGCGTTATCGTCTCCATCATCAGGATCGTCCAGCTCCATGTCCACCACGCTGCGGGTGGAGCCGTGCCGCTTACGGCTCTCCTGCTGCAGAGAGAAGGGACGCCGTCACACAAAAACACACACACTCAAAAAAACACATAGACTCAAACACACACACAGCGGAACTCTCACACATAGGCACATGCAGCCAAGCTCTCTCACTCTCTCTCTCTCTCTCTCTCACACACACACACACACACACACACACAAAACCATCTGAAGGTGCCATTGTACTTAGAGAAATAGGCCATCACACACAGAGGGACGCTGGACATAACACACACACAGACAACACCCCATGCTGAACACACCTGTGCCTTATCCGATGTGTCGAGCAAGCCAAGGTCTAGTATGCTGTCTGCTCCATTTTCCCTGCAAAGACCCAAACAGGAGGACATAAGCCTAGCCATTCAGAGACTCAGTTATTATGGTGCAAGTTAGGTGCCTGATGTTCTTTCAGTAGGTTCTGACCAGCGGTACTGCTAATTTAAAATTGCAACATGTTCACATTTACGCTAAGAGTGCTCAGTTAAAGCTACCATGAAGGCAACAACTGTCCACTGTGCCCAAACAATCAAACAGTGAACAACGTCCACTCCCTACAGCTCTGCCCATCAATAAAAACATTTTTTAGAAGGGTCATAATGATTCATCAGTCATCCTGGGCTTCACCCACCCTGTGGCCCCCTGTTTCTTCTTACTGTCACTGGCATATAAAGGCTTTGCTTTACATTTCCAAAATTAATTTGGAAAGATAAACTATAGTTACCTAGAAACCTAATTAACCCTCATAACATTTTGTGAGAGAGTTGATCCCCCTGAGGCTAGCCCTTCTGCTGTCATTTGTGACTAAATCTCACCTCATTAACCCACATCTTATTAAACATGTTCATTACTACTGCAGGGTCACTATCATTAACCTGCTGTTTGACTGAACAGTGATATGATAGTATTTCCCTTGTCATTCATTGTACGCTTGTACATTCCTTTCTGATGCTTTGTGTCTATTCTATTTGTGTCTATACTATTGCATCAGACTGGTCTCCCTGTTTTGTTTATGACATTAATCTGAAGAGGAGTGAAAGTGCAGAAGTCAACGGTGTGCAGAGTGGAGCGCTCTACCTTCCGTGTGCGATGATGAGCTCCATGGCCTCCTCCACACGGGCCCTGAGGGAGTCCTCACTGGCCAGGAGCAGGAGCAGCTGGGCTGGGGAAAGCTCCAGCAGCATACCTGTGATCTTACTGGCAAAAGCCTGACGGTGGAGATACACAAACAACACAAATGCAGCCATCAGTCACAATCAGTAGTCAGTACATTAAAATTCATGATTTGCATTTTCCTACAAGCCTGAAGCCTAACTCTGTGTTAGCATGGGTTGTGCCATTCAAAATAGCAGAATGACGGAAAATGGCAAAATAGGATTAGAAAGCGTACTGTGCCTGTAGATGTTGCCATACACTCACTGAAAACAATGACATTCAGTCAACTAGTTAGTCTGTCAATGCCCATGTGAATGCAGCATAAAAATCTCTCTGTTTAGAGAGAAGGACAAGAGGGGTAGAGCAGAGAAGGAAGGACAGGATGTTAGAATGTTAGAGGGACGGACAGGATGGTTAGACCAGAGAGAATGACAGGAGGGTTAGACCAGAGAGAGAGAGAGAGAGAGATGGAAGGGTAGAGCAGAGAGAAGGACAGGAGGGTTAGACCAGAGAGAGAGAGAGATGGGAGGGGTAGAGCAGAGAGAAGGACAGGAGGGTTAGCAGAGAGAAGGGGAGGGAGGGAGAGAAGGACCAGAGGGGTAGAGAGAGAGATGGGAGGGTTAGAGGAGTGAGAAGGACAGGAGGGGTAGAACAGAGAGAGGGATGAGAGAGGTTAGAGGAGTGAGAGGGACAGGAGGGGTAGAGCAGAGAGAAGGACAGGAGGGTCAGGGCAGGGAGAAGGACAGAAGGGTTCATACCGGCTGCATGGCATGCACCCTGGGGTACAGCCTCTCGCCCAGGGCTTGTCGGTGGGCTGGTAGGGGGTCCGGCTCATCGCTGGGGTTTCCCTCTGAGGACGGCCTGAAGGGCCGCGTGTCGATGGACAGCTGCCTCCTCGAATCCCTGACACACATGGACACGCACACATTCATGAACAGAGGGAAACACACAAAGACGGGCACACACACTCAGAGGAGACGGGGTGGTATTCAGTGACAGCACAGGGGGGCCGTGATGGCGAGGTATGACTGACTCACCTGTCCCTGTCTCTCCGAGACCCCGCCCTGAGTCCCCCACTCCTCCTCTCTCTCTCCCGGTCCCTGTTCCTCAGCCTCTGCATCAGATCTGCACAAAGAGAACTGCTGTCACCTTCACCTTCATCTGAACCGCCAAAGTGCCCAAAGTGTGATGGTTTTTCAGAAACTGTGATAATATTGGGCAGTAATGCTTTGCAGCTGAATTCTGGGTAGAACAAAGGCTACAGCAAAACATTCTCAAAACAGCTTTGATACAAAAGCCCTACAACAGACTGTAAAAAAAATATCTGTAAAATGAGACATACTCCATCACTGTTCCTACCTCCTGACATCCAAATCCCAAAAATCGTGGGACACTGGAAAAAAAATAACCTATCCTTTGAGTCCAACAAAATAATCACGCAACTGAGAGAGGCAGGCTGGCTCAAGAATAAAATGTTTATGGTGAGAGGCAGTCTGCAGGAGTTTCCTCAGAGAGGCAGACTGCAGTGTTTCAGTGAGAGGCAGTCTGCAGTGTGTCTGTGACCGGTAGTCTGCTGTGTGTCTATGAGCGCTAGTCTGCAGTGTGTTTGTGAAAAGCAGAGACTGCAGTGTTCAGTGAGAAGCAGTCTGCAGTGTGTCTGTGACAGGCAGTCTGCAGTGTGTCTATGAGTGCTAGTCTTCAGGGTGTTTGTGAAAGGCAGAGACTGCAGTGTTTCTGTGAGAGGCAGACAGCAGTGTTTCCTTAAAGAGGCGGAATGCAATTTGTTTATAAGAGGCAGACTGCAGTGTTTCTGAGAGTCTCTGTGGGAGTACGTACTGCTGGCCTGCATGCCCTTGCTGGCGCTCTGCACACAGTCCAGGCTGGGCAGTTTGTCGCTGGAGAGAAAAGCCTGGGCGATGGCGGTGTAGAAGCTGCGGGCCACGCCGCTGCCCTCGCCGGGCTCGTCCTTGAAGGTGACCTTGACGCGGTGCACGGCCATGGGCGTGGTGGTGCAGCGGCGGCCGAAGTGCGTGTTGAGTTGCGCATGGTCTGCTGGATCAGCTGATCACGGTCGCGGTCCACCTCCAGCGCCAGGTCACGTGACTGCTGGTTCCGAAGCTTTTCCATCTCGCGCCGGAACTTTGACTCCTTCACCTCAAACCCACCCAGCTCAGTCAGGATCTGCCACAGAACGTGAGGGACAGAAACAAACTTATATCCCCAAAACCAGAGTGATAAAACAACAGCAACAAACAACTATTATTATTAACTGCAATTGTTATTTTTATAAAAATACATTTTCTGTCTGGAGAATTTCCCAAAGTCATCTCTTAAACTTAGAATCAATGGCTGGCATTTCCAATCAGTCTTAATTATCTTCCTTTTGGTTCATTTTGGGTGTTAGCTCAGACAAAGAGAGGATATGGTGATGGTACCTTTATAACTTAACATGCAACTGAAAAACACGCACCATTTCACAGTAAGAATGGCTGTGAACCTGGGGTGTGCTGCAGCTCAAGCAATGGAGCCACTGCCCAAAAAACCACTTATAATTCAATTATTAAGCTGTGATACAGATGTTTTTCAAGTAAAATATAATTATTTTATCAGTCTAGACTGGGGAGTGGGCCTGTACAAGAAAAGATTGACCTTCCACTTCAGACCATCAAGAAATGCCTGTTTTAGCTCACTATCCATTAGCATAGTGGCGGTTTGTACCGTTCGTTTCTATGTAGGTTGTCTTTTTTGCATGCAGAAACCCTGAACAGAAGAACTGGCTGAGCATGTGCACTCATAGTTTATAGATGTTACAAAAAAAACAAGGAACAAATCTCTGGGTACCAGAATCAAAAACCCAAATTAATTATCTAACTAGAGAGGCCATCAATGTGCCAAACTTAAATAGTGTAGCTTTGAATGTAGACAAAAAACTTACATAATAAAATATACTTCACTCTAGAGCTTGCAAAAATTCTTTACATTTGTGATTGAAATATTCTTGGTAACACCAAATCTTGTCTCTGTATTTGGTTAACAATACTCTATTCACACAACAGGGAAGCAACTGGTTTCACCACGGGAAAACCCCCCCAGCGTACAACCTCACTGGGAAAACCCAATTAGAGCCAAGTCTCAAAGCGACTGAAAACCGGTCACAGCCAGTCCCCGAAACAGGATTATAAAGCAGGTTTGAGAAAGAGCATAAAATGTTCTTTTTCCAACGGCCTAATCAGTAATTATAATGATCATATAAAAGGTTTGACACCAATGCAAACGGTTGTGCGTGTAATACCTCTGTACATTTCAATCAAACAGCTGTTGTTTCAAAGGACTCATCTTCCATATGAGTGTGTAAATCTGGTTGAAATCCAGCTTTCTCTCCTTAAAATGAAGAATTAGACTGATAGCTTACATTTTTCTTTTTTTATTACTGGTTGCTGCCAGTTTCTTTGCAATTGCTTTGGCTATAGTGTGAGAGTATTAACCTATCACAACATTCAGCCTAAGGGCACACGCCCCACCCACCGATCCAGGCTCCGCCCCCACGTCCTCCATGAAGACACGGCCGAAGAGCTCCAACGAGAGCCGCCAGCGCCCAAGCAGCATGTCGTGCGAGATCACCATGCCCATGAAACTGCAGTGAGGCCTGCATCAAGGGGAGAGATGGGGAAGCCATGTTAGATAAAAAAACAGCTCCTGCGATATTGAAGGTATCATCATCCATTAGTCAGATTGCAGATTATCACCAGGGAGATATTCATACACTGCGAAGCACAGGATACACTCATTGCCACTCGGCAGGAAGTGTATGCACCTCAACTGCAGTTCATCTATGTGGGGCTGGGAGGCAGGGGACACACACTCGCACACATGCACACGCACATATGCACACATGCACACACGCAAGCACGCATGAGAGGCTGTGGGACCTACAGTCTTCCATGTGACAGAGAAAAGGTGGAGGGAGGAAAAGGAGTGCTCACCTGAAGGAAGGAAGGGGTGGGCCCTCGTTCTCCGCCAGCCCAATCTCGGCGAGCAGGCTGCTCTTCAGCTGAGCAGCCAGGTCCTGGGCAGAGGGCCCAGGCTTGGGCACCTCCGGCTCGGGCTCCGCCACGGCCGGCTCCTCTCCACCCTTATGCCCCGACTGCATGCTCATCACGTTCTTCATGTTGGCGGAGTAGGACATCTTGGTGGGCAGGATCTGAGCGGAGAGGAGCACACCGGTACCTTCACTGACCAACTATTTCACAACACATTTTGACTGAGCCAGTGCTATATGTTATGAATTATGTGTCTGACATATCTCTCTTCATACACTTGATTTTCTGACACTGTGCTCAACATTAACAGTGTTCAAATGTGCCAAATTGTCTGATTTAGTATTCTGAGTGTATTTTATTAATAGGTTTTAATTTAATGATTGTCTTTTTGTGATAAGGATTACAAAGCATTTGGTAGTGATAGGGCAACACTTCATTGGCCACTTCCATTTTACACGCCATGTTCTGTTAACTGGTCAGGTTTGTATCTCTGTGATTCTGTGGTCAGATGTACAGAGAGGCACTCCTCCAGCTGCTTCTAATGAGGCTCCTGTGCCCATGTGACACAGCTGTCTCTATGGTTACCTCCAAGCAGTTCCTGTCCACTGTCACCTCGCCCAGGCTTCTGCTGGCGCTGTATGAGGACGAGTACAGGCCCTGACTCGGCCGTCCAAAAAGGTCTTCTTTCCTCGCATTTGGCTGAAAAACACAAAATAATAATAACAATAAACACAAAATAATGTAGCTTGCAAATAACTCTTCAAGTGAACAATTCAAATCTCTTGAAGAAAACAGATTTTTGTGGAAGCAAAATCCTACGCTGGATCAACAAGACTACAATACTTGCCAACAAAAAACTACGCCCACAACCCAAAAAGAATATTGAGGTTTAAGCTGTGTGTCAGTATTGGCTGCCCTGAATCTCAGAAGTATAAAAGAGTCCTGGTAGATGTGCTTTGTGCTGGAAGGGGTATCACCAAGCCTGTTTAGCAATTAAGCAGCGCATGACGCTCACATACACTGCATCACGGTGACAGCTTGCCCAATCCAAACAGGTGGATGAACAGAGTAGGGTACCTGTAACAGGTGTGGCTGGTCAGCCAGGGGGATGGCCTCAGCCAGGGGGACCTCGAAGGGGTTAGGGGGAATGCAGCCCAGGAAGGTCATGGAGTCCGACCGGCGGAAGAAGGAGTGGTTCTGACCCGTTTCAGCAGCCACAGGTTCTTCATCCTTATCGTTTAGGGTGGAGCCTTGTAAAGAGAGAAGCATTGTCACATGGGAAAGTCAGACCGACATCACACTGTTCAGCTTTTTCCTTTCAAACCAAAGGGCCCTGTACTGTAATCTACTCTTGAGGCCATCTTCTTAAGTCATAAACTTGTTAACGGTTGAAGCAGAAAGGACAATTCGAAATGTTCCAAATGGAAATGAACCTGTGTTCAGCAAAGAGAAGCTCCACCAGGTCTAGTCTCAACTGTACCTTTGAGAAATTCTTTCTTCTTCTTGCCACATTTCTGACTAATTCCTCTCCTTCTGTGTCTGCCTCCCAGAGAGCCTAGCAGTGCTAGTCTAGAGCCTAGTCAGTGAAAACCCACAACAGTCAGACTATGGCACACTGGCAGCTATATGAAGGATGTCACTGTTTTTAAAGGGCAGTAACCCAACCGCACGGCATTACCGGACCTCATTACAGAGCCGGAGCTGAAACAGCACCACCGTGCTTCTGTAACTCACTCTGATTTGTGTCTTCATCGTTCTCATGCTCTGAGTCCTCGTTGTCCAGGCCCAGCTCCAAGATCTCTCGAGTTCTGAGTGTAAAACAAATAGGACACAAAAAACAAACATGATAAGTCACACATTAACAGCAGTGCTAATGCCAAGCAAACAAAAAAAGCAAGTCTCGCCTCCTACCAGTGGCCAATCATGCACCGTATGGATTCATGCATAAATCGTTTGAACATCCCATGAAGAAAACGAAGTGGCCTATGCTGAAAATCGTGTGCAAAGTCAGTCTGTTGGGCTTGTGTAGTGACTTCATGAATGAATTAATGCAACAGGAAAATGTACAATTGCAGCACCTGAGTGTGCTTGTACATGCAATGTACTACAATATGTTCCACAGCTAATGATGATAGATTACATTTTATAGCACTTTGTCTTGAACCCAATGCACTTTACAGTAAAGAGGAGAAACAACCACCAATATGCAGCTACCCATTTGGGTAATGAACGGCAACCAGTTTATACCAGAATTCTCACCACACATCAGTACACTATAATATAGTAAATGTTGTACTACGTTACAGGGCAGTATACAAAATACAGGGTAGTGCTACAGTATACAAAATACTATCTGAGTGAAACATGGACATTTAAAAAACATATAACCAAGTTTATGTTTATAGATTCAGCAAGAATCATCAGAGTGACTGAAAGCCCCTGTGGTGTGTTCAGGTGGAGGCGTGTGAGCGCGCTGCACCTCTTTCTGTCCATCTGTGGTGTTTCCAGGGTGGTTTGCTGGTTCATGGTTTTGATCCAGTAGATGAGGGCCTGGAAGACGTAGGCGACGTGTTTGAGCGAGCACACGTCCAGCACGGGCAGCACGTCCGAGTGCTCGTCATTGTGAGAGCGCATCAGGGACAGAGCGTAGTTCAGGAAGTCCCCGCGGGCCGACATCATCCCCTGCCGAGCACTGAGCAGCGTGGCGGCACGTCTGAAACACACACACACACGCAAACACACTGAATGAATCAGCTGAATGCGTTGTGTGGATAGTGGTAAGGCCTGGTGTTGCCCTGTCTGTAGTGAGCCCTGGGCTGTGCTGGTGTGTTACCTGCGGCCCTCCAGGTTGCGGAGGCTGGCCTCCTCGCGGGCGATCATGCGCTCCCGCCTGCCTGAATGCTGGGAGGCGTGCAGGGGGTGACTGGGATGTGCTGGGTCCCCCGCTGAGGACAGGGCCGAGCCGTAGCGCAGCTGAGCTTCTGTGGAGTCCATGATGGACACCATCCAATTCCAGGTAGGTATCAGCTTCTCCTCCACATGATTCTGAGACCACACACACACACGCACACACACAAACAGACACATATTCACAAGCACACACAGAAACACACACACACAGCTTGAATTACTTCCATTATGGTATTAAACAAGTTGTTGAAACTAATATGGAATTTTTAACTATTTCATGCTGCCAACAGCAAGAAAACTAATCAAATCCATATATAAAAAAAGGCTAAAAAAAAAGGCTGTTCAAGGCCCAGCCAATTCCACCCTGTGTGACAGAGCCAGGCCGTGGGCGAGTGAAGGGACCCACCTGCAGGCTGACAGCATCCTGGTAGGTGAGCTTGACGGCGGCGGGGTACTGGGAGTACACCAGGTGGTTGTATTTGGGGATGAGGCCCATGAGGTCGGAGATCTGGCGGATGACGATGCTGTAGGCGCGCGCCAGGCTGCTGGCTGACGTCAGGTAGCTGCTGGAGCTGCTGGCCTCCAGGGCTGCCGCCGCCGCTGCTGCGCTAGTGCTGATCGCTCCGCTCCGCCGCAGGTTGGACGGGTCGATGTAGATCAGGCCTGTGGAGCTCGCTGCGGCACACAGAGGTAAACAGCAGTTCTGAGAGTGCATCAGGGAGAGAGCACATCCACATGAAGGCAAGAGATAAAATATTTAGATGGTACCTGTATTGTGTACATTGTATACTAAGAATTCCTATTGACTGGTTAATTCACTGTGTTGTGTACTGTTATCATGGGCAGCCTATAGTCTGATAGCCAAGGTGGTGGACTGGGATGTGGAAGGTCAGGGGCTCAAGCCCCAGTGCAGCCATAATAACATCAAGAGAGCTGCAGCTGTTGGGCCCCTGAGCAAGGCACGTGGCCCCATATTGCTCCTGGGAGGTTTGGCCTGATCAACCTATCAACTTATTTTAGATAAAAGTGTCAGCTACATATATACACACACACAACATACACTGCCACTGATTCATTATTTGTTGCCCCTGGTCTGGAGTGATTTCACTGACCGACGGGGGTGGAGGAGCTGGAGGGGGCGCTCCCAGGGGCCCTGTGGCTGGAGGCGCTCCGCACGGCCCACTGCATGGAGCGGGGCGCCTGGGCAGCCCCGCTGGCCTGTGAGGCGCTGGACGTCCTCTCCAGGGGCTCGTCCGCCAGGTACGTCTCCTGGTCCACGTCCTCGCTCTGGCTGCTGCTGCTGTCCGAGTCGCTCGAGTCGTTGGACTGGGAGTCGTCTTCTGAAAAGAAGGCAGGGACACTGCTGGCACCTTCAGGAGGGAGGAGGAATTCAAAACAAGAGATAGTTCAGTGCCGGCCTGGCCCTTGCCTGTCCCCACCTGCCCCTGCCTAAACCCCAACCCGACCCTTCCACCTCGGCCTCGCCCTGACCTGCCCGCGCCCTTACCTCCCTGCCCCCGCACCACTCCTCAGTGCCAGTTAGTGCTCCACACCCACACCACCGCAGGAGCCAAGCCACCAAAAGTCTACCAGTGTTTCCGTTAGGGACATTTGGCCCCAGACAATGTGAGTGAGAGTTAATTTAGCTCCATGGAAATTTGTAAAATTTGGGTTGCCCATGCTATCAGGGCATGCATGTAGACATCCAGACTACAGGCCTGAATTTAATCAAGGAAAACCAATTTTAAGGAGTAGACATTTTTGTTTTAGAATTATTACCCTAGCCTTTACCATCAAGCAAAATAGGTGAATTACACTAAGTTTTATCCTGTGTAGCCTATGTTATGGAAATAGCAGCTGCACATGTCTATACCCTGTGCAGCTATCCACTGATTGCTTATGATCACACTGGGTAAGATGGAGGATGTAGACCTGCCAGACGTCTACATGACACGCTTTGAACTCTGCCAGCTTCATGTGTGTCAAGGCCTTCATCCACCAATACCAGCGGCATGTCACGGGTGGTGTTATAGAATTCTCCTCCTGAGTCAGTGAGAGCCGGTCACTGTGGTGGAGTAAACGACTCAGTTTCTAACTGACTACCAGGTACTGTCATTCATTCAAATGTTTAGGCTACATAGGCATGCAACTGGCCAACACACGACATGAATCTAAATGTAGCTGTTTAAGTTCAGGCTATACTCTCTATTATGAATTATGAAGGTTACAAATGTTTGTAAATAGTCAGTGTAATGCTAAGATTGACATAAGCTAATACTGCCTGTCATGATGTTGTACTTCCTGTCGGTTGGCTTTTCTTTGGTGGTGGTGAAGTACCTGTGCGCCAGAAAGTGGGCAATCTTGCACAGTATCTTTAATTCACCTTTGAAGCTGGAGGACATTGACTGGTAGGCTATCTATCAATGAATGAAAAGCATAATTTGCTATGCATTTTTTGTCTACTGCTTTTTTTTCCAGCTAATTTTAAATACCATCTTTTAAATATTTTTCTAGGCCAAAAGCGGGTAACGGCCAGCTTACGGAAACACTGAATTCGACAATCAAAACCCTCCCACAATGCACCCCTCTAATGACACCATGGCCCTGACTTCATTCCCAAAAGGCATTTTATATAGTTCTTTGTATATTTAAGCTTTTGTATATTGAAGCTTTGTTTGAATTAAGGTGTGAACCATGTTTCAGACTAAATATTTTTTCTCAGAGCCAAGATGACGAGAGGACTACTGAAAACAACCCACATTAGTAGCACCAGACAAGCTTTAGTTTGTTATTCTGCCAACAAAAGCACAAAACCCAAAAACCTCAGGTTAGAGCCCAAGCATAAACAGTTAATGTGTTAACCCAGTACAGTGTCTGTGGGGCAGAAGATGTTTACAGTGCTGTATCTGAAGCTCTTCACGCTGTGTACATAGTTTACTCAGGACCTGATGTGCGTGTACTGAAATAAGGAGGAGCCCGTACCAAACAATGGAAAGGCCAGGGTGACCCTACTTCCTGCAAACGAAATAAATCCTGTTTGTGTTTTATCATTTCAACAGAGCAACAGAGCACTTAAAACACCACTGAAGCCGTTTCTCTAAGGGGTTTCTGCAAAGTAGCTTGCTCTGTTTAGCAAAAACATGATATATCGAAATGTACCTCAATCAATTATGTAAAAAGCATGAACTTTTTGAAGCATCCAGAAAGCTTAGACCTTTTCCTCAAACAATAACTGGCCTCTTCCAACCTATTGAGTATCTAAAAATGAGCCTTTTCTCGCAGGGGACAATTAAACAATACAAAAAAATACTGTTAGGTTTAACGACAATGAAAAAGAGTGCAGCAAAGCAAATACTACTTGTCTTATGGGCATGAAAAAGATGCAAGGGCATATCACATGAGTTAAGTCTACACTAACAGAGATGGGAGCTCAGAAGAAGGACATGTACAGCATTTAAAACATTTACAGCAATGAAAAAGAAAACTAAATCTACGGTTTGTGACTGCAGTTTAACTCTGAATGAAGCAGGGGGTTTGTGCCATGTCCAAGACCAGCCCAAGTACCTGCTTCAGAGCCTGCCGTTGCTGCAGTAACGACACTCCTCCTGCCACTGGCGTTGTCCTGGTTGCTATGGTTACTCTCGCTGTCACTCTCCGTCTCCGCAACTGCCAGCAGGTCCAGCTCCATGTCGCTGCCTGAGGAACACGCACCCATAAAAGTGAAGCAAGTCCTTTGTTTTCATGCACTGCCAATGAGACCACACAAACCCAAGAAGGGATATAGTTCTTATATTTTCTTGCTAATCTGATCTAGTATACAGCAGTGGAGAGAAAAACCTTGACTGACACATATTTAAGTCAGTGTCTGAAAGTGTGTGATAAGATCCACTGATAATGGGGTTCATGAAGTCTCACGACTCTTAAAGGGTAGACAGACCCATAATCACACACTGCATACTGCTTACATCATGTAAAAACTTGGTATGAATGTCTTCGTAATCCAATAATGCTGGTGTTCATACAATTTCAGTAGACCCTGGAGTGTGGGTCAGTGGTGGAAAGCTGCAGTGTTTCTGAGAATTTTGTCGTTTACATATTCAGCTTCATTGTTCTGCAGTGTTTTGCTGTTTCTGAGAATTTCAGTGTTTACACACACATCCGCATGCTGTGGTCAGGGCCAGCTACACTGAGGTCACTCAGGGCCAGCTACACTGAGGTCACTCAGGGTCTGTGGGTGGTGATTTGTGTGGTTCTGATGCTGTGGGTGGTGGTCTGTGTGGTTCTGACACTGTGGGTGGTGGTCTGTGCGGTTCTGATGCTGTGGGTGGTGGTCTGTGCGGTTCTGATGCTGTGGGTGGTGGTCTGTGTGGTTCTGACGCTGTGGGTGGTGGTCTGTGAGGTTCTGACACTGTGGGTGGTGGTTTGTGCGGTTCTGACGCTGTGGGTGGTAGTCTGTGAGGTTCTGACACTGTGGGTGGTGGTTTGTGCAGTTCT
Source organism: Albula goreensis (assembly GCA_022829145.1). Classification (NCBI taxonomy): domain Eukaryota; kingdom Metazoa; phylum Chordata; class Actinopteri; order Albuliformes; family Albulidae; genus Albula; species Albula goreensis. The sequence goes on along the minus strand of CM040750.1, from coordinate 5,706,525 downwards.
GATGCTGTGGGTGGTGGTTTGTGCAGTTCTGATGCTGTGGGTGGTGGTTTGTGCGGTTCTGAAGCTGTGGGTGGTGGTTTGTGCAGTTCTGATGCTGTAGTTGAGGTCTGGGCTCTTTGGTCTCACCGTCTTCATCATGCTCATCATGCTGGCCCTCTGTCTCTGCGTTCTCTTCCCCATGCTCCTCATGCTCATTGTGCTGATCTTCCTCCCCAGCGACTCCCTCCACCACCTCCACCTGGAGAAGATACCACAGCTTAGCACAGGCTGGAGACACAGCACAGCTTAGCACAGCCAGGACACTAAGCAATGTTAACACACAGTCTGGGGAGACACAGCACAGTTAATGTATACAGCCAAGAGACATAGCATGGCTAACGCACACAGTCTTTACACACAGAACATCATTAGTGCACAGTTGGAGACACAGCACAGCTGACACACAGTCTGTAGTACAGAGGCTGAGCACACATGGCACATAGCTGCTTCCACAAGAGGACAATGAGCCATGAACTCTAGATGCAATTATCTCTGCTGTCAATGCGATTAGATGTTTTTGTTTGTGGTGATCTCTGCTGAATGCTGTTTTTTTGTGGTGATCCATGGTGTGAATACTATTAAGACTGTGTTTTGGCAATGATCTCTGGTGTGAGCACCATTGGATTGCTTTTGAAGTGATTATTTCTGGCGCGAATGGGATGTTTTTCATTTATGTTCTCTGGACATCTTTTGAAAGTGATTTAGCTGTTTTTAAAAAAGCTGGTCACTACCTCCTCCACGTCGGCGGACACTATGTCATCCTGCTCCTCGTCTCTCCCGCGGACAGGCTGTGACTGGCCACTGTGGCGGGACGGGGGGTTCCTCATGATGTAGGAGAATGTGGACTGACTGGAGCTGCATCACACAGACAAACACAGACACACAGATCTGTCACTGGAGCTGAATCACACAGACAAACACAGACACACAGATCTGTCACTGGAGCTGAATCACACAGACAAACACAGACATGCAGATCTGTCACTGGAACTGCATCACACAGATAAACACAGACACACAGATCTGTCACTGGAGCTGAATCACACAGACAAACACAGACATGCAGATCTGTCACTGGAGCTGAATCACACAGACAAACACAGACATGCAGATCTGTCACTGGAACTGCATCACACAGATAAACACAGACACACAGATCTGTCACTGGAGCTGAATCACACAGACAAACACAGACATGCAGATCTGTCACTGGAGCTGCATCACACAGATAAACACAGACACACAGATCTGTCACTGCCACTGGATTAAAGCTTCAAATGCCAGAGAAAAGGAAGAGTTACTGTGATGAAACATCTTAGTAGTCCATGAGCCAAGCGCTAATTCAATGCCATACCCCACAATTTTCTGTTTATTATTCTCCAATTGCATTAGAAATGCTCCACAATTATTACATTTCCCTATTGGTTAATATCAGCTTCAAGCAATAACACCTTTATCATCATATCAATTCAAAGCAAAAACTCTCTGTTCATAGTGGCCAGATGCAGGACAGGCAATGAGTCACATACTGGCCATATTGGATGTGCAAATGTGTGTGACGCCATTTTAGTCAATAAAAGATTAAATTTAAAAGTCAATGTACCCAGCCGGAAAGCCATGTCTGCCCCTTTTTGTTGATACAGATGGCAAGCAAGCCCATTACAATGTATTTCAGTACAGTGACTGAAATACATTGTATTGGTGGTTTGCAGTTCGCTTAGAATGGAAGACCTGAAGTGTAACTTATGTACTAGTGAACTAGCCCACATCAGCCTTTGCTAATATAGCTATTTTACCTAGTTCATTACCAATCTAGCTATTAGCTGGCATTTCCAAAGTAAAAATTTGTCTAGAGACATGTAAAGCTGTGTCCTTTCTGTCTCTGCTAAACAGGAGGTTCTGGTTGGTAACTTAAGTTTCAAGTGCTATATTACAATGCACGACATGAGCGGACACAGATCTCTTACTTAGCTCTGTTTTCATTGGATGCACTGGTGAAATGTTCAGAGTGAGCTTTCACAGGGCCGAGTGTGTTCTCAGTGTTGTAGAGACGGGACACACACTCCAGTGAAGCTGACCTGTTGGACTGGTCTGGGGATGGCCGGGAGGCAGCGGCTCTACGGAGAAGAGCTCCTCGCTGCCCTGCACAGCGTCGATGCTGGTGCTGGCGAGCGTGAAGGGTGCAGTGGGGCGGGCCACACCCATGCGTACGGGCACAATCAGCGACTCCGCCACGTTGCACAGCTCCTCCACAGCGTATGGCAGCAACGCCTGGAACACACGCCGGCACTTTCCGATAGGCTGGGGGATGAAGTTACTGAGAGACACACAGATGGACATAAACCACTGCCATTCCAGACAAAATACAAAACCAGCAATATAATTATAATACATCTGCATAATCACAAACAGGCACACAGCACCTTTGGGTACACAATCATTCAATACATCTTCAGACCACAACAGTCCATATATATCAGCAATTCAGGTTTAACCATGTCAACTTCCCTATTATTTTGGCTGTGTATGTTAACCAGCCTACAAAATAAAATAGCATATTGAGGCTAGATTTGGAGAATGACTGAGTTTCTCTTTCCTCTTACAGAATTTACTTTGCTGGGCATAAATAACGCTTGCTCTGTGGGGTGGTGAGGTTCACCACTCATTAGAGCACGTACTTTTTCTTTTTGGAGGAGGCCATCTCCACGCTGAGGATGACAAAGACGCGGGCCACAGAGCGGAGGAACCTCATGGTGACATTGACAGCTTCCTCTCGCGGCCGGGGGTGTACTTATTCTGCAGCTCCTTCACCAGCGTCCCCAGCAGGGTGTCTATGAACTGGCCAATCAGAAACGGAAGGTTTAAAGATTGTTGATGTGCTAGCTAACCATTAAAGTCAGAGACCTTTCCCACAGTGCTCTGAGCTAAGACAGAAAACGGTCTGGGTCTCACAGTGATGTCGGGGGCACATTTGACGATCAGGCAGTGGGTGAAGCAGTCCAACCGGATGGTGCCGCTCTGCTGGTTGAGGTAGACCTGCTCCTCCGGCAGGAGGTGACCGATCCGACTGCTGGCGCTCAGCCTGGGACATGGGCAGATGAGTGAGAATGAGCGTACCACACCCAACTGTACCAGCAGGGGGCACTGCCACAGAGGGAGGCAGCCCCATACATAAACACGCACACAGATGCTAAAAGGCTACAGTTTCTTCCCATTGAAAATTTACATTAATTGACCTACAAAAAACACTCTCCAGTGAGACAGAGTAGACTATCTTTAGAGACTCACGGGTCTTTGTTCTCCTGCGAGCCAAATATAATCATGGACTTGAGGGCGTTCCAGTCCTGCAGCACACGCTCCAGGGCCAGCTGGGCGAAGCGCGGGGGCTCCAGGTCATGGTCCGGCATGTCCGAGTCTGAGTAGGGAGAGCTCCATTGAAATGCTCTGTGACAAATCTATACCACTCTAAGACCCACTGGTCTCACTGTTGTGTTTTTCAGCGGTATTTCACATCACACCCTCATTCTTGAAAATGATGTCCAATCCAAGACCAGTGTTTACACACACACACACACACACACACACACACACACACACACACACACACCTTCAGCGCTGGCTGCCTTGCGGTTCCGGTCCTCTCGGATCCTTGGTGGCCGGTACTGACAGTGCTCCACACTCTGTCTGGCGACAGTCTGGACCAGAAAGAGCAGGATGTGCTCCCCCCTGTGGTGGGAGAGAAGCAGCGCACGGGTGAGCTAAAAGCAGGAGAGTGCTGAAAAAGTGCTACAGACAGTCCAGAGCCACCCCCCTGCACTGTGTCCATGCCCCCCACCCCACCCCGTGTACACCCCCCTGTCAGAGCACTAGCCTGCTGTTGGGTGTGGTGACCAGGTTGGTGGTGGTCAGCAGTCTGTACAGCAGGTCCAGGCGGGCAGACTTCTGCCCGGCGATGAGGGTCTTGCACTTGCATTTCTCCCAGCAGTCGCAGTAGGCCGTGGGAGATGTTCTCTTCAGCCTGCAGACAGCACATGAAGCGTGGGCTCAAAAACAGAACCGCAGCAGGGGAAGTCTGGGGAACCGCACCATTTATAACCGAACACATTAAAGCACACACACATCCCTCTGAACGCATGGGGGGTTTCAGTTTGGCCCTCCTCATTGACATTTACTGCCATTTTTGAACCCTCATTATTCCCTTGTTGAGGGTACCCCCCACGGGTTAAGAGGAATGCAAAACAAAAGGTGTTAATGCTAGGATGTTAATATTTTGAATGGTTTCATCATATAATTACCAGTAACTGTAAACAACAGTCAAATCTAGCAGGGTCAGAAGGAGATCCACTTGTGGCAGAGACTGACCTATTAGCAGCACAGTGGTTTTCGCTAGTGCCCCTGCAGACTTACTTGCAGTCGTGGCCCTTGTGGCACACCCTGGCACACTCCGTACAGCAGCACAGCGATTCCAGCAGTCCGCAGGTCCGGCATTCAAAGATGTCCTGAGAGCCAAACCAGAGAACAAGTCAGTGGTCATTTCAAGTCTCTCTCTCATCTCTGACAGTGAGGCCCTGCCTCATTCACCCGACAGAACCCTCCAGAAGGCCCACCTGGTTGATGTGCTCCGCCCCTGTCCAGGTGAAGCTGCAGGTGTCATTGCAGCAAAGGACGTAGAGCGGGGAGTCGTCAGGGTTGGTCCCCGGGGGGCAGATCATTTCCATAAAGACCGAGTCCAGCTCCTCCTTCTCACTAATGCCAGGGTCACCTTCAGCACACAGCAGAGTCTAATGAGCACTTTCAGCACACAGCACAGATTAAAAACACCTTCAGCACATAGCACAGTCTAATGAGCACCTTCAGCACACGGCACAGTTTAACAAACACATTCAGAACACAGCACAGCCTAGTGAGACAGAGAACAGGTTAAATGGTTTTATGTGCCATATGAAACAGAGTTTTAACGTCTGTTTTTAAAAATGGTTAGGTGACTCAAACATATTCATTACCCTGGAGTGAATTCAAATGACCTGAATAAAACTGAAAAGATACATCTGACCTAAACGGTCCTACACAGCCTGTCAAAGAGGCTGACTGAATGGCCTTATATTAAACACAGTCTAGGCACAGATCTGGAAATACTGAGGAACTATCTTGGTTACACATGAATAGGCAATTACAGTGCAATGCTCACTTTTGTGGAACACAGAAATTACATCAGAGCAGTCTGCTGGCTCTTACCTTTGGCTATTTTCTGCGCAGCTTCCAGGACCGTGATGGCAGCTGGGTAGGCCCTCCCACTGACGGCCAGCATGAAGGGGGTCATTCCCCGGGCATCCCTGTCAAACACAGCACAGGTCTGAGAGAGCTGAGCGCAGCCGGCTGACATTCACGCTTCACTGGTATAACACTGCATTGACTGGGGCAGCAGCCACAGCAAACCCAAAGGCAGGCGAAGCGGACATGTCAGTTAGCTGAGTGAATGTGAGAGCCGTACTTGGCTGAGAGCAGCTCCCTCAGGTACGGCCGCAGGACCACGCTGTCACACATCAGCTTCAGGATCAGGTGGGCATTCGCCTTCCGATCTTTGGACTCGACCACCGAGGGCTCTGACGACGGGCCTGGGGGGAAAGACATTAAAAATGAAACTAAATAAATATAAAAACTAATAAGTGGCTGATTGTGGCACTTTAAATGATGAATAGGTCATAAAAAGAAGATACTAATAAAATGGGCACTGTGCACACAGCCTCACCTGGTATGGTGGAAGTGCTGGGTCCCTGGCCAGTTCCAGCAGACGCAGCTGTGAGGGAACCCACCGCAGGGGCCAGGATGAAATCGATATCACCATCTACCAAAACACACAGCACTGACATTAATATCAACATCTACCAAAAACACACAGAACTGACATAAATATCAACATCTACCAAAATATACAGCACTGATATCAATTTCACCATTTACCAAAATACACAGTACTGATATCAATATCACCATCTATCAACACAACTCAGGGATAGCTACAGCATTTAAACAAAAAACAGAAGAGCTGCATCCTGCAGGCCCAGCCTCTAGCACCAGACCTGGATAACAGCGCCACGCTTTGGCCACTCAAAATTAATTCTTCCTAAAATACAGGGATGTGAAGAAGGACAGTGATGTGGCACCGAATGTTCTGCACCACCTTGAAACACAGGTGGAAGCCTAACTGAAACACAGGAGGCGAGCATGTAGCTGATCCACAGAATCTGGGGTGCTGGCCTCTGAGCATGCTCAGTTACCTGGGTCCATGGGCGGGGGGTCGGGCACCCAGCTGGGGGGGGCGATGGGAGGGGACACAGGGTCTTGGTGGTCGTTGGAGACGGGTCCAGACTCGTGACGGCCAAGCCCAGCCGCCCTGAGAGACCGTCTCATCATCTCCCGCAGGCGCAGGCTAAGGAGAGCAGACAAACATCAGGACAGGGTAACTACACCTGGGCCCACAGTCCAGAGCACATACGCATCAGGATAGAGGTAACTACACTTGGGTCCACAACAACACACATTCTCATTGACAGAGAGGCTTTTTAAGAATACTCTGTTTACAGTTATTTATGTCATTATTACATAGTTAGGACTTGTAGAGGAAGTACAGTTCTACACATTAATGGTAATATTATGGTTACTGTAATTTTGGACTAAATACAGTTGATATTCAGTATATGATGTCCCAGTTTATGCTTCCATCCACTTGTTTATTACATCAGCTAATTCACTGGAGCATGAAGTGACTGCTTGTTAAAAGAGCAAGGCTGCTATCTAACAGCATTAACTGTGCTTTTCTAGAGAGAGCAGCTCCAACATAGAAAACATATCCTCAGGCTGGAAGGGTGATGCTGAAGAAACTCAATGTGTATTGCAACAATCATTATGGGTTTGCCAGCCTGAAGTCTTCCTGGCTGAGTGAAACACCCAGAGACTTGACTGCGGCCGCTGGAAGCCTCTCAGCAGTTACTCTGAAAAGCGCTCACCCCCTGCTGCTGGACGACCCGCTCCGGTTTCCAGAGTTGTTACTGGACACGACCGAGATGGCGTTGGCTATGGCCTCCACAGCCGAAAGCCTCTCAGCGAACGTGTTCCTCTCCGACCGCTCAGCTTCTGCGACACAGAGCAATGGCACTGTAGCCATGACAACAGGAAGAGGAACAAACAGGAATGTGAAACTCAGCACTGCAAACGAACAGGGACCAGGAGTGTCCTTTACCCCAAAACACTAAACGTGTAAGATGATGTTACAGAGAAATGTTGCTGAGTTTATTTCTCCTGCTACACTAAACTGTAGCAGGTCCTGAGCTCTCTGAGGACAGTCAGAACACAGAAAAGACCTGTTAAGTCTCATTTTAAGTCACACAGAGAGGTCAGTCAGACTGACTGGACTGGGCTGGGTTTTCCTGGACTCACGCTCACCCTCCTCCTCCTTGGTCTCCTTGTTGCTGACGGGAAAGCAGACGGAGACGCAGGCGTGGAGGATGTTGCGGTTGCCGTCGCAGCGATGGCCCAGCAGGGCGCTGAGGGCGTGGGGGCTCTGCTCCAGCAGCACGGCCTGCTCCAGGTTTGCCAGGTACAGCCGACACGCCTCATAGTCACACCGCAGCACCTGCTGCATCAGAGTCTGCTTCTGCAAGAGAGAGAGAGAGAAATCCGCACTGAGCAATCACGGAAGAGAGAGACATCCACACTGAGAAATCACAGAAGAAAGAGACATCCACACCGAGAAATCACAGGAGAGAGACATCCACACTGAGAAATCACAGGAAAGACAGATATCCACACTGACCAATCACAGGGGAGAGAGAGACATCCACACTGACCAATCACAGGGGAGAGAGAGAGGCTTTTTTCATTTGTATATATTAATTTATATATGATATTTTTTAAAACTGCGTTCTGCAAAGTATATGTAATTTTCCAAAGGCTCTCACCTCAACCGCCATAATGATGACAGCAGCCTTCTTTTTGATGGTGGCGCTGGCGGGCAGGTTGGAAAGGGGGTGCACACCCATGCCCAGGCTGGAAATGGGGGGCAGGTCCAGCCAATCTGGGTCCCTGATGCCCCCCATGCAGTCTTTAGCCAGGGGTAAATAGTCCCATTACCATCCCGCAGGACCACAGGGGACTCCTGGGAAACAAGACCAGCATCAGGAGAACAGTGGTCCAAGCTGACCGGCAAAGACATACGGACACTTAACAGGATAGTTGGCTACAGAACCACAAAAGAATGGCCTCACAAATGACCACAGAGCTGGATCTATAGCTCCTCGACTCATGTGTGAGTAAGGAGTGAGGGTGGGACGGACGCGCACCTGGCCAGCAGTGAAGATGGCCACGCTGCGCTCGTTTTGGCCCAGAAACGCCAGGCTGCTCGTGGGGAAGTTATTCTCCTGCTCGGCCTTGCCAGTGGCCAGATCAAAGACACAGTACCTCACACAGCTGCCTGTCTTCAGCACTGTATGGACTCCTGCAGTGGAAAGCAGACTGCATCAGACACCATCACCTGCTGCTCCACCAGCATTCACTCACCAAAGATCATGGCAGGATCTTTGTACACACACGCGCGCCCACACACACCCATAAACACACACACATATACACACACAAACACACAATAATACTGTACCTTTGGAGTCAACATTCACAGCCAATATTTCAGCTTTTTCAGGAATACAGAGTTTTTTAGGTGTGCGTTGGAAGCAATCGGGAACTTTTGGAGTTCCACCAGTTTTTACAACCTGTTAAAACAAAAGGGGAAGGGGAGAAAGTACAATTATGGATAGCCAAAGACACTCAAAAGTAACATAACCATTTACACATGTATACTGTTTATGTATAGAAATAACATAGAGGTTGAGCAACTTGTGGAGCAAACTAGTGGGTCCTTGCTGCCAGTGATAGTGCAGCCTGGACTCAAACACTTCCTGAACATGCATCTTACTGTATGAGCTACACCTAGAGGCCTAAACCCAGTGTTGTTGCAGGGTTTTTGTTTTTAAAGCAGCTGTAGAGGTGTGCGTTTGTTTTTTTTTTGCATTGGACGTGGCTGTAGAGGTGTGCGTTTGCGGGTTTTGCGTTGGACGTGGCTGTAGAGGTGTGCGTTTGCAGGTTTTGCGTTGGACGTGACTGCAGAGGCGTGCGGCTGCTCTACCTGCAGCTCATCGATTCTGAGCAGCCTGCAGTCCTGCAGCAGTGAGGAGGGGTCAGAGTCAGAGGGAGCTGCGCTCTGGCTGCTCACGCTGCTCGACGTCCCTGGAAATTTCACAGCAACATACGCACCATCGACTTTTAGCACCTTGAGTTCAAAAGAGAGAGCTGTTGCAAATGCTGTATGGTCAAAGGCATCACACAGAACACACAACAGAAAAGGACAAATGACAGTGACAGACACTTCAAACAGAAACATGGCACATCGCAGTTATTTCATATCAGTTACATGATAACTTCTGTTGTATAACTTCATTAATCATTAATTCTAAAGTTAACACAACAATAAAAATACAATGATTATTCAGACAGTTCAGTAATTGGATCAATTAAGTTAAACAATATGTTACAACATGCATTTCTATCTCAAGATATAGATTTGTAAAGCAAAAGGTTAATCAGTAATACTTTAAACACCCATTTCTGTGGGGGCAAACAAGACTTAAGGCTTCAGAAACTGCTCAAGCAATGATTAAAACAGCAGAACTGACTCTATAATGGTGCCCTTCAGGAAACACTTCCGCTTCCCCCCAGAAGAGCCGAGTTTAGTCAAGACTGGCCACACCCACCTTTCCTATGGCCACACCCACCTTTCCCACAGGGACATTTTTAATATCTTCCACAAAGACCACTTCCCGAAGAGGCCACTGCTCTTCGTTGACTTTCTCCTCCTCTTTGGGGCCGGGGGTAGAGCGCCGTCGCTCTGTTGCACAGCACACAGCTGTTAGGACATTGACCAAGCTCTGAACACACCACACCTAATGCTTTCCCTTTACTCCTCTAACACAGTCAGGACATTGTGGTGCTCTATAATCAATCTGGTGGGAAAGTGGCGAATGTGAATGTCACTGGCAACATCACACAAAGAGCTTTTGTCAGCTCTCAGGACGCAGTGCACTTTCATTGTAAACACAACATTAATTTCCCAGCCGCCAAAGCACCTAACCGCCCTGCGCCTCTCCTGCTAACAATGCTACAAGCTAATGCAAAGATGCTGTCAAGAACAACTTCCAACTCTGTGGCCTTCAACAAAACTGGCAAGAGACAGTGAGTACAAAGAGGTTTGTACAAAGGCTTTCAAAATGGCTGCTTTGCTATTACACAGTAAACCAGTTACAGGATATAAAAGGCCCTGAGAAACAAAGTTAGCTCTGCGCAGCGATAACGCGGGGACCCAGAGCGTGCTGCGGATGGAGCTTGCTCTGTGACTGACGTACTGTAAGGCAGAGAGGCACTGCTAGCGATGGACGAGGTGTCACTGCAGGTGGAGGCAGGAGAGGGTGGAGGTCCCATTTCTGTCTTCACTGGTTCCGACTTGCTCTCTGTCCTAAAGGGCACAGGAAATCAGTCAGACCCCCACTGTTCACCCACGTGGAGGAGACAGGTGTGGCCTCTAGACAAGAATGCAAAATGGCTGCCTCCTTTCACAGGGTAAAAAGGAATAAAAAAACTATGGATTGCCTAAGAATGCAATAAATATTTCGTTCTGCTTTTCCTTCCTCTGATGCATAAGGTTTTGGGGGTACAGAAGAGGATCTATAAAAATCTGTAAATATCTTTTGCTCATTGTGAAGAGCCTCTAAGTTACTCTGAGGTATCTCTGCAGGGTCTGACTCTCTTACTTCATTTCCTGGCTCTTGCTGGATTTCTCCAAGTTCTTCAGACTCTCTGGGGAGCGCAGCTGAAACCTGCAGCTGTCATTCATGTTCCACACAGAATCCAAGAGCATACCCACTTTGGGCACCCCGGCGCTGACAGAGAAGGCCACTGCGCCAGCGTGGTACAGGGGGTTATTCCTCAGGCACACCTGGGAGGGGGGAAAAAACAGGATCATGAGAAATAACAGGATGATCAGGTACTGAGCACTGCATTCAAGGCAAGACTTCTAAAAACCCTGGTTTGAACATTACACAGTGATGTTATTTTAACCAGATTGTCTAATAAGATACTGATCCAACTAATCGAATATCATGCTTAATGGCTATCAGCTACTTCTCTGCTTAAGTCAGGGGGTCAACAAATAGCTTAGGTTCACAAACTTTGCTTCTGCCTTAACTAGCCATCACCTGCAGAAAAAAATATTTTAAGCTTTACATTCCGTCTAGCCAGCTATCAAAGTAAAATTGTTTTATCACTAATAGCTTTCTGTTTCATAAAGCCCGTTTTTATTTCTTTAAAGGGATATTTTGTTTGTAAATGCTACAGGTAGGTATACTATATACCAATGCTAACTGACTTAATGCTAGCTATGTTTGTCAGGATATAACTCAGCCTTTGTGACATCAGAGATCAGGAGTGTTTTCCCACCTGGGTTCCCACGGTGATGTTGGGGATGGAGGAGATGCCAGCACTGGACTTGGGCTTCTTGTTCTTCGCCCTGGCCTTTTCCAGCATTTTCTTCCGAAGACTGAAAGGCACAACGCCCCTGAAACACCACACCATCATGGTATTTAACCACTGAAATCGAAGCAGAGCATTCAGCAGATTGACAGGTAACAGTTTCAATCTTTCAGTATAAAGCCTATTTCAGATGGTTTTTAAGAGTTATGGCAACAGTATGAATTTAACACAATTAATTGGAAACCCAACTAAGCCAAGCTTATGTGTCCTGAGGAATCAACCATCTGATTTTCACAAATGTCCCACATGAACATATCACCACAGGTATTGTTCCATTATAAGTGATTGCTGTGTATGGCTGGCATTGAGAACACAATGGTCTTGAAAAAAACAGTATTTAAAATATTTAATTGAACAAGGTTTCTTATATGATATATTTTAGTGTGACAAGTGAAGGATAATTTTAGTAGCAGATGCTGAGACAGCCTGCAGTCAGCAAAATAATTTTCTTAAGATTACGAGCCAACATGCCCAACTAAGAGAATATAAGGTTAAAGGTCAGGAAAACCACTGGTTTTCAGAGGAGCTTTCCAAACCCATTCATGACGGAAAACATATTTAGATACCCACAAAAATGACCTCTTTGATCAAATAGGCAAAATCTGAATATTAATTAACAACTACTATGGAAAATCTATTTAAAATTTTGGAAGGCAATTATATCATTATATGCAAACTGTATTTATGACCTACCAGCATTTGTGGTTAAGGGCACAGAGTTGACCTCAGAAAGACTGGAGATGCTGGATTGTTCTAATCCTAAATGACCACCCTCAATGGGGTCCCCCAGGGCCTCATCCGCCCCCCTTACTATTTCTATTAGCAAAGTAGAAAGAAATGTATCAAATATTAGCTGATATAAATATTATTACACAGGTGTTACTGTGCTTTACTGCTGTGCTCCTAGCTTGACTGAGGCTTTTGAGAGTCTGCAGTGTCCTTTCAACATTGTACAGTCCCAGTTTCATACATTATACAAGTCTTGTACTGAGCATAAAAATATATACAGTATCTATATCATTACCCTCAACAGCAACAAAGCAAGGCAAATGTGTAGATAAAAGTATCAAACTATATATTGACTTAGGTATCATGGCTGATGCTGGCCTTAGTTTAAAACCTTAACTTGAATGCCTTGTGAAAACTCTACGGCAAAAGTTAGGCTTTTATTTTAGAAATAAATCTTGTTTTTCCTTCTCATTTCTGCCAAAATTCTCTATTAGATTATGGAGACTTAGTGTATATGATTACCCTGCCTCTACACTGTAGTTACTCCTAATACACATGTGCAACATATGGTTTACAATGGAGCACTACAATTTACCTCACATTCTGAAGCATTCACTCACCACTGCACACACAGTAAGAAAGTTGGATGGCCAAGCCTAGCTAGCCTGGGATTACCTCACTGGGACATTTGCTTTTATAAAGACATATTGGCACAACTCCCCTCTTATCCGTGTACGAACATCATCCCTCAAAGTAATTATGACTAATGCTCACGCTCACTCAATGTCATTAACCATGCCAAAGGTTCGGACAGAGGGGAAAAAAATAAGGCCTGCAAATTCTCTGCTCCTGCTTCTTGGAACGATCTCAAAAATATTTCAAATTATAGGAGATCATCACTTTACAAGAATTTAAAACTAACTTAAGACCTGGACTGCTCTGGACTATAATTGTGCATATTGTTCTTTATTACCTGGGTCTCTTCTTTTAAGTTTCAATGTATCGATTGTTTTTGACATTCACATTTGTCAAATTATGTATTGTATGCTTGTTACTGTCTGTAACAGGTACTTCAGATGCTAACATGGCCAGGCCGCTCTTGCAAAGGAGATTCTGAATACCTGGTTTAACAAAGTATATATAAAATAAAAATATCAGGGGTGGATTCAAATGGCCAAATTCAAAACATGTTTTCCCTTCCTACTATGCATCTTGAAAAACTGTATTTATGGAAACAAAGGTGCACAACGGTACATAATGTAATGGGTATTACATCTCATTTTAATACCCACTACATAATTCAAACCTATTAGTGGCTACTTACTTTGTACAGGTGGGTGTACAAAGTCACACAGTATACTGGTCTTATTGTTATGGTTCACAAGTGTTAGCATTAGAACCCCTTACTGAGAAGTGGGAGAAACACATCAATGCAAAACATGACATGACACTGGTTGTTATCAGAAAGTATAACTTTATTCATCGCCTTCATTTTGATGTATTACATCTCTGAAACCAAATCTCTTAATAACTGGACACAAATTTTCTTTGCAGTTGGGTCATTTTGCTCCAGGTTAGCCACTGTCGTCTGTACTGTAGAAGAAGAAAAATATTATACAAAGACAGATTAACAATGATTAACGATTGAACTTCTACAAATGTCATCTGTGAAGCCTACTACATGTCTTTAGCTTGTCTTTAACTTGATGTTACATACACATTCAAAACCTACAAATTCAGGAAATGTATAATATTCTTGGAAGTTAAGAGTCTGAAATAAAGTTTTGATAAAATAGATGTGGTGTGTTTTTGAATTCATTCCCCTAGCCCTAACTGTAGCTGTAACTAAAGTTCCAGGTTCAAAATACGGCATTGCTATTGATTAGGCTGCATGATAAGAACTGATAGTTTATTAACCAGAAGAAAGGATATTTGCTGGTGCAAATATAACAGAATTGCTCAGAATTGCCTAGCTCACCTGTCTTATCAGGTGATAGCAGTTAATGTTGTCTATGTTAGCTAGCCAGCTCCAATTTGAGGTAAGAATTTCACACCACCTTCATCTGCAAGAGTTCCAGCAGCAGATAAAATATTCAGCGCTAGATAAAATAATTGAAAATCTATAAATCTTACAAGATTTATTTTTATTTTCTGCATTTCATTTTCATTGGCTGTAATTATTTTTGCCATAAAAACGATCAATATTTTCAGACACGATAGCATGCATTGACAGCTGTTACATTACCCAGAAAAAGGTGAAATACTGAGGAGGTGAGTTTGACTGACTAAATTAATCCAGTATTACTAACTTACATGACTACTGTTATGACAGTTATTTCACAGTAAATTCAGCAAATTGCAAACAACACAACTTAATTATAAGTGAAAGCATACATTTCTTACCTGACTAATTGGATTCAGCTCACTAAAATGGGAGCCTTAAGTTCAGACGATGTCCGAGCCCTGTTTTCAAACAGTAAGCATTCTGCAGCATGAAAGAGGAGTGGCAGGAGGGGAGCACTGATCCCAGGACAGTTAGGCTGAACAGCAAGATCCCAGCCATGAACCAACCGCCAACCCAAAAAAGGGCTATCTTCAACTTTTTTGTATTGTCCTTTATCCTTTTCTTGTGTTATGCAGACGTGCATGATTCAATTGGGTCATGGATTTACGACAGACAAATCACATATCTGGTTAACATCTACAAGGACCTTCTGATGATCTAAGACTTAAGAAGTTTCAAGCTGGTCCCAATAGACCTAGTCACTACCAAAGTGAGATGTTGCAGCGAATACACTGAAGTTCATTAGTTAAATACAAGTGCTCTAGTAACTGTCTTTACAACTGGAACATTATACAACCATGAGAGATGTCTGCGAAAAGGCCTGGAATGGGCTCCTCCATGTGTTATACTGCAGTACTGTGCCAGTTTGCACCAAGCACTGAGAAAGACATTTATATAATGGAGGGGTAGACGCTGTCAGCTGCTAGAACCATTCAAATGACTTGATAAAAGACAACATGGGTGGCTTGGATCTGTGAACATACTGGAGCACATCATAGCCCCACCCACAAGGTTTTCAGGCTCATGACTCCTGGTTCTCTCTCAGTACAAAGACAGCGTGTGCATCGGGTCTCCCTGCCCTCCCGCTCACCACCAGTAGAGGCCGCTCTCCAGCTGGGCGCAGGTGTAGAGGGCGCAGCAGTGCAGGGACACAACGCGCTCCCCCTGCAGCTCGGCGAACGCCTGGGCGCCGTGCTCCAGCTTTGACGCCACCGTGGTCAGGGTGTCATCTACCCACGTCGCCACCTGCGGGCGCACGGGGCAGAGAGGGTCTGAGGGCCGTACAGAGCTCCCAAATGCACACACATCACGGGGTGTGGAACAGCTGACCTGACTGAGCAGATACTGCACACAGAGCAGAGGTAGAGTTCACCTCTCTCCTGCGGCAGAGGATACTGCAGACTGAAAACAGGGCTTTGCTTACACACCGGCCTTTAGGAGGCATGCTGACAGGAGTGGAGTGAAGCAGCAGATTTAAAGATTACAAGCTCAGCCTTTCTCCTGCAGTGTTATCCCCTCATCATTCTCTCCTTCAGCGTGAAGTTCTGACTGTAAGCCCTGTCATTTTAACACAATGTGGAACTTAAAATACAGAAATGTTGCATGCCTGGTGATGCCCACAGATGCACAGACAGGAGATGTACACTTTAATTAAGGTCTACTGTCCATCACTGCAGTTCATTATCACACTAAAGATTCTGTTCTGTTCAGCTGAATTACATGAGGACGTTCTGATAACTGCAGAGCCCTTCTTATCACACTCAGAAACGATCAATGTTAGAAGTCATTACAAAAAATGCAGCTAGCTAGATTTAATTTCACTTGCTCACACTGATGCACACAAACACAAGGTTGCCCGGTAGGACTTGATGTATATTTAGTGCAGTCTCCCTCAACTAAGCGGCTGAGGACCAATAGCCATTACAGATGTTTGATGTATCCTGACACTGATTTGTTGTTCAGTGCACAAGTTCAGGTAGGTGTCCTGGAGATGGAGTACATCAAAGATGTGTAAAAGATCCCAAGGACTGGGTTCAGCAAAGGTTCTTTAGTCCGCACAGATATCAGGCTAAATTTACAACCACATTAACTTCTACTGGCACTCCTCTTTACCTTTCATCAATTCTCATATGGGAGGGCACTGACCTTATTTGTCTCTGTGGCAACAGTGGCTCTGATGCTATTGGTTGACAGGAGGGTAATCTTCTCATTGGTCAGGCCCAGGAAGGAGGCCCGTGGGTGGTGAACAGCAGGGTTCTGCAGGGGTGGGGGAGAGTAGGCCCATCAGTGATCACCTTCCCTTAATCTGCTTCACCATGCTGGATCGAGCTCAGGACCGATGCAGAGTTTCCATTCACTGGATACTGCAATGATCATTTTGACGGACAAGAAAATGAGCTATTCCTATAATAAGATCATGAGTAACCAACTAAAACAAAACGCCAGCTGCGTGCTGACTTTTTGCTGGAAAGCTTGCTGGCTACAGCAAAAGTGAAGATTTGTGGCCTGAGAATTTGCTTCAATACGAAATTCCATAGCAGAATTTTGCCTACTTCTGATAAATACGTAAATGATAATTTTGGACATGGACTTATAGTCAGTAATAACAGGAAAGTGGTGATAATTGTAAGTAGATAAGCTGTACAATGTCCTTTTAATGTAGGTATAAGCTATTGTTCCTTGCCACACCTATCATGTCCAGCAGCAAACATAACTTGATATGAATTAAGTACTTTGTTGAAAAGGGTTTTCAAACAAACAGTGAGGTCACATTGCATTATTAGGCCAAGTTTGTTTGTCATTTACAGACATGAGATACACTGAATGAAAGATATCACATTCCCTAAAGTTACTAATTTCAAATAAAATATTACATAACATCTTACTAACATATCTCAAAGCAATCTGACATGACGAACCACTTGTGACAGTCCGTCTTGGTTGGAGAAACAGTGATAATGTTTCCGGATTTCAGCCAAAGGGCTGTTAAATTAAGGGTTTGGTAGGACACATCCTGGAAGAGTAGGCTCACTAGCTTACTGATTGCAGTGAAAATGAAAGTGCTTGGCTTGTGATGCAGACACTGCCCTTAAAATACAGTCCGCTAGTCTTTACATGTAACATCTACTGTAAACACTGTCCTGAGTTTTGTCCAGGATGGGATTCTGACAGCTGTGGACTGTAGCCATGGCTGTTACACTCCCTGTACAGACACAGCCAGCACATGTGTGTGAATGGGTGCTGCTTCTGATGCTTCAAAAACAGTGGTCCTTGTATAAGGTAACTGAAATCTTGAAATCTCAAAAAAATAGCAAACATGAAAAAGTGATTCATGAATAGTAGAGTCAAACACAAACATGAAAAAGGGGAACAGTAGATTCAAAGCTAAAATAATAATTCGCTACAAATCAGAAACTAAATAGCTGAATAGTACTAACTAATTAATATGAATTTTTAATAGCTAATTATAATTATTCTACAATAGATTGAAATTATGATTGATTTTACAAAAGTAAACGTTAATTCATTCCAAAAATGAATTAAGGTTTATATAAGTGGGACTCCTGGGAGAAATGTAGTGTAAATATTACCATTACATCTGCTCATGCTCGTTTCTACAGGTTTCCGGCTCATTTGCCATACCCTACCTGTGTGTTTCTGTAGGGCTCCCTACCTGTGCGTTTCTGTAGGGTTCTGGCTCATTCCATTTCCACTGGTACAGCTCTCCTTTGGAACTGATGGCCACCAGCTCAGAATAAAGAGCTCCGATGCTCACAAACTTAGTGCCATCCTGCAGGAACCAAAGGAAGGAGACAGAAAAATGAAAAACAATACCTACAAATACCTCAAACAAAACACTTAATGTAGAGATTAAGAAAAATCCATCTCAAACATGCTTTGAAAATTCAGCATATGGGCAAAAGAGAATTTTGTTTTCTCATTCCTCTGATAGCATTGAAACAAATGGCCTTCAAATTTTCAACTTCAAAAATCAGTGGATACACAGCGCAGACTGTTGAGAACCAACACATCTGGTTGATACATCAGGCATTAGCCAAGTTACCACTGCTGGTGTGCTACTCTATACTGTCACTGCAGTGTGCTAAACTGCTACTCCATACCATCACTGCAGCGTGCAAAACCGCTACTCAATACTGTCACTGCAGTGTGCTAAACTGCTATTCTATACCGTCATTGCAGTGCACTAAACTGCTACTCTATACTGTCACTGCGGTGTGCTAAACCGCTACTCTATACTGTCACTGCAGCGTGCTAAACAGCTACACCATACCGTCACTGCAGTGCGCTAAACTGCCACTCCATACTGCCACTGCAGCGTGCTAAACCGCTACTCCATACCGCCACTGCAGTGATTCTGCAGGATAGGGATGAACCACTGTGGTGAATAAAAGTAACAGGAAGAGGCTGTAAAAGTTTTCAGGTTCTTTGCTTCTTTTTTTTAAACAAATCATTTGGCTTCTTGTGGCCTCCACACCGACACAAAGAGCGCAGCATCTATGGAGTGTGCAGTCCTCTGACCAATGGGTATGTTACACACTCCAGGCCACTCGGCTTACAGCAGCACGGCTAGCACAAATCCGTGCCTATGCACCGCATGTCTGGTAGGAGTTAATGTAGAGGTAACCCGAGGAACCCTGGCAAACTTAAACCTGTCCAACCCGAAGCAAGAAGCCAAATTTATTCCACCAAGGTCATAGTTGGCCGATGACATAGCGAAGGCTTAAACCTGCAAAGTCCCGGCCAAGGCTCACACTTCTGCTGACTGACTAAAGGAGGGCTTTAAGGGAGACCGAGCTCCCTGGCTCTTTGAGTGTAATCCAATATCCCGCTGTGGCCTCTGAGGAGCTGGAAATTGCTTTTAAAACCACCTTTTTCCTGCTCTGCTCTGGTCATGTGCCCTGCCCTGGCCATCATTCAAGGCAAAACTGGCCTGTCTCTCCTCAGTCTACATCTGGCAGCCTCTTACACATCAGACATAGGAGAATTTAATACCTCATCTGTGAAAATAGCACACTAGGTAACATTTACCCCCGGCCGGAGACATAATGTATTTACCAAAGGATGAATAAGGTGGAATTTGGTAAGGTTCGCACTTCCATAAATAGCCACAACACAGGGAGATGAGAGTCTTGCAGCTATTAATGGGAAGTGAAGTTCCTGCTCTGAACCGAATCCCAGACGTTTTCATGTGGTGATGAATTTATCATCCCTCTGTGAATGAGCCCTTCAGTGTGGAGTCCTGCCTGTGAGCTCTGTCCTTTTAACAAAATGTGGACCAAAAATAAGGAAATGTAAATGACTAAGATTCTGGTTAACAGAAATACTTTAAGTGTTGATGATGGCCATACCCTTATTACACATATGAGACAGCGCTCCAGCACAGCTTATCTAAAAACAATTTTTGATATCAAAAACTGTTACGCAAATCATAGATGACCTGATTGGAATTCACTGGCATGCACACTGACATACATGGTGTACGGTTAGCGCACACACAGACACATAGTCACACACACATGCACATATACATGGACACACACACATGCGCGAGCACACACACACACACACACACACACACACACACACACACACACACACACATTCTCCGGAGCCCTGCCTGCTGACCTTGTCTGGCCACCACTGCAGCTCTTCCCCCAGGCAGACTGGACTCTGGACCGGGGCGCACTTCCTGTCCAGGCCCGGCTCGCCATCCCTGCTGCTGGAGCCGCGCTCTGCGTCAAAAGAGGCGCCGTCGAGCCACCTCCGCTCACGCAACCTCAACACAGACTCACGCTCGCGCAACAGCTCCGAGTCGCGCTCTAAGGGAAGAAGGAGAACTGGTATGCAATGGGGTCACACCAGTGGGATAAAAGTAAGCCACTCTCTGGGAAAGACCCTTCACAGAAAATGTACTTTACAAGACTTTACACACAGGAGGACCTCAGAGATATGAACCTCAGCCTACAAACTGACCAGTTAACCGTACACAAATGAAACCAAACACTTATGCCTGATCAAGCTCACTGGTTTCCCTGATGTAACAAATAAAAGCAATTTACATAAAGCTATGTTGTTTTTTTTTAGTCATTATTGTTAAGGGGGAAAAATTTACAAAATTACTCAATCTGAAAGAGGAAAAATGCACCACAGGAAAGAGCGAATGCATTTTCTAGTGTGTTGTTCAAGAAATGAAGCTGCTATCATGTAAACTCTTGCAATAATCTTGTTTCAATCAAGACAGGTTCACAGTTATTAAAACTGGTATAATTTCACACGGCATCCAAAGTAATGAACATTTCAGAGTTCTGAACAAACATCCATTCCAAGTAAGTTCATACCTCAGAGTTTCTACAGTAGGGGAAAATAATGATGTCTACAACCACAGACTGAATCACAAGGATGTGACAGAAGCAGAAGCATGCCACACAGGGAGGTTTGAGGAGTTTTCTGGTGTAAGGTGCAGTGGAGGGTTTCTGATAAGACTAAACCCCCTCATCCTAAAAGCTAAGGATTTCCTAGGGCTTCCACACAGAGGGCTCACTGCAGGCACCACACTCACTCACACAAAAACACCCACAATGCACCACTCTCTGCAAGCTGCCTGCACCAATATACCCCATATACTAAAAGAGGAAAAAACCCTCAACCATTTACCTTCATGGCTGCAAATAAATGGACTAGTTATGATCCCCATTAAAAATATTAATTATCATCCTAATCGTATCAAGTCTGGAATTTATGTGACTGATAAGAGCTTATAATACATACTCAATCAATGCCAAGTCCATCTTACAAGACGTCTGAGCATACTGTTACCATATTTGTCTTAAACGATTGAGGAAAAGCAGCAGGTTATTTATGTCTAGGTGGTGAGTGACATAGACAGTGGAAAGACCAGTCTGGCCCATTTCTACTTCCTGAAAAGGCAGGTGAGAAGTGCATCCTGACGGTGGAGGATGCGGTCACTGACTCTAAATGGCAGTTGGTAAGGTACATAGAGCAGGTCCAGGGAACAGTTGTTCACAGGAAACAGGAAGATGTGTACATACAGAGGGTGGGGGGGCCTACCTCGAGACGAGCCCAGCCGGGACAGGGAGGAACGGCGGAAGGAGGGGTATCCAAAATAGCTGATGTCCTCAGAGAACATGGCGTCGGCGTCGATGATGACGCTGGGGTGGGCGGAGTGGATGTCAGCATCCAGCAGAGACATCAAGTCCTCTGAATATGACACAAAAAATATGTCATATTCACAAACATATTACTACAACACTATTCAAAGTCTACAGACATGGAAGGCAGCCAAAATTTCTACTGTTTTTAGAGCTTACTATAGATTGCTTTAAGGGAAAACATTCTGATAGAGTTTTGTATCATGTATCTGTTTGAGTCTTCAAATTGCAAAATCAAAAACACATAAAAATTTGTAAATTCAAGATCGCAGAGCCTGTGGGATCTGACTCTAAGTTTCTAAACCACACATACAAAGCTATCAAAATCAGCTAATGTACAAGCTAGCAATCTTCAGGTAGAAGATTCCATAAATATAAATGTTACACCACATAACTTTACCCATGCCCACCTCTAACAGGCAATGGGAGTGTATAAAACACCACAACATCCCAGAACATGTGGTAGCACTAAGTTTACACATTTCACTGAACCTGGCTACTGTTAAAACTGTTTTTATTCCTGTGTTCCAAAATAACGAATTAAACAAAAACCGAAAAAGTGAATATTACACTCGTTTTTATCTCCAACAACTCCCACCCCTCCACAAGACAGGAAACTCTTCACACCGCCCTTGAGTTCAGCTAGTTCAGAAAAGACTGAGAATGGCCAACCAAGCGGAAAAAACTGTCAGATGTGGTCATATGAAGCATGAGTTAGTCTGAGGGTATGCATGCACCTTAAGCCACTCCTTTAGACGGACTAGTCCTTCATGTGAGAGGTGCTGACTTAGGCAGGTACACCATGTTTAGGATGCCTCAAAATAAATGAGAACTTTTTAAGAGAAATGCTTAGTCCTTACACCCAAGGGAACTTGGTCAGGAATGCTAACTGAGCAACTACATTAGTGTAAATCTCTTAGCTATTTAGCTATTAAAAAAAAAAAAAATTTTCATGAAATGAAATAAGACCTCTTCTGCAAAAGCTGGTATATTTAAGGAATTAAATAATTGCAGTAGGGAATCTCTATGGTATTTCTCATATGTACCACGGGCCCTGAAGAGACAGGAGAGACAGACAGAGGCACTGAGAGGCTGGCCGCAGCCTCAGCCCACGCTCACCTCCGGGGAGGTAGGACTCGCTGGCCGTGTCATCCCCGTCGTCGCCGTCCTCGTCGTCCCTGCTCAGCAGGTTGTTGACGGCCAGGTTGACGTCCAGGTTTGTGCGCTGGAGCTCCCGGATGATGACGCTCCTGGATTTCCCCTGAAGAACCACCTGAGCCTGGAGCGGAGCCACGACCAGAGACGCAATCACTAACGGTCTTCTGCAGCCCTCAGTTACCTTGTGCCCCCCAAATCATGCCACTAGACTGCCATTTGTGTGTGCATGTGGTATGTGTGTGCATGGTTGTTTTAGTGTGTGGGGGAAGCTTGTAGCCTAGTGGCTATGGTACATGACTGGGACCCCTGAGGCTGCTGGTTCAAGCCCCAGTCTAGCCACAGCAAGAACACCATTGCTGTTGGGCCCCTGATCAAGGCCCTTAACCCTACATTGCTCCCAGGGGGGACTGTCGCTTGGTTAGCATAATCAACTGTAAGCTGATTTTTTTTTTTGGATAGAAGCATCAACTAAATGACTGTAATATAATGTTTGCAATGAGTATCTTCCGCTGTGAGGCGTGTGCACACGTGTATGCTTGCACAGATGTGTGTGGTATGCACGTGCACATTTATTAGTGTGCATGTGTACATTTGTGATGAGTGTGATCTGTGGCTGTGAGGTATGTGTATGGGTGTGTGTGTGTGTGTGTGCACAGGTGTGTGAGTGTGTATGGGCGTGTGAGCAGGGCTGACCTGAGAGATCAGCTCCTCGGGGATGACGGAGGCTGGTATGACCGGCTGGGGCTGGCTGCCAAGGAGTCCTGACCCCCTCTCCCTGCCTGTGCGGATCACCCTGGTCTGCCTCCTGGAGTCACGCGCTGCGGCGGACGACCTCCCCCCTCCACCTCCTCCTCCTCCACCTGCGCCTCCGCCACCACTGCCTCCACCTGCTCCACCTCCCCCTCCTGCTCCACCTCCTCCTCCGCTGCTACCGCCTCCTCCTCCTCCATTCACTCCAGCGCTCCAGCGACTCCTATCATAAAAAAGAGGCCCAGAGATCAGGGGGGGCACGCACTCTTGAGCAGAGCTGCATTCTGGGAACGCACCCTGGGTTCCCGACCACTACGGGCAGAATAGCAGCACCGCGCCTTTCAACAGCACCCCTCTCCAAAACCGGCAATTACCAAATACCTTGGGCTTCAGAAACAACGGCTTTGAGTGTAGCTGGGTAATGGAAAAGGGGGTGGGGGAGAGGACAAAGCACAGCACACATCTCCAGGACCACATTTGGCAAACAGCTGTGCTGAAATGTATTCAAGACGGATAATTTACTTCCCGCCCACTGACAGAAGAAATATTAATCCCTGTGTTTAGAAGCCTATACTGCTGTAAGCTTTGGTTGAGAGAAATGGTAGTTGAGGGGGGAATGGTGTACTATAGGAACAGAAAAGGCTTTTGGTTTCTATAACAACCTTCAGGGGTGTACCTATCCTTTGACTGGTTCGTGGTGCTACACAGACAAAGGTTTTTTGGTAAAAAAAAAAAAAAAGCCAGGGGGGACTTTATCAATTAACTCTCCAATCTCATCAATTCTGCCCGTCGACACGGGTTTATTTTACCAGGGAAATTGATTTCTGTCTATGATTTAAATACGGCCAAAGCAGAGCCCCCGCAGTCTGTGACAGCAGTGGATTTGGTAGTGTGAAGCGGCCTGAAGGCTGACGCTTTAACAGAGGCCTAAGTTACTGCGACCCTGCCCAAACTTACCCAAGGGTGTTGCCTGCCAGTCTGCCCAGAGTGTCAGAGCCAGACAGGACCCAGGGAGGATCACTAGTCCTGCCTGGCCTGGAAGTCCTTCCTGTCCCTGAACCACTGCTCAACTTTGAACTGAAAGCAAAAGATGGGACAGCAGTTACAAACCCTACGGCCCCAAGAGGGGTCACTGCACACGGCCCTTGTGTCCTGTTGTGTTGGAGACTAGAGGGCAACACCCTTGGGAACTGGAATCGGCTGCAACAGATTCCTCTTTTATCAGGAACGAGGCCTGCAAATTCTCCCTGATCTCAAGGTTGTCGTTTAAGATTTGACTACAGTGCATGTAACTATGGCCAAATTCTAGACGTTGGGTGATTTGAGTGAAGGGTCTGGAGATGGTGAAAATTTTGACCCACTGCATTACTTCAATTTATAAAATGACATACTGCTGGCCATTTAAAGGGAGAAAATAAAAGGCATTTTGTGCTTACAGAATGACAGACAAGGCTGATAACCAATCTGAATTAATTTAATGATTTTCACGATTGTCAACTTAACACAGGAAAACAGAAGACAGACAATCTAGCAATTAACTTTCTCATTTAAAGCAACTTGCACTGCAAAACAAAAAGACAGCAATACACATAGAAAAGTATAAGAGAATACTACCTTAAAGATGAAGATTGTGTCTTCCTTACTTGACTTTTATGGAAATAACACATGTCTGATGACTTTGCAGTACAACACAGTATATAATTTCTACACTGGGTATATTAGTGTAATTATATTATCGTACCAAGTGAAACTCATTGGAAATGACTGACTGCGCTTGTTAACACAATGAGAAAAGCAATAAAAGTTGTCATCGCTATCACTGGAAAAAGAAAACTAGAAGCAAGAAAAATGACAGATTGTACGCCTGTCAGCTCCCAGCAACCCACAGCAGTGTCAATCACCACATCGCACTGTCTGACAGCCACTGACAACGAAAGACTGGCCCTGCAAGCCGGATGGGAGCAGGAATGTCAACAGAGCCGCCAAACAACACTGACCAAAATGGATTTACAATGTGGGAAAAATGCAAGCTATGCATTTAAGGTCATCCACAAAGACCACTTAAGATAAGCAGCCAAATAAGACCTGGAAGACTTTGCATGGGAGTTTTTCTTCACGTTTGTCTTTCTTGAGGGTAAAAAAACAACACATCTGACTTTGTTATCTGAATGGGGTGGGTCTTCATTGTGCGATTACAAAGTGAGTAAGGTTTTACACCATGAAAAATGAGGTCTACCCACATACCGGTGCATACAGGACAGGAAAGGGCAGGACTCTCAACGGTCTACACTGCTCCATGCATACACTCCTGCAGCGTTTAGAGGCGTTCTGGCAGTTTGATGCAGTCGGTTGTCTGAGTGCCATGTGACAGCCCGCAGTGCTCATTTCTATAGCCTTTTAGTCTACCCACAATGCTGCTGACTGCATTAACATCTGAAACCATCTCATTTTCTTTTGGAAAATTCATCTTATTTTATCCTGTCCCTATACAAAAAAAAAATCCATGAGTTGTACGGAAAACACTTCCCCAGTAATGCCATACAGCGGTCTTTTTCAGACCAAATTTAATGCATGCTAAAAACTATAAAAAGTTACACATCTTATATCCTTTCTCCCACAGTTTGAATGACTCCCCCTCTCCTTCTGCTGGCAAGATGTTTGAGGTGTCAATGAAAGAACATAATTGAATGTTCTCTGCCTACATAAAACCTAGCAACAGCTAAAGGAATTTAGCCTCAGAAAACTGAATACAAAGCTGCAGAGTGAAATGGAACCAGTTTGCCATACACATGGTCCAGGAACATACCACATCCAACAAGCAAAGCATCTTAAAGCTTCATCATAAAGCAAATATGGGGTGTCATTAACAGTGGCCATTTTTGGCACAAACCGTTTTCAACAGGGTGGTGATTTTTTTGCGCTCTTCCATTTAGTATTGAATCCTAACCAAGCAACTGCAAACTGTGTTTGTGGGCTGCCATGGGGCCTTAATATTGAGCAAAGAGGTTTGAGCTGGTGGGTCTCCTTTGGTTAGCTGGGCACCTGCTGTCTGCCAGAACAAGCTGAACATGAAATGCACTCGTTTGCAACACTGACTACATCAAGACCTGAGTTACTAATGTGAAGTGAGTAAATCTACCAAACCGTCTGCAATTATCTAGCCAATAAAAAACGGTACTTCCATAGACATGCATTGCAAAGATTTGTCTGTTCATATTCAAGAATATGCTAGTGAAAATTTGATAGAACTGTGCAATTGTGAGTCTCAAAAGAATGAACACAGATAACTAAAGGGTGACTACATCTGTTTATTTACCAAACTGACACTAAAAGGGCTGAAGTATTTGCTGCTGTGGCATGTTGGTATGAGGCCATGGTGTTGTAACTGAGTCACTCCGTATTCCTACACATGGAAAACCGTAAAGGCTTGACTTACTCAGGAATAAGTCTGCTCCCCAACCTGGCTAATTATGCCTGTCAGACATAGCTCAGTATGATCAAAAATGTGACAGATGGCTTCTTCAAAGCTCAAACAGAACGGATCTGTCATAAGCACTGCCTGCATCATCAACAGTCTGCAGTGCTGCTCGTGAACATAATGTTGATATAATAAAAAAATACACCTCCATAACTGCAGATACGGCAATAACACTCCTCATTAATTCATTGCAGTTTGATCCATTCCAGGTGTTACCAAAAGCAGTTTATACCTGCGCTTTGCTATCCTGCTCCTCCAGCAGTCCCTGGAACAGTTCAAACTGCTGTCATTTAAGACGGGGCTGTTTCTATCCCTCAGTTTAGAGGTTGTTGTGATTACAATTCAAAGCACTTCAATAAATCTTAAAAAAAAAAATACCTTAAATAACATGCACAAGATTCATATTTTCCAACTTTTAACTTTTTTCTAAAACCAATAAACTGCTAATTATTGTGCGGCAACATTCTTTTGCCACTCTTCCAGTCTCGGGTGGATCAGGAGAAAGACAATCAATGCTGAGGAGAAGAGACACTTTATGGCAGGGACCCCTAAACACAGCACCAGGCTTTGGCCTAACTGTGCTACGATAAAGGGTACATTTCCGAAACAGGGAGGGATTCCCAAATCTCACCCGTCACTGGCGTCTGGTTTGCCCAGCTCAAGGCGATCGGGCTGCACGGAAAACCCGATCCTGCAGATCCGGCCATCCTGAAGGTACAGAGACAATGGTCAGCTCTCTCTGCTTTAACTGGCATGCATGAAGGAGAGAGCATGCATCTCCCCTAACTCTTTATACTTTAACTGCTTAAAAAGCTTAGATTACACTAATAAGACACATTTCTATTTTTATATCTCAACCATACTTCTTTTTGCTACATCCCTAATATATGAATATGTATCACATGTAATTCAAAGGTTTTTGCAGCTTTGATGAAGCAAGACTTCATACATAATTCTCCAACATCCATGTTTCAAAATTGATCCCTTAGGGGAGGAAATATTTCCTTGAAGTCGAAAATTTCATGTTACACTTGTGTCAGTTCAGTAATAATATTTATTGAGAATGTAGTTTATTACTTGATGCACAGATTACCGTTTGGGAATAAGAGTGCTCTATGATTAGGTATGATGTGGATACACACAGGTGCACTGAAAAGTCAAAACGTTACCTCCAGCAGAAAGCCTGTGTGGTTTGGTCCAACCACACACTGCTTAATAGTGGCCTGTTCCAATACATTTAGAGGGGGGTGACTGGAGAAACAGACAGAAATGTTAAATTTGTGAATATCCTGCAATATTAAAAGGGATCAACATAAAAAAAAATCAAATGAACAACACTTGGGGACAACACAGTGATTTACTTTCAAAGGAATGGGTACAGCATGCTACATGGAAGGGGTTCACATTCAATTAAAAATACATGGTTCTAGAGTAAGCAGTTGTCTTTTTTAATGTTTTGGCTGCAATCAAGGTGTGAATTTCACTAAGTGAGGGAAATGGCCTTAATTGTGTATTTGCAGTAGAGGACATTAACAGTAATGGCTAAATTAATTAAAGATACCTTCAGAACCCAAAAAGAGTAATCCAACTCATGGTAAAATCAGTGTTTGCTGTTTTCCTCCAAAGCTGAATGCGTAAGGCATACTTGAGTATGAACTCATTAACCACAGATCAGGAATAGACAGTTTCGCAAACCAAAGAAATCTGCAGGAAGTGAGTATAGGAATCCTTACCCAGATAGTTTCACCAGGGCTGACCCAAACAAGGAAAGCTGGTGTTCTAGAACAGCCACATTATCAGTGTCTTATTTTCTGAGCTCTTGAGTACTCCCACTTTCCTTGTTTGAGCTAGTTCTAGTGATGTTATATGGGCAAAGAACCTTGATTCATTTTTGATGGTCCTGTTGAGTATCTTGTCAGTTTTCTTTTAGCTGGCCTGAATCGTACAATTCATTGGATTAAAAAAAGTTTTAATCAAAAGAAAAATCAAAAAAGCAAAATCGCAACAGTGTCCACCTGTAGCTTCCCCTGAAGGCTTAACCCAAGCAAGTATAAAATACAGTCAAACCTCACTGAGATATGAAAACACCAGTCAAGTGAATGAGACATTCATGTGGATTCCTTTTCTATCCACACTGAGTGGAATAGTTAAATTGTTAATTTGAAGTGTCAGGACATGTATACTATTAAGTCAATACACACACTCCAAAGCCACCCTAATGGCAACTACATGATCGAATGAGATCACTACTGGAAGACTGTCTTACTACAGCGGTCTCAAAGTGCTGGGAGGGGGGAGGTACTGGTTATGGCATCAGGAATTTCTACAGGGCCTAATTATTTTTAATAAACATAAAAAAGTGATTGAGCAGAATGAATATAAAGCTGTGCCTCCTTACCTGTTGCAGCTGTATTTGTTGAGTTTTTCTGATACCTCACGCAATCTGTAGAAAGAAAGATTTGTTCATTGTGTTCAGTTTTGGTGGATCTTCTTTAGAAAAGATTTCATCATTAGTCTAACAGTTACTTGCTGAGCTCATAGTCAGGTCCACTCAGGTGGTCTAATCAAGTTTAAGTATCTTCCGATATAGCGTACCGATATGAACTGTTGAAGTGGCTTTTGCAAGTCTAGATATGTTCTCCAAGCACTACTTTATTCTGCTGATCTTGTATCAGGGTGCATACCTTCACAATGAATCACAACTACATTTCCCAAAAACCAGCAGAATTCTGTGGTGTCTGAGTATATGCAGTATACAAATGATACAAGAGCAAAACATTTATGCAAAAATGATGCAGCCTACACCCTGAATAGCATGAGCGGCACAGACAACATAGTTAGGTTAAAAGAGTAAACATTAGTAAATCATCCTTGGATGACAGACATTCCATAACAATTTATGTACAGACAGTATTATCAAACATTCTTTATAACAAAATGGTTCTCCAGCAGTTAAAGTTTAAAACACTCCATAGAAAAAAAACATAATGAGTATTGCTCTGTAAATAGTGTTTTGGTTTCTCTAAAGTGACCAGTCACTTCTAACAATCTTTAACTTCCTTCATTGTTTCCCAGCAACGCATGCTCAAGTCCGCCTGATTATGACATTTACTAGCCTATACCATTAGCCATTGTGAACTTATCATTAGCAGCATCAAAGATCCTGTAAAGAATCTTTGGCAGTGTGACAAGTTTTGCTGACAACTGTCTTGTTATAAAGAATCTCAATCAAACTCAACCAAATGCTCATTTTCACGTTTGTATTTAAGTAAAAGCTACATCAGAAAATGAATAACTTTAGACATCAATTTCAACTGCATGTTGCCCGTTACTGATGTTGTTATGAACTCAGATTCAGCAACACACTAGCAGGTCTGCGGCATCTTTCATACTCCTTTCATAGCTCAATAGAAAACACAACAAAAACAAGACAAAGCAGCACAAATAACAAAAACAAACACTCAAGTCACTTAACACAAGCACTTCACAATAGCTAAAAACCAGGGGCTACACAATTTGGTGGGAGGACGGGGGAGTACTTGATGTTGTATGGGACTTTGCATAGCTGAACAAGAAAACTAATATTTCATATTACAGAAGTATATTATGCCAATAAAACCAATACACTGTAAGCTAGTCCAGTGAATCAAGCTTTTCATTTGTAAGACAATAAGGAGTAAAACCAGTTACACGATTTAATTAAATTTAATTCCAGTCTCCAGAAGGGAAATATACCTACAAATCACCGGTTGCACATATTAGGAAGCACAATACATCTAAGTCATTAAGTAATAGCAGCCATTCACTGTCACACTCTCTCCTTCCCTCAAGCACCACCCCAGCTCATGCTATTATTTTGTTGAATATGTTCATTACATTTTCCATATAAAAAACAAAAAAATAATAGCTCAGACATAGTATGACATCATGTTATTATGAAAACAATAGAAGCAATGAGCACTTAGCCCCCACCCCCATGCCCCATCAACAGAGAGGAAAAAGTAAAAAGGCAATAACAGAAATGAAACTGACATGGTTACAGAATAATAAAATTACAAGAGATAACCAAAGTACTATAACAGGCTAAACTACATGAGGGAATGCATTCAGAGTAGGGGTGTCAGACTTTATAACAGGCATCCAACAAAGAGTGGACCAAACATGTTATGTATCACTAGGAATACACTCCATGATAAGGTCATGCCAGGATTTTTGGTCGGCATGGCATTCTTCACCCAGAACAACACAATGTTCTTCCTGGCCTTTAAAGTCAATATATTGAACAGCCTTCTGTGTTTAAGATTAATGATGCGATTATTGGGATACCAAGCAGAAGGCACAATAGGATCCAAATCTATAGGGGCACCCAAAATAATACGTAGTTCATCTACAACACTAAACCAATAACTTTGCAGCTTCACACATGACCAAAAACAATGAATGCAATTGGCAAGCTCAGAGCCATCCTTGGCGCAGAGAGGAGACACGCTGGCATCCATTTTGTTTTTTAGGGAAAGGTGTTATACATACACGATGTACAATTTTGAGCTGAGTGAATTTGGCAAGATTACAAATGGATGTTTTCATAGCATAATTCCACACATCCTGCCAATCGGGGTCATGAATAGTGATGCCCGAATCCTTCCCCTGAGCTTGTTTAGTAGCCTGAGAAGTCGAGGAGGAAGAGGAACATCGGGCTTTGTAGAATGCACTAACAAGATTCTTGGATAACCATAAAGAGCTCATGTTATTTACATCACGGAGTCTGTAAATTGCCTATTTTTCTGATAGTCACGAGATCAGATCTACTGCCTGAGTTAGAGGCTTTCAGTCGGGGAACTGTCTACGCTCCCTTCCAGAAAGAGCCACCATTATGGGTGTGGTTTTAGTTGGTCTACCAAGTTCATGGTGCAGCTGGCACTGGGTGCTGGAGATCCAGCTATGCCATCATCGGCTATGCCAGACAGATAGGCGTTAATCCGGTTAAAGGCTTCAGTGCTATCAGATGCCAGTGCTAGCCAGTCAGGTGTTTGTGAGTGCATTAACAGAGAGGATGTCTATTTTGCGCCACATCAGGTGGCATAGCACAGTATGTCATTTGTGACGCGCCCGCAGTGAGTTCACAGCTTCATTATCCTTCATTCTAAGTGGGAGATGGGAGAACGGGGGCTGCTGTGGTAGGATGGTACATTTGGATGGTGTGGGAAGAAGGGTGTGGCTTTGTAAACTGCCGCTATAAGGACAAGTCTACTGGCTAGCTGTGTTTTCAGCTGGAGTATGCATTACATGTAATGCATATTCAGTGTCAAGTGCTATCCACACAGGGTTACAGTTTCTAAGAGTATGTACACATAAGGACGTAATTGCTAAAGTGTCAGAGAATCCCTTATTGGCACTGTCTTCTGAAATTGATGATAAAACAGGTCTGCCATTATCATCACTACTGGTCGGTAGTGTATATACATTGGTGATTGCCGATGTATTCGCAATGATGGGGGTGAGTGGGAGAAGCAAATGTAGCAAAATTCCACAGGGTATACAAATGCATATTGTCATTATTATTATTATTATTATTATTATTATTATTATTATTATTATTATTATTATATGGTATTATCCATGTGGGTACACTGCATTGGCATGCCATCTTTACAAGACCTTATTGGGAAATTGAAGCCTGGGATTATTCTCACCCCAGAGCAGACAGCAGAGGAGAGATGGACAGCTATCTCAAGGGAGAAGCAACAGATGGAGACGAGGATCCAAAAACTTGGTGGAAAGCTCATGAAAAGTGCCTTCCTCTCATGTCACACATGGCACAAAAATATCTGTGCATTCCGACCAACAGCACAGCATCAGAGAGAATACTTAGCACAGCTGGTGATTGTGTTACCCTTCACACTTGACTCAGACCAGACAAAGTGAACAGGCTTCTTTTCCTTAGTAAAAATCTTTAGGCCAAACCAACTGTTAGTTTATTCTGGCTCAACTTTGTTCAACTTTTAGTCTGATCAATTGATCATGGCTGTTCAGAAAAACAACTTTTTAATTAAATGCTGCTATTCCAAATTATGTAGTCTATCTTATTAGAGTTACTATAAAAAGACTGGAGAGTAGAATTTTTTACTTTAAATTTTTTTTTAAAAAAAAGTCATATTTTTAACTTATAACTTGGTGTTTCAGTTTCAAGGCTATAGCCTGCGCTGACAAAGGGATAGGAATACAGTTTCTTGTTATTTATTTTTCTAAATCATTTTGTCATTGTATTAGTCTGCTGGCTGTGTGTGGGATTTTATAAACCAAAATGAATGTTTATTTTTTATTCACATGACAGTAGTCCCTCTGTCATTAACGGAAATGATAAATAAAAAACAAAAGAATTAAAAGTAGCTTTCTTTTTAACATGGAACTTACAGTAAGGCTATATAGGTCTGTATGAGAACCATAACAATCATGAATTGCTGGACAGACCAGTAGGCTAGGCTATCAAATAAGCTGTAATCTGGTTATAATAATAAGGCCTACAGTCTTCTGGGGCTATGCTGTGCAGAACACCTGTTTGGAAAGGGAAGTACTGTAGAGGAAATAAAGGGTATCCGCTTTCACAGATGACGTTTATCTGACGTCAATATTAGATCACAATCAGAACAACAAGAATTCATGCCACACATTTAATTGCATAATATAGGTTGCTTTATTCTTGATGCTTTGGGGGGCAAACATTTAAATAATCAAAGGACTCTAAATCAGCAAAACACCAGCAGAAAAAAACACTGCCGATGGATTCAGTCCATCGTCGGTTTCCAATGTATTCATCATATCGCCCAAACATTTTGTACAGCAGATAATGGATTTCATATGAAGAAACTACAAAGAAAGGGCTTGCTCGTCAAAAGGGGGAAGTGATAACACATAAAGAACTAATTACCAGACCATGTCATTAACTTCAAATTGGAATATTCTTTGGGCTTCACTCACACTTAGAGAAATTAAGGTTGTGGAGTGAAGGGTGCAGTGAGGCAGAATCCTAGCAGGACCTCTCACATTCCACTATGAACAACTTGCTCCATCCTGATTGTGATTTATCATCTGGGTCCAGGCAAGGACAAGCTGTGATGTAAATCTAATACAAACCTGAATTTTCCATACAGCAATGTTTAGCCAACACAAGACTGAAGTCAAATGTATGCTAATAAAACTATGGAACCACTTCCCCCTCCAACTCCAAACCCTTTTCTGCTCATGTTTTTAATGAAAAATACAACAGAACTGTCACCTCTGTTATATCTAATGCTCCAGTCTGCTCTGGGACAAATGAATTGGGTTATACTGTGTTAGTCTGTGTTCCATGCAAGTTTCACATGTTATGTATGCAGACAAAATAAAAGTAGAACCCATACCTAAACTAGAAACAGGCCAGCAGTAAGAATGGACACACAATCAATCTACACCATGACAACTAAAACAGGGCGAGTTCCCCAGATAATGTGCACGACTGAGATGAGACCTCTTGGTAGAAAGCCTATCATGCCTGACCGCAAATGGACCAATCACAAAGGCCCCAAGCACGACACTGCGAAAACTGCTAAAACATTGCTTAGGGCAGAGTCCCCC
Source organism: Albula goreensis (assembly GCA_022829145.1). NCBI lineage: Eukaryota > Metazoa > Chordata > Actinopteri > Albuliformes > Albulidae > Albula > Albula goreensis. The sequence continues at coordinate 5,671,868 of CM040750.1, read as the reverse complement.
CCCCACCCAATTCCTTGACAACCCAGCAAAATATCGAAGCGCATGATTCACTTTGCTTGGCTAGTTCTGCCCTCACAAGCAAATCGGCAGAGGACAAAGCGCTGTGCTAGCAGTGATGATTTATGCACATGTTAACATGATTAAGAATAATTAATAACAAATGTCCTTGCCTCTATCACGCAAAACATCTGCCGCTAAGGGTCTGCGCGCAGCTTTTCCAAGTCTCTGATGTACTATGCTTACTGCCACATTCAACTGCGCTCCCCCCATTCTCAGAAAGAGCTCTGCCTTATCTGACCCACTGAACGGTAACTGTGGGCGAAACTCTGCTGAAACTCCGTGACGTGCTTTTCCTGCAGCTGCTGCTGCTGTTGTAGAAGTAGATCACGGATCAGTTCCTCAAACAGTGGGACAGAGACCCTGCACCAGCCGCCGCCGGCAGGGATGTAAACCTAGATATTCAAAGCTGTTCCTCTTAGTTCTTCTTGCTATTGCTTTTGTGTGTTCTTCTTTTTACAGTCATATGTCAGCTAAAACATTTTTTTAGACAGAGGCTAGATACAAGTCCAGTGAATCATCACAAGTAGCCTATAGCTATACCGCGTGTGTGCGCATGTGTCTGCTCACATGTGTGCTCCATAAACTTCACCCAGATAAAACTAGCTGAAAGAGATGGGGCCTTAAAACCACTGGTCTACATTACGCACAGCTTCATACCAACTACATACCCTGTCTATACTGAGCCACTAGGGAATCACTACAGTAAACATCCTTGAGCTCCAACACAACTTCAACTTGGAATTCTTAGCTTGAAACTTACATTATGTCATTAAATGAAACTTAAAAATGTGTGTAACTGCCAATGCAAACATTATGTATTGCTTCTCTTCATATTATCCTGGGCAAACTGTCACAAAAGTAAGCCACCAACTATTAAATAAACATCTGCTCATAAACAACATATAAAGAACAACAACATATCTGAGAAAGAATTTACAGTGCTACGCTACATTAACCCTGTTTAATGAGACCCGGCGTGTCTCTCAGGTTAAGTTTGTAACTTGTACTTCTACTGTCCCTGCAGTAGAATGATGGCTCATTAATCAATTTAATCTCAATGGATGATATAAATAGGGTTATTATAAATAACCCACCGCCTCAAATGCAGGTCACAATTGCCAGCTCAGAACATCGGTCAGTGCACAGATGTGACAGCAGCTCTTGGAGATTAGGTTTCCTCATTTTATTTCTCTCTGCTTTGTCCTTTGTTGTTACTGAAACATTTCTGGAAGCATCCTTTGCCTGCAATTAATCCCACAATCCCTCAAACCCACCAGTATATCGGACAATTTCGTTGGACACTGGTTAAAAGGGCAAAAAGTTTTACTACTAGACAACGCTGTTCAACATAAAGCCAAGAAAGGCTTTGCGTATCTCTTTATCAAAAATATAAAAAATGGAATTGATTTCTTGGGAGAATAGTAGCTGGACTGTGACAACTCGGCACCATCCAAGTTACGTGACATTTAAGATTAAGGAAGACACCAAGATGCCACATTGCGTATAATTTTAATACTTTGCAAAGCATACTAGTGTTATAAAATAACATTGCAATCAATCCGATAGAGATGGGTGTAGCTACCTTACTGTACACAGACAAATGCGCTGTTTAACGATACGTCTTGATAGCAAGTTTAAATGCATCTAACCATTTCAAGTCAATCTTAAAGCTTCCAAGATTGTATACATAATCCAAAGTATTAATACTCGAAAAATAACGTTGATTAGTTAACCTCAGATTTTGATGCATGTGAAAGTGATAGTCATAAGGACGCTGCAGGGTTGTTTTTTAGGGCTGGCAAACAAACTCAATGTCTTCATATTATGGCAAGATCAGCAGATTAGCAAACGTTTATATTTCACAATACTAACCAGCCTGTCTGCCTTTATAAAGTCAAAATTAAACAGCTGACGTTACGTACTATCACTATGTCCATTAGTTAAAGTTACCTTAGATCCAGCCAAGACACCCTAATACAAAAAACAAATTGTCACGTAAATCTAACAAATTCACAAGAAAGCCAGCAAGCCCACTCTCCTATAGCCTGCTAAATTAGTTAGCACAAGTAGCTATCGTTAGCTACTTTTCAACCGTTTCGCTTAGACTAAAGTACGTCAATGTCGACAATCGTTTATGTGTGAATTTGAAATTATGCTCAGAACAATGCACACAACCATACAAAAATAGCAAAGCTTCTCCAAAAACAAACTGTTTCCAATGATGCTCATTCTTTTCTGTTGCCCCCATCCCCCAACCCGCATTGTCCGCCTCAACTTTGACTATCCTTCCACCAATCATTCTCGCTAGATAGCAAAAGCTATACTACAGTACAGGGTGAGATGCCGGGCCTCTCCACTTTTGGCACAAAATTACTCATTTTCTAATACCTGGAATTCATATAACAACATGTCAAGATACCAGTTACATGAAAAGAGGGGTCGTATACCACACCCTACACATTAATATTGATTTTAAACCCTCTTTCCCCCGCCCGCAACAAATACCTGTCATTGAGCTGGTCCTCGGTCCCAGGCAACGGGTGAACCACGAAGTGAATAGACGTCATGAGTTCACTCCAAAACAAGACAAATATCCACAAATGATGAGGAAAGTGTTATTTTCTAGTTATATGTGATTGTGTACTTTCACGGAATTGGACTACAAGGAAAACATAGCAGAGCTTTGATCTACTGCCTCCTCACACACACACCGCCATCTTAACTCTACTAGGCTTCTTCGTTCAGTGTTGATTAGAGCAGATACAATATCGACGCTGATTGGACAATGGGAAGCTACAGGAATGCATGTAAACACAAATCGGATTGGCTTTTAAACATAAAGGCAATAAAAGGCATCTAACCTCGGGGCTGATGTTTTCCTTTGAAGATGATGTTGACCATGTGCTGTCAATTGGGGGAGCAACGCACTGTGTGCATTTGATTTGGTAGCTGGCTAACCCAAAACAAATAAGTCTTATGAAATAAGAATGAACATGTAATTATGAAATTGCATCAATGTTTGAAACAAGAGTCATAGTTATCAGAGACTGAATGTATAATTTCAATGGGTTTTGGATCAATCCGATTCACGCAAGTATTTAGCTAAGCGCTTATTAACAGCCTATATTGTGCATAATGCTTCCTCTTATTAATAACATAACGTGAGTGTTTTGCTTTTTATGCGGCCGAAAATGCGTTGCAGATGTGGCGCTGTACTGTGACAGTCCATGCTCGTGGCGAAATTGTAAAAAGTATTTTATATAATAAATAATTAGTGCAACATGTATGTAAAACCAAGATTTGTGTGATATCTGTTTAACAATTTGGAATCCATATTTTACAACAATAATGGTCTATTTGTTTAATTAAGTTGTGAATTCACTTACAATGATGCACCATACGGGACAATGTATGTTGCCAAAATAATACAGTATGTATGGAATACAGTCAACGTATGGAATAAAAATGTAAATGAATCAGCATGCCATTTAAGTAATTAGCCTGTACGCAGTGAACAGTTTTAATACTTACAACTGAACTTTGGAAGCGACCAAAGTTTTTAAAAAGTACCGTGCCACTGCACTCCTTTACCAGTGTAATGTTATTAGTATGACTTGGATAGCATCAACAGTCTTCAGATTTTGGAACGGTCACCTGAAGTACATGGCCATAATTACATTTGAGTACAATCTATGGTGCCCACGTGTGAATTTACACAAGTCATGACTGAACAGATGTGTTTATTATGATTTGCCTTTCTAGTGGTGCTGAAACAGCACTTAAGCTTTACATTTAAGTTTGAGAGAAATTAACTTAAATAGAAGCCTACATACAGAGCATAAATAGTACCAGACAGAAGATTAAAATGCACAAAATAAATTTACACCACAGAGATCAAAGCCTAATTCTTGTATTAAATAAATCTGCATGAAAATAGAGTCAATTATTAAATACAAATAAAATGTCCCAACAAAAAAAAATTCTACATTGAATGCAGAACCATTGAACTGATGTGTTAGTCCACCTTGTTCAAAACCACACCTATACTGTGGACAGAGACAATATTTTGTGTCCACCAGGCAGGACTCTACATTAATGGTTCATTGTGTGAATAGTTTTATTTTATTAGTAGTATTATTTTTTTATTATATTCAGAGCTTTCAGCAGTTTCAAAGCAGGAACATTTCCAGGTAGTCTCATCTCTCACCAGTCAACACGTTTATTTGCATATATTTGATTCACTGCAAGCCCCGGGTTGTACACTTGCTTGTGCTGAATGATCCAGAATGATTTAATGTATCTGGAATTGCGCACAGCTGTTCCAGCAGAAGGATGTATGGAAATAAAAATGGTTTTGGGCTGGGAGCCAGGGGAAAGGTGAAGACAGCAATGATTATCTGAAACAAGAGCATCAGATTAAATATGTTCTTTTGGCCATATTACCTAAAAATGTCTTTGTTGAAGGTAAATGCGCTTCTCAATCATCTCAATCAACAGCATCAAATAAGCACATTAGAAAGTACCCATTTTGTTCAACCTGTTTTGTCTTTTCTCTTATTCTCAAGAAAACCTAAAGACATCTGTGTCACAAGATAAAGAACTTGGGAAGGTATCAATTATGGTCACATTTCATACCAGTGGTAAGAGCGAGTCGCTGCAATTTAGCCTATTATAATCTAAATAACCCCATGAGAGCGCTAAAATAAGCTCAGAATAATGTAGGAGTCGTATGGAAAGGAACAAGATCCTCTCTGCAGTTTTGCTTATCCACGATGCATTGTTATAATACCTCACATACAGCAGAAGAGACATTGTGATGGAGATCCCAGGAGCAGAAAAGCCCATGGAAAGAGGGTGGAGAGCTTACTGCGTCCCTCTTCAATGTTGTTTGTGGGTTGAGTTTGTTTCGGCATGGCGAGGATAAGTCATTTTGATGAGCTTCAGAGGCTAGATGATGAACAATGCCTTCAGGTGGAAGACATGGATACATGAAAGAGCGCTGTCTACAAATCCCCGACCATGTCAGATAATCCGCAGCAAGCACGGGGCTCAGCAGGGATTAAACGCAGAAAGATAAGGCACGGCTCTAACGATGGCAAATCTAGGTCAATAGAGCAAAAAGTTTAGAGTCCTTTGTGTTCTATTCTGAAAAACAGGCTGGTTTTTATTGCTTTTTATATTTAAACACCACTCATAAGTTACAATAAATAAATAAATAAATAAAGTGCCCACGTTAAAATTTACCGCAGACTTGTGCATGCTTTGAATCAAACACCTTCCAAAACAACATCAGATTTAAGGTGTGCTGTTTAATGAGACCTGACTGATGTAAGAAAATAGCACAGTATAGTGTGTATTTGTTCCCTTTTTGGTTCCTTGCTTTACTCATATGATACTGAACTCTTTATCTGCAGGTGGGTTGTTTGGGCAGCCCCGCCTTCATGAGAAAGAGCAAACAGCTGCGCAGAGGATGTGAATCCCAAGGTCCGGGTGCCTATAAGCCAGTGACTTCTGTATCCTTAGCAACCAAGTGCAACATGGCTGGTGGTGTGGTACAATGAATAGTCTTGCAGTTGGACACTGACAGATTTGTACCTACAATCTAATTCTGCCTTATATTCAGTCTGTACAATGTGTTCTGCTGCTTATGTTTCCAATGATGAAAGTAAGCAAGTTTATGATTTTTCTTTTGAATGTGACTTTCAATCGTGTAAGTGCCCAACTGACTCATAATTCTGTATTAGTCATGGAGTAAATGCACTTTGGCTTGTTTTTTTACAAGACAACAAAAGAAGAAACGCATTTCTGTTCGAACATTTGAAATTCTCGTATTTAACCAGAGATGAAAACTCCAGAAAGTAAAAGAATTACCATGTATTTGTTGTACCTGAACACTAAAATAGATGATTTCATTACCTGTCTAAGGAGTGGTGCTAATCAGAATCAGCTTGATTTTTGCACCTCTGCATTTAACACAACAAGACAACAAAAACATAGGCCTGACTGGGAAATAGCCATGTCATAGATGATTATGAAATATGAAACTGATCAAATCAATATGTGAATTGATCACCTGAACAAGCATTTGAATCCAATCATTTGAAAGCCAATCAACTGCACTTGATACTAATGACCTCATACATATTTTTTCCTGCCAAGGGTGACCTAAAATGCAGACGTGAGGAAAAGTCTCAAACATGGGATGAAGGAGGTGTCTCGTGTCATTAGTGATTGCCAGTGCCTTTCTATGCATAGCTGTGTTCTAAAGGTCACCCAGTGCTTTTCTGTACACGGCTGTGTTGCACAGGTCCTCCAGTGCTTCTCTGTGCACGGCTGTGCTGCACAGGTCCTCCAGTGCTTTACTGTGCACAACTGTTCTGCACAGGTCCTCCAGTGCTTTTCTGTGCTGTTCAACTGTGTTGTTCAGGTCATCCAGTTGCTTTTGATGGCAGCTTACTATCCCTCCAGCTGTTTTAACAATCTTTGATTGCTTGATTTTGTATTTTATGCTCAAATATTTCGCCACACAGACATACTGACCGTTTAAAACTCACGAGAAAATACACTTTTAATACAAGACTGTGTGTGGGTGGTTAGTTAGGAGGTCCAATAGCTGTGCATGTTTTAAGGAAGCATCCACTTAGAGATGTACAGTATATCTTATTGATAAAGAATACTGAACTGAAAATGTATGTCCTTTGTGCACCACTTTTAAAAAGAATGGATTCTCTGGAAAATGTACGTTGAGAATTTTGCGTCTCAAGATTACTGAGGGTGAGATACATCACGTCATTTAATTTCTTTCGTTTTTTATCTCTCCATTTTTATTACAGTTGTGAAAGCCCAGCAGAAACTGTGCAGCCTGTCTCGTTGCCATGACATCCCCCATAAATCTTGGATATCACAGCACATCCTCCTCATGCTGGGGCCAGCTGCTGGTGCATCTCTCACTGTGCCAGACAAGCTGCTACAGCTCCTCCGCTGCAGCAGGGGGCAGCGTGTCTTACCCATCAGACACCAGGAGGGTGCCAGACACAGGGCCCTGAGTGACCAGAGCTGTGTCACTCTGAGTAAGCAATGAGGCAGGGCTACCCAGCTGATTGACACCACCAGGTGTTATAATGGCCAGTCATGCATGTCCCAGAGAGGCCAGCTTTCAGTCAGCACGCAGTCAGCACTACTGTGGCAGATTCAGATTCAGCGCAGTGCACAGGGGATATCACTGCCCTTCTTGTACTGAAATCAGGGGCCCCTTTCACTTTAAACAATAAAATGTAATATTTTATGCATTTTACTAATGAAAAAACAAAAGGATTTATTGAACCACAGCTTACTGGAAGGAAGGAGTCTGCAAGCAATTAAAATCTGATGGAAAACCAGGAACGATTTTTCACTTTGTGGCCAAAACAGACTGTAGCCCTTTCATATGCTAGCTTGATTGATGCTTGGTTGGCGATCCTCTAAAGGGCAAAAATTTCAATTTAAAACCTTGAGATAAAAACCAGAGCAAAAAGTTGAAATGATGGGCTCATGTTGTTGAATATGCAGCCAATTAACAAACATGTCTCTTGCTGAGTGCAATCATTAGAGACTGGCTGTCATGTGTGGGGGGGTCCCCTGTGTTCTGGCCCAGTTCCCAACCTGGCTCTCACAATCTGTCCATGTAATTATTCCACTGTGTAATTATTCCATTGGTTACATATATTCTCAGTTTCCATCTCAGCTGAGCTGTGCTAAAATGTCCACCTTTGCCATATTGGTTGTGAGTCCGGTGAGTTATCCCAGAAATGTTTACTGACCCTCTGTTTTAGATAAAGTAAAGTATTAATAAGTATTTTAATAAGTAAAACAGGTAAAACAACAACAATAACAATGACAACAACAAAAACAACAACAACAACAACAACAACAACAATAATAATAATAATAAATGTAGCCGCAAGCGGCGATCAACGGGGTCCAAGCAGTCCAGTGGTTAAGAGTCACCATGGCAAATTGATCTGATCATTTTAAAAGTGTGACTGTAAGCACTGATAGGAAGTTTATGTCTTAAGAATCATATTCATTAGGCAAACCACAAACAGTTCAAAACTTATAGGCAAAAAGACGCTTTGGTTTGTTAAAATGCCACCATCAGGCCAATCAGACAAATTTTCATATAGATCACTCTTTGTCACATCCTTAACCATCTCATAAAGTTTTGCGTGAAGATAGGTGATTGCTACTTTAGCATAATGGCTACTAAAATTTGATTGGCTGATATTGGCCATCCTGTGTGAGCAATCACCTTGCTCTTGTAGATATCCATAGGAGCCTTGACCAACATGCAACCTGCAAAGTTTGAAGTTGATCGGACAATGGGTTTAGGTGTTATGAACATTTGTGTGCTATAGCGCCACCTATGGATGGATTTACACCAAATTTAATTTAATATACAAAAAAATGTAATATGCAGAATTGCTCATATTTAAGGAGAAATACAGCATGAACCAATTCTAAAAAAATCGATGTGTTTTGTAAGTGTATCAATAATTAATTAATCCACAACCATATGGAATCATCCATTTCTGAAATACCAACTTGTTTATGAAGTTTATCAATAATGGATCAAATAATCCACAACCACATGATGGCGCCATGCCACTGGCAGTAGCCTAGATGGTTGTTGAACTTCGAAATGTTTTTAATTTCAATAGAATTAATTAGCCGTATAAATTTATATAAAATCGTGGAACACAAATATAAGTGATATCGTATTTATACTGAAATAGGATTAATTTAATATATTGATTTATTGTTGTTAAACGGTAGTGTCATTACACGTCATAGGTGAACGTTAGTTCATTCTGATCCAGCCATCGGTGAAGGTAAGTCGCCTGTGTTCATTCTGGTAGGAAACCGTCAGTCATTAGCTCATAGTTGTTCAGAAGTGCGGTATAATTCTCAAAATAGTTAGATAATCATGTTAGGAATGGTATATCTTCATTTCTGTCGAAGTGGTGCTGGTTTTCCTCGTCTTTTCGTCGAGTTAGAAATGGGCTAGCTGGTAGCAACTAGCGTGTTGCACTGGATGGAAATAAAATGGCGCCGGGTCTTTAACGTGTTTCGATCAATGATGTGAAGTTCTCGAAATACATTATTTAATACACTTAAGGCTTGATTTATACACAGTAATGTAGTAAAGATAAGTTCTTGAGTGAAAGTCTTGTTACCAAATCAACCCCTCGCCTAACAATTAAGTGAATGTAGGTCGCAGCTAGAAGGGATAGCTTCGGTGAGGCTATGTTACCAGAGTTTAAACCACTGTGTTAATCTGTTAGCAGCGTGTTGGGTTTATTGAAGCATAGATTTGATTCAAAAGCACGATGTATTTACACCTGTTATTTAGTAAAATGTATAAATAGTGTTATGTTTGAAATTGTCCAGCTGTCGTTTCATTTAAGCTAGTTAACGGTTAGCATGGAAGTCACGTTGTATGTTGAACTGCATATAAAGTTTGGTGGAAGCACACTTTTAAACTTGCAAATTTGAACGCTTTTGGTGGTATTAACGTTGGCTGTGTAAGTATATCGTTCCGTACCGTCACAGTACTGACTTTATGGTTTGGTGCATGCAGTTATACAGAGATTGTGCAGTAGCCTATTTGGGAAGATTGATGAACGTATTAAAGTTCATTCAATTTCACAAGCGCGAGTTTCATCCAGAAACCTTAAGCTGTAAACTGTTAGCAACATATCATGCTAAGATTATCTTAAGATGATTGACGTCTGAGTCAGTTACACTTTGGTGAGAGCAAATGACACACCGGAGTTTTTCGAAACAAAATAAACTTATCCTAAAACTAACCTAACTTGTATGGATGAATGATGTGAAGCTCCTGAAATGCATTATTTTAATAGATATAATGCTTGAATTATATGTAGTAATGTAATGTGAAGCTCTTGTATGAAAGCATATTAGCAAATGACAAATATAAGCGATATCATATTTATACTGAAATATCATGAATTTAATATATTTTGTTAAACGGCAGTCTCATTACACGTCATAGGTGAACGTTAGTTCATTCTGATCCAGCCATCGGTGAAGGTAAGTCGCCTTGTGTTCATTCTGGTAGGAAACCGTCATAGCTCATAGTTGTTCAAAAGTGCTTTATAATTCTCAAAATAGTTAGATAATCATGTTAGGAATGGTATATCTTCATTTCCGTCGAAGTGGTGCTGGTTTTCCTCGTCTTTTCGTCGAGTTAGAAATGGGCTAGCTGGTAGCAACTAGCTAAAAGCGATGCATAGTAAACGCGATTATTTTACCAAGCTGTATTTGTTAGCCATTGCTCATTATTATTCCCTTTAAGTCCTTTCTCAAATGAAGAAAACATTCATGTCTATGTTGTTTAATAACATAGCATTATAGTGTAAAGTTATTGTGTTAATCATTTCGTTGGTCTTCTATGTTGTAAGTTAATGTAGAAGCATAAATTGTATGATCAGGCCTACCCTTGAACTAACATAACAATGGCAGATGTACTTAAAATGGTGCATGTTGGGACACTAGGAAAATACAGTCATGTTTAGAAATAATGCAGCCAACCCATACTTGCGAACCTGAATGTAATTCACTGCTAGACACTCTAGGTGGCAATATATTTTTTAATAACGATTCTGATGTGATGACAATTTTCCAATAAATATTAATGTCAAGGATCAAGTTAATGTTAACACTATGGGGAGAAGGAGGGCCTTTTTCTGCTCCTCTTGGGGCAGGCCTTAGGTAGGCTGGGAATGGCCTTTAGAATAAGAAAAGGAATAAAAATGGATGCAGGATGATATAACCCTTCAGAGTGAATGATGGATTGCCTAGGTGACCTTTTGCTGTTCTAAACTACGCATGACCAGCCCTTCTAGGTTGGAGAAGGAACCGAAAGCCTGTGTAATGCTTCAATTAGTATACAATTTTCAAAAATCCATTTTTTCAGATCCATGGATTTTGTTTTATTTTTGCAAAAGAAGTTTGGGAATACCTAATTTGGAGCATTAAATTCCCTGGTGAAATGGCCCCAGCTAGTTGGCCCAGGCTGGAGCGGTCTTTCTTCCACATTAAATTCAACTAAATTGGATGGTAAGGCAAACTTGAGTGATGGTAGGTTATTTATATTATATATTAAGGTTAAGGTTAGATTGTTTTGTCCTGAGGTTATGGTCAATTGCTTGGCTAGAGATTAGCCGTTATCGGTAACGTTAGTGTTGCGTAACTCGGCGCTAATGTCGGGTAATATGATGTTGGCAACGTTATGCTTTTAATTTGCCTCAAATATTTATGAAGTAGCAACAGGTTTTATTTTTTAAATCCTTAGTGGATTAAGTAAGTGTAACTAGTTTAGTTATCATGTCGGGTAAGTAACGTTTTGTCTTTATTCTGATCTTAATCAACAGTCCTGTAAGTGTCTGGAGTTGATAGTAATGGCATTTTTTTCCTGTAAGTGTATATAAATGGCACTTATATGTAAGAATAAATTGGAATATGATTTGTGGATTTTAATAATGGCTAGCTAACTATGTATTGTGTCTGACTTGAAATTGCATGATGTGTATCTGTGCAGTAACCTTGCATTGAGAGGCTTCTTTCTGATCCAGATATTGAATTTGTGACTGCTACAGTGAAGGTAAGCATAAGTTATTGATGAATGTGGTGTGGCTTATGCATGCGTATCAATGAAGGAAAGCAAGATTGAGAGTCGTACTGGCAAAAGTGTTATTGCTGTTTTGTAAATGTTTTTAGTGAAATACCAAATATCTGGAAAATGTACTTATGGGTAATATGCAATAGATTGGACTCAGTGGAGTATTTCTAACAGCAAGAACATATAGGTGAGGTATTCTGTGCTGTACCCATTCCTGCTCCATGCTCTTGATTATGTAATTTATACTAACGGTGTTGATGTGTTTCCTGTTTTATCCATAAGACCATCTCACATTATATGTCTTATAAATGAAAAGGTTAGAACATGTGGTCAGTGTCTTGGAGATTGTCAGCAGTAATATTTGTGCAGAACTTTCATGATTACGTGTGATAATGTGAAACGGTAGTATAACGTCGAAGATATTTTAAATATCAGTCTTAATTCTTACACATAGTCAGGAGTGGGGCTGCAGGTTTTTTTCTCTGTGTACAAATATTGTACAGAGTTAGAATCTGAATGTATGTGGTATGAATAAAGTGAAATATTTGATATGTAAGTAATTGAAGTGGTTGGTGTTTGAGAATCTTTATGATCTAAATATGTTCATCACTGTCTTCACAATATCTGTTTATAAGACTGTACAATATGAAATGATTTCAATGTAATATTGAATGAAATAGTTAAGCAGTAGTGGTATGTTAGACTTGACTGTTTCTCATGCGTTTTCTGTGTGTGTTGCAGATGCCACGGCCCAGCCGAAGATCCCAGGCAGCCAAGCGAAGGTTGGCTGACCCGGGGTGTGCTGCAGAGGACCAGGGGTCCACTGCCGAGGTTATACTTCCTCGTGAAAAAAAAGCCAAAAACTCGTCGGGGGTTGGGCCACCTCCCTATCCCAAGGCCAAAACAAACTCGTCGGGGGTTGGGCCACCTCCCTATCCCAAGGCCAAAACAAACTCGTCGGGGGTTGGGCCACCTCCCTATCCCAAGGCCAAACAAACATTTTCAAACTCTTGTCGCACAGACATGCCAGACCCCTTTTCAGTTCACCTGTGTGGTACACCTATGTCGGACACCTTTTCAGTTCACCGATGTCGTACACCCATGTCTAACTCTGACTCTTGTGAGTCTCCAACAAACTTGCTGTCAAATACTGTGCAAAACTGGGTGGAACACCCTGTTACTGATCATGATTGTTTGTCTTTCATGATGAGAATTACACTGGATTCAGACATTTATGAAGCAAATGTTATAACAGCTGTGCCCCTATTATTATTACTGTTGGGTGAGTCTTCTTACCTCAGACTTCAGGAAAACCTGTCGCTGTAACTATTTTGTGAATTTCCTCTTTGTATTTAGTAAATTGCTGTTTTGCCTCAGATATTTTGAGTTCCTCCTCAGCCAGTCTCCTGGAACACAGAGAGCAAAGGGTTTTCAGCAGTCTTAAACTGTACAACCAGGGCTCAAGTTGCGGGGGGATGCCATCCTCCTTGGAAAAAAATCTTGACCACAAACATCCCCCTTGTAAAATTGTCTTCTCCCCTCCCATCCTCTTTGCTTTACTGGAATTAGCTATGCTAATTATCGCCTAATTGTGAAAAGACGAGACCTCAGCGATATTTAAATGTTATTATCTTATGTTATTTGCGCTCCAGTCTTTGGGTTTTTTTGTATCCTCTGTGCCACTGAGGCTTTTGATTGCTTATTGGTTATTTGCTAATGCAACTTCAACATGAGTTTTACTTTGGAGAAAGCATTGTATTTTCACTGTTTCCAGCCATTTGTTGCTGCTCATATTCATAAGTTAATGTCAATGTGTGTTTGATTCTTAAGCATGTTATCATTCCTATGAGAGCATCTAGATACTTACTGCTGTAGATCATTTTCTTTGTCTTTGAGGGTTTCAATCTCATTTTCATGTTTTTCCTTCTCCTGAGCGATGGAAGCCATCAGTTCATCATTGATCTCAGCAGTTGAAGTGGCAATCATTGTTTGGGCCCTGACAGATTCCTTTTTCAAATAGGAAAACATGAAAATACAACATGCTTCATGGTAAACACTTGACAATTTCAAACACCACAACTGTGAGTGTAGCTGTAACTCCAATACCACCAACACAACACCAATAACCGATATGACAGCAGCCCATTTCACCCTCTTCTCACCTTCAGCTCTTCATTTTCTGTCGTGGTTGAAGACAGCTCATTTTCTGTTTTTTAAGCTGTTCTCTCAGTTCTTCAATCTAAAATAGAAAAGCAAAGGACATATGATAAAGTGATTATTTTTTAACTTTGTGAAAATACAAAGGACAAATATGTTGCTCAGAAATATGACATAGCACATTGTACTATCAAACTTAGGCTACTTACTGCTGTAGAGCATTTCTCATCTTCTGAAACAAGTTGATGGCAAGATCCACAGTTTCTGTCTTATGTAGGAATTTTTCTATGGCCTGTTCCAAGGCTAACCGTGATCCAAGCTTCTCCGTGATCGTACTTAGGATGCTTGCTTTGTAGGCCTTAAGTGATTCCTTGAAATATACAATTTGTTCATAGAAACTGCACTTGTCTATCTTAGTTTTGAATTGCAACCAAATATCCAGAATTGGGTTGATTTTCTGATAAAATGCAGTTATATCACAAAATTGAAAATTTTAACTAATTAGCTCATTTCAGCTTCTCACCTCCAGCTCTGCACATTTCTTTCTGGTAGAAGAGACTTCTTTTTTGGACTCCTCTAGCTGGCTTTGTAGGACTTTTATCTAAAATTGATAAATGCAAGAAATGTTGTGGTTGAAGGGTTTCTTAATACCTACACACAAGCTACAGCAAAGATTCATTAGACTTATGTTTTCACTCAGCTGGAAGTTTTTCTCTACAGTCAGCCTCTGGATTGCTGTAAAAAAAAAAATAACAGCAAACCTTGTTATAAATCAATCATTATACTACAATACAAGTATCAGTCATGAAAATACAAGTTTATATACATCATAAAGAGCCATACAAATGAGTAATGTAGTCAAAATAAGTGAACTTACATTGGTTTATCCTCCATTTAACCTACAGGCAACAGATGGGAGAAAGAGAAAAATTATGGTCAAGACAAATGACATAGCTTCTTGCAGAAACTGGTGAAGAACAGACACAAAATCTACAGACACTAAATAATTTAAAAAATTATACAGTCACTACTGCCATCAAGACTGCCATAATCAAGAACAGGGCCAATATAATATAAATATAAGCATGCTTTACAAAATCAAGCAGAGATGTAATTTACCATGTCCGAATATGGCCAAAAAAGCTGTTCAGTCCGACGATATTTTCTGCAATGGACTGTCATTCCCTCACAGTTCAGTACTGGGGAAAATAAGAAATCACTGATTACAGATAAATCCGTACATCACAATTAAGCAACCAGCATCTTATAATGATTTACATAACAAATATTGTACTTTACAGTCTTTATGAGAAAAAATCTGTGCAGGAAAATGCAGGAGGTTTATCGTATGCAAAAAAATGTTTAATAATTTGTATGTAGCAGCATCTACTGTATATGAGTCAGCTTCAGTTCAATAAATACACATTAAAATGTGAAATGGATAGAGTATATCTGGCAGGGAGGGGTTGATACAACCTATAGTGTATCTACAGTGTATATTTGAATATACTGTTGTCTGCAAACTGTATACTTGAGGTGTAATGTTAAGTTTTCACATCTAGAAAAGAGCTAATAGCATAGAACTAACAGAGCTGAGTAAAAATGCTAACAAATTCATGAATCCACTTACCATTACCAAAGATGCCAATAGATAAACGCACTACCAAAAGACAAAGCCACCCATTCAAAAATGAATTGGGTGGCATGTTGACACACAAAACACAAGACAAAAAAGACAAATTTCTTCAAAAATATAGACAAACAAATATAAATCTAAACAAATATAATCTTGTAATAACGCTAGCTCTCAGTGTAATGAAGTACAAATACGAATGGTGAATAATTTACTCAAAAATATAAAATTCTGAGAATTATGACGTACAAGGTCTTCCTTATGTCACAACACAATTTCAGCAGAGAATCTGAATTCTCATATGATCACCTGGGTTACAGAGGCAAACTGAAGAAAAACTGTTTTCATTTGGACATTAGAAGTACAGTAGTTGATCTTGTAGTTCAAATCGGTCGGTAGCAACAACATTCTACAGTGAATGGTGGGGGGCGGGGGAGAACAACTTACAAAGCTCACTCGCAGTATGACTCCTTTCTCCTTCTTGCGCCAAAATCATGGAGGGATGGAGTTAGTGTGATGTATTTGGCCATAGTTTTGTCATTTGTCAGGCGGTCAGATCCCATTTCACGTTGTATAATTGTAACAGCGTTTTGATGATTTAATGCCTATCCTTTCAGAAGCACTTTTTGAACGAGCATGTCATAAAAAGTCCATGAAATTCTATGTCCACCCGTATGTTTTTGGTTCTCGATCGGTCAATGGGATAGGCAGTATGTCCACAAAAAACTTTACATGAAATACCTGCTCTTCATCTTCAGTGACAAGGCTGCAAAACAAATTGTTTTGAGATTCATGTTTACAAATTGGATGAAAAGTGTATTATTAACATTATGTAGAATGGCATTGACAAAACTTGTGATTTTCATGAGCATGCTTGGACAAATATGTGTAGCCTGTACTGATACACAGCTTTGCCTGTAGTTGGCGCTGTGACGTTTTGATCCTATTGACCCTGCTGTAAATGATAACCACAAAACAAGTAAAATAAACGCGCTCTTTGAAACTGCATTCCGCCTGACTACAAGTCATTACATGGTACCAGGAGTGAATTCGAAGTACAAAAGGTACGAAAATGAATAATATACATCCGCCTGACGAATTAAAGTTAACAGGCAATGTCCACTAAAATTGGAAGACTTTCAGGCAGAGTTTTGAATTTTATTTGCTGGCTGTAGGGTTTGACGACACAGATGATGACCGTCGCAAGATTGCTAACTGTAGCCGGCAGGCCCGCGTTGGATGTGTACAACACGTTCACGTTTACAGAGGCAGAGACAGACGTTTTTTCGGTGGTTCTGCAGAAATTTGAAGACTATTGCACGCCGAGGAAGAATGAAACATATGAACGGTATGTGTTTCGAAGCAGAATGCAAAAAGACGGAGAGTCTATGGAAAGTTATGTGACAGACCTACATCTCAAGAGCCAGTCCTGTAACTTTGGCACACTGCAATTCCAAGATACGTGACCAAATCGTCGTAGGAGTGCAGGACAAGCAAGTAAGGCTGCTTTTATTAAAAGAAATGAACCTTACTTTGGAAAAGGCAGTGCAGATTTGCCAAGCATCGGAAAGTACGAAGTTACAGCTCAAGTCTTGACAATGACTGAAACGATGAATTCTGTAGATGCAGTGCAAAAGCACAAGAAAAAAACTGATAAATGGCAATCACAGAAAACAAGGCAAATATACATGATCTTAAGCAATCAAAGAAGTATCACAGAATAGCAATGATTGTGAACGGTGTGGTAGCCAGCATGCTCCAAACAAATGCCCAGCATATGGTAAGGAATGCCACAAATGCTTTGGTAAGAATCATTATGCTAGAATGTGTTTCACTAAAAACAAAGTGCATGTCGTGGAACAGGAAAAGGGGGCAACAAGTGACCGTGATGATGATGCACTGTATGTAGGAACAGTCACATTAGTGGGTGAGGATAGCACTGAAGATGAATGGATTGCCAACATCACAGTGGATAATGTTACAGTGCCAATGAAAATAGACACAGGGGCAAGTGTAAATATCCTACCTATGAAATAATAAAAAATTACAAATCAAGCCCAATGTGAAACCTAAGAAAATGAACTTAAGAGCCTATAACAATGAGCCTATTCCATCAAAGGGTGTGTTTAGGGCTACCTTGTCTAGAAAAGGAAATTCTTTTAGTGCATTGTTTGTCCTGGTAGAGGAGGACAGGCAGCCGTTGTTGGGTCTAAAGGCAAGCGAAAAGCTTGGGCTTATTAAAAGGGTCCACGTCATAGATGGCACTCACATGGCCCACAGAGGAAGTGTAGAGGAGCACTTAAATAAAAACTCTACTGCAGAGATAGTGAGAGACTACAAAAATATCTTTCATGGGATTGGTTGTTTACCAATTAAATACAAAATACAACTGAAAGAGGGTGCTGAGCCTGTCATACATACAGGAAAAGAAGGGTCCCAGTAGCACTGAGGGAGAGGCTGCGAAAAGAGCTAATTTCTCTAATAGCAAAAGGCGTAATTAGAAAAGTAGAAGAACCTACAGAATGGGTTAATTCCCTTATAATCGTGGAAAAGAAAAATGGTGCTTTAAGATTGTGCTTAGATCCAAAGGATCTGAATCAGTGGATAAAGCGTGAGCATTTTAACCTACCAACAAAGTCTGACATTACAAGTGCAATGGCAGGTGCACAGTTTTTCTCGAAACTTGATGCATCCTCAGGCTTCTACCAGATTGAGCTTGATGAGGAGAGCGCTAAGTTGTGTACATTCAATACACCTTTTGGCAGACACTGTTTCCTGCGCATGCCCTTCGGCATAGCCTCCGCTCCTGAGATTTTCCACAGGACAATCTCACAGCTGTTCGATGGCATGGAAGGAGTGGGTGTGTTTTAGAAGATATTATCATTTGGAGAAATTCAAAGTCTGAGCATGACGAGAGGCTCAGAAAAGCAAGAGTCAGGGTTAAAACTGAATGAACAAAAGTGTCAGTTTGGGGTGCGTCAAATTACTTACCTGGGTGACAAGCTGTCTGCAGCAGGGATTCACGCAGACCCAGAAAAAATAAGAGCAATAAAAGAAATGCCAACGCCAAAAGACAAAACTGAGCTACAACGTGCACTAGGCTTAGTTAACTATGTTGGGAGATTTATCCCAAACCTAACGGCAAACACAAAAGCAGTGCGCAGCTTGCTGGAAGATAAAAATGATTGGCAATGGAAGCATGAGCACAAGGCTGAATGGGAAAAGTTAAAAACCTGTCTTGTTCAGGATCCAGTCTTGAAATTCTTTGACCCAGTGCTCCCAATGAAAGTGTCCACTGATGCTTCTAAAGACGGATTAGGGGCAGTTTTGCTCCAGGAACATGATGGAACATGGTTCCCCGTAGCTTACGCATCCAGGTCAATCAATGCAGCGGAGCGTAACTATGCTCAAATAGAGAAGGAGACATTAGGAGTAGTATTTGGGTGTGAAAGGTTTCACGAATACATTTATGGGCGAGAGGTCGTGATCGAAACTGATCACAAACCTTTGATCACAATCTCAAAAAAAGCGCTTGGTGACACACCACCCCGTATTCAAAGGCTTATGCTCCGCCTCCAAAAGTACAGTCTGACATTTGAGTTCACACCAGGAAAGCATCTGGTAATGGCTGACGCTCTCAGTAGAGCGTACTTGAGCAACACCAGCCCGAGCAGTACAGCTCAAGATGTACAAATTCACATTGACTGTGTACAAAAAAACATGCCTGTGTCTGAGGAGAAATGGAGACAGATTGCAGAGGAAACAGCAAATGATCTCAAACTGCAGGTTGTTAGAGAGAGAATACGCCAACTGGGTTTACAAATGCTACCACACCCGTACCTGAACTTCAGGGAGGAACTAACTGAGGTTAATGGGGTTTTAATGAAAGGCAATAGAATTGTCATACCCACTTCAATGCGATCACAGATGGCAAAACTCGCACATGAAGGACATTTAGGCATTGAAAAATGCAAGCGACAAGCCAGAGCTCTGATGTTTTGGCCACACATGAACAGAGACATTGAGCAACTTGTGCAGCGCTGTGACACATGCCAGCGCCACAGGTACCAACTACAAAAGGAGCCCCTCATGGCTCACAGCAAGCCCGTGGAGCCATGGAGAAAAGTGGGCACAGACTTGTTTCAGTTGGCTGGGAAAGACTACCTTGTCATCATTGACTATCAGTCAAGCTTTCCAGAATATTCTTTGCTTCCCGAAACATCAGCAAAGCAAGTGATAAAACACACCAAAGCCATATTCTCAAGGCATGGAATTCCAATGACTGTTGTGAGTGACAATGGGCCTCAATTTAGTAGCCAGGAGTACAAGAACTTTGCGGAGTCTTACTGTTTTGAACATGTGACATCGAGCCCACACTTTCCTCGGTCAAATGGGATGGCCGAGAAGGGTGTGCAAATCGTAAAACAACTGTTAAAGAAAGCTGCCGAGACTGGAGGTGACCCTCACCTGGTTATGCTTAACTACAGAGCTGCTCCACTTGAGTGTGGAAAGTCTCCGGCGGAACTTCTTATGAACAGACAGCTGAAACCAGCGCAACACTTGAAAGAACCTCCAACTAACCAAAACAGACTGAAAACCTACAGTGGTCCAGTCTGTGGCAGAGGACGACGTGGTACGAGTTAGATGTGATGGACATTGGGGGCCTGTTGCAAGGGTAATCAAAGAAATCATACCTCGGTCCTACGAGGTCCTTACTGAATACGGCAACACTCTGCGAAGGAATCACAGTCACCTACTGAAAGTGCCACACACTGGTCATGATGGACCAGAGTTCAGTGTCACTGATGGACTGTCAGCGCAAAACAGCGCAGCACAAAGTTCACCCAGCTCCTCAGCTGAACTTTGGCAATCTAGTGCCAACACACTGGACAGGAGGCAGACAAACCTCCTTCCCCACAGACTGTGAGAGAATGGCCACGTAGACAAGTCATCAAACCAAGAAGATTAATTGAAGAATGTTAAGTGTTTTGTTTGTGAAAAAAAGGAAATGTGAAAAGTGAATTGAAAATGGAAATGCTTCACACAATGGAAATGCTTGTCTACTGTAAATAGTTAATTACTGGAAATGTGGCAAACTGAAGTTTATTACTGGTATTGTGGTTTATGGTTATGTTCACAAAACAAGGGCCATAATGTATTGGTACATAGTATCATACAGGATGGTGATAAAATGCTATGACCCTCACTATGCAGTAAGTGCTGGGGATAATTTTATTTTGTTATTAATTTACTGCTACTTGGTTATACCTGGAGTACAATATTACTGATTACTGAGTTATGAATAAGTCTGAATGCACGTGTGTTATAGTGAAATATTGATATGAAAGGCTCATTTTGATTTGTTAAAAAAAAGGGGGAGATGTACTGATACACAGTGCTGTGACGTTTTTGATACTATAGACACTGCTGTAAATGATAACCACAAAACAAGTAAAATAAACACGCTCTTTGAAACTGCATTCTGCCTGAATACAAGTCATTACATAGCCTGCTGTTAAGTTTCTTGATTTTGGCTTCACAAATGAGGAATCTTTTATGGATTTATGTGTATCAATCATGAAGTAATCAGTATTCAAAATGGCTTTAAATGTAATTTTGGCCCAATTTTGAGGGTACTCCCATGGATTCTGAGGAACGTGATATTAAAGCTAGGAATTTAAAATTAGAATTTTGTGATTAGCCGCTCCTGCTTGTTAAAAGTGGTTACCTTGTATTTTCTTTTATACCACTGACCCTTTCAGACCCCCAGGAAAATATTCCTTTTAGCACCTTTTTTTATTGATTGGAGAGTTCTATTCAGTCCCAATCCTGGTTGAATCAACTGCTGGGTATATCTTACCAGCTACAGCTTCAAACAAAGAACAAAACATAACATTGAATAATGTGTAGAAATATTTATTTGTTAGAGCTAGCTGCTAGAGCTAACAAAGTCATTTATGCTACTGTTCTCCAAAGAACTGCAGTTAAAGACCAAAAACCATCAATGCCTTGAACATCAGCCGCACAGTGTTTCACATCTTAAGTTAGTGAGAGAGGTCTGATGGAGTCAAACCCAGTGATCCTTGTGCATCTCCAGTGGGGACATATTTGGTGTGGCGACACGTTTAGTTTCTGCTACTTTTTATGCAGAAATCCATGGCAGTGTCACTTTTGATTAATACATAGGAAAACTGCTAGCATATGAATGCTTTTCCAATCATCATAGATGTATTTAGATGCTTGCATTTAAAACATGTAACTTGCATGTAAACAAGAGTGTGTGTATGTCTGTGCATGTGTGAATGTGCAGTATGACCAGGAGTTTTTTGTGACGGCATAATGTGGTAATGGACTTTGGACAAAAGTAGATGGCTTACACACTACTGCGATATTGTTTTTTGGTCAAGTATGTTTGAGTGAGGTGTTTCAAAAGCCGGAAGGCAAGATGTCTGACCATTGACATCTTGAGAATGTCATTTTTTAATTTATCATATAGTATTTCTACCGTTGAGGACCTGATCTTAGGAAAGCACAGAGATGTATTCAACAATACCACTGTCATCCACAGGGGAAACACATGCAAAACACAACAACCAACAGTTTTAGTAATTGTGGTTCTGCAGGCCCCATAGGCTGTGGAGAGCATGTGGAGATCTCATGATTTGATTGGTCATCTGACAGGATGTTGAAGGGATTAAGACAGTAGGGTCCCAATTTTGGCAGCTCACTGGCTCTTCCACGGTCATTTGCCATCTGAGGATGCATTACTTTAAACATCCCAGTAGGTGGCGTATAACACAGCTGTGAAATTTTATTTCCTTTCCTCCAGCAATTCTGTGCCTCAGAAACATTTGTGGTGCATTCATGAGGCAAAATATCACACAACACTTCACAGAAGCAAATTAAGAGGAGAGTTTGAAGTGCGTTTCACAAGACATGAACTCCATCTCCCATCAGCCCTTTCCCAAAACGACTATGATGCACAGAACCTTGCACATGGTGACATGTAACACATAGTACCGCAGTGTTATTTGCTGCAATAATACAAAGGGGAAAAAGTAGTAAACTCTGTATTGGTATAAACTGCTGTACAAACAGACAATGAGAGTGAACTTTAATCAAATGGGGACTGGATAGTTGTTTAAAAATTTAATCGTTATTTCAACAACAGTAGCTAACAACACACAAAACAAAAGCACTTTTAAAAGTGGTATAATTCCATAAATTGTAAAGGTCGATAATTTTGTCGCATGAGTTTGCATCTGGTCCTTGGAGTGAGCTGAACTGGGAGTGTGAAAGTTGTTGTGTAGGCTAGCTGCCTCGTATAGTCCATGGCTTGTATCACAGTTGATGAGCTTTGCGTAACAGCCTGGCCAGGAAAGCTTGACTAGCATGACCTCCATTTTGAGTGATGGCAGTATTTTTCCACGGAAAGATGAGTCCTCCCAAGTTTTGGTGATGATTGGACATTGCATTTAGGAGATATGACCTCGCTTCCTGTTTGGTGGCTTTGCCGCCAGTTTCAATTGGATGTAATAGACAAATGGTTGTGACAATCAAAAATACATCCGATAACTTTTGTGAGGCTTGGTCTAAAGATTGGACAAAATTTGTGGCCTGTGAAAAATTTTTAAACTTTTTCATAAAATTCAAATGGCAGAAAATCCATCATGACGCATCAATTTGGTCCAAGAGGCTTTTTTGTTCAGCGTGAGCCAGGGAATCAGAGAAAAAAAGAATTTGATTCTAGCCCAAACGGTTCAAGAGTTACAGGCCGAAACGCATTGTGGCTCTCTATAGCGCCACCATCAGGCCAACCGGGCTAATTCTTATAACCTGAGTAGTGGGTGGATATAGAAACCTATCCACCAGGTTTGGTAGCTGTAGCTTCTATAGTTTTGGCTGTGCAAACACTTTTAGGGCAGAAAAAAAATAATAAAAAAATCAGACCCCTAAAAATTGGAACAAATACAATAGGGTTCCAGCAGCTTCGCTGCTTGGACCCCTAATAATAATAATAGTTACTGCATAAGAACATAACTGTCCAGACACAGGGGTTACTGCTGTACAGCTTGTTATCGTTTGAACACACAATCAACCAGTACAAGGACATCAAACTCAAGAACCAGAAGAACTTGGTTTGCGCAGAGAGCAGACGGTAAAAGATGCCAGAAAAAGCAAAGCATTTAGAGGTGACAGAGTGCAGTGCGGTGTGAAACAGCAGAAATCAGGGCTGATCCTCTTTACTGCCCTGGATATGGAGCCAAGAGCTAATTGTAGAAGGAGTGAAGGGCGCCCTAGAGGCCGGTATAAGGACGATTACAGCATCGGGGACCAGAGCGCTGGATCAAAGCCACATTTCCCCATATGAGAGCCCCAGGTGCGATAACCAAGCTTCAGATCATGTGTATTGCGTATCAAGTTACATTTAGATTTCCACACATTTTAAACGTAATAGGCTGTGCATTGATCAAAATGATGGAAAGGTCTTCTGGTTGTTTGTACGGAATTCCAAAGTCTCTTTTATCTTCAGTTCCTCTGCCATTAACCATAGCATTTAACTCTGAGGACTAGAGGGGAAGAGATGTTGTTCTAGGTACCTGAAATTATTCCAGTGAAGTAAATGAACTGAAACACATTTATACTGGTTTCTCATAATAGTGTCAGCTGAATTATTGCAAACTTGTTTATTATTCATCATTAGGAAACTATTCAACCTAAACGTAGTGATAAAAGAAAATTACGTCTCACACCGTTTTTGCACAACATTTGCATCACACTTAATGTCAGGAACTGGGGACTAGTCTGAGAATGATGCTACACGAAAGGACATAGTTAAAGCTACTGAATTATATATTTTGTTAGATATTTGTCCATATCTAAATTTAATGAATTATACTTGTTAACTTTCATATCATGCAACCTCGCAGCATGCAATAAAAGTTAATCACGTGAAAATACATGTACAGGTTTGACGAAGAGCTTGGCATTTACGTGTGCGTAAAACCGACAAAGAAGCATGATAGTTACATTACACAAAACATAATTATCGCGGATCACACTCTTTCCTTCATTATTCCCTTTTTCAATTATTTATGACTTCCATCCTTAAATTAATATTGTGAGTTGATATTCATTTAAAATTGTAATTTCATCTTCACTGAAGCAAAGTGCAGCAAATAAATTTTCGAGTTAGAATTTACTCGTTATGCTCAAAGTCGGAAGACTCTTCAAGGAGGAAATTTAACCGGCCAAGGTTTGCGTTATTATGTTTCCAGCAGGGGGCGGGCTTTATTCCCTTTTCTTAAAGTTGTCCTTTATTATGACGTCAGTTCTAACAGGCAAAGTTGGGCAACACCGAAACAGGCTAGGAATTTCCATCCGATCATCTTACTGGCGGGAGCACTGCCAAACCAGAGCAGGTCACCAAGATGATCTCAGTTTTCTCAACTGTCCTTATGCTTCAGTCAGCTATATATGTGCTTCAGCTGTGCACTCAGATTTGGTACAATATTATGCCATGGCACTGCTATTTAACTAATAATGATAGGTCTTTACCCCACACCTCTCCATTTATGCTGATGTAGCATGGCACTGATGAGATGAGCCCATTTGATGAAAAACAAAATGAAAATATTCAATTCAATTCACTTCATTCATATCATTTGTTTCTGTGTTTTGCAATGTTATTTTGTCAGTTAATGAAAGTTTCTCAACAGTTGGAATTATCCAGTCCGAGTGGTGTTGGGTTTGTGGGGGGTGTGGGCCACACTTATTTGGGTTGGGTAGCGAGAGGCTGACATTCATGAGGGGGTTTTCCCCAAAATCCCCCTCTCAACACCCCTCAGAGAGGAGGCACCCAGAGGAGCACAGACAAAAAACTGAGGGTTCCATTCCCAGGGCGCCACATCACTATCATACAGAGAGCTTCAGAGGACAATGTCAAAATAAAAGTTTTTTAGTTTTACATTTATTTTTTCTAAGCCGTAAACTAAATGAATTATTTGTACATCTGAATCATTGTCATCTTATGCCCCAATAAATAATTTGTGTCCAAATATTGTTTGGCCTAGTAGAGGATGAATCTAGGCAAGCATGCAAGAGCAACCTAAATAATCAGGATTCTTAAAATGATGCAACCAAGCCACACACATTTCATCATCATAGAAAAGAGATTAAACCCCGGCATCAGGGACAGGTAGATAATTCATTGACTCAATTTTAGACGTTCAATGCATACCCTCAAAGGTTAACTTGTATCATTTACATGTAGGTATTTGCACACACTCTTATCCAGAGCGACTTTCAAAAGCACTTACAATAGGTTAGTGCACCAAGCAGAGATGATACTAGGTTGTCAGTGGCACAGCCAACCATGATAGTCATTACATCATCCTAGAGGATATCATTAAGTGCTTTAGTATGTGCTAAAACATATGTACAATAAGAACCGATATTAATGGAGTTATCTCTAACATCTGATTGCAATGCTGTAATTTTCAATGTTTCAGTCACTCATATCCCCAATGCTTCCACACCAAAATTTACTTCTTCTGTCTTGATCTTGGGGTCCTTTTGTTACCTCTGATCCTGCAGCTGTTGCAGAAGGGCTCTCCAGCTCATGAGGATGAGTCCTCCACTTGGTGGGAGGGGGGTGGATTTTTCCACTTTAGTTGAAAGTTACAGAAGAGAGGAAGACAGGAGAAAGAGAGAGGGGATGACATCTAGCAAAGGCGTGCCCAGGCAGGATTTGAACCTGGGCCACTGTGGTAAGGCCCTGGCCTTAGATGACATGTGCTCTGCCAGATGAACTACTGGGGAATGCCAGGCTTGGAGGGCTAATAAATTATCATTTAAGATTTTGAATCTTAAATATCAGACCATTTTTAGACACTGAAATGGATTTCTTTAATCTCTACAAATGCCATGACAGGTGCTTTTGCTTCTGCGATGAGGGACTCCTACCTGAAGGCAGTGATCATCCCATATACCTCCTGTCACAGAAAGATGTCAGCTGAGAAAAGATTTAAGTTATTTAAGCTAATCTCTGCAAATGAAATGCAATATTCAACCAAAATCTCTGCAAGAACCTGTAAGCATTCAAAAGGACTAAAGACATGCTGCAAAAATCTTTGCTCAGCAGTATTTATTTTACCATTTTCAGTGGCTCATCTTTCAAATTAAACCCCCTGCTGACACAAAATGAATCTAATCATGTAATTGATTCAATTGATGGGAAGTTCAAGATTTTTTTCTATCCACATGTATCATAACAAATATCAGGTTCAGCCTATTTTATATTTTTCAGCCAGTAGTCACTCTAGTTAACCTGAGCAAGGAAGCTGAAAGAGGAACTTTCAATGAATGGGTAAGCTACGATCGCATTTAAATACATTTGTGGAAAGTTTGTGAGCTCAGGCTGTTTTCTAGATGAACTTTATGAGGCCTTCTCAGACAGGATAGCCTCTCTTGCTAAACATGTTATGCTCATCACTGGAGTCTGTCACTTTACTCTGTTTCCTTTTCCCCAAAGACTTATTAGGACCTAATTATTAGTACCCTAATAACCTAATATTTTGGCTCTGCGGGTGAGATGGCTGAATCACCCCAGGAACATTATGAGGCTGGTAAAGATGAAGGACACTCCACAGGGCTCCGCAGCCAGGCTCTATAAAATCTGGTAACCCATTTCAGATCATATGCATACCAGATCTGTCCCCTTTTCTCTGACTGATGTGGTATAAATATTGTATAGTGTCATATCATTACAATATCAGCTCACAGATGAGCTTGTGAAATAATATCATATCAAATCAAATCATATATCATTTTTTTTTCTTTTTAAGGATTTATTTTTTTAAGTATTCTTTTTTCTGCATGTTTTTCTGCTGTGTCATTATTGTTGATCTTATTATTAGTGAATTCCGTGGTTGTATATTTCTTACAAAAATGGAAAACCTGAAAATGCTATAAATAAATCATCTACAAATGTTTCAAAGAATTTCACCAGAACATCTACTCAGAGCATCAACATGAATGATCTACTTTCTCTGGTGTGTTTGCACAAAATTGCGCCAAAATTGATAGTGCAAACTGTTACTAAAAAAAAAACAGTCAAACAAGTCAAGGCCAGTTTATGTTAATATGCAGAAATGGTGCACGCAAAGCAAAAACGGGAAAAAAGATTCAAGGGAATGAAAAATGTACAAGATTAATCTAGGACAGATTTTTTATATTCAGCATCTATGTCTACTCATTTAAAAAATGTAAACATTTTATTTTTCCTCACATTTACTTGGAATATTGAACATGTGAAATGCTTTAATATAAAAAGCGATTAGTGTAAAAATGTTCAGCTTCAACATCCTGGCCAATTACATATATATATATACACACACATACAGAATTCAAGAGGGAAGCTGAGACTGATATGAACTCTCATATATCTGTCCAGTGCTGTAGTCTGCACAAATCCACTGATGGCCTGGACACACAGGTCATTCAACCAGCTATTCTTCCAACTTCACCTTTGCCTCTACCTCAGTGCCCCATTCCAGACTGGTTATTCCCTGCAAAATGTACTTAGCAAACAGTGAGATCAAACAGAGGCGTAGACGTTTTACAGGCTATTTTTAGCTCCTGCCCGGGTCACTGGGAGAACTGGTGACCCTGTGTGTAAATTTACTGAAGCGATGAGAGACATGCAGTCACTGTCACCGGTGTGCCACCAAGCTGGGCAGGACTGGCCTTCTGCAGGAATCTCTGATATTTTTTTCAAATAAAACTGGGTGATTAAATTCACTTTATTTCCACCTGTCCGAATTTTTCTTATTTTCATGCATCACATTACATTACAAGCATTTTCCAGACGCTCCTATCCAGAGCAACACACAAGTCCAAGAGTTGGGTACAAGTCCCAAGTGGCATAAAAGTCGTAAGAGGTTAATTTCTCTGACAAATATCTTTTTATTCGGCTTCAATTTCCACTCAAAGGATTGACATTGTATTTTCCTAGCAGTTACTTTGAATGTTGAACATGTAAAATGCTTGCATGTAAAAAAAAAAAAACGTCATGTACCGCAAGAACACCCCAAAACGGCAGGGTGTGGATCAGTGATCCGGGCAGAGTAAAACTGCCTTCAGGTAGTGGTTAGCGATCTCAGCCAACGTGAACCCCACCCAAAGAGTCGTTGGCCTAATCCACTGATCCACCAGCTCACTGCTGGTTCTCGCTGCTTTCAGACCGGCTGAGAGATCATGGCTGACCCACCAGCTCATGTCAGTCAGGCCCTCTGCCAAGTATGAGTTGCTCCCTCTCAGTATCACCACTGGCAGCAGGTCAGGGAAGTACCAAAATAATCCTCCATACAGATGCCTGCCGTATATTGCCTTGCACATAAACTGAGAGGGCAACTGGGGTTTCTCTCTGAGAAAATGCAGCGCAGGGAAAATGACTGGATATTAGGGCTTCAGAACTCTATGGTGTAACTCAACATATACCATGTGCCTGTCACATAAATGGACCACAGTGTGGAGATACTGTTGCGGTAAAACATCAGTCTTTTTGATATGGGCAAGTATTTTAGATTGTAGCGAATCAAAATGATACACATGCTGATGTCAGGCTAATTCTATACAATGAATACTGCTACCCCCATTCACGAACAATATCTCTCTCTCTTTTACACACACACACACTCACACACACCCTTGTTTGCCTGACACACCCACCTAAAACAGGCACGCTCCTGTCCCAAGCGTATCCTCGTGGGGGCGGGGTGTGGTGGTGGCGGGGGGGGGGCAGGAATGTCTGCAGTTGCTGGTGACTCAGATAAGTGAAACACTCGTCCCTACTTCTCATGTCATCCGGCACTGCCCATCCTCTGGTCTCTCCCCCACAAACGCACCCCCCCGGAATGGCACTTCTAGCCCTGGAAATTACCGGAGTCCAGCCATTTTACCTCCCAACAAACATGACACCCATTTCAGTGACATTTGAAATTTCAGTGAACATTATCTCACATTTGCTTTAAACGTTTTGGACTGATGCCGATTTCTTCGCAATTTTTACTTTGCAGCTTTACATTTCAAATTATGTGTGATATCGAGGTTCACAAGGTCATTCCTCTTTTATTCTTAGTAAAGGAAGCAGCACAAATGCCCAGCATGCCCTCTGGCATAGGAGGGTAAATATGGCCTTTTGCCTCATTACTGCGGAGATCACAGCCCAGCCAGTAAATTCTAGATCCTCACAAGCACAGAAATATAAATCAGTGCAATGGAAGATAGATTTCTTTGTTTCCCATTGCTGACTAACTCCCCATACTCTGGTGCATGGCAATATTTGTAACAGTAATTCCACTCGTTGTAGCTGAGTATAAAAGTGGCACAGGTCTCCTTTTCATGCTATACTCACACTGGCAGTGGGATACAGTGGGTCCAACAGCATTCATCCTGTGCCAGTCATATCCTGTCAGATTCGCTCAAACACTGAATTTCTGATTTACCTATGTTGTACAGTTGCTCTCAGCACCCTTTATGCGCACTCAAGTTTTGCTCCAACCTTTACTGCAATGCTTCAGTTATGAAAAGTTAGTAACTTGTTAATTAGACAATTTTTTGTCTCTGCCAAGGTTAACTCTCACTAACAGATATTCATGGTCCACACCCACATACATGTTAATTTAAGGACTTTAAATCAGTCAGAACAGTTATCAGGTAGTAATAACCGGGTCTTTAAGAAGGCCACAGTCACCCAAGGGGCAATCAGGATTCAGTCTGGGAGGTGCTTCAATGTACAGGATGTCAGTGCACTAGGAAAAGCCACATGGCAGTGCATGGGATACTGCTTTTCACCATGTAGATATCATAGCTAAGATAGATACAGGTAAAGGCCAAAGTGAGTAAAAGACAGACACACTGACAGCAGGTGCCTCTACACAGGTGTGGTTCCTAAGCAGGTGCTTCCACACAGGTTTTGTACCTGAGCAGGTGTTTCCACAGAGGTGTTGCCCCTTTGTGCAGAAACACTGGACAGGCCTGGTTGCCTATAATTATGGCTAGCATGACTTGAATGAGACCTCACACTGAAAAACAGGTGATATCTGGAGCTTATATTATACCCTTTTACTGCTCACATTTTCAGAAATAGCCAATACATTGGAATTATTAAACATATATATACAACTTTTCTGCATCCAGTCAGCCCTGTCTTCCATAATGATAGCCTGCATAAAACACAAGAGGTTTTCTCATCAGTTGCTTTGTCCCACACAAGGTTTCGTAAGTCAGATTACAGGAGGAGACACTGTGCAAGTCACAGGTGTTGTAGCGAATCTGCCTAGAAACAAGTGGAAAACCTCCTTTTGAAGGCAACAGGAAACAGGAAATGTAATTAACTGATCAGTCATAACAACGTGAACATCAATGACAAATTCCACCCCATGGGTGCAAAACTGCATGACTGGACAATAAGTAATTTAAGGGATTGAACCAAACCATCTCACCTGCAGAAAGGTGCTTTTGAACCATAACCCCCTACAGTGGCATGGATTACGAACTCTTATGTCATCAAATGTTCCAACGTGTCCAAATACGCTGGTTGAGGGATGGGGGTCAGAACCAGACAAAATCACATGTTCACAGTTCACATGTGATTGGAAGCAGTGATAGGCACACTGGTCATCTGACGAAACACTGGTGAACTCTTGTGATCATGTGACTCCAGTGTTCCTGCCCTCTGGAGCACCCAGGCCACCTGAGCTTGTGAAAATCACCCATTCACCATTCACAAATGGCTCTGAATGAGACACGAGAAACATTTCAAACGTCTAGTAGGTTACGAAGAAATTCAAATAAAACATAAAGCAGAATATCTGCTCTCCTGGGTTTCCACCTGCCTAAAACTGTCAGTATTAGTCTGTGGACAATCCAACAAGTTTATCCTAAAATGTATTTATTTCTGTTTAACCAGGTAGGTGACATGAGAAGCACATGAATTGTCTTTTACGGTGCTGACCTGGGTTAGAATTCCAGGGACTGCATGGACAATCAGCATAGCATGTACACACCTGCCTGTCAAACATTAATGATGTATGTGTGTTTGTGTTTATGTGTGTGTTTGACTATGGCTCCGTGTGAGTTTGTGTGTGTGTTTATCTGTGTTTGCAAGTGAGTTTGAGTTTGTGTGTGTTTGTCTATGTTTGCATGTGTGTTTGTGAGTTTGTCTATGCTTGCGTGTGTGTTTGTTTGTGTGTTTGTCTATGTTTGCGTGTGAGTTTGTGTGTGTGTTGTCTATGTTGTGTGTGAGTTTGTGTTTGTGTGTGTTTGTCAATGCTTGCATGTATGTTTATGATTGTGTGTGTGTTTGTGCTTGCTCAATTGCTCTGACAGCCCTTGTGCCTGACTGCAGGGAGGCTAGGTGACAGCACAGAGGAGGAGTGTAAGCAGTGCCTGGCAGTGTCACCCAGGCCCAAAGTTACGGGGCTGTCTGCGTGTGCATTTAGCCATTGTCCCAGCCTCCAGCCACCCATTGTTTGTATGTCTAGACAGCTGCAGTCATTGACCCGATCCATATAACCGAGGCAGGGCCTCTATAGTCCAGCCAGACGAGAACGTGCCAGGCCTTCCTGTCTCCCATCAGGGCTGGGCTCCAAAATTTCTGTCACTCGCCCTTTCCTGCCAAAAACACACAGCCATGGCCACCACATACCAACTTATGGCTAGAGTTATGGCTAACTTACGACTAGAGACACCACATGTAGAACAAGATCCCATAAAAACGAAAAAAAATCTCAAAACAAAAAGATCAATCCTATTAAGCCTGAAGGCATATGAACTTGTTCATTTTACATAAGACGTACTTAAACAGGCAAGGTTTTAGTCACAAAGCGAATCAAGCAAGAGCTGTTTGGCATCAAAGAGAATTGCACAGTGCAAAGCTCACTGCCGTCAAAATCCTCCAGTGGCCATTCTGAGACATTAGCCCAAAAGAAATGATTCATAGTGGTGAAATGCAGGTGCTTAACAACTTAATACTGCTACTTATTGCTACTTACAATTTCATGGCCAGTGGAGACACTTTCCAACTGAATTACTTGATCAAAGCAATCCAGAGGAGATGCTAATTGCTAATTCATACCTCAGAAATATGGGGTATAAATGCTATACGCACTTGATCAATTTTAGAATTGTATCAGACACCTGTATGTACCCAGGTTTGGAGCCATATGTAGCTAACCGTCCTTTGCTGATTGCACAGATAGCGTAGAATCCCAGATAACCAATGAGCTGCTACCACTTCAGCTTGTTAGAGTACAAGATGAGGGGCTCAACCACTCAAAAAGTCGCCAGAGAAGAAACCTTTTACATTGCTGAACTTGCTTAGATATGGATAAATGAGGATCTGTGATTTTGAGGGCCTAACTGCAATGTGTTTATCCTGCTGTTCCAAGGTCACTGGTTTCTTTTTTCCAAAAGTGATGCACAATATTTGAGAACCCTCTCTATAAAACCATGTCCCTGTGGCAATGCTTCCAGATTACTATTTTATTAAATGAGGAGTAATTATGGTGGACCTTTGATAATCTAATTAGATCAATACAGCTGGTAGATTCCATGAGTTATGTAAAGTCTATGTCTTACTCGTTACATACATATATAAATCTCAACCTCAATCAAACATATGCTGTAACATTCTGGGATGCACTGTTGACTACATTTTTAACTACAAAATTTTCAACAGGGCATGAAATGGCATAAAATGGGACATAGTTGCTTTCTGAGTAGTGCTGTCAGGTGAACTGGTACAGTGAGTCGACTTCAAAGACCTTCAGTTTGTCTCCAAAATAAGTTTGTTTTACTGTGCTCAGCTGTGTTACATGATGCATGACTAAACATATAACTGGGCTCTATATAGCCTGTCAGGAAATATTAACCAGAATATAGTGTGTTGTAACTTTAAAAAAATGAAATTAGTCACTAATGGACGGTGGAGACATAGAGATACAGCGCGTTCTGAAGGTGGGAGTATTATGTGACTCATGCGAGGGACTTACCAGAATCCTTACCGTCCTTACATGCCAGGGCAGTTGTGTACCACGCTGTTTTGTAGCTGTTTGCACGCCGCACATCACCCTGTGATCACGCGTCCCTCCCCTTCTTATTGGCTAACACTCAACACACCTTTATAGATGATTGGCTGGCCACCGAGCCCAGCCTCTTCAACATTCGGCAGCTGAAAGCGGCTGAATGAAGCAGGAAAAGAGAGCGGAGAAACATGCCTGGTCACATTTAGTACTAGGGAAGAGGCTTGCCTGCGAAGGTGTTGCGCGCAACAGTTTACAAGGCGAATTTTTATGTGTGATATTTTTACAAAGAAAATGCTCAATTGTGCGATTGATCATCACCATCAGCCTTATGATGTAAGTAATTTATTGTTGTTCTCCTCCAGAAAATGTCATCATGTTAACTGTGGAATTATATGACATTAAGTGCAAATATGAGCGCTATAATACGTTGTGATGTCTGTTAGTATTACATTAAGTATTAATTCTAAGTATTACACTTTACGTTATAAATGCAATAACAATGAGTACGTTTTATCGATTGGTATTTTCTAAGAATCACTCTAAAATGAACTTAACTTTATTTGTGTGTTTTTTCGTCACTCTACTGCAGATATCTTTTAAAATGACTGAATTGGATTTATTGTACTAGGGTTGGTTTTATTGTGATCTACTATGTGAATTGCATTTTAATTCAAGTAATACTGTCCACTGTTGTCCCGGTCACGAGGCGATGAGCTGTCTGGTCCCTGTCAATGTTTTTGTCTGCATAGCCAACAATGGTTGGTTTTTGAAAAGTGGGTGAAAGGTCGCAGAGCTGTAGTTCCTTGGGTTCACGATGTGGAGTGCTGAAGAACAGCGGTCGATCACGCACTGTTCACATGCGTGAACTAACCAGCACCAGTAGTAAATGAGCAAAGGCTGGTCTATGCAATAATCGCGCGCTGTTTGGTCACGGTCTTCGGGTTAGAGCATGCGCTTTGCAGATCCAGCAATGTTTACAGTTTTAAAGTTTCTTTAATCTCACCGATTATTAGCAGAATCTTTTTTGGATTAAGCCACGCCTGTAATCGAAGGAAATAAAATTAATTTTGGTTGTTGACCTTCTTTCTTTTTCACCTGTTTCTTTCTAATTAATACCCCAGCACAACATGATAGCACTGAAATAAGCAAACGTTTTGTACAGTGATTTGTATAAAAACACTTCTCCTGCCCTTGGTCCTTGACAGAGTGTTTGTGCACAGTCGTTAGACAGTGTTTAGTTTCACGCATTCTTAATCTCAAATCCTGATCTGGCATACCCAGCCTCGTGCCCTATATAGGCGAAAAGATTTATTGCATAACTTCTGGTGGTGTTGCCTCTTTGGGCAGCATTGTTTTCGGTTAGACAGACTTTAGATTAATGCAAACTTTATATGATTATTCAAGATCAAGACCATACACAGTGTCATTAGTGGTGCAGCAATTTCTTTTTTTCTAAGCAAGGTATTTTAGATTTTATCAGTGTGTTATATATATTTTCATACTTATCCAACATGTTTTTTTTTTTTTGACTAAACCTAGTCTGAGATCCTTTCTTTATAACTTGGTATTCATAGACAAGACATGAAATGGCCAAGTTTATGATTTGGGATTAGACATCCATCCCATAATCTGAACAGATGTCAGCTGTGCATTCCCACAGTGTCACGGGCAACCTGGGTTTGGTGTCGCATCTGCAGTTTGTTAAACATAGCAATGGCTGTGGGGAGTCACATGTGTGGCTGCTGCCTCTCTAGATGTGGTTTATGTATGTGTGTGGGGGGGGGGGGGGGGGGGTTATTGCACAATGAATTTTGGGTGGGGAACACTGTCATTATCATTTGTTTATTTTCCTCATGAATTCTTTCTCTAGTCTTTGTCTAATCTGCAGTCACTCGAAAAACATGTGAACACACAATATGAGAGTCTCACATATCCACATTTTATTTGTGATTTAGTCAAGCATTTGGCAGTTCCAGTTCAGGCAGGTTCAAAGGTGTTGCTATTAAATAAGTGAAAACACATACGGGTAAGGTGTACTTTGTAAACAAATACAATTCTACCCTTGCCAGTGTTTTGAGTTTCAGATCTGACTGTTGCTTTAGGGGAGTCTTTGAGGATCTTGGTAGAATGCCTCATGGCAACCCAGACATGCCATAACCGCAGTAACTTTTCAAACATCATTATTCAGGCATATCTACACTGATTCCTGTTTCATGTCGAGCTGACTGCAATAAAGCCATTCTGTTAATAATTACACAGATTCGTATTTTATAAGCCATACTTATTTCAAAATAACCCTGATGTGCATTGCAACTTTAATGAATTGTCGTTTTATTTACCAAACTCCACCCCAGTGTGATTCCACCCCCTCAGAGTTATAGTGCTAATAAAAAAATTCCTTGTCCTGCATGGCTATATTTTAACCAGAATCACAAATCACATAGTCATACTAAATGTAAATGGGATCTCTCTTTGACTTAACCTACTTTGTAAAGAGGAAAGGTCAAAGGTCACAGTACTAGCTTTGGTCCCTGACAGTAATGAGTGTGACAGAGATTGGTCTCTGTGCCTGTAGGGTCAGCTGGCAGAAGCCAGGGGGCGCTGTGGGGACAGCAGCATGTTGTGGAGCTGCTCTGCAGAGAGGGGTGACATCGAGGCGGTGGAGGCTCTGATGTCTATGAGCAGCTGCTGGAAGGCCCGGAGCCAAGCGTCCCGTGACCTCCGACCCCTCACACCCTCCTCCGACGTCTCAGAGGAGGATCCGCTCATGCCCGGCTCCGCAGAATTTCAGGAGTCTCCCTTTGTGAGTGGCCCGTCTTTTTGCACACATCCCTGTCAAACCATTCCTGGTATAAAGCCCCACTCTGATCGATCTCCTGCCTGATAAGCAGCCATGCTCTATTAATTCTATCTGCTTAAAATGTACATCATGTTTTGTCAAAGTTGCACAAAAAGTGGTTCATCGGAATGAAACATAAGGAAAGTAACACTCATGCTTATCATGTAAGAAAAACTAAAAGTTTGAA
Source organism: Albula goreensis (assembly GCA_022829145.1). Taxonomy (NCBI): domain Eukaryota; kingdom Metazoa; phylum Chordata; class Actinopteri; order Albuliformes; family Albulidae; genus Albula; species Albula goreensis. The sequence continues at coordinate 5,635,223 of CM040750.1, read as the reverse complement.
ATTTTCCTTCAGTGTATGACGCCCCCCTGCAGCCCTCCAGACCTTGAGTCAGCGGTCCAGACTGCTCCATGCCAGATGTCGCGGGTAACAGAGGAGATCACTCCGGCGCCAGCCGTGCCGCCCAGATCCCAAACCACCAGCGTGATCCGCCACACAGCGGATTCACTACCCTGCACTTGCGATACCTGCCCTGCCAGGCAGCCGGAGGTGCAGCCCTGCAGGGAGCAGCTACCTGGTGAGGGTGGGCCCCGCCCCTCGCTGCTAAGCACCTGCCCTCCAGCCCCGCCCCCCACACTGACGCCCATCGCCATGCCTGTGCCTGCCTTGGCCCGCCCTCCTGCTGTGCTGGCCCCCGTGGGGGTGTCCCCAGTGCCGGTCCTCTGTCATATGCTCTCTGTCCCCAGTGCCCCCCACCCCATGACCATTCTGTCCGCCCCTGCCCCCGCCCCCACCCCCGTCCCCGCCCCCGCAGACAGCCAGCCACCCGTGGCCTGCCAGCAGGTGGTGCTCATGCGCGGCCAGGTCCCCAAGGGCCCTGTCATGTTCCTGGTCCCCCAGTCAGTGGTCCCTAAGCAGCCCCCAGCGGCCGCGACCCCAGCCTCCAGCAGGCTGCCCGCCATCGCCCCGGCGCCAGGGTTCATCCCCGTGGTGCAGAAGAGCAGTCCGCCGCCCGCAGAGTCTCGGGTACGAAGCTACGTCTGCGCCCACCCCAGCTGTGGGAAGACCTATTTCAAGAGCTCTCATCTAAAGGCACACACAAGAACCCACACAGGTTAGACAGAGTCTGCTCTCCACCCACACCACAACTCACATGGAAAGTGAATGTACATTTTGTCCATAGAAGTTCATCTTCTGACATGACTTCCTCTTAAAACAATTCCTCCCTAAACATGGCGTAATACATATTCTGCATTTATTACAGATACAATGTGATTATCCTTTTTGCAATGTAACAGAACATTTGTTTTATGACTGATTTTGGAGTTCTGAGAAGCCTTACATCACCACTTTCTGCTTCTCTTGAATCAATTCAAGTGAATCAGTTATTTTGAGTAAAATCAGGATGTAAGCTGGGAGTGATACTTAAATGGTCTGCATAGAAACACAAGTTTAGTTTTCTGAAAATTGATCAATTAATGATGTGGAGCACATTTAGATTCAGTTTCAACATCTCAGTTGGGTTATCTGGTGGCATTTTTATAGTTAAATTGCAAAGTGTTGCTACAAAGACCAGGTCACTTGTTGGCCAGGCTGATGTCACCCATGAGGTGAGTAACGCAGTAACGCTCTAGGTGTTTTCTAATGGAACACTTGTTCCCTTGCAGGTGAGAAGCCCTTCCGCTGCAGCTGGGAGGGGTGTGAGCGACGCTTCGCCCGCTCGGACGAGCTGTCCCGCCACCGCCGCACCCACACGGGGGAGAAGCGCTTCGCCTGCCCCCTGTGCCAGAGCCGCTTCATGCGCAGCGACCACCTGACCAAGCACACCCGCCGCCACCTGGCCGCCAAGAAGCTGCCCTACTGGCAGATGGAGGTCAGCCTCCTCAAGGACTTTGCCACAGTGTGCCCTGCGCCCTTGCCTGTACCCTAAGTGCCCTGCCCAAGTGTACACTATGTACCTAACTATTGGTGCCCTGTCCAGATGTGCCCTCTTCTGTTGCCTTTGGGCTGAGGGTCGCTTGGTAGGAGTTAAGGGGGCTGAGGTGGCTAGACGTCAACCTGCAAACCCTGCTGATGCCTCCCGGAAAAGGGGCTTGCTCACCTCAGCAACCCACAGAACATTGCACTCAGGAGGTTTGAATTGTCAGGTTCCTTTACCCTTGCATCACTTTAAAGCTTTTTCCAGCTTTCCATAGCAGTTACGGTTAGTTTGGAAGCAGGGAAGTGCTGTAAAATGTTCTGCTACGAGAACTTCTACTTGTTACTTTTGTGGGTTTTTTGTTTTGATATTTCTGTTTACATATCTACTTGAGACTGCTGTTACAGTGTCAGAATTGTGCTCTGTACCAAACTCAGGGATAAACCTGCTGTTACGGGTCCCAGCTGAACATAATCATGACCTGTGTTTCACTGTTCCTGAAAATGATTAGCTGCCATAAAATGGGACTAATACCTCCTGTTCTCCTGTAGAGCTAAAGTACGACATAACTGCATTTTCACATTACCCATTTTACATTACCCATAAGCCCACAACACTGTGCTGTAGTGCATGACATCACATAAAATCTTTTGACAGCTGTTTTTATCTAGTGGGCAATATTTTGGACCTGTCAGTTTCCTTTTGTAATAGAAATAACAATGAAGATGTGTTTGACTCTTACATTTGAAGTGCTTTTCTTTGTTTGGATACTGAGAGGCTAGAACTGGTACCCTTTTTTATCTCAAGTTTATAGTTCAGAAAAAAGCAAAGGAGCTACAGTGCAGACTACCTAAGCTCACAGCCATGCACCCCGGCAGCAAGAACTAAGTGGGCTGAGCCAATATAGCAAGAATTACTTTACATTGAAAAAATATCATTGAAAAACTCCTTGGACCTGTGTGGTTTCAGGTCAACAGCAGAAACACATTGGTGATCTCCGCCTGTGTTTTCCCAACAGCTGAACATAAAAACACACAGCACATTTTGGCATATCTGTGCAATAACTAAGGGAATGAATAAGTACAGTTGTGAATAAGCTATGAAAAAGCCTGAGTAAAAGGGATTTGAACTCTAGAGACAGAACGATGAACATGAAAAGATTTGCAGAGTGATGTAATTACTGTATTAGAATACAGTATTAAAACATTGTCATCAACAGACAACATTCTTTTTTACATTTGCTTTTGTCATTGGTTTTGTTGTTTTATTGTGGTGAGTGGACATTGTGTGATTTGTGACCAATATCTAGTGTCTCAAATTTACCTGTAAACTTCTGGCAGAATGTATGTTCGCAGTTCTTGTCGGCTTTGTATGACATTAATTTGTTGCTAATCTACTGTGCCTGTTTCTTTACATTTTCTTTACAAGTAGGTAAAAATAGGATATTAAAAAATACTGTGGTTTGACCAAATCAATGTTGGGAAAATATCTAAAGGTAAAAGTGTGTTATAATTGATTATTTTTTATATTGTCAATTTTGCACAAACATCTGATTTGTTTTCTAAGAAATAAAACTATTTTGTAATAATTGTCTATCAGTGTGTCCGTCTTTACAACTAGATTAACCTTTATCTTACTTTTGACTTTTGGGTAATTAACATCGATGTACAACACTGTGCTGAAATTCTCCAAAATTCCAAAGTCAATGTTTGCAGAACAAGCTCCTGGAGACTTGTGTCTTGTGGTGTGTGATATTAATCAAATAAAGTTAAATGGCACTTTTGATATGTCAAATACATGAAATGGGTTCTTTTGACCCTAATGTAAGGTAATAGTGAAATCATTGTGAGCCATCATGCACACATTGGTTTATCAGACTGAGATATATTAGACAGGGTTATACCATTATTTCTTTCAAGGGGGGGATAAAATCATGAAAACCATGAGGATGAATGAACTGGCCATTGTTCTCTGGATTACTGCTGTGTTTTGTCCTCCCAAAAGCCTGCCAGATAGCCACAGGTGATCAGCAGCCATCAGCGAGAGCTGCAGTTAAACTGTGATTCTGCCTGTTATGCTGCAGTGTGTGAAACAGACACACTACGGTAAGCAGGAGAGCCCATTCCAGGAGGACATGTGACTCCACTGCAGTGCACATAGATGGTGCGTTCCAATACTTTTTCTCATCTACTCATTTCCTCCACCCCAGAAGTATGTGGATGAAAGGAGGGGAGGAAACAACTGGAGGAGAGGAGGAAACGAGGAGATGAAACGAAAATTGGAACAGCTAATCCAATTAGCCCGTCATCAAAGTTGACCTCGGCTATTGATAGAGTCATGTAATTTCAAAGTCATGTAAAATTAAATTTGATAGATTCCGATGATACCTAAGCCAATCAAAATATTTTGAAAGAGTGGAGGAAGGGAGGACAAATAGATACGTTTCCAGGGCATGGAGGAGACGAGGAGACGAAGTTTGAGTATACACACCCACAGCATCAAAGCAAGATTCCAAACTGGGAGGAAAAAACATGTTTTTAAAACAACCTAAATTTCAAAGCAGTACACTTGGCCACCTGGCATGTGCACATCCTACACACACACACTCACACACTCACCTAAGCACACATTCTCTAAACTACTTCACTGAAGCCTCCTTCTCCTAAACAAGGCTTCACAACCTGGAAATGACACCTGCCATTACACAAAGGCTCACAGATTCAACATGATCCTGTGCAAGATTAATCTGTACCATTATAATTATGTAAAATGCAGTCTGCAACTTTAAGAAGCATTCAGATGTTGGTATAATATTGAACTGAAAATTTCAATTTTGATCTGAACCAAATATTTTGATATATTCAACTCACACATGCACAGCACAGTTATCCACCTTCAGTTTCATCATACCTTCTGTGTATGTCATAAATGCAGTACCGACTGTTTCTTGCTTAATGCACCATGCTAATGAATGGTTACTGAGATTGATCTGAAATATCTTAAGCTAATTTTTTGCTACTTTAGACATCTTAATAGGATGAATGTTGCTTGGCATCAGAGTTAGAAGAAGGCAGGTCACATGTTCTGCAGATGAACCAGGTGGTCAGATCCTCTGTCTTTGCTCCCCTGTACTTCCTCTTTCCATGACATTGGCTTTAAGTCAGTGCCATGGAGGTGTTTTTGCTCATTTTTTCCACAGTCCCCTCTTGATTAGGTCATTAGCTCCATTATTTGTCTGCTCCTGCTGGTTTACTGTTGGTAAACAAACCAATCAACCCTGCAGTACGTTGGGAACTTAGTATTAAAATGTGTCTAAATTGTAATTATAAGCAGATAACTAGTGGTCAGTGGAATCCTGTGTGGTAATGCCAGGCCCACATGCAGTGCGCTTCACTGAGTACTCTCCTTTAAGACTCAGTGCAGAGACCAGTAGCCAATCACATTCCAGTTAGGAGAACGTCAGTGAAACAAGACCTGATATAGCTGATTTAGATGTTTTTCTCAGCACTTTTTTATATCATTAGCTCACCTAACATTATTTCTTGGGTCTAAATTGGTGGCTGATTCTAATTGTAACAATAAGAAGAACCTGGTAGCTCTCCAGGATCTGAGCTGAAGAGGGAATGAGACATTGAGTCTGTCGTGCCTTCCAGCAAGTCACTTCTTTTAGATGCCTCCGTGGTTGCAATAGATTCCAGTTGATTATGTTTGTTTCTGGTTCCAATGAACATGTTTTAAATTAATTGCGCTAAATAAAAATGGTTGGAAAAACTTTACACAATTGATAATAAAAAAGGTATTACATCATTTAAACAAGTAAGCTGATTAATCAGTGAATTGAAAAACCATATGCCTGCTGACATCTGGAAACCTTTGCAAACCTCAAGCTTTCCAAACTCAATTTTCTTTGTCTCCCCATGCACCTTTCAAATTAGAGCAGGTGAACCATTTAACCCTTCATGCACCACTACAAGAGCACAAAGTAATCATACTGCCAGTAGGTGTCAGCAAAGAAAACTCATAAATAGCTCCTACAGAGTCTCCATCCCACATTGACCCTGAGCATCCACAGGTCACAGTCTTTCTCTGAAATGACTCATTTCTAATTTCCATATATAATTCAGAGTCTGTCAGGATTAGAAATCATTTTCTGTGACTCATGAAATTCGTACTTTATGAGAGACAGAGGGAGAATAACACTTCATACATTCTAGCGAGCAAAGTGATGGAACAGGCAGTATGCTTATCTGTTTGAGATTTGGGATTTTGTGTATCACACAGGGAGGAAAAATCCCAGTCATCCCAAGCAAGGAAATCATTTTAAATGACCCTGACAACATTTTTACCCTAAAGGTTGACTGAGCCTCATCTTTGAAAACATAACCTTCCACACGCCTAATCTACAGCCCCGCCTCTCTTCAACCTCAGTTCCAAAGAGCCAGAAACATCCCCATGATTCTTATTATTCATGTTGGCAAACCTAGCTGAGATTCATTCACTTGATTGATAGGAATTCCAGATGCACACAACCAATCTATGAGGTTGAGCAGTACTCCTCCTAAGTGTTAGCTTGGTACTGATATTTTGACATTGCAGTTGAAGTGTCACAGTAGAAAGCGAGAGTGTAGATCTTGGGAATGTAACGTACTCATATGTTGTGACATTTGAGCAGTTTTGCCTCAGGAGAGCTAGGAACTTTTCTTGCGAAGCCCCACTCCACAGACTCTTCAACAGGCAGGTTTTCCTCTCTCCGCTCAGTCCACTGCATCATGGGATGGTGGTAGGTTAGTCACCATGACAACAGACTTGTCCCCCTCCCCCTTACACTGAGCTGAAATGTCACAGTCAGTCCAAAACAAAGTGGGCCCATTAGGCAGCTGCAGACATTAGCTTGTCTAAGTGGTGACGCTAATCTCTTCTGCAAGATGAATCAAGTTCAGACTCCATGAGTGTGTGTGCTTTGTCCCTTAATTGAAACTCACACAGTGTACAGTTTTCTGCTCGCTAATTCTCCACAATACACTTGCTGTGTGTCTAAAGACCCTGTTATGCAACTATTACTGAGTTGTACAAAGTAACTGCAAAAAAATGGTGATCTTGTTCAAGTCATTTGATACAACCCACACTGCACCATGAAGTGGACTGAGGAGGTCAACGGTTTTCACGTGCAAAAGATTTAATAAAGAATACAATCAACACACCAAGTTTCAGTCAAAGAGATGTATTAAATTAATCACTTTCATCACTTTACTGAGCACAAATTTTACAGTCAAAAACAAGCTACAATTCATTAGTGCCTTTAATGTCCTTTACATTAGCGCTTGTATCATTTCTGGAGATGGATTTACAAATGGGATCAGACTGTCACAATTAAAACTCATCAAATTCTGACTTTTTTCCAACAAGATATGGCTCTAAAGACATAAAATTCATACTAATGGAGACTTCAGGTTGGGTTGTCCTTTGCAAGAAACAGGAGAGGACATCACACCCGTTCACTGCACAGTTGTTGGACACTGAAAGGGAAGTGTCCCCCATGGTTCATCCTCCACGCTAGCGGTGCTGAACGTCCAGGACAAGAAGGCCTTTGACTACTATGACAACGACCGCCTGCCGTCTACGGGGCTCACGTTCAGAAACGCGGCGGCGATGAAACACTGATGTAAGCAGGAGGAAGCTCGAGAACATGCCGGCTGCCTGGCAAAAAGCACCGTGCTATGCGACGATACCAAATACTGCAGACGGCACTGCTTCAGGGAGACAAGTCCCGCATTCCTGCGCTTACGACGACATCACAACTATTCAAAACGTGTTGCTCGAAAAAAGCTTCAACACCTTCCGTAACACAGCAAAGTGAAATTAATCTGTATCGCGATATATCTTAAAAAGCTGAGCTCAGATTTTGTACAACGCAACTTCTATAAATAACAACAGCTACGTTGAATTTATTGCGATCATGAATGATTTGGGTCAGGGTTTTTTTGTAGCACGAACAAACATCTTTTCTTTTCCTTTTTTTTTTTTTCTATGCTACAGGTCAAAGCACAAATTTACATTTTTTTTTCCTAAGCAATTAATTTCTTGAAATCAGGTCTTGATATTTATATATACTGCACCAAGTTGGGCAGACAGCTGACTTACAAGACTGGCAACAGATAATCAAACATATACATACACACATACATATATATGCATGTGTGATTTTAATATAAAATAAAATTAAATAAATTGAACAGGTATGTAAACTGTAATTGAGTAGGAAACCCCGCAGTGGGAATCCATCTCCGCTGAGTCATCCATTTTGTTGCATATTTTATTACTAAAATGGGCAGGCTGCTTATCAGGGGGTGAGAGTTGGGTTTAATGCCGGATACAACTTTCGCTTCTCTTTAAACTGAATTTGTCTGGTCCCAGTAAAAACACATTATTCATCCTGTAACGAAGCCTGGGGAATTGACCTGCCCCTCCCGTGGAATGTCGACCAGACGAGCCATGTGGGCAGTGAGGTCACATTAGGCCGGGGTGGACAGGGCATCGGCCGGCACGCTCAGCTGGAAGCTGTACGGGACCAAAGAGAAATTCTTCAATGTGCTGTCCAGAGTGATTCCAGCATCCTGCATCTCGTACCTGCAGGAAAAGGGGAACCAACACGTCAGAGATTTCATATGCACACATGTCCCATTGTGAAAGAAAGAAATACCTGCAGACGGTTTGTCGCTGTTAAAGCATAGGTAGCACACAGGAACTAACAAACACATGGTGATAAATTAGTCCAAGGACTGATACTAAAATTAAGGACTAGCAGTTAGCATACAGCTTAAGGTAACACAAGAAAATATCCCACAATGCAATATTCTGTGATGCCAGAGGGGCACACTCTCAGGCAAAAGCCAAGAGAAAATGGCAAACACTGCAATTATGCCAGCAGAATGGAACATACAGACAAAATGCTGCACATTCTGGGCAGAGAGCCATTACAAATGTTGGTGAGATTGGCTGCAGAGATGACCGTAACTTGCTGTCGTCTCAATGCTGCCAATTAGTATGTTTCCATAGGAAATTAGGTAGTTAGGCATCAAACTAACCACCATGCTGCTAGTAAACAGTTAGTAAAATGGTTAGTTGGCTAGCTTCTACTTGTTTTGTTGATGGATAAAATGTGATAAAAATGAATCTGGAGAGAGACATGGCTTTAGAAAATACTCAGCTTTCATTTTGAATAGGTTATTGTTCCTGAAAATGGAAGGTTTATACTGGTAATACATAGACTTCCCGGTTATCCATTCAACTATGACAAATGTTTGGCTGTTTTTTTTTATACTTTTAAGACTTTGAGAGTCGACAAGTATTTAATGAATTGCCTGTTTAACCATTAAAGGGGACAATAAATTGTAATGAGACGTCTGATGTGGAGGTATGCCTAATGTTTTGGCCAAACCATTAAGATGGGTTTGTTTAAATGACCCTAAACAGGACGCTGATTTGTGAGGTCGTACCAATCGTCTGCAGAGATGATGTAGTAGACGGGCGGTTTCTGCACATCTGCGAAGGCGGACGGCTCCCCCAGACTGTGGGCCCCCATGCTGCTGAAGATGAGCCAGTCTCCCACGCTCAGCTCCGGGAGCAGGCAGTGCTCCACCACCTGGTCCAAGCCGTCACAGGAGGGCCCCCACAGGCTGCTGGAGAACACGGGCTCCTCCACCGACAGGGCCTTCTGATGGGGGGAGAGGAGGGGCGTGTCACTGACCCGACCCTGAAAACTGCTCAACGCTGCAGTATATCACCAACCAAACCCAGAAAACCCCTCAACTGCAGAACACAAATTTAAGATGAATCAGCTCTGGAAACTTCTAATTGACTAACTACGCCTTAAAACCCACCACCGTCTCAATACCCAAGCCCTTAACCCAGCACGGTCTCAATACCCAAGCCCTTAACCCAGCACGGTCTCAATACCCAAGCCCTTAACCCAGCACGGTCTCAATACCCAAGCCCTTAACCCAGCACTGTCACAATACCCCAGCCATTAACCCGGCACTGTCTCAATACCCAGCCCTTAACCCAGCACTGTCTCAATACCCCATCCCTTAACCCAGCACTGAGAGTCCCCCCTGCTCACATCTCACTGGCTACTTTCTGCTGACCCAGCACTACAGATGCCAGGCCTGAGGAGGAAGGGGCTCACCTTGTGCACGGACGGGGCTGGCATGGTGCTGTCCAAAAGCTTGCTGGGCTGGCATGGTGCTGTCCAAAAGCTTGCTGGCTGCTCAACATACAGGATTTCATACATATACTGACATGATGGTGTGAGTGTGCACATGTGTGACACCCCATCGTTCATGTGGGTTCGAAGTTGGCTGGCTGGTAGAAAGTATTGGAGGAATTGTTTCAGAACAGGAACTGTGGCTTTGCATCATCCAGCGATGACAGCTCATCTGGGAAGACCTAAACAGCATCCATATGGGGCAACATTCAACTTAACTAAATATAAAGCACTGTGTGAAGAGACATGCTGCTGCTCAGCAGTGGGGATGCTAGACAAAAGTATTGATTATAAATCAAGGGGTTTATTAAAATTATACAATGCTTTAGTTAGACCACACTTATACTGGTGTGAGATATCGTCTTGAAAAAGTACAAAGGAGGGCACAAATTAGTTCCTGTTTGAGCAAGACTAAAGTTAGATCAGTAAGAGGAGACATGCATGTGTCTTTTTTAAATTAAGTTCAGAATGCATGTTTTGGGAAGTTGCGCAATTTTTGCATGTACATGTGTGTGCATTTGCATGTATCTTTAAATATTGGGTTCCCCTCGTCATAATGTGTTCTTATGTGTGTGTGTTTGTGTTTTCCCGCGTGAGTGTGTGTGAGTGTGTGTCTGTCTCACCCAGGGGCTGGCCGTGCTGATCGCGAGCCACCACTTTCTTTGCGATGACGTTGACAGCCAGGGTGAAGGCTGATGACACGTAGTAAGTGCCGGGTTCAGCGATGAGGGACACTCCGGTCGCAGGGGAGAAGTACATGTCCAGCAGGGGTCTCATGGCGACGTGAACCTGCCGGCAAGAGACAGAGTCAGCGCCAGAACCGTCGAGGTCAAGCACAGCGTTAGCTCCAGAACCACAGAGGTCAGGCACAGCCTAACGCCAGAACCATCGAGGTCAGGTACAGTGCTAGCGCCAGAACCGTCGAGGTCAAGCACAGTGTTAGCGCCAGAACCATCGAGGTCAGGTACAGCGCTAACGCCAGAACCATCGAGGTCAGGCACAGCGTTAGCGCCAAAACCGCAGAGGTCATGCACAGTGCTGAGTGCCAGAACCACCGAGGTCATGCATAGTGTTAGCACCACAAGTGCCAGAAACAGGCACCACATTTCAGGCACCTGCACAATCAAAGGATAGAAAGCAAGAAGCCTTTTTGGGGCTAAATTTGGAAATACAGCCATAAAACCCACAAAAGCAAGCAGATGCACTCCATACCTGTTCCATCTGAACCTCAGAGCCACTGAAACCCCCTCCGATGTCCAGGATCTTCATGCTGAAGCCGAGCTCCTCCTGCCACCACAAAACTCAATCAAGAACCAGCCTTTCCCACAAAGAAACCCTGAGTGACCCACCATACCACCCAATGCCTAACCCTAACCATACCACCCAGTGCCTAACCATAACCCTAACCATACCACCCAGTGCCTAACCATAACCCTAACCATACCACCCAATGCCTAACCCTAACCATACCACCCAGTGCCTAACCAAACCCCCTAACCATACCACCCAGTGCCTAACCCTAAAACAGCACCACCAGTGGACTACAAGGGTTACTGTGGAGCTCACAGCCTGGCCTATCAAACCCCACTCCTGTGTGTACTCACCCCCATGTGGAGCTCACAGCTGCCCTATCAAACCCCACTCCTGTGTGTACTCACCCCCATGTGGAGCTCACAGCTGCCCTATCAAACCCCGCTCCTCTGTGTACTCACCCCCATGTCAAACACGCAGCGGGCGTCGGACACGGCGTGGGCGTAGGCCTGGGGGTCTGTGCAGCAGCTCGGGACGTGGAACCTGGGGGAGAGGAGGGGGAGCGGGGGTTATCTCAAAATGCAAATCCTTATTCTTCCTTTATTTCATAGCAAGGAACATAAAATCCATTTTAACAAAACAACAGATCAATAATACACACATAGACAACATATTGCTGTAAATACTGTTGAAAAAAGGGATGATCAATCTAATGTGTTCTTGCTCTACCAAGACCTGCTCACTTACACTGCACTCTTTCAACACAAAGACCTGCACGCCCAAACTCACTTGGCCCCCACCACCTGCAGGCCCAGCTCCTTGGCACACTCCAGCAGGTGCCTACAGCCTTTCAGTGTGGAGCCGAACGCCATGCTGGTCTCTTCCCCCTCGCCGTGGGCCTCCGTGGACACCTGCAGCAGCAGCCTGGGAGAGGGAGAGAGCGTGCAGGGGAGGGGGACAGAGAGAGGGTTGGGTGTATTTAGATACTGTGGTTGTTGAGACCGCAGCTGCTTTCAGTGACAAGACTGCTCATGCTTGTAGCTCTCGAGCAAACCGGGCATTGTTCTGAAGGCTCATCTCAGAGGACGTACTTTGCGGTCGGGTGACAGCGGGCGATCTTGCGCAGCTCGATCTCATTGTCGCACAGCATTAGGTCGATGCCGTTTTTGGCGGCGTATTTGATCTGGGACAGCTGCTTGCACAGGCCGCCCAGCACGATGTTCTCTGGCGCCACACCGAAGCTCTGCGCGAGCACCACCTCCGTCTGAAAGGGTCAGGGTGAGAGTTGGAGTTAGAGTTAGAGCGCAGGCATGAATCAAACTCACCAAACCACCACCAAAACCATCAGCCTCTACAAACCATTAGACAGACACACAGTCAAGTTTTGCCATAAACTGGATTTATGATAACAAATGTTTTATACTTAATGAATAAGATTCAAAACTTACAAGGAATAAAACCAACTGTAAAACAACCAGATTTATGCAATTAGACCACAGCAAACTTTTTTATTAACTTCTATTTAAAAATCCAATGAACTCTTTGTTAATTCTGAATTTCATCCTTCCCCAAGATTAAAATCCACATTTTTATAGAAGTGCTGCACAAATGGTAGTTTTACTGCTTCCTCCATACATTCATATATGACCAAATAAAACACACATCACATGTCCTGTATTACAGATGTGTGGCTGCTTTCTTATACCATACTATGCTTTCTTGGACATATGGGACAAGGAGTCAGCAGAAGCATAACAAGGTTTAAAAAAAAAAAAAAAAAAAACCACAAATTTTAATGACTGTAGATAGGCCATAAGCTGGGCTGTTGCCAAGGGCAACTTGCTAAGTGAATGTAGCTGCTGTGTATCTGACCACTAGATGGCGCCATTTCTGACTCTCAACGGTGAGCCCAGAGTGAGGGTCACTGGCTAATGCAGGGGATTCACTGGACACACGCATGTGAGAGGGACAGAGCTCGGTCACCTTGCTGGTGCAGACGAAGCCGACTCCGAGAGCGGCCAGGATTTCGACGACCGCCGGGCTGCTGTTGCAGTTGACCAGGTAGAAGGGCCGGACACGGGGCATGTGGGTCTGCCACCGGACATGCTGCCGCATCACGACCCCCAGGTCCGCCACGAAAAAGGCATTCTTCTCAGCCTGAGATGCACAACAAAGACACACGGATTACTAGTCAAAATGGTACAGGAAAGGTCATGAAATCGTGTAGACTGCTTAACCAGATCACTTACAGCCTCTTACACAATGGCTATGCACAAGTGTCTTCACTCTTCAGCAAAGCAAGGCTAGACTATTAAAACTTATTTCCACAACTGTGTCCCCTTAGTCCTTTCCACTAAAGCACATGGTATGACACAAGTCAAAGCACATTCTGATAATGAAGGGGACATAAGAAGGTAGAACTGTAACAAAACAACAAAAAGACCATAAATGCACATGTGGAGATCATGGTAATTTATAACTCTAAGCGAAATAATTTCCTTCCACATAAATTATTACACTTACCAAAGCCTGTTCACAGATATGGGTGTCAATGACATCGTTGAGGGTTGTGGCTCCCTCCAAAAGTTCAATGGAATAATTTGGTTCATCGGCAAGTCCTTTCATCTCAACCGTATTCCGCAAATCCGACAATCATAAAGCAAGTTGTCAAGTCAAAGTAGTCTCCGAGCCGTTGGGGTCCTAGAAATATGCAACAAACTGAAAAGAAAAGGCAGGCGTCTGTTAATGTCACAAAAACAACCACAGGACAAAGAAAAGTGACAAGCAAGTCTGATATACATCTTAGCAAGCGAACAGTTCCGAGATACGTAGGTGGATGTACCGCACGACAATATCTAAATCCTCAACTATGCACACACCTCTGCAGTACGGAGGAAAGCATGAGAACGTCAATAAGCCTGCTCTCTCTTGGGAAACGGCAGCCTGCAGCTGCTTTGTCCATTAACTGCACAAGGCTCAGGTATGGCGGAGAGCCGGCCGGCACTCTTTGTGAGGAGTCCTTAGGTGAACCGGCACAGCTATTCACAAGGCCGGGCGGGCAGGCCAGTACGTCTGAGACCCAGTCCCCCCACGCTCCCAGCCAATCGGCAGCCCCGCTGGAAATCCCGCTATCGGGGGAAACACAAACTCTGGATGTCTGTGCAGTCGCTGTGAAAACAAAAGGAGCGGGGCCCCGGGGCCCTGCGGAGAGCCCGTTAGCTTTACCGCCAATTGGTCCCGACAATTATGATTAATCCGGCTGGCGGTGACCCATGAAAGGGCTCCGTTTGATGCCGTTAGCATAGCGGAGAGCGATGGCTGAACGGGGTGTCAGATCTCCTCTTCTGATAATGTTACATAATGCCTGGTTCAGGGAATTACAGGGGTTTGCCTGTCGCCCTCGACTATTGTTGGAGTGGGGGGTTCTTTGCTGGGGCACTTCGAGGCTGGAGAAGAAAGATGGAGCTTCTGGATTTGCGCCAGAGGGTGACTGCGTTGGATCATGGGGGCCACAATCATTGTGAGGCCATGACCTCTAGACCCCTTTCTCTATGGGTACAGTCTGCGGATGCGCAATGGTGGAACAAGAACAGGTTCCTCTGGCTCCTCCATGAAACACAAGGTTATCCAGTGCACCCAACCACATATCCATGACGAACCCAAGTTTTACAATTTATCAGATGAAATGGTAGAGAAGTCTACAAACACTTCAGTAGTTCTTTAAAAAGCATTAAGTATTCAATCAAAAATAAACAACCGGTCAAGAGAAATTGTTCATTGAAGGAAAAAAAAAACGGACATGGACTTCAGAGATGGGAAGAACAACTATGTGACTGCACATGACATCCAACCTGCAGTGTTAAATTTGATTACTATGGGATGCTAACCACAGAAACACACCCCATTCACTAACGCTAAGCTCTGAAGGAGAGGCCAGGTCTGTACTCACATGGACAAGTCAGGAGATGGATCTCTCCCACTATCAGCTAGGATCCCAAGGCGGCTCCGCGTTGAAGTCAAACTGCTCGCGGTAGAGGGCCGCCCCTAGGCCTTCTGGATAATTGTTGTACACCTGCACAGAAAGTGGTGTGCCCTGTGGAAGACATTACGGTCAGAATGAACACAAGATTAACAGCAGCTGAAAGAGTATTGAAAAACTTTACCAGTAGCAATTTATATGGCAGGACAAGAACATTTCTGTTAAACCTCAATGCCAAAGAAGCAATTATACAGACATATACTGAATATAACTTACACAAATCATCTTACTACAATTTTATATAAATTTCCAAAAGAAAAAAAAAAGTATTTACTGCAGAGTAGTTCACAAATTAAAGCTGGTCTATATTACTTATGAAGTAATTACCACATGTAGGCAGCCCCTGAGCTCATGAATTCTTTAAGATGAGCCAAAGGTAGTAAAAATAAACACAGAGCAGGGAAGACAGTGAGAGGGGTGACATAGAATCCAAAGGTCACAAATAGAGAACAAAAGATCTGGCTGCATCTTGGGGTCACTAAGTATCCATTGCCATCATTAACAATTAAGGCATTTTAAAATATTACATTTAGCACAGAAATTGTTTGCTTAAGTACTTCAGAATAACAACACAGTCAGCGATCAACTGGTTGCTCTGAGAAGAATGTAATATTCCTGCTACCAACTGTGTTTTTACTAGCTTAATTCCACGATAAGTAAAGAGACCACATGACCAGTATCTGGTGCTGCGATTGGAGGATCCATTGGCAGTACATTTTTTTCCTGAGAACACAAATATTGCACATACAAAACTGCTCAGGAACACTGCTGAAAAATAATGCCTGCAAATCTACCCTGTGCGTCACCACCCTTACACGCCACACTCGGCCTTATGAAATGATTTGAAAGGAGAACCAGAAGACAGCCTTAATGGAGCACAACAAAAAACCAAAGGGCATTTGCCAGACACGACAGACACTTTAACCAGAACTGGGTACTATGATCAGGTGAAATCCCAACTTAACTCTGCCATGCACACCATTGGAGAAATGGTCCATAGTATCATCCAATTAATTCTCCAAACTTAATAAACGTTATAGGAAGTAAAGGTCAATGTCGTTACCCTTGCCAGTGGAGATTGTCTCAAGTGGTTAAAGTGAGGGGAAAACAGTTTAACAATAATCATTAGAAGACTCTTCCTGTACTCTTTACATACAATTCATTTTTGTTGTTTATTTTATAGTCTTTTTTGTTCATCTTTAAGAGTGCCAATAACTTGAGCCTGGTGGATGACACAGCGTAAACTTACAACAGCTGATAGAGCAATGAGCATGCAAAAGAACTTATTTCCAGATTAATAAATACAGCACTTGCTTGTTGTAATAATAATTTTTCTTCTACAATATTGGCAGTGTTTTAGTCCAGACTTTGAGAATAAACTCGTTTGGTAACCAAGGTTAAAATGCATTGTGTATTACTCTCAAAATAAAGAGCTATTCTGGACAGTGGAACTCATAACGATTGAAATAACAAAGACAAATCTGTACCGTTAATCGTTTTCGGGAGTAAAGTAACATTAACAGGTTATATTTATTGAGCTCTATACAAAGAGACAAACTTTGAACCGCGCATTATGACCATCAGACAAAGGTTGATAAAAAAAACTTAAAGAAATCAGGCCGGTTGTAAAACCTGATACTTTAAACCCTTGTTATTGTAAATGTCCAGCTTTATAATGTACTTCCAGTCTCCTTTTGCAGATTCATTTAGGTACTTTAGTTCTGAAATTAGGAACTGGAGGAAGACGATGCTCATGACGTACAAATCCTAACCTCTTAATAAAGTCGAAGCTGCAGACAAGTTTCATTTGTTTTGGGGCCAAAGCAACAAGCGCTGATCGCAGGGTTCCAGTTAAAAACCAGAAATTCTCAGAAAACCATCTTTGGAGTAAGTAGCGATCATTAACTCAAAGCAATTAATGTTGATTACAATTCGAAACAGTTACCTTTCGACAAATGGTTTGGTGGTATATGGGCACCGAGAGAGGCTGGGTTCACGTAACAACTCTGCACTTTGTACAGCACTTTGGTCAACACTTTGTTGTTTTTTTAATGTGCTTTACAAATAAAATTGCCTTGCCTACAGCTTAGACAGCAAGTTATGCAAAATACAGGATATCTAACAGGTGTTTCGGTAGGAAGCAATATTAATTTGGCCGTGCTTGCTAAACAGGGACTCGACTTTTCGAGAACACCGAAGATCATTGAGTACTTCATCATTCGTTACAGTTTCAATTTAAAAAAAGTAAGGATGAGAGAGTTTTAATGAACATTTGTATTGCAGTATTGCAGTTTAAATAGTCATAAATGAACCAGGCTCGCCAAACTCAAACTTATGACTTCAATGAACATGGCTGGTGTCCAACGATGGGCACAGAGGCGTGTATTGCAATCACTAAGGAACAAGGTCCGGAAATGAATGGCCAATTTTAGTCCACGGCATGACTGCAATGAAGGACACGACTTAACAAGGACGGAACTACAATGAAGTATCTATATAGCTAACGTAATGTGAAACATAAAGGTTAACTCAACACTTTTACACGCCATTTGCTATCAACATCAGGGGCACACATGGGCACGTGAAACATGTTAGTTTAAAGCCGAGGGCAACATTCAAAAAATGCATGTATGCTAACGAAAGTCATTAGTTCACATTTGCTGGCAGTGGTAGTAACGCGGGGCCTGGAGTAAATTTGCACTGCAGCTAGTTCGCTAACGTTAGCTCAAGGTAACCCACACCATCATTTTTTACAAATTGACAACAATAGCGATGTTGTTGTATTATCACTCTAAAAATTATATGTAGCTAACGTAAATTAAATACCACACAGAGACAACTAGGTACTAGCTAATAATTCCCCAACGAAGACGGATACTAAAAGATCCCGTTCAATACGGCTCTGGGCGGCAAGACCCGGATTGATGCTTCAATACAGCGCAAGATAGCTAAGCTAATATTAGCTGAGAGGGTTTGAGATTAGCCGATTCCAAAAAAGGGCTAAATATCATAATGATTAATAAGACATCGCGTTACACAACGGGTACGTTAATACAAATAAAAACAGTGTGGTGAACAGAAATGTCAGCCGGCAAGTTAAATAAACCCACTGCGATCGCTACGACCTCAACGACAACCAGAAACTAGATCTCGCTAGCTCGATGCTAGAATGACAGAAGGACCCGGATTCCAGGCATTAAACAAGCGAGCTGACCGTTAACAATTCAGCGCTTAATTTCCAACAGAAGCGCATTTAGTAACCAGGCCAATCCACGTAGTTGTCGATCGAGCATAAAACAAACGAAATCAAAAGAGATTTCATTTCAGCATCCATATTTAGCTCTAAGATCCGAAGAACATGTAGCTGGCCAATGCTAACGCATTCAATTCATCCAACAGTGCTTCGGTAGCTAGCAGCTAGCTCGCTAGCGCCAACAGCAATCGCCATGTTGTAACATGTTTGCCTCACCACTGTTTCTTTGGCCTTACCCAAAACGATACATACAGGATAAATCGCCACTTACGTGAGATAACGGCCCAATCTTTTGGGATAATCGTCTTCTCTTTTTCGGCGGAATTTTTAAAGAGTGATGGGGGTACTAGTAGAAGAAAGAAAATTGGCTATATTTGCCATATGCCTGGAGTGACGAAGGGGCTGTAAATGGAGTGCCGCTGATCCCTCTTCAGTACAGGCAACGAAGGAGAAAACGAATAGCCGTGGCAGTGTCTGTGCAGTGAAGTAGAGCCGCAGATAGAGGCTCTGTGCAGCGGTAACTGATACACTACTTGCTACTTCCCTGGAAGACGTTTGCTAAAGAACGGGGCGGGATTTATTGCTTGAAGAGAGTCAACGCTGTCAAAATTTACCCCCCATAGCAAACACGAGACAGGCGATTCCAAGAAAAATAAAGTGTACTGTAATGGGATTTCTGGGGCCAGGTAATTACTTTAATCTCAAGTATATATCGGCAAACCTCCATTGTTCCCCTTTAATTAAAAGTAATTAAATATTTTTTTTTACTGAATAGTACATTATTGTTATATTAATATTTCATTTGCACGCCATGCATTTAAATTAAATTAAAAAATTAAAACTTTTGAAATCTTTAATTTACACAGACTTTAATGAAAAGTACTTTAATAAGCCAACAATATCAACCCTTGCTATTATTGGCTTATTTGTACATAACTGGAAATAAGCCTACATTTATGAGGCATGCATAGGGAATATTAATAGTTGCGAAACAAACCAAAACGTTCAACTTTAATCAGACATCCCTAACTGTTAAAATCTTAAGTTTTCAATCGTGCTCCTCCGAACAATACTCACCAATTTGTCGAATTAAGTAATTAAATTGCCCTAACTCTACTCGTGCATGTGCACTCTGACGCTTTTCAGAATTGCCCTGGCAAAATGGTCCTGTTAAATAAGTAAATAAATAACAACAATACCTGTGGTACGGAGTCTGTCCTCTCATTTGCATAGTAAACTCTTTAGGATGAAAGTCTTTCGGTCCGGCTATTGATCATTTCCCATTTACCCAAAAAGTAGAGATAGTTTTTCTGCATTGCTCAGTATGCTAATTGATACTGATAGCATTACACATTTGATACATTCCACTCTTCCACCCTGGATGTTGCTAGCCTTAATGAATGCGGGTTTCGGCACCCAGCAGCTCCGCCAAGCAGATGCGAACAGTGTTATCCAGGCGGAGTCTGAATGTCATCTTTTCTCGACTGTTGGAGGAGACGTGCCTTTAACGGTCAAGCCTGCTTGTTAGGAGTCAGTCCTCCTAAGGGGGAGAAGGAGGGATTGGTCTCTCTGATTTGGCCAAGATCCAGCTTTTGCATTCAGATGGTCAGATATTAACACTTACCAGGAAAGACAGCAGAGCAGAAATTTGAGTAGAGGCTCATGAGAAAGTAAGACACCACTAGAAATGTGTGCCATTTCACTTATAGTAGACACACATACAACATGATTCTCACAATCATAATAATAATATAAATAATGTGTCTTGATTATCGCTTATTGGAATGACCATACTCTTGTAAAAAAAACACCCATGCTGCAGCTTCCCAGTTCCTTCTTCAAGCCACTCTTGAATGTCCCTGGGATTTTAGAACTCAAGTACAGTATGTTGGCCCATGTTGCATGCATGTTCAGGCATTGCCTCTCAGCACAGGAGGTTGCTGATGTCACCAATACGTACACATCACAGGTTGCTGCTCTACATGAAATGAAACATTTGAAGAGGGAGTTTTCACAAGGCTATGTAACAGCTAATTTTTCACGACACCTGTAAGATATAATAATACCATACATATACTGCTACTGCTATGTCTTTGTGGATCATGTGATGTGAATCTGTTGCACAAATCAAATATGTTACAGCTGAAGGAGGGTGGGAAACTTCTGCCTGAGCTGAATCACAAGCACAGGTGGGTTCTTACCTGTTTCACCCATAAAACAGGTGAGGGAGAAATCACCTGTGCATTCATTCAATGGAAAAATGCAGCACCATAGACAATATGCTGTCCAATATTCAACAGGTTGGTTTTTATACAATTTTTAAAAAATGTATACTGTATCTGTATTATTGTCAGTTCACACATTATTAATGAAGAATGTACTGGCCTGCAAGCCTGAAATCTTATTATTTTAACTTATTTTAACACACCGTTCATAATACTCCACAGCAAGCATTTGCAGCATCTGAAATTTATCTCCTCCAAGGACCCTTGTATATAAATATGAAGCACACCAAGCAGTGTTGATGTGAATATTTTAAGAGTAAACCAAATTGTCTTGTATGCGCCATTTACCACCGAATTGCGTATTTCCAATGTTTTTTTTAAATATTTCTCATTTTGAATGAACCAAATTCTAATTTAGTGCAATACATGCAGCTCCACCAAGAGCACTGCAGTTAAAAATGAAGTCTAACCTTTCACCTGTTCAGTCACATACTCCCTAAAATAGCACTTTTCAGATGGAAATTTCAGTAAAAGTGCGCACAAAGTTTCAAGGCCATGCGTAGGAATTTTCATCTCTCTTCTGTTTATGATTGTTATTTTTTGTTTTTGGACAGTGAAGTCAAGAAAGCATGGGTCTAATCACTATGTCAGATGAGCTAAAATCACAGGCTTGGGAAAGTGAGACAATAGCCTGTTTGTTTTAATAGCATAAGCGTTGCTTAGTCTATTGTTGTGACTGTGGAGCGAAAGTTTCTCCTTAATACTATACAAAAGCTGTTCCGAGTTTTGTGCCTGTTCCCTCAGACTCTAAATGAGAATATGCAGCCTAATCACACATAGCATCTAAAGTGGTTTCCAGTAAAGAGCGATGTTTCATTGCCATTGTTTGAGATCATAATGGCCACTGCCACTGAGCGTGCTCACTGTGGAGACATGTGTGCCGCCCACTCTGAGTGAAAACACTCCAGCGTCTGCATTGTGCACCAGGAATTCTCATCCGCAAACAGGGCCTAGATTGCATCAAAACACTGACCCACCCAGTGGACAGAGATTATAACCCCAGTGAACACAGGCCCGACAGTCTCCTGAAAAGCAGTCCTGAGCAGAGGTCAGGTCTGACTAATTCACAAACGTATCCCACACAATAATCACAGATATAAACTCATTAACTCTGGTATTTTTACATGACATTAGTACAGAGAACACTATGCATATTTATAAAGTTTTAATTTGCAATGTAGGAATTTATTAATCAAAGAGATTTGAGCTGCAGGGTTTGTGGATTCAAACATAAGATATGGATCTAAAGCTATGCATTTGTGGGTAATTGTGATCAATAAAGTTTGTGGTTAGTGATAAGCACATGGACAATAACACACACTCTTACATAAGCTGCCCCTTATACTATACCATACTACACACATATAGTGAAAAGGAAAAGTAACTGTTCATTCATATAACCATTATTGCAGTTCTTAATTGGTGTTTCATGTAGGCAGCCTGTAATCTAGTAGCCGAGGTACATGACTGGGACCCCTGAGGTTGGGCTAGCCACAGCAAGAACACCATTGCTGTTGGGCCCTTAAGCAAGGCCCTTAATCCCACATTAGACACACTAGATAAGGGACATACAGTTGATTACATTACAGTCATTTATCTGACACTTGAATAAAAGCATCAGCTAAATGACTGCAACTTAATACTTCAGTTGTGAAGCCTTTCTACTAGTTACTATTGTTTGCATAATGCTAATGCATGCAAATGGTCCTCAGCATTCAGCAGACGCTCTTATCCAGAGTGACTCATGACACAAAGTGCGTTATGTTGGGAAGAAGGTGTTAAAGTGCTAGAGGGGGGTAAAAGTCACAAGTGCCAGGAGGGTTTGTGGATGACCTGTTAAAGAAACAAAACGAAAAACAATTAGTAATATCAACGACAATCGTAAGTTAGGTCACTACAAGTGACGCTATGGCTAAGTAGGGGAGCTAGGTAGGGAAAGAGTGAGGTGCGTCCTGAAGAGGTGAGTTATCCCAACCTAAATAGGAGCATCTCTTGTAATAGAACATAGCATGCAGTAATACTTTGACTGTTATGTATCGTTTATTTGCATCATTTATTTTAGCAAACCAAAAGACCTATCCTACATATTTGTCAAATATTTTTAATCTTAAAGGTTGCAATGACAATACAAAGCTATACATTTTAAATGAAGATTTTACATTTTTGAACAATTAAGCAGCTCTGACAAACTAAAAAATTAAAAATGATTTCCGCAGCATGGGCAGTGCCCACCACAGTAACTACTCTAACCCAATACACAAGTGCACGTTATACAGCTTATTGATAAGGGTCATGCTGGTATCTTTTCTGCCAAAGAAATCGAAATAGTGCATGTCTGATTGAATACCGATATACTGTGTACATTTTAGGTTTACCAGCCATGTTCTTTTGAGGTCTTCCTACCTATTCTCTGTGCAATCCTCAACGTCCCACTATTTGGGGGCACAGAAGAAATTCTGGAGGTCAAATTAGACCAGTTCCCTCCATGAGCTGCCAGGGTGTTAGGTTTTCAGGACCAGTATGGCATGCATGAATGAGAAACAGCTGTCTGATGGCACCAAGCTTCAAATCAGAGTCAATTGAGAGTTTAATGCTGCAGCAAACAGCTTGCGTCTGCACTGAAGTACATGGCTCACGGTTCCCCTGTGTCTAACCAGCTTAACTGCCATTCCCTATGCCATTTGCTTATCAAATACAGTAGAGATATAGCCACTGAAGGACACAACCCATATAAACTCTGAGTCTGTGTCAGTCAGTGAGTGTCTCAGCTGCAGAAAATGACCCCATCTGACTATCATACTATCATTTCTATCACTTCTACTTTCAAGTCAGAGAATAATCCAGACACATAACGGCAGAAGTCACAATTCAAAAGGGCTATCGACTGTGGCAGAAATTTAAGTATGAGCTTACCTTCTGGAAAATTCCTTCCGTTCAAACAAATTGAAATAATATTTCTTGACATTTTATTAATGTTGATATCTATTGTATTGTCTAAAATGCTGTGTAGCGCTTAAATTGTTAAATGTGAAATGTCCATAAGAGGACAACAGATTATAGAGGTAGACAGGCATTTTCATGCATTGTCCTTTATAACCATTAAGATAGACAACATTTTAATATAACTGCAAGCTAATAAATGTACTTCTTCATCATACTTCAGCACACTGGTGAGAGTTACTTGCACAAACCTGTCGTAATTTTCTCAGGTGGGAACCCTTTTCCTGTTCGTGTCCACAGTATTTCATTGTTATGTACATCTGCATTTGGCAGAGAGGACATTACATACACTACATATGTACTTTTCATCAAGTAATAACTGTTGACTATTTGGAACAATTCTCAAAGCACCATGACTAAAACACATGGTTTAATGCCCCAAATCAGTTTAGACAAAGTCTGAACTCTAATCCTTAAACCCAAAAGCCCTGGTGTCTAAAATACACATTTTTATGTGTTGCACATACATATCTTTACATATTTGAGGACTGTGGTTACTAATGACTTTCTATGAAATACTTACCACAAATTATCTCTGTGACATTCAGACCTTATAACTTACAAGCTACATTTCATTATCAAATTTACCCTTTTTATGCTTCAGATCACATCTAAGAATGCAGCATAAAAATATTAAGAAAAAAAGACAAACCATCCCAGGGCTGTTTATATCACTCTGAACTGAAAATGGTATAAATAATAAAAATGATTGATGGAGACAATAGGAAACAGCCCTTAGGCCTTTTGTGTTCTATAGATCACAGTATCATTTTGTGATGCATACATTTTACAGACAAAGCTCATTTTGTGCCATTTATGTATTAACTATTTTTGGTTTTCTTTAACCATGCATGAAAGAAGTCATTCCTCTTGAAAATGTGTCTCTTTTCATTGTCAACATGCTATCGCTGTCTATGTGCTGTGGTGCTCACATGATCCGATTGGATTTGTCACTTTTTTCAAGCTCAACTGAGCTTATACGATGTTCATTTCTGCTCACCACAGAATCCAATCTATACTGTTTTAACAAATACTTTATCCCAACAGCTGATACATAAATAGCCCCAATTTCCATGATCTACAGCAGTTCTGGGGTACCTCTTTCTCGCTCTCTTTCTCACTCTTCTTCGCACAGATAAGAGAACTGCCCTGCTCACTGGAGTGATCTGAAAGCGGTGTTCACACTTGATAGAGAACTGGCTTCGCCTTGCTGGCCCGGGAAAAAAGAAAAGACACAAATTGCTGACAGATCAAAACACTGGGCTGACCTCAAACAAAATACCACCTCACCCTGAAGCCTGTCTGTGTGAAAAAGGCACTTTCAAAACACTGTCTGTGTGTCTCAGCTTTGCTGACCGAAGACACAGCCGTGTGAAGCTGTGTTCTGTTTGCAGCGTGACCGTGTGCGCGATTGTGTGTGTGTGTGTGCATACGTGTATGTTGTTTATTCATGTGTGATTGTATACACTCCTGGACCATTCTTAGTTCTCACTGTTAGTCTGTGATGCAGTGAAAGTGATTCTGAAATAATGGGGTCACAGGGATGGTATAGCTGGTGCCTCATATCTGCCACTGAGCGTCATGTCTGATTATTCAGTTTATAACAAAATTGTTTGGAAAATTCCTATCCCTTTGACTGGTGACAATGAAGGTCACTATCAGTGCACTGATCTCTCTTGGCCTGGTAGAGGGTTCATGCATATTATACTAGGAAGGGTTATGGAGTTCAAGGTCCTAGTTCAAGTCCCTGCAGCAATCAAGCTAAGCTGAAAAGACATCTTCATTTGTTCGCTGAAAAATCATTGGATGGTAACCCTCGAGTTACCAATTTACATTGTATCGTATCTCCAATTGGAATCTGTGATTACAGGTAAAGCAAGTTTAATCAGAAAAATGAACTTCACCAAGTGTTAGTCGTTTGATGTACACCAACTCATGATCATTATAGTGTTGATATAAAGTCAGTTACTGGCATATATAATTCTATATAATGAGTGCTGGTGCAGATTAGCTGCTGTGCATTATGGTGACGCTTCAGTGGAAAGTGCTTTGAGGTCCATGCTATCATTGCTATATATTTATATATATTTAGATATATGTTACATGTGATGAGCTGTGTTTTCAGTGCTTCATCAAGATTCCCAACATATCCTTTTATTGCACTACTTGGACAAACACTATAAAGTATGAATGAAGTTAATATGGAAAAATGGAGAGCAAAAATGTCTTCAACACTGCTTGTGTTATCACATATTATTATCAATTTGCATGGGTGTGGGTGTTGGAGGGGGTCCCACATGTTTAGATGTCTGCCTATATAATGATGGATTTTTTAGGCCCTTTTTAGTCACTATCTGCAAGCTGCAAATGGACATTTATATTACAGCTTGCCAGAGGAGCAGAGGGCGCACAAAGGCGTAGGAACTGTTGTGCTTTTGGCAGCAGAGGGTCAGTGACCTGACTTGTTTTTTACACTGTTTGGGGCCTGGAGAGGAGTGGTTTGATGCAGCAGGAATCAGTTGGACCATCATACAACTGAGACTTGACAAGCCTACATAAACTGTTTGTAGAAATGCTGATAAACTGCTGCCATAGACACAATAATTTTGACTGACGGGAACATTACCTCAGCCTATTTCCAGAACAATAGCACTTATTTCCTCTATTATTCTTCTTTATCTGTCCCCCCAGCCCTCTGCCTGTGGCCCACCCATAGCAGCTCCAGATAAGAACTTTGGACTTTCATCATTTTGTGGTTATATCACTTGTATTGTTTAAAGTCGGAAATGACATGAAGTAGATAAAGAGAATAATTAGCCCAGGGGCATGCTACTCTGTTTCAGCAGATTTTGTCTGTCCCTCCAAACTATCAATGGTTTGATGTGTGGGACACCTGGTTGCATTCATTGAATACGTTGACAGAGGGAGAGATCTGATAGTTTGGGTTCACTGAAAACATGAAGGAGGGACCGATGCCATCCCTTGCCCTGGAGGAAGGGTATCAAATAGCAAATGAGTATCTGACGAGGATTACAATGAAGGTGCAACCAGATGGAAATGAGTCATCGCATTTGCACGCAGGAACAAGCTGGGTATACCCTTACCTGGACCATCCTGGGACTCTATTCTCCAACGGACCTGTAAACCACTTTATAGAACGATCAGAAACTACAGTACCCACAAACCATGATGCTCCTGTACTGTACTTAGTTTGCCTTGTTCATCAGGCCAAGCGCCTCTGAGTGTATTGATTTTATGAGGCCTGAAGGTATGTTGCTATATTGGGCATTTCCACATGGATTTGTTGATCATATAACCGGTTCAGTGTGACCTGCAAAACTTGCAGCACCACTTACTGGCTGATCTTAGTGGCACATCTTAAATCTGTGTAGAAGCAGCTGGAGCTGAAGGACCACAGGGTTTTGTGAGCTGTTGATTTGCTGAAGTCATTGGGATAAGAACCTATCAGACCTGGTGTTCGTGTACAATCCATACATGGCTGAAAAGACACTCAAAGACTCTTGCCCTCCAAGACCAGAGATCTCAATCCAGGGAATGGGTCATGTTGAAAACCAAATGAGTATAGGTAAGATAAGAAAAGGTTTTTGATTGCTTATGAAAAAGATAAATTATTAAAATATACTCAATACATATCCTCACATTTCATATATAAAACAATATCCTTTTTTAATGTTTGTTTTGTCTCTGCTGAGATTTGCTGAGTGCGATGGAAAGTGAGGGAAGCGGTGAAATCACCGATGACGACCATCAGTTAGTCCCTGCTGTACCCGCAATTTGAATTACAGGAAGACGATGATATGCTTCAGACCCAATCTGATTATTCGTACATGAGCATGCCCAAACAATGCTGCGTGCTCCTGGCTCCGGCGCTCCGCAACACCCAACACCCATCCGCAACGCAGGGGCTGATTGGGGAGCGTGTGCCCAGACCTGCCTGAGCCTCTTGGCCTGCGTCCAGTGGTGGGTAGCCCACCCTGCTGTTTGATCTGTGGGGTCGGCTCCAGCCAGTCCCGGCATTGTATCCTTAAACAATGAGCCCCAGACCTACTGAACTTTATAAAAATATCCCTTTGTAGGACTTTCCTCGAATTCTGAGGGGGAGACACACACAGTCAGGAAGTAGGGCTACTCCTTTCCAAATTTAGAAAACTGGTGACTCCTTTACATCTGACCAGACCAACGGTGGTGGTGTTGGTCCCCCCCCCTGCCCCCAAAGTGGCAGTTTTTCAGTACAAACATTTTGTGTTGCATTCACTTCATGAAGCAGAGTGCCATTCCTCTTTATTGATAAGATCCAGTAAAATCACTGCCAAGTAAACTAATCCCTTTGTACCAATGAGATGCCGAATCATATTAAATGAATGAGACAGATTTTCTCAAATGTATAGTGGGACTTAAGCTCTGGGGATGGGGGATATAGTATTCTTCCACAACTACAGCTAAATAAATGGGAACTCCTGTGTACCTCAGTTTAGACCTGTCAAAGTGGTTCTCAGAGTAAAATATCAATGCAACTGGATGATGGAGAGACATCATATCATCATACAATTTTGATTTCATTTTGCATTTTGAACTTTGTATACAACAAAGGATGGCAATGAATGAGATACTGTAAGGGAACTATTATGCTATTAATGAGGTAAAATATAAAAACCAATGAATTAGTGATGATAATAATTATGACAGTATGATGTATAATTAAATTTCAATGACTTATGTTATTAAAGTTATTAATTTTTAATGCAAAATCAAATGTATCTAAATTTCATGATTATGAAAAATAGTATGAATGTATTTTTCATTGATCGATTCCTGCAAATAAAACATCTAACACAGCAATGAAAATAACACACCATAATGTCTTAATACCTTATAATGATAAAAACATCAAAAACAGTATCAAAATTGCATAAATAACACAAGGGTAGCCAGTCTGAGTAGTGATCTTATGACATAAACACATTTTCCCACTTCAGCATTTCACTTTAGCATGTGGGGATAAGTAACAAGCCACACAGACCTGTGAACTGTTTCCTTCCATGCATCAAGCTTTACTTTCAATGTCCATTTTTTGGTATTTGCCTCCTTCACATTGTTAAAAAACTGTCTAAAATTAATTAATAAAAGCATGTGACTGTAACTGTAATTTCATTCCCAGTTTACTGTGCTATTACATTCACTTGCATGCATGCTAATTTGCTGGCTGGAGTTTTTTACAACTGATTTTTATAAATGTGGAAATTATAGCACATTATATATGACATAATGAAGTACAGAGATATAGAGTACATTTCCAAATGAGGAATTTGAATAAAAGAATGTCAGATATGTCTCTAATATCTAAATCTGGGAAATTCTTCCCAGGGGGCAGATTCCTTTCATTTGGTCCAAACATTCTCCCTCAAACTATTTAAAAAATAATGAATGAATACGATGCATTGTACATGTGTGTAAACAAAGCACTGTTGATTCCCTCTTATAATATGTAGAGCTATCACTCAGTTTATCACTAATGGGAGCTGTACTGACACTCTGCCCAATCATG
This sequence comes from Albula goreensis, assembly GCA_022829145.1. Taxonomy (NCBI): domain Eukaryota; kingdom Metazoa; phylum Chordata; class Actinopteri; order Albuliformes; family Albulidae; genus Albula; species Albula goreensis. The sequence continues at coordinate 5,605,990 of CM040750.1, read as the reverse complement.
AAATAGTCATCATTCCTGATGCAATTGAATAATTACTTGTTTTACTCTCAGTAATCAAAGGGCAACAGTGTGCCGACAGCAAGTTGTATTTGGCATTCAAGCCTGTTGTTAAAATACAATTGAAAATATAGCTGTGAAATCAAAACATTCAAAGGACTAAAACAGACGCAATATCCTCCAATTAAGGCAATTGTTATGAATAAATGGATTAATTGCTGGGTAGCTGCATTTTACAAGGGTGAGCTGTGGATCTGTTGAAGTATCAATAACTATTTTCATTAAATGGTTAACAATACTAACTATAGATACTTAAACTACTATTGCTTATAGTGAGCAAACAGCTTCAGTTTTAAACAATAAGCCATAACTTACAAGTTATAAATATGAAGGCACAATAAAATATTCTATTTCAGTAAGGTCACTCAAATTCCTGAAAGTCTTCCACACCGAAAGGTGGCGATAAGGAGAACTCCAAACACCAAGGAACAATTCTCAGTTCAGGCCTCAGTTGTGCTTGTCTGTGATCAGCTGATCGAGTATGCTACTGAATGAAAAAGTGAAGTGCCAAAAAATAGATTGGCGGTTACAATTTTTAAACTGTTCCTAACACCTTGCACTGCCTATCGTCACATATATAAGTTCAGCGCCTGATTTTAACCAGGTAAGATTTTAACTTTTTTATCTTTATATCGGTACATGTCAGTTGTGCAAACAGCCTTCTTGTTGACAAGCATGGAGTAGCTAAATAACAGCTATTGAATGGGCTTGATATTTTTTACCTGGCTTCGAGCTTGTTAACAAGTTTTCGTTAGATGTTGATTTAACAAAGATAACCTCGTAATTATTGTTTTAGTTTTTTAGGGTTTATATAAAGCAATAACATAAAATTACTTGTTTACTATGTTTGTACGCTTACGTTTCATCTCTACTAGTACATTTAATGTTGGAAAATTATATCATATGATTTTTACTGGAACAATTATTGCCATATACGTGAATTTGCAGGCTTGCTAGATTGCTTTTAAAATTTAACCAGCTATAATTTGACGTGCAATTTTCAGTTTGGAAGAAAGTTCTCAAACAGACAGTAACCCGTGACCCTGCGTCATCTAGTGATTTTAAGGAAGTGAAAATAATAGAACAACGCTGTTGATCGGGAGAAGAATCCCCAGTGTGGCATTTATAAGTCAAATCATGCTTTAATCCCCTGACCAGTCGTCGTCACGTAATTCACACGTGTTAAACAGAGAAGGGATTATTAAGTTATTATTTAAATTTCAGAAGTTATGAGGTTGATGTCCTTGCAAATTCTGGAGACGCACCATTGTATCCGAGATCTATTCATCCTGTGGTTCACTGTCACTCATAATTGAATTGATTGATATTTGATCAAATCATATATATATTTGATTTTCTAATCAAATATAATTTTAATATGATTTTCATATTTACATATATAATCGTTTTAACTGCTTATTAACAATGAGTCTATGCTGTTATATCTCAGAGTATTCACATTTTTGAAATTAGGACAGATTAGTTATCCAATGTATAGCTGGGCAGAAGTTAGCAAATTTATGGCAGCTTTTCTGGGGACTAGCCTAACATTCCATTTTTCATGGGTAGACTGTAGACATGCACCATGCATGTTGGCTTGGCGCTTGCGGTTTGTCTCTGGACACAGCACATTAACCTATAATCAGTTCAGAGGCGTCACAAGAGGCATTTAGTACAAGTGAAAAGAATGTGTGCTATATGTGGACAAAGTAACACAGCCATGTAGTGGCATAAAGAAATGGTATTATCACAACATCTGTGGAGGCCAAATTGTCTAGTTAAAGTTCCTTTGAATTCTCACCCGTTTCACAAGTTTGATGGAAGCCAAGCAATACCGCATTGCCTCTACTGACAATGTGCAACCAACATTGGGGACAAAAGGTCATTCAGTTAGAAAATGGAGCAGAAATGTCCACAACATGTTTGATTTCTATATTTTAAACATTGATGAGAAATAACCGCTAAAATTGCCCCTTTTTTTTTTTTTTTTTTTTTTATAAAACCATGGTCCTACAATACTCTAAACTATGATGTACACCTATCAGAAACACACTATTGGTGTCACTTGAAACTTCATTGTTTGCACACTGATTTACAATGCCCCACCCAATTTGGAATTTCCAGTATAACTGAAAGATGCTCAACATCTGCTACCTGTTCAGTGAAGCACCCCACCAAAATATGTAACGTCAGCTGTATTTTATCTTCCCACACGGTCTGCTACCTGAGCCTGCACAGAAATGAGTCAGACGAACACAGTCCGCAGGCTGTGGACGCTCCGCTAACCAGCAGGGGTGGCTGGTGGGTGCTGGGATGTGGGCATCCTTACAAACAGAACTCCTCCCCCCCCTAGTGACAGTGTGACCAATCACCCATCACCCTGTGTGGCTGCCAACTAGTTTCATAATAGATTAATTAAGTCATTTTTAAAGCAAAAATGCCAAAAATTTATGTTTTATACACCACATGAATAATGGATAATGAAAATAGTTGTTAGTTGCAGCACCGGTGTATGTAGTCTGGTGGGACAGATTTGGTGTGTCTTGTTTTTGCAGCCTCTTCTCTGGTGCCTTGCTGTCTGCAGCCATGACGGAGTTCTGGTTGATCTCTGCGCCGGGAGAGAAGACGTGCCAGCAGACCTGGGATAAGATGATGGCAGCGACCCGCGGCGCCCACCCCTCCGCCAACAGCCTCTCCACCAACAGCAAATTCAGCATCCCAGACCTCAAGGTCAGCCCCGACCAACAGACCGGGCGGCCATTTTGTCTGTCCAACTTTGAACAGACCATTGTCTGTTCAAAGTTTTATACTTTTAGTAGGTGATACTCCTGAGTACTGAAAAATGGAGACAGTAGAGCACTCATGTAGTTGTGTAAGTTTCAGATGAACTGGTTATTGTGACTGTTTCTGAAAAATACGGGAAACCTTTGTCCCACTGTCAGCATGTTGGTGATGCTTGCTCAATTACCATCCATATAAAAATATCAAACATAATAAATATTGCACCCTTAACCACAAAACCATTTTGCTAAATGTTGTATCTAAGGTATTTCTATAATTTAATTAGCTGAACGAGGTCAAAACTACATTTGTAGCAACAGTCAACGAGATTAGAATGATGGTCACGCTTCCCAAGTTGGCTTTGCTATGTTCCACTGTCTATATTCAGTGGTTTCACACATTGTAGTTCTAAGTTAATAACCATGCATGTGCGTGTTATTGACAGTCCTAAGAGCATTATAACTTGAAGGCTGTCCCATGATCCTCAGAGGCATGTGACCCATCGGGCTCCTCCCTGCCCTGCCCTCTCAGGATGATAAGGGCATCACATGACCGACAGAGGTCTGCACGGGGTTGCATTCAGGGGCCATTCTCCTCAGAGAGGCCTGCAGCTTGGTGGGGCCCCTCCCTTCCTTGGGGTCATGTGACCTTGCCTGAGGTGAAATGACCTGATGCCCCCTGTCTGCCGCGCAGGGCTCAGCGGTGTCCTGGAACCATCAGTAACGCATGATGGGTTCCGAACAAAAGTGGCGCCACGCTAAGCGCATGGGTCCTCCCTGTCACTGCTGGGTCATTAGCTCTCAGACGACAGTAATACTGCTGGGTCACTAGCTCTCAGACGACTGTAATACAAACAGGCCGGGTCTCGCTCGGACCGCTGTGTTAGCATGTCACCGATCAAAGGCTGGGTGCCACTTTCTGTTCTCCCACACAGGTGGGGACGCTGGATGTCCTCGTGGGACTGTCCGACGAGCTGGCCAAGCTGGACTCTTTCGTCGAGAGGTAAGCCCACTTAGCGAACCGATGAACCCTGCGGTCACCCAAGCCGCACGGACGTCGGGCTTGCGGAGACAGAGCCGCAGTTCTCCCGCGCTGACCGAAGACCTCCTTTCCTCCCCCTCCCAGAGCCGGTGCGCTCGCTGTTTGGTTTGGAACGCTCTCGATCTCGTGTGCCTGAGACAGACTGGTTCTCAGCGTCCCGCTAAGCCAGAACCCTTTAATCCTTCCCCGTCCCGCATGCGGATGAGGAATTTCAGGGAGCGCTGCAGCTGTGGCGCCCGCAGGCTGAGGTTAGCCATTTGCAGTTTGGTGACGATTCTGCGATTGTGCCGCACCATAATATTTAGACTGATGAGCAGTGTGCTTGGGGATGTTTCACTGCTCTATTTATAAACCTGGCCGGCTGGACGGCCGTTAATCACGCAGGGCGCCTCTCCTCTCCCTTTGTGAGGAAACTCCACAGACACCCGAGAGAAATGCCTGCTGCGGCAGCTCAGCTCCCCGCCCCTCTGGCCGCGCTCCCTCCCCCCTCAGAACCGGCAGCCTCTCCTCAAAAACAGATTGTAGCGGCGCAGACGCTAACGTTTCATCTACAGTTTTTGGAATTGACCTTTATAGCCTGACTGGGGCTTGAAGCAGGACACATTCCGCAGTCGGCTGAACGTACCAGCCCTGGGGCAGGGGCTTGTGGGGGTTAATATCAGGGGCATTTGCAGGAGGGGGACTCTGACAACAAAAAAACTTCCTTTAACGGCATAAACTGAGGCTGTGATTTAAAGCAGAAATACCAGTGAAACATAAAGTGAGGGTCTGTACTGGTGGGTGTCCCATACAGACATCTCTCATTGTATCTCAGTGCTCATGCTACCAATAGCTTGAACTTGTAGGCTGCATGAATTCAGTCTTATCTCGTTTTTCTCTCTTATCAGTTTCTCCTGATTCGGAATGAGCGTGAGTCTGGGAACTGTATCAATGCGCTCTTAAGTATGTGCAGCCAGTTACAGCTGTTACAGTTACAGCCAGTTACAGTTATAGCTCACATAGCATTGCCTAGCATGCGCTAACTGCATTAGCTTTCTGGTTAGTCATCCTGTTGTCCCTCCTCTCAGCCATCCCATCCTTGAATCACAGTTACTGGGTAAACCAGAAACACTCTCCTGGGCCTACACTGCTAAAGCATGGATTAAACATAAATATAACCATGTATGGTTGGTTTTGATGGTTATATTCGTTTTATTCGTGTGTGTTTGTTTTATGATTGATGCCTCGGGCTTTGTGTGAGGCACTGTTTTTTTTTTTTTTTTGGTTGAGGCTGTGAGATGCTGGTTTTTTTTTTAATTTAGACTTGTGTTTTGATGATGGTGTTTTTGTGAATTCTCTTTGATCCGCTGGCAGTGTGGTGAAGAAAGTGGCTCAGTACATGGCAGACGTGCTGGAGGACAGCCGAGACAAAGTGCTGGAGAATCTTCTCGCTAACGGAGGTGAGATGCTTACACCATTCCTGTCTCAGACCGCACACAATCCCACCATCAAACATCTGAGTTCCATAAAAACACTATACTAACAGTAAAAATATTCTGCATATAAATTTAGCCTCTACGATGTAGCAAGGTAAAGGTGTAAGCTGTTTGGTACTGGACTGGACTGCTGTATTCTAAAGATCTCTGGTTTATTTTCCAATTAGCCTCCTTACATTGCAAGCTGATTAGGGTCCAGCTAGCTCTTTAGACTTTATTTCTGATTTTTCATTCATTTCAGTCCTGTGTAGTGGAAATTGTTCCAGGGACCAGTCCACTGAGCTGTCTCTAAGCCTGCTGGGAGCAGTGTTTTCTGTTTATCCACAACAAGCAGTTACTTATCCATTTAAGAGCCCACACTTAGAGGTTATAACATGTCCACACCTTAAGCCTCTTCCTTCCTTTGCCAAACAAAATAACGTGTGACAGCTGAGTGTAGCTCCACCTTAACTATGTTCATGAAACTTAATGTCAACCATCACTGGATGAAGACAAGGTCATAATCATAGACACGGTTATTAAAGAAAGGAACGGCGGAATCCACATACAAATTATCCATGTGCAGACCGACAGACAGCAATGCAAATATGGAAAAGGAAGACTGCGCACTAGTCCCCAGACTACTACTTTTTGTTGGATGTGGGACAGGAGCTTTATTAAGGCTCAGGTAGACTGATTTGGGGGGAAAAAAGGTTGCTGGCTGCAGCAGAGGGCAGAAGGGTCCTATCCCAGAGCATAGCCTGCAAAATTGCTGCCTGTATAAAAAGTGTTTTTCCATTTGCGTTTAGTTTTTTCTTCCCAAGTCATTAATTGGTTATTTCGTTAGTCCAGATTTTTTTTTTTAATTTTTGGGTTTTGGGAGTACTCTGTAAATTCATGCATATTTTTGCAACAAAAAAGCTGAAAAAAGGAAAATAAATCCTGCTCTGGATGCTGCTTCCCTGGCTCTGTCTGTGAGTCCCTCTCTCCTGTGCTTCCCTTTGTTATCTTGTCCACAACCGCCATTTTAGACCTCAGAAACCAGGTGCACTTAGCATGCAGTCTTTAGCCAGTCAATGGTTTAAATTATTTACGTGGTGAAACACATGAGAAACCAGAAGGCATGGGAGCTCAGTGTGTATGAAACTGACAGTGCTGGAACTGTTTTAATGCACTCACATTTTATGTTGCATCATTCCTACAAAAATAATCCTGACAGAAGACAAACCTAGCTAGTTTCTTTGACCTATAAATTAGTCATTTGAATTTAGCAGGGATACACTGGTGTTTACGAATCTTTCTACAGAAACTTGGATTAATGCTTGGGTTACATAGTTGCTAGTTTCCAGAGTCATGCATTAGCATTTAACATCTCTCCATGTGCTGTAAATAAAAGGTTTCCCATGGCCTTATTTGGGCTTGTCTCAGTATTTCCTGTTCTGAAGAAGTGTGTAACCTGAGCTGAGCGCAGGAACTGTGTTGAAACACAGTCTGCAGTGTTGAGCAGGTGTGCTGTGAATGGCCAGTGGTCATAACTGTGAAGAGTATACTTCACCCTCCATGCTGTAAATGACAGTGAAGTAGTGTAACTGGAGATCTATTTGAAACATTGACTGAGATGTGAAAGCTAAATTTTTACTGTCTCATTAGAATGCAGGTTCTGAATCAACATAATTTTTAATTATTGCAGGGTACTATAATTCTGGCGTTTTGTAACTTTGTTATAACCGATATAAAATGAGTAGAGATTCCTCCTCTTCATATTCAGGAGTGTGTTTCGTGTGCTGCCCTGCAGTGTGTCTGCTGGAGATCATTTGCACAACTGTGAGGAACAGTGCGTGCTGGCTCCCCCATCTGGCAGCTCTAAGAATTAATTCCACTGACATTGTCATAAACTGACATTTTCAGAGAAAATCTTTCCCTCACAAGATGTTTCTTTGTGGCCAAAATAGGGAAAGCTGAGCCATTGTGGGCATTACATGTTCTTTTTCACAGGAAATGTCTCTATAGTTCCAGCTGTGTTTTACTCTGAAGTGATAGGGGTCATGTGCAGAAGGACAGCCTTTCTTAGCCTTCTCCACTGTTCTTCATTCCAGTGGATCTGGTCACCTACATCACAAGGTTCCAGTGGGACATGGCAAAATACCCCATCAAACAATCCCTGAAGAACATATCTGAGATCATCTCCAAGGTGTGTTTTATGTTTGCATATGACCATTAGTGAGCTGTGTTTGATGTGTGTTTGTTTCATATAATTGTATTTGCACCTGTGACCGAACAAGGTCCTCATGTTGCTTTACAGCAAGTAACACAGATCGACAATGACCTGAAGGCTCGAGCGTCGGCCTACAACAACCTGAAGGGGAATTTGCAGAACCTGGAGCGCAAGAATGCGTGAGTATCTGAGCAGCTCCGCAGACTCAATGGTGGGACGGGAAATGAGTTTCTGCGCAGCTCCCGGACGTTTGTGTATCAGCACAGCTTAAGGGCTTCAGTGCCTGTACTGATGGAAGCATTTTACTGCTCTGTGTTTAATTCAGTATATTTTTGTCAATACTTTCCATTGTACAAATACTTTCTAACTGTCTCAAGCTTAATGAATTATTCATTTTAGCATAAAAGGCCTCATGATCAATCAGTGTCTCTTAATTATGAATTGATGTCATAATTTATCGATTAATGAAATGTCAGACTGTTTAACTGTCTGCGTAATGGGCTGAAATGAGTAGACGAATCCAATAGACCCATGTGTTTAACTTTGTTAAAGCACACCTCCAAAAATGTATCATCTGCAATAGAGTAAGTACTACGCATACATGTTAAGTGGTTTCAAGAAAGGAATGGAGTTAGGTTACAAGGTTAATTAAAGCCAATTCAACAGGGAGTTCTATTGGAGCTAACAGGGGCAGTATTCCCTGAGGTCTTTTCTCAGAAGCCCTGCTTTACTTCTTCCATTTCTTGGAACACTTTTACTCTATCATGCTGTATTTTGTCCTTCCTCCAGAGGGAGTTTATTGACTAGGAGTCTGGCTGACATTGTGAAGAAAGAAGATTTTGTCCTGGACTCAGAGTATTTAATCACCATGCTGGCGGTTGTACCAAAGTAAGTGCACACGCGCTGGATGAAATGGTAATATAATCAGTTTGGAAGGGAGAAGAACCTCATGGACACATGTTATTCAGACACCTCCTGTGAGCCAGGAGGTTTTTATTGACCTGGTGAGCCAGTAGACTTCATGTGCTGTATAGTGACATACAGTACAGACAATGTTTAATTTCTGTTGACAACGTCTGTTTTGGGAAATATTAAAAGATTTCTTGCCCTCTTGTGGCAGGGAACAGTATCAATGTAAGAATCCAATTTTGTCTACCTGAAATAGTAGTGTCAGCCACACTAAGGTACTGCCCCCCCGACTCAGGAGGTGGAAGTCATACACATATGCGCCTTTTATGTTCATTTTAATTGACTTGCCTTTTTGGTAGTCTGTTTCTTAAATATTCCTGTATTTTTGTCTCTGAGCTTTTCCTTAATATGAATGTATTTCTCCTTTAGGGCAAGCTATGCAGACTGGCATCGGACTTACGAGACGCTTGCGGAAATGGTTGTCCCTCGGTCGACTAAGTGAGTAGCGGCTAACGATGAAGGAAACAGCAGAGCTCAGAGTGCGAGCTATCATTAATCACTGTTAACTCCTCACGCTGTGTGGTGCAGCGGTCGAAAAATGGCTGTGCTCAGTGAATGTCCATGTTAAAAATGTGTCATGGAGCTCACTGTGCTCTACGCGCTAACACAAGAACATATATGGATTGGGGGTGAAAGGCTGATATTTTAATATTGTACATGAAAGGTTTGCATTCAGTCTGTTTGCAAATGTTGCAGGAAAAGCCTGTATCGCTTTTTCGGCTAGAGAAGGCCTCTAAGCCTGTCCTTTCGCTGCTTTTGGAAGGCCAGAACCCGGTAGATGGTTAAATTCAGAAACCAGCGGGCCTCTTTTGCTGTATTGACCCTAAAATAGACTTTATTCATGGAGCCCTGATCCAGCAGTACTGACGTGAGTATGTTCAGCATGCACTAATTCTGTGAGCAGCAGAAAAAACAGTCCTTCCTGGAGCATGGCGCTGTGAGGCTGCGTCCTCTCAGCCGGCTCCTAGACGCCCACTGGTACGTAATCATCGCTCAGAAACTGCACGTCGTGTTCCCCTAAACGCCCTGACTCATGAAAATTAAAGCAAATTAAAAGTAAACAAATTAGGCAAACAAATAGTTTTCCTCTTGGTCACAGGTGCGCAGACCTGATGGCTGATTGTACTTGAGTCTGAAGCCGTTTGCTTTTGGTCATGTTCCCAACTGTGTTCCTGGGCTGTTTTTAAACAGTGTTTCATCTGAGGCAGGGAACCAGAGTGAAAACAGGAAATGATGTAATCAGACTTGAGGCTAGCCTTTTTCTCGTTGATGCTCCAGAATGAGTTGTGCCCGTGGGATCGTTGCCATGAGAGATGAGCCTCTTTGCCTTCACTGTAGCTCATCATGTCGCAGGGATTTATTTGAAATTCCCCACTTTCACTCACTGATATGCTGTGCTGCTGTTTCAGGTGTTGTTTTTTGTTTTCAGAAATCATTTCTTCACATCTTCCATAAGAGGTGCTATAGATATGTGATATCTGTTTAGACTGATATATATATATATATATATACACACACACACACACACACACACACACACACTCACACTGGTATAATGTTATGTAATATTATGTTAATGGCTGCTTGTGAAAGCAGAAGGTGTGTATCATTCTGTCTGACCCCCTTCCTTCCTTCCTCCCTCCCTCCCTCCCTCCCTCCCACCCACAGCCTACTGTTCGAGGACCAGGATAGCGGCCTCTTCAGTGTCACTCTCTTCAGAAAGGCCATCGATGACTTCAAGCACAAGGCCAGAGAGAACAAGTAAGAGACCGGCCTCTCTGCAGGCCTGCTGTGGGATTAGATTGAATTCATTCATTGTACGTGGTGGAAAGTACCTTCTCACATTTTATGACAAAACACCAACAAAAAACCTTTCACAGCAGAAATAGCACCATGTTAGCTGGCATCTGTGTGGATCATACAGGCATATTTATATGCTAATTATGTGCTTTGTCTGCAGAAAACATGATAAAAATCAATACATATGCTAAAATCAGTGGCTGTATTCCAGTCTCTACAGGTGTTTAGGATGCCTTTATTGTCTGGACGGGGAAGGTAGATGACAGTGTACTGTCTCCATTATAGCGTAAAGCAGCCCAGCTTTGTGGATGGGATGTGAGTGTAAACCCTTAGACAGCAACTACTGGAGTAGTCTGGAGTTAACACTATTATTTTGTGATATTTTGGTTTCTTGCACTCTGATTGGCTCTTTCTGATGTATACAGGCATTATAAATCTGTTGGCTTGGATTGCTTGCAATGGATTGTTGAAGCTGGGCAGTGCCGACATCGGATTAGCGGCCCAATGTAACTCATAGTGCTGTAAAGTTAACAAGGTCACCAACATGGTCTGACTCCTAGCACAGTGAAGTTAAAACACTAACTTGTCCTGTCTCTGTCTCAGGTTCACCGTGCGAGACTTCCAGTACAACGAGGAAGAGATGAAGGCCGACAAAGAGGAAATGACACGGCTCTCCACAGACAAGAAGAAGCAGTTTGTAGGTGTCTCACTGTGTGAAGGAACAGGAAGTCAGTCATGAGTTTCTTACTCTCATGAGACTGGCATCAGATCAACAGTACTGGGGAAACAATGAGCACAAAGTGTAGACCTGCAGAATATGGAAAATACATTTCCATGTGTAAAATATAGTTTTTGTTGTTATAGGAAATTATGGACTATGCAGCACATGATAACGTGTTATATCTTGCATTGACCTTATTACTTTATGAATGCATTATCAGTTTATTATAAGCCTGTATAGTGTGTAGGTGAGTGTGCTTTGGATACAGTAAGGGGATTCTGGCAGTAGGTCCAGCCCAGGGCTAAGAACTGGATTCAGTCAACACTCTTATTAAATTTGAATTATGAATAAATGTAAGCTGACATCCTGTTAAATTCAAACTTAGTAAAATGAGTACCTGAATACATTAAGTCAGAGGTAAGAACAGCTTTTTTTTTTTTTTTTTACTGAATGCAGGCCTTAGTTTCCTTTCTCCTCATTACCGTGCCTCATACTGACATGGGAAATGGCTCCTGTAAGGACGGGTGTGCTGAGTGCGTCTGGCTTCTCTCCCCAGGGCCCCCTGGTGCGATGGCTGAAGGTGAACTTCAGCGAAGCCTTCATCGCCTGGATCCACATAAAGGCCCTGCGGGTGTTTGTGGAGTCGGTGTTGAGGTACTGACACTGTGCTGACCCGGTGGAAACAGCCCCTCTGCTGTCCTTCGGGTTCTGGCTTCTGTATACCATGGCGTCTAACGAGGGGGTGAATGAAGCAAGTGATGGATGAAATGAGGCTTCATTTGGGTGGAGCTACACTCAGTTGTCAGGTCATTGGTCCATAATCATTGAGTCATTAAGACTATATGGTAGCTCCTCCCATTTTTGGGTTAATGAAAGCTCATTTCTCATCAGGCTAAACTAATCCAGCTCAGATGTGTGACTGATTCTGCTCCCAGGCTAAACTAATCCAGCTCAGATGTGTGCCTGATTCTGCTCCCAGGCTAAACTAATCCAGCTCAGATGAGTGTGTGACTCTACCCCAGGCTAAACTAATCCAGCTCAGATGTGTGCCTGACTCTACTACTGTTTGCGCATACATAGGTACGGCCTGCCTGTGAACTTCCAGGCCATGCTGCTGCAGCCCAGTAAGAGGAGCATGAAGAAGCTGCGAGAGGTTCTGTACGACCTGTACAAGCACCTGGACAGCAGCGCGGCCGCCATCATCGATGTGAGTTACCATGGGGACCGTGCCCATCTCTCGCTGTTTTCCCCTGTAGTGACAGAAACGGTGCCAGGTCATGCACTGTGCCACTAGATGTACCCAGACGAAACCAGACATGCTGTTCACCATCTTCAGCATCTTTCATCAGAGAGCCTCGCACATACAGTTTACATTAAACATACTGCCATCTCGTCATTGCCCCTCTCACACTACTCCACACGAAAAATCTGTGGTGAGGACATGAAACATTTCACACAAACAACTAGAAGGCTTGTGCTTGAGGTTGGCCATTTTAATTAGAACACTTTAAATGTCTAAATAAATTGTAAATTAAAAAAAAAAAAAAAAAAACTGCCTGGTCTTTTGCTAGGTAGGTTGTGATGTTAGATTTTCAGGCCGTAAACATTGTTAACATTCTTGTAAGTGTGAAGCATTAAAATGACTCCCCAACAAACTCCAATACAGCTCATGCAGCAACTCTGTTATACTTTAATATTTTTTGTATTTGATATTCGTAGTCCTGCCCTATCGGTAATAGCCAGATGTATCCTAAAGTTACATAATTATTAAATATTATTATTTAAAAAATTGACTTCTTTTTGCAGGCGTCCATGGACATTCCTGGTCTGAATCTGAGCCAACAGGAGTACTACCCATACGTCTACTACAAGATTGACTGCAATCTGCTGGATTTCAAATAAGGCAGTCCCTCAGCCCTATATCTTCAGCCCTCTGCCCTCAGTCTAATACCCTCAGCCCTCTGCCTTATACCCTCAGCCCTACACCCTCAGCCCCTCAGCCCTCTATCCTACACCCTCAGCCCCTCAGTCCTATATCTTCAGCCCTCAGCCCTCAGCCCTACACCTTCAGCCCCTCAGCCCTCTACCCTACACCCTCAGCCCCTCAGCCCCTCAGCCCTATATCTTCAGCTCTCTGCCCTCAGTCTAACACCTTCAGCCCTCTGCCTTATACCCTCAGCCCTCAGCCCTCAGCCCTACACCCTCAGCCCCTCAGCCCTCTACCCTATACCCTCAGCCCTACACCCTTAGCCCTCCTCTCCTCCTGGCCCCCCAGTCTTGCTTGTGTATCCATTTCCTTTGCTTTTTGAACAAACAGGCGGGGGTTGGGGGGGGTCTCTTTGTTTACCAGTTTTTTATATTTATAATATACAATGTGTTTCTGTTTTGTTCTGTTTACAGTTTGCCTTTTAATAACATAATCAAGTTATTTGAATATGTGCTCAGAGAAAACAAATCTTTATTTCTTATCACTGCGGTCACTGTTAGAGGTGCAGAATTGTGCTTTGGAACCATTCCGTGTCTATAAGATTGTGTGGTATCATAGTTTTACCCTCTGTGTCCCTTTAAAGCATCTAAGGAGTTTGTGAGATCGTGAGGAGCCTCACAGGTCAGCAGCTCAAACTGGCGTCTCAATCTGAGCCCCGTCTCCATGAGAACTGACTCATCAGAGGAAGTGCATGACCGCTGGTGTGTTAGCAGCTCACAGCTGAAAACTGGACAGAATTACACATGAGAGGGGCAGTCCAGCCAGACTCACAGTGTGCCTTAGCCATTTACATTTTAAACACTATCCATTTACACAGCTGGATTTTTACTGAAGTGATTTAAAAGAAGCACCATGTTCGGGGTTACAATGGAAGTGCCCACCTCAGAATCAGGTCTTACAAACCCAGCTGTGAAAGATGTGAAAGGGACATATCCTCTCCTCTATGCACTCTCTTTGCCTCTTGTGGCTCAGCTGAAGATGGCAAATTGTGCTGCGGTGAAGCTGTGTGGGGTGTCTTATGTCTGAATGTACTGACTTAAAATGAACAGAAACATGCAAACACTGTCTACACCATGAATGGAAATAAACTGAATGGATGTATTAAAAGCACTACTCATGCGTCTCTACATCATTATTATGAAACTTCTGAACACTTTCGTAGTATGGTAAAGGAGGAAACCTTAAAGTCCTAGCAATGTGATTTTTGTATATGCATATACAAACCAGCTTCTGCAAGCTATTATATATATGTCAGAGTGCCTTATTGCCTGTTGCCTTGACCAAACCTGATGGAAATCTCCCCACAAGGTAAAGTCTCTGTCTCTGGGTATATTTGTGTGGAATATCGTGTGCACCATAGTTTTGTGCTCATTTTGTTTGGCCGCTCTCAACCTCTAGTTCACATTGTGGGGAGGTGAGAAACCAGGAATTAATGCCTTTGTTTAATGGCTAGCAGCACTCTGAATATTGAATTCAAGTAGCACCAACAATTCTTCTTTACCTACATGTCTAGGCTACAGACGCGGTCCAAAAACTATGCTAACAAAACAAGAGTGTGAATGGATCACAATGAATGAATGAGTGAAAGGAAAATTACCCAAGCATATTGCTCATTTCTCCTCATGAAGGTCAGGATTCACCCACAATGGCAGCAAAACGCCAATATGTTGCAAGAGGTAGTGAAGCAGAAGAAGCGAAACCCTGTTGCCGCTGTGTCTGCAGAAGACATGAAGGTTTGTAGGCTGAGCAAAGCTGAGTATTGAGCAAACTGAACTCTGAGGCCTGTTTCGGTCCCAACTTCGGTCCCATCCTGGCACATGATTACTTAATTTTATGTTGGGGTTAGAGCCTGGCAGTTTCTGCAGTGCTGTATTTTCTATTTGCAGTTCAGTGGATACACAAACTGTCATTTCAAGATGATCATTTTCCTAATCAGGTCTTTATGAACATTGCAGTGATATCAAATATTAATATACTTTGGCTGAGAGAGGAGAGGTGGTGGAGAGCAAATGGGAATTCCTAAAATTGTGGTTTTGCTGTTATGTTGAGAAACACGTGCTATCATGTGACTTTCAGTTTTCCAACATTCCAGCAGGCATTATGGGATATGTAGTTTAATGCTGTTGTTCCCAAACTTGGTCTTGGGGACCCGCTATGAATGCTGGTTTTTATTACAACTGATCTCTTGATATATTTAGTATTCTTTTGAAGACATGTTTAAATTCTACCATTTTTAAAACTTCTAACACAGTGCAGGTTTGGCTTGTTTCTGTTTATTATGTCATTTAAGTCTTTTAGCTTATACAGATGGTTCAATTTCTGTGTCCACTTTTCCACACTGTTGACTGATTGAAAGGCCTGGGGTGTGGATGTTAGACATTTATTTTTTGCAGCATGCATAATTATTATTCAACCTATTAAGGCCACATTCTGGTTTAACCAACAGGGTCAAAAATTGTTCAGTAAGCCCCAAAAATGTGTCAGTAAGAGCTACATTTAGCCTGAAACAGTGCAGAGATTTCCATTATGGCTGGAAATCAAGCCAGCATGCACCATGGATCCAAAGGATGGAGTCTGACAACCAGCAGTCTGGCATAATACACCAGGCCCAGGGAGCTGAAGGGGATGAGTACCAGCATGTTTTGCCAGTGGGAGGAGAGAAGAGAGGTTCTGTATGAGCTGCTCTCTGCTAAATTCAGAACATTTTCATGTTTTAGGCAGCCAAATACCGCCATTGGGATGTGATAGTTTATGAGCTGTAAACACGGCTGAATTAATCCATTGACAGCAACTGCTTACTTGTATGTTTAAGCCATGTCCGTTATATTTAAACACTTCTCTGTTTATTTGTTTTTCGTCTTCTGCTCCCTGACTACTCTCGTCCTCACTTGCCTGATTACTCACATTATGAACAACAGTGACACCTAGTGTTCGCGATATATGGGAGTCCAATTATCATGGATATAGTTAATAATACACTGATCAGAAACTGACTGAATTAGAAACGCGAGAATCCGTAATTTGTGTGACAGCATTGGTTACGATGTAAAGCCATTCGATAATGATAATCTGTGATTGTTTGAGTTCTGTTACTTTGTTGGACATTTATCTCAGAGTTATTCATGGTTGCTCAGCATAAAGCTTTCACATATTATCAGCCGAACCTAGTTACTATGTTTCTGTTTTCTAACAGTTAACTGCATTGAACGGGAGTTTGCTCTAGCGAAAGAGAAATAAACAGTCTATGGCAAGCCATTTGATCTCGACATGAGTTGTTTTTGCCTCCTGTTGCAGTTAGAGTCTTTCACCTCAGAAATTCCCATGATGAACAAACCTGAAACTAAAAATATCAATATGCGCTAAAACACTTTCCAAAAAGGCTTTTGGTCAAACCATATAACGCCCTTTGCTATTTTTTTTAAATACCGCATTACATATTTCATGGGTTTATGATGAAAACTGAATTTGGACAGCTGAAAGCTCTCCAGTGCCGAGAGAACTGATTTTATTTCCCGAGGTGTAGACTACGCATATGACGTCGGCATATGATGACGGGCAGCTTTTATAAACAGAAGAGGAAGCTCTGCGCATGGAAGAACTGTACCTAGCATTCGGATCGCGGCCACACAGAGGGAGAGGAGGAGGGGGTAAACCGACAACGAACACATTAAATTTAGGAAGTCTTCGGGATGAATCCTGAGGCTTTAGAGAAGACGGGCGCACGGTGAGAGGATTGGAATCCGGCCAGCAACACAGAAGAACAACCGCAAGGCTGTGAGGTTCTGCGGTTATTCCAATGGGCTGCGGCGGGAGCAGGGCTGCTGCGATTGAACCCCGCTATTATGAGAGCTGGACCAGGGAGACCGAATCGACATGGCTTACGAATACTGACACCGAGACCCAGCAGCTGCATCCGACAATCATCACGAACAACAACGGTAGTCTTGAGAGCGCCGGCCCTGGTGTAAAAGAGAACCCTTCAACATACACAGGTTAGTAGATAAAAATTCGGCGTTTGTCGCTGAACAGACTTTCAGTCCCGAAACAAAGCCTGTTGATGCTGATACGATTAGATTGTTTTGCGCATCTCTCACTTATTCTGCTGCTGTATGCTAGATTTTAGTACTTGTTTAGTTTTTACTGAGGAACATAATAAAAAATTACATGGTACTAAAAGCAATGCTATTTGAGCAATTGATCAGCACGGATTTCATTTAAGGTTGTTTATATGCTATTTTAAGGCAACAGTAATGCTGTATAGTTCATAATCTAGTTATAAATGCTTTCGATGTTCTGTGAATTTGAATAGGAATGTGATTTACTATTAATGACAGGACGAAATACGCTGTATCAATACAGCAAAATGCTGCGTAGACACGCAGTGGAATAGACGTGACTGCTGAAGCGCAACTAAAAAGTGACTAAGTCTCCTTAAAAATAGCGTGCCCATGCTGGTGACGGTGTCATCGTGTGTTGTATATGTTACTTTTCGATTCTCGCAGTGGTGAGCTACATAGTTGGATGGTGCATGCACAGTACCGCGGTATGAGTATTTGTAACTGGGCTTCACAGGCAAGCCAGAAGGACAGGCACAGTTAGGCGCAAGCAGCTCTCTTCGGGAGAAGAGAATGGTGAACGCCGGCACGCAGTGCGGGAAGCAGTGCCTCTACACCTCCTCCAGTGTCAACAACCCGAGGAGACCTCTACACAGGGAAGAGGTGAGGTCCTGCTGTCCTACCGTGTTTGTCAATCACGTTTGAGCTGAGTTGCAATTGTCTGCGTAAGCACACAAGCAACAGAACAGACGCTAATAGACAATGACAGCTGCCAGAGCTCTCTACCATCAGTAGCAAGACTTATTCATTGCTATTGATTGTGACGTTACTGCCTTGGCCGAACTGAAAGCTCCATCACTGAAACTTATTAACTCCGCAATTTAAATGGTGTCTGGATCTATTTCAGCTTAACCTGAGAGGAACACAGGATGCCTTGTTTTCCCATTGATAAACAGTCTCTGGTAGAGCTTAACCTGGAATGGGAAAGAGCAGAACAGAATGTGACAGACTAACTGACAGAACAGAGTGGAGTGGAAGAGAGCTTAATTTTCCCATGTGTGGAAGTTGACACAAGAGTGAAGGGCATGTAATGCTATTTTAATCATGAGCTTATGTTTTTAACGTGGGGAAAAACACCAAACGTAAGAAGTTAAGTGTGTGAACCTTCTGTTTTCTGACACTAGATCAAGCAAGAGGCCAGGAGAATGTCCTCAAAGGAAGTGGCTGCAAACATCACCAAAAGTCTCCAGCAGGTTGGCCATGGGGAAATAACGGCCAACTGCGTCCAGTAGAGGTGTGGGGAGGTCTTGTTTCGGGATGCCCTGGGGGGCGGGGTGGACCGAGGACAGGGCCTGGGAGGGGATCCCAGTTTTAAATGGCAACTGCTTGAGGAACCCAAAGCGGGCCTGTACCGTCCCCTTCCCAGAATGCATCCTGATCCACAAGAAATAGCCACGCCCAGCGGACAGAGAAGAGAAAATGCCATTTGAATGAGGTGCCCTTTCTGCCTTGTGAATGCATGGGCAGAGTGACAGTGCAGGGTAAAAATGCCAACTGGAAAATGCTGCTGAATTCGCCCTTTACCTTTTTGTGTCTTGTCCATTCAGTCAGTTCACTGTTCAAACCGTTCCATAACACAGCAAAAATGGAAGTGCTGCCATTTTTCATCAGATGACTCAGACGTGCCGTGGATGGTTCATGGTTGATGCCCTGATTTGTCACACTCACAAGCCATTGAGTATTATCCAGTGATAAACTAGGGAAAGGGATCTGTCTTGTCATAATTGATGTTTATGTTTTTGATTCATCAGGGTCATTTATGGGTATGTACCTGCTATCTCCAGGTTCGTAAAACACTTGAATATTTATGGAGCTGTTCTCCAGAAAACCTAAAGTCAATATCTGGGCCATTCCTTGTCAAGTCAAATAGCTGCAGCATATTTTCAATTCATATAACTTCATGTTTGGTATACACTATACATAACAATTTATATAATGGTTATATTGGTTAAATACACAAAACCATAAATACACATAACCATACATTGTGCCATGTACCTGTTATACATACATTAATATCATAGTTGGAAAAGTCCAAGCTTGTATGATATTAGACTGCATTGTTGAAGGAAATTACAGATTTGTAAACCATGTACTTGAATGTTTTAGATGCCAAATAAAGGATAATTATAGTCTTGCAAGATTTTTCTAAATTTATTGTGGACTATTCAGTTTTCACTTGTAGGGTACAGTATATATAAATGTTTCAGCTGAGCTTAGGGTTTTGGAAGTTGCCATGGAAACCAAACCCATCAACACACCATGACAATTTTTTTCATGAAGGATGATCTTGAGTGCATCCTGTTAAAATCCAAAACTGAGGATGGTCGCATACTCCTGACACCCCTTGTTGAGGGTGTAAAACATGCATAAATTGACTTAACTTTTTCATTAGCGATATATTTGTTGCAAACCATTGACTTTTTTTTTTTATAGGAGAAAGGACTTTCATAAGACTACTACAGACAAAAATGGACGGGAAAAATGTGTTTACTTTTTGAGAAATGACCCCTTACAAATGAAATGATTTGGCATTTTGCTTGAAGTATTACATGTAGTATTATAGCTATTTATAGGCATCATTTACGCTATCCCCACCACTTTTTGTCGTGGCCCATTTTGTCCCCACAACTCTTTGAAAGCCTTTATTTTGTTGAACCTGTCATAATCCTCAGCACATTTCAAAACAAACTGGCGCCCATTTTGTAGCTATTTAAAAATCAGTTTTCATACAACAATGCACTTTTTAAGTGACAAACAACGCAATTTCAGAGGGCTCCAGCACAAAAAAATTAAGCAGCGTATGGAGCTCATTTTCAGGATTTCTGTCTGTCAACATTGCTGGTCACCACACAAAAAAAGTTAAATAAATTGAAGAGTTGCTGTAATGCACTTCATTTGAGCTGACATGGAATGACCCATCCAGCTGTAATTTGATCCATATGAAAGGACAACTTTTTATATGGTTATGATAACTCATGTTTCATAACACATCTGGGGAAGTATATACAGGAAAGCAATGCATATGACTGCTGCAGGTAAATGCATGTACATATGAGAAACATAGGCATGCCTCTCATCTTGATATCCATTAAGAATTAAGCAGGTGGAATTCCAAATTATGCCTTACACATTCCCAGAATTCCATGTTATTTGTGCCATTCTGCTGTGTCATCCCTATGGAATTTTTCATACTGGAGGTGGTATCCACATAGCTTGTTATATTTTTATTGATTGTAATATTTTCTGAATGTCTCATTTTCGAACATGTACTCGTTAAAATGCCCATTGTCAAGTGTATGAATACGATAATGAATTAAAATTGTTGCATTTTCTTCACTGAGGTCTTTTTTTTAGTTGACGTAATGCTCTTTACGGCTGCAATTGTTTTTAGAAGTCTTGTGACGTGTTTGCGAGAATCTGTGTATTTTTTAATAACTTGCGTATGACGCAGTAAATGTTTTATCTTGCACTGTGCCTTCTGCGGTTGTGTAAAAGGAGTTCTTCAGCTGAAACACACGCTGTGATCCAGAGGCAGTTTTACGCATGACCGAAGCACACAAACTGCAGATGTGGCCGAGCAGTGCACGGATTAGAGGGCTGGATCGTCTCTCGCTAACTGCTGCCGATAGCCTGGGGTTTGCAGTAGGAGCCACAATAGCCCATCCAACCCCTGACTAAGCCAATGGTCTCCCCAAAATTACAGTAGTGCATCCCTGACATGGAAACTGGCTTTTCATCCTAAGGAATGGTTGAATAACACTCAGACTACAGACAAGTATACTCCTGTCCCTGTCCAGTGTGTGTTTTTAATACGGTTGGGGGATGGGTTGACAAATTCTATGTTACACCTACAGCACTGAACATTTTGAAGTTCCTTGTGGCCGACCGCTCAGGAACAGTCCCCCCTGTATAGGCTGTTTTGCCAATGTGCTCTCTTATCAAGTGCTGAAACTGAAGACAGAAACAAGCCAGGAGAGAAGTCTGCCTTTCTGGTGAGTGTTTCATTGCCTGAGCCCCCCTGGACTTTGTTCATTGATATTATGCCTTTTGATCATTTCTCGAAGAACAAATGACCTCTCATAACCTGCGGCGTTTTTTTTTCACTCGTGTCCATTTCCCGATGCAGCATGGCGCACAGAATGTAGCGCTCTGATCGAGTCCGCGGATGGAGTCCGAGCTGCCGGCGTGACTCATAGTCCATTGCAGAACTGAGATCCTCCGCAGAGAGAAGTGCGGGCGTCAAGCTCTTTCATCTGCTGCTAAGTCATGCGGAAAAGCCTCAGTCGGGCATCGTGAAAACTATCTGACCTGTTAAGACAAAGAAGCCACTGGGATTTTTTATGGAGGGAGTTCGTTATTAATATGCTTGTGAGAACAATCACATGAAAGAAGGAAAACCATTAAAATCAAACACGTGTCTGCATTAATACCTGTAACTAAATTTGTCTGTGTCTGTTTGAGTCTGTGGAGTATTCCCGCTGGTGAGGTATATTTCTGTGTTGAGACTCACGTGAGCTGTGAATGCTGTTTTGAACGTGTAGCGTTGCTCCTATCTTTAATCATTGTGGTTTCTTTTGGCTTTGTCCAATTAGCCGTTATGACTTAAGCATCACTCACTTGAACATCATGAGTTAGTGATTTTCGCTGACTAACCAGCCTCATGGTACATTGAAAAATTGTAA
The DNA here is from genome assembly GCA_022829145.1 of Albula goreensis. Taxonomy (NCBI): domain Eukaryota; kingdom Metazoa; phylum Chordata; class Actinopteri; order Albuliformes; family Albulidae; genus Albula; species Albula goreensis. The sequence continues at coordinate 5,584,165 of CM040750.1, read as the reverse complement.
TGTGTGGTTTAGTTCAAGCCTCAGCACAATTACTTGACCAAAAAACTCCCTGAACAGTCACTAAAGAAAATACCATGTACCAAAGCCCTTTCTAGCAGCTGTGCAGTGCCCTTTTGGGTGCTGTTTGGACTATCTTTCCCCCTTACGCTATGGGCTGGCCGAACTCATATAACACTTAATAATATTGGTAGGCTACATTCCTGTATTGAATTCCACATACATTCCATGTACAGGGGATCCTCGACTTACGAACGAGTTCCGTTCCTACGACTTGTCGAAAGTCGATTTTCGACGTAAGTCGGAATTTATACCTAAATTATACCTAAATTAACACCTTAAGTCACTCACACTGTACACACAACACACGAAGGACATATAAAATACAGTACTTAAATGAAACAGTCATAAAAATTTCTTATCTTTATTTTTGTGTTCGTATTTACGAACCAAACCGCTTAGGTCGAAACTAGGCTTTTAAATAAAGTATGGCAGTGCGTCGTAACCACGAAACGTCGTAACTCGAGACCGTCGTAACGCGAGGACCCCCTGGTATTGACATCTGTGTTTTTATCCTTGATAGAAATCGTTATCGGTGAATTCTTCATGTGAAGATAATGTATGTATTCAGAATGCTCAAATCAGAATCAAAAGGCATCTAATTATGAAATTGGATTTAATTCTGAATCAGCTGTTTCACTATTTACATTTCAGCTGACATATTCAAATTTGCCCCCCCAAAAAATGTGTAATGCAAGTATCCAGCAGGGGGCGCAACGACCATTAGAATCCTGACGGTCCAATTCGTGATAGGATATTGACGCATCATTTTATGCCTGACTGGTTATCAGTATCACTTCATGAAATGTGTTAAATCGTCCTCACATGGGATTATACAAGGATATTGAGTAGAAAAAATGGTGGTACAAATATTTATGACGACTAATAATTTCTCATGATTTTAGCGGGTTAAAATATTTTATGTAAAGTTTTAAACAACATTATTTTAGTAGGCCTACTGGTCGTCTGTAATTTTTATATTTCTGGAATTCATTTAATAACATAAAATTGAATAATTGATAATGTATAACGCAGTAATATCATGTGTTTATACTTAGAAATGTGTTACAATTAAACTTTATTCACTAAATTCTTTGTCAGAAAATAGGAATATGTAATTATTGAAAAGTATGAGTTTAACTGTTGACATGGCACATAAGTGGAGCATGTTGGCGTCGCCATTTTCAAAAAAGATGTTTGTAAATGTTTGTAAACATTGCGACAGTGGAATTTCTTTACTGTACTTGGTCGGTAATTGAACGGACCACTTTTCAACCATTAGACCTGACCTAAGCATAGCTATATTGCTTCCTGTGATGAGTATTCGTGGCCTCGCAGTCAATGGAGCCCCAAGTTCTTTGATGAGGACTGCCAAAAGGTCTGCAGAAAGAGTGTAGTCACGTAGCCGATTAAAAGTGACCTGCTCAGCTGACACGCCTTTCTCAAACTTCTATTTAAACCGTAACGAAAGAGCAATGATAAACGCCTTTAATCATACGCATTACAATACTTTGTAATCAAGATACCGTCTGAAATACAAACTTTAGGAACTCCAGGAAAAGGCAAGAATCGAACCTTTGATCAGGATGGTTTTATCATTCGGGCTGTGTATTCTCTCAGTATTCAATGCAACATATACGTTTAGAGGACAATACACAAGATGACGCAGAATCACAGAGAGCAAATTCAGTAGGGTACTTAATACGCATTAGTACAATACAGTAGCTATACTCTGGTAAAGATCAATCGAAATTATTCCAAGGCCTAAATCAGTTTTGGGTTAATAGACTGCTGAAAAGAGGATGCAAAAACTTGACTGGCGTTGAGACCATGGAAACAAATTAACCGTCATATGACTGAGCTGCATAAGAAACCATTGGTGGGCGGGGACTCGGTTATTGAATGAGGTTACTGTTGGTTGCGGATGCTATTGCACCGCTCCCGATGACTCCAAGGTGTTAACAGGACTTATTTTCCTTACTTCGTGTCAACGGTCGCTCTCTCGCTGGATATAATGAGAGGATGGCCAAGCGGCGAGACGCGGATGAAGGAAAGCTGAGCGCCTCTGCGCTACAGCTAGACCGCGGCGATGAACCGAATCGCGGGCATGAAAACATGGATTGCGCCGAAGGAGGCGATGAACTGTCTCTTGAAGAGATTTTGATGCTCTACAGCCAGCCGATAAACGAGGAACAGGCATGGGCCGTTTGTTACCAGTGCTGCAAATATTTGGCGCAGGGACATGGTAGAAGAAATTCCAAATCCGCCGCGGCTTCAGTGGTGGATCGTGCGAGAAGGATTGAGGGACCTGGGGATGTCAGAATTCACAGAGACGGGGTTGTCAGATTGCAATATCAGGGTAGACCAGGTAAACATAAATCATGTACACGTTCCTATCACGCGTTAACACTGTGAATACTTGCTAGACGTGTGTGACAGCAGTGTGTTGTCAAATTTGAAATATTTGCAAAACACTAATCTAGCTGCTCTTGGTCCCAAATTGCTTTGGTTCCTGAGGATGTCGATTTGGTTGCTCAGAGTCTAGTTGTATGGACAGGATCCAATGCCACGTTGCGCCATATGCTAAGTATTGATGGTTATAATGTCACAATTTCAGTATTTTACCTTTTTGTACATTTTAAATGTTCTACTGATGTTTGGACAGCTGTCTACAGCGTATTTGCCGCATCGCGAGTGGCCATATTGTGTTCAGATTGCAGAAAATATGTCCCGTTTTAATGACAGAAGTGACAGAGCAGCCATTTATAGAAACCATAGGATGCAGTTTCTTTTCGGGCTGAACCATAAAACCACAGGTCTTTACTGTGGGAACTTACTGTTATGTAACGGAGGATAGATACGTCACCGACTCTAAATATTGCGATGGTGAATATTTTCTGTCCGTTAGTTGTAGATAGATCCGAATAACAGCAGCAATAAATAATACCGATATTGCTCACTATAAGGGTTTTTTTTTTTCCCAGTTAGAACGTAAATAAAAACATTGCCGATGGCGTTTGATACAGCACGTCATACTGCATCATGTATTTTCCTGCATTTGAAACGATTTTAGAAGGGACACATTTGCGGACATATGATTTATGAAAATTCAGCTTGTCATTAAAGGTGTTGTCATCTACGCCGTGGGCCTGACGCTGTAAACAATGGGACCATGTGACTGTATCAGCGGGAGCACCTTTGCGCCCGAACAAAAGGACTGCAGCCTGACACTGACCCACAGAAAGCGCTCCTTATGAGAAAAAATTATCCTTTAACGCATTATCGTGTTAGGCTGAAGTATGATGTAGTATTGAGCTCCGCTGGACTCACGCAGAATTACAGGTGAATTAGGCTGAAAATAGCGGAGTATAATTTACCATGGGCAGTGTCCTTAATTGGCCTGTGGCTTCAAAATCTCTGCCAGCTGACTGTATTGTATCGATAATCTTTTTTTCCAGATATAATAACAGAGCCATAAAACGATATGCTGCAAGATGCAAATATGACCTGAATGGGTCAAAAAATAAAAAGATGTGACATGTTCTGCCAGGGGATTGTGAATATATTAGCTATGAATTTACTTTTGGTTTCTTCTCAGGAGAATAACGTCAATACAAACCGTTACATAGAGAAACAGAGAGATAGATAAATGTATGTCTGTATTATGTTTCACGCCTTTCTCCAGATATGGACGTAAATCAGTAATATCAGACTCATTTCGTGGTGTCTTTTTCTGGAGCTTAATATTGAAGTACTGCAAACACACTGAAACAGTGACACTGTCATGTGGGAGTGTCGCTGTATTGTGTTGATAGCCTGAGATGTGGCTTATGACTGGTGCTAGTGGGGAGAGCTGTTTGGGTCACCCTCCTCCACCCCTCCTCCCAGGTGCCCCCCACAGGCGCTCCACCTGTATGTGGGACTCTCTCCCCGCCCACCCTGCTCCTCCATGCTCCAAGGATTATACTCCCCTCTGAGGGTCAGTTTCCCAAATCCGACCAGCCAAGGGACCAAAGATGGAGATTAGCTGCAGCTAACTCACACGAGATGCATCATATTTCACTTTGTGAAAATATAAAAAACGGAGCTTGGTCACTGCATGATAAATCAACTCAATTAAAAAGAAAAATGAACAAAGTATATATATATATACTTGCGCAGCTTTGCTAATAGATTGAATTATATGATGGCGTTCATGTTGCTATCTGTCTTTCCTAGACACAACAGTGGATGGTCCCAGTAAAGATGGGGAAGATCTGTATCTCGTGCATGACCTTTGATGGGCTGGGTCCTTCTGACATTCGCTGCGTGTGAATGTATCAAAGGCAGCTTTCATTACTGCACTCATTTCACTGGCCTCAGTGACAAATTATGCCCATTTAGTAATTACCTCCCAGTATCAGGACTTTAAGTGAAATACACTTAACCCCATTGAATAATTGTATTACGTTTTTGTGCATATGAGGTAGAGCGGTGCAGTAGGACCCTTGCTGACCCTGTCGTCTCCCTGGCCTTGTGTCCCGTGATCGGACCGCTGCCTTGCCGGGGTCATTATGGGGCGGGTGGGTGGCGCCCAAAAGAAAATTATCAACAACTTTAAGAAGTATATGACAGGATATTCCCCTCCTCCTTTGATGTAAAGAAAGGAGGAAAAGACAGAATGCCAAAAGCTGATTGTAGAGACGGCCTCTATATCGTTATCTGTTTAAAAAAAATGATAAGCCATCTACTGCAATCTTGCTGATGTATTTAAAAATAAATAGATGCCTACATAATGGTGAAAATTAGCTTTAATTTGTGTTGCTTAAAACCTTGATGTTATCCAGTGGGATAACAATTGATGTTTTGGGACTCATTGAGAGCACATTGCTACTTTATTTGGAAGGGGAGATAGTTATGCACGATGCAAAAAGGCAATGATGAGAAACGCTGCAGTAGACCAAGCTAATTCATGTTTGTCTGGCCCTCTCTATAACCTGTGTGGTGAGACAAGGAGACTGTTAATCCAGCTGCTTACACTGTAATGCAGCGGGTCAAACATGCCCTTCGCTGTCAGTGAAATTCAGTGTCAGTGTGTTATAGATTTTATGCCTGGGACTGGATTGTCACGAAGGAGGCTAAATCATGCAGACGTAAATGTCCTCTGACCTGCGCCGCCAAGACCTGTGTTATTGGGGCTGTGCTCTGTGTGACAGATGGGGTTTCCTGAGGACATCTGGGGTAAAGTGATAATTTATCCAAAGTAAAGCTTGCAGCAACTTGCACACTCAGCAGACAATAGCGACAGCTAACATGCTTTGCATCAACAAGTATTAGCAATGGCTAGCTCATTTAGCATCAGCAATAGTATTATGCTTGAGAGTAGTTTCCAACATTACATCCAAGATTCTTCAAACCAAGTCCCTCAGCCATTGTCGTTCATTTGGAAGTTGCCATCTTAGATTGCAAATGTTTTTGGATCTCAGTGCTTAGGATGCTAGTCGCAGATGGATTTGTGGTTTAGGTTGTCTGCAAATCTTTGGGAGCTCAGAACATCATATTGAAAGGGAAACATATTGATATTTTCATTAATTTTGGGTGAGCCTGTAAGTCATTAGAGTTTATTGTGTAGTGATAGTGCAGTTGTTCTTCCTGTGGTTTAGACTGTGTCTTTGCTGCCCATGGCTTTAAGGGGTGATTTTAATGAGACATAGGGCCTCCTAGGGAAGGATTCGGTCAGCAGGATTTCCCTCGCCTCGTTGCACAAATGAATACTGACCTCTCTGTTCAGTCAGGCACCTGTGATTTCCCTGTGGTGAACCCCAAGCTGGTTGCTTACGGTGTGAAAAGAAACGCTTATTTTACAGGCTATGCTGGGGAAAGCATGAGTTGATACACATGTTTTGGTGATAGGATGGAACACCAGTTTCCAAATTTGTCAGAAAAAATTAAAAAATTGAAAGATAAAATGTACAATTGTGGGCCAAGTTGACATCCCTATCTGGTAGAATTTTTGATGTGTTATTATTAACTGAGAAATCATTTTATCTCATGATGACAATTACTGACAGGTGTTAGAGAAGCCTTTGAAAGAGAATTAAAAGAGGTGAATAAAAGACTTTGACTGTTCTGTGAACAATGGAACCCAGGATATGACATCACAGAGTTCACAATGTATTATCATCTATTTATGAAGGATTGTTTGGTAGGATCTGTGCTCTCTGTGGGAGGGAACATGGTGGAAACGCCCTGACCCAGAACGGCGAGGATTCTTGCGATATTACAGTGACAATGCAGTGAGATATAAACATGCTATTACACAGTGTGCATCAGTGTCCAGGGGGTTGGCATAGAAACCTATAAACGTAAACGATTGTTTCATGATGGGACATGAGGAGCTTCCAGGGACAGCGTCACCGGCCACAGAGCTGTGAACAAGCTGGAGATTAACAGCCGGCGCCTTGTCCAGGAACGATACAAAAAGATGTGAAATGTTGAAGAAATATGTTCCCCTGGTTTAATCCTATCTGTGACGTCAACCTCTATGCCATCTGTACCTGCCAAAGAGGTCAATTTGAGTCTGCAGCAGAAATGTGTGCTATCTTATGATGCGTTCATCTGTGATTACTCTACATTTTACTGGCCTCACACATAACAGGAAGGGTAGTGAATCTTTTACAGTGGTATTCTTCTCTCGCGACCATGGACAGTGTGGTAGCCTGGGGGTTCATGGTACATAAGGAGGCGTTAGTGCAGGGGTAATGAACCAAGTCTACTGCTAACAGGGCAAGGCCAGCTGTGTCCAGTGCTCTCTGTTAGCATCTGTTAAGGGAGTCATAACTCTGCAGCTGTGAAGCCAGGCCTCAGCGTCAGGTGAGTGTGTGTCCGAGCCCCGGTGTGGAGCCCTAACGTGACCTTGCGTCTGCCATCCAACACTGGCCAAGTTCAGGCCGCAGTGCAGCCTCACTTCACCTGCGATGCCTCTAATTCCTGCCATGTCAGGCACAGAGAAAATCCATTCCTCATGCTATTTCCCAACTCGAGCAGAGCAATCGGGATTGATCGAGCTTTCAATAACACTGGCCGTCTGGCATCTCCTTTGTTTTGAATCGCAGTGTGCCGTAATTGATTGTAGTGCAGAGGTGGCAGGTATGTTGTAGAAGACTCAGCTGTTTTCCCAGCGGATCTGCGGCTCGGTTGCGAACATCTTAAAGCCCAGGCATCGCCCCCCCCACTCCTTCCCTTTCCTGCAAAATAAGGAGAAACTGTGGTGTGTTGCATCTGATATGCGGCCAGAATCTGCTGCTGTGAAGCAAGACTGCGGAGCTGAACTGGACTGGTGCCGTGTGCACACAGAGCAGAACATGGGCTCGTACGCCCAACGGTAGCGATGGAGGCTTAGGGAAGCTCTGGGGGAAGTGTCCTTCACAAATATCATCAAAATGGTTCTGGATACATTTTAACATTTTATCCCAAACTGCCACTGAAAGTGAAAATCAGAGTTCATCTCTTTCAGTGCTGGTTTGGGAAGATTTCTTTCTTTACAAATGGAGCCAGTACTATGCTGGCAACATTTTGTATTTACCAAGTACTCTAATGCAACCGGGACTAAAAAGCTCTGCTGATATTAAAATCCTGCAACATGCAGTAAAGGCATACTGTTCTCACTGTGATGCTGTGATAATATGGTGCTCTTATCTGGTGGAATTGCTCAATTTTGAGAGAGCCGTGTGGAAATGTAGGCTGAGATGTTCGGGACGGGAAGATCCACACCGGCAGAGTCGGCCTGTGTTTTCCCTCATGAGGCATTCAGCTAGTCATGAGGGCATCATTTGAATGGATTGTTTTGTGTTGACGGTGTTTCGGTGTAACAGAGAGTGTGTGTGTGTATGTGTGTGTGTGTGTGTGTGAGACATACCGTGCTGGCTCCTGTTTAGTCATTTGATGAGGGATCATGACATGACCATTCCTTGGGGATGACGTGGGGTTTGAGAAAAATTATTTTTATGAGTCCCGTGTTTTTTAGTGGTGCGATCAGCCGTGAGCCCAATGCTTTCAGAATGTCTGGGGAAGTGATGTAATCGGGAGGCCGTGATTTTCTTACCACCAAAAAGAAAAAAGAGAAATGTTTAACTCTGACCCAGTTTTTTCAATTCTTTTTTATGTGATACCATAGAGACTTTACACAAGGATAATTAAACTGTCGATGAAGTGTTTTTTCAGTTTGTTTTCATTCCCTATGAGAGTGATTCTTTTTGTTGGGAATCTTATTTAATGGGGCCAGTGGTGTTTTGTGAGGCTGTGCTTGGTGCTGACCCTTGACTCCCTGCCATAGTTTCACTGGTGCTGGCAGAGCGTATCTATGACAACCGCAGACTCCACGGGCGGCGGCAGTGTGGGAATGCCAGGGGAATAAATGAATAAATGCCCGTCTTGGCCAGAGTGAAGATGTAGTGCAGATGTGTCATGGGAAACCGCGAGTTCTCTGTGCTAGCTGTGTGCCCTGGCAGAGGTCGCTCCGCCTAGCTCAGTCTGCCTTGCATCTCGTGACAGTTGTGTGCTGAACTGAAATAAGTTTTTACAGACTGCCCAACAAACTTTGAATGTTAAAGGAAAAAATCCATACCTGTAGCTTGCTGATTGAGTGGGTGAGTTTTTCACTGGCCAGACTTGTGCGTACATGAGCTTAGTTTTGAGAAGAGATTCCCAAACCTGGTTCTGGGGTCCCCCTGTGTGTACTGGTCTTGGGGTCCCAGTGTGTGTGTGCTAGTTCTGGGGTCTCCCTGTGTGTACTGGTTAAAGAATTACATATTTTTATTTATGCTCTTCCTTCTTGAGTTTGTTTACCAAAGTTAACCAGGTAACTTGGTAAGTCAGCTTTGTGCTAACAGTTTCCTGATTTAGCGAATGGTGTCAGTGTGTGTGTCGTCAGGCCTGGCACATATTTGCAAAGCAGGGCTGCAACAGAACCAATCAAGGGTAGACCTTGGCCAACTGGTGTTCTGAATGTTTACCTCTGTTGATGGATCATAGTCCCGTTTTCTTTCTGAGAGGAATTTTAGTTCATATGTATAAATGTGTGTTGGTTCTTCAAGATATCTCAGTGTTTCAGTGACCCTAAACCAAAAATATACAGTGTAATAAATATTAAAGACCCACTGAAATAAAAACAGCAGTGTGAATGCTGTGTATTGTGTTTCTCATAAGATTTTACTCTGTAAATGTCGATATGAAGCTTAACCAACATTCCAGCAGTGTGTACTACAGATAGTGCTTTAGTCCACAGTGTCAAATGCACTGGAGTCCACTAACAGACCTGAAACCGAAGAAAGAAACATAAGTTTAAACAAATAACTGCAGCAAACAAATACCGCAGGCATTCAGGAAGCGGGGTGAAGTGTCTTACTCAGCTAGGTTTCGACATCTTATTTGGCTAGCTCTTCTCAGAATTTAATAATTTGCATTAAGGGCAGTCCTTTCCATAATTGCTCCTGGGCGTGTTTCTATAGCAATGTGCCAGTAGTCACCATCGTATCAGTAGCCATTGTCCCATTTTTATGCAATAAGAGTTGCATAACATATTTACTCTTGATTTTCCTGTGTATGTGTATGTTCTGATGTCATTTCCTTATTTTATCTCCACAGATAAATACGGACCCTCATGTACATCATCAGAGGTAAGTGGCACGATATTTGTCCGATATATTTCACCGTCTGAATGACAGAACACCCCAGTGCTGGTGCTGTGAGTGCATTTGACTGAATAGCCTTTGTGGCCGTGCACTGCTGCAGGTTGAACAGTTAGGATCGTAAATGTAAATGTTGTACTATTTTCCAAATGAATTTTCACCTCCAGTTCAGGTCACGGCTTGTTTCCCGGAGGCTATTACACAGGTTTGTGAGGTAATCACAGTTTAATTTTGAGCAGGTGCAGAGACTGCATGTCATTTTTAAAATAATATTTGCTGAGTCTGGCTTCGCTTTGCTCCGTCTCAGAAATATTTGCCTGGGGTTGTGGGTGTGTTCATGTTAGCTAATGTCATTTTGCAGTGAAAGCTACAGGCAGAACAGCTCAGTTAACCTACCTATTGAGGGACCGTTAGCAACCTTTCACAAGCTTTTACACCATTCCTCATGGCAACCAAAACGTTGCTTGGAGTTTGGAGTACGCAGATACAGTCTCGTAATTGCTATCTGCAATACAAACGTAAAATCCAAAACCAATTTCTACTTTAACTACTATGTTCTAACATACTGTACATTCAGGGTCAAATATCCTGTCAGATTTTGTGATTTCCCATGGAAAAAGTAATATAAAGATACAGATAAGACAGTGTTCTTTCTTTTTGTTTTTGTAAGTGTAATATGTAAGATGGCTTTCATGTTCCTTTTTCTTTGTTATCCTTTGGGTTTAAACTTTTGGTATGCATGAATCAGTGACTGGACTGGAATGAAGTGCAGTTCTATTAGGGGAGCACATTTTGAATGCTGGTGACCACTCTGGATCCCTCAGGTCATGGTTGTATTTGGGGCTGTTGGTATCTCCTTATAGAATTGCAGGGGTTTCATCCATCGATCAATGATGAATCATTAATTGATAAGATCCTTTTAATTCTGAAACAAATATGTAGTATTTTAATGTGTATTCATGAAAATATAGTTTTATTATTTTTCATATTTTATGCAGTAAAGGGGGAAATGAATATTTTCCTGATATCTGGTGTCTTTTGGAAGATCACAGTCTTTTTAAAATATTGTCAGGGCCCAGTTCTGACAGCATGTCTCCAGCAAATCCAGGTTCTGCTGTGACCCATCTGTTGGTCAAAGGAAGACCTGGCCATCAGCACAGAGTAAAACTGTGACCTCTGCTCTCTATCTGGCACATTCTGTAGTAATACCTTAACGTAAGAGGAAGAATTAACTCCCCAGCTTCCCTGCTGTCACACACACTCTTTCTCTCTCTCTTTCTTTCCCATTCCTACACACACACACACACACACACACACACACACACACACACACACACACACACACACACACACACACACACACACACACACAGTGTGTAGTGGGCTGAGTTCAGAAAGAATCACAAACCACATGGCTAAATCCCTGCTAAGCAGCTTTGCAGCAGAGATGAGTTCCCAGTGTGGCCTGTGATGGAGCTGGCTGGGGGTCTGACTGGGAAGTCGGTCAAGGTGCACAGAGCTGGGGCCCAGGGCCCGGCCTGGTACAGAGGCTGTGGCCGCCCTACCAGCATGCCCTGAATGTAGGTGTGGCCTTTGGTTTTACAGATGCCCAATCAGCATTCCCAGTGGGCAAGGGTTCTCAGAATGTGGGTGTGGCCTTTGGTTTCGCAGATGTTTTTGTGAGCACTTTATCACTAGCTCCTTTCCCACATGCTGCCATACCCAGAAATCTGCCAGAAATCTTACATGTGGGGGTCATGTGAGAATGAGAGTTTGAGTCAATATTCCGGAAAAATTGCTCAGGCAATTTCACCCCTCAAGACTTCCGCAAATTCCTGTGACCACTGCTTCTCTACAGTCTGTGAATAACAGTTCTTTGTGGGGAAGAGTGGACGAAGAATTTATCCCATACCCAAAACTTTGCCTTGTTCTGTGCTTGGCCAGACGTTCACATGTCGTTTAACAGATATTCGCATGTCTGTTTGGGGCAGTTTGTGAACTTTGTTTACTCTTAATATCGCTTGCTGCTTTTAATTTGTGAGCTCATGTGATCCTGCTCTGTGAAACGTTTCTCTCTCTCACTTTTCCCAGCGCCCTCCCTCTCTCCACATCCAGAAACACTTCTCCGACTTTATTGTGTTACTCTCCGCTGCTTGGTCATACAGGCCTCCACTGGTTTTTCTTTCACTCTCACACAGTTAAACCCCCCTGCACTGGTTGGGCCTTCTGGCATAATTCACCCTACTGCAAAATATCTGACCCACTTCCCCCCCACCTCCCCAGAGCTCATGCAATGGCGGCTGAAAATAGAAACATAGTTAAATGCATGTATTGTCCGTACATTTATTGTCCAGGACAATAAATAATTACCAGAATGAATACAGAAGAAACCAGAGTTCAGGCATGTCTATATATTGAAGATGCAAATCTTCATAGTTATACGCGGACCACGTTTAACCGAATGCAGTATGGAAAAGCTTTATATTGAGTATACAGAAATGATGGGCATGCTGAAGCCATGGAAGTCGCGGCAAGAAACTCAATGTTCTTGTTCCATTTTTCTACGTGTTCAGTTTACTACATGTACGGTATTTTTTTTTGCTTTCCTGACTACATATTTGATGAAGTATCTGTACATGTTCTGCAAAATACACAGTTATTGTATTTGTTTGTAAAACCTTGGCAATTTATGTAAATATGCTTTGCTAGTAAAGCATGTTTGAATCAACAGAATGAGAGAGAGAATGAGAAAAAGAAGAAAAAGTCAGCAGAGGTGATACTGTGATGGATGAAAGAGGACAGGCAGTGCTTATTTAGTCTCCTTTCAGGACAGTAATACCTGCTAATTGGAGGGGGAAAATAAACATCTGCCACCGAGGTGGCTAAAGGGAAAAACTACATGGATCGGGGGTTACGGGGTTAATCTGTTAGCTAGAGGGGCCTTCATTAAGACATTCCATACCTTCAATGAAACATTACACTGTCAAAGGCAGTTCACTAACTATACAAAACGTAGGCGTAACACTGAGCATGTGTTTGCATGGTTGTTAGAATGAGTGTGCCATTGCTAGCATAGCGTCAATGGCTAGCATTTTCATACCAGCCTATAAGGCCCCAGTATGAGAATGATTAGATGTTTGTTTTGTACAGAAGAGGACGGTTGTCCTCCTCCGTGAGAGCAGGACCGTGGCAGCCGTCTCCGTGCCTAAGTGCTCTGGGATGTTATTCAGCCTCTCCGCCCGGATAAAGAGCCCTGAATCGGGAACAGCGGGCGTTTGTCCGCGTGGAGGTCGAGGAGCCGTCTCGTGTTCCTGGCCCTCGGGGCCGCCTTTGCGATTGCGTAAATTCTGAGATTTTCTGCCTTCCGCCGATGATCCCCCCCTCTCCTCGTTCCCATGTGTGCCTGCTGTTCTGTGTGGCTCATTGGGATTCGCAGTGGAAATAAAGAATGGCTTTATGCTCCGATCCCTCATACCTTCAAGATTTACGACCGGCCTCATTGAGTCATTGTCCTCCATTGATTTGGGCCTTAAGGGTGGGAGCAGAACATCGCTCCGGACACAACGGAAAATGTTTTCCTGGTTGTGCAAAGGATTCATAAATCACCACCATACATGCTGTTGATTCAGTACATTCTTAGTATGACCACAAAAACACTTGTGTACTATCACAGTAACTTAATTTTTTAAACAAATCATAGAACACAAGCCCAAGTGAGCACTGATAGATAAATGTAAATGAGGTAAACACACATTCAGGAATTTGTCCCAGAGCTGACTCTACAGATTGCCTGTAACAACAAAAAGTGATGTCGACCTTGCCTGTTGACATTTGAATACAGATCTCACGTGGCAGTTAAAGTCAGAAAAGGTCTGATTTTGGGGCAGCCTGTAGTCAAATGGCTAAGGTACATGACTGAGACCCTTGAGTTTGGTGGCTCAAGCCCCTGTCCAGCCACAGCAAGAGCACCATTGCTGTTGGCCCTTGAGCAAGGCCCTTAACCCCGCATTGCTCCCAGGGGGGTTTGGCCCTTGGTTAACCAAATCAACTGTATGTCACTTTGGATAAAAGCATCAGCTAAATAGCTGTAATGTAATGTAAGGTCTGTTTCCATCATCAGTGTGCCTTCCTAAAAAAACCAGTCCTGGATTCCCCACTCTCTCTCCAGTCCCATTCCCCCAGAGGGCCCTAAGGGGCAGTGGGGATGCCCAGGATGGGGCACCAAATCCTGCAGTCCCCAGGGAGGGGGTGGCTCCTGGGCTGGGTGGGTAGAGACTGATGTATCAGATCCAGTAGTGGTCCTAGGCAGTGCCAGTACAGGCAGTCCCAGAGTGGCACCGTGTGTATGGTTTGCACTCCTCATTTGGTGTGTGCGCTCTGTTATCCGTGATGCCACCCTTTTTACTAACTCATATAAATCCTCTAAATGCAGAGAGGAATGTGGTTATTGCAGTCAGTAGTGCTAATCTGATGTATACCATGAATGGTGCCTGGTATAGTAACTTCTGATATTTTGATATGGTGGAAGACTGCAGTAATTCATGCTGAAGACCTGGGTTCATTTCCTTGTTTGAGTGTCCAAAACCTTTCCACCATGGTTTGATACTAATATAATAGCTGCTGTAATACTGTGGAACATGTGATGTTCTGAAACTGTGGAATGACAGAATGATAAATTTTGCTTGCATGTGCGCTGGATTCCACATAGATAACAGTTAATCATGTTCAGGCGAAAATGTTCATCTTCAGGCCTGTCGCTCTGTTAAAAGCCATAGCGAGGCAGGCAACTGTAGAATTATAAGAATTATATGTGGAGTATGGGACAGCTGACCTCTAACCTTGATCAAAACAAAATGTTTTCAAAGGAGAGTCACTTACAGACACACTTACATGAGATCAGTGAAGTAAAAAATGCTAAAATATAAGATTTTATGAGGGAAGTTTGACATAGTTTCTCAGCCCTGAGACCCCGGTCATTAAGGGCATTTGTGCTTATTATCAAAGTGGTCACGTGTCAGATGGATGAACAGTGCTGGTTTTTGGCTTGAGCTAGACTTTTAAGTAGGGGTTATTCAATGTGTGTGTGTGTGTGTGTGTGTGTGGGGGGGGGGGTGTTTGTTCGTGTGTGTGTGTAGCTGAAAGGATCAGAAAACTCCCTCTCCGGACATTGAAACATTGAAGTGAACAGGATCCAGACTTGCGCAACTCTAAGGTAGCAGAAACAGAGCTGGTCTCTCTGCTGCCCCTTAATTTGCCTGTCACCATTCCTGAAGACACCATAATTTCACGATGTGGTTTCGTTTCATGCAAATCAGGTTTGTTATCCAGTCATAAAATTTCT
The DNA here is from genome assembly GCA_022829145.1 of Albula goreensis. Taxonomy (NCBI): domain Eukaryota; kingdom Metazoa; phylum Chordata; class Actinopteri; order Albuliformes; family Albulidae; genus Albula; species Albula goreensis. The sequence continues at coordinate 5,569,099 of CM040750.1, read as the reverse complement.
TTCTTTAGCATTACCTGATCTTTGAAACTGTTGCCTCCTAGATAAATCTGCAGCCTGGTAACTTCATTAAAAATATATTTTTACCTCCCATCATGCAGTGCAATTGATTGTAACCTTTAAACGTAAGCTAATAAATAAGATAATTAACTAGCGACAGATGGAACCAATTAGGACCTTTACAATGTCTACGATTGTATGTTCATTGGAGTACCTCCGTCAGAGTCCTCTCAATTTAAGGGTTTGGGGGGAGTGAGGTGAAATATTCTTATTTTGTTATTGTTATTTTGGGATGAATTTAACTTTGTAAAACAGTCATATTTTATGGCTCTTTCAAGGAAAACTTCAAAAGGTTTAGGAGCACCAGACTATAACAAAGCTGCTTTTGTTTCAAACTCTCCCCCCCATGAAGTTGTCCATTTTTGTTCAGATCGTGGATATCGCGATAACCCTTCCTCAGCGGTTCTAAATCGGCCCTCCCGTTGCACACTGCTTGTTTCCGTAAGTCATACTTGTGCGTGCTGTCATCACGGGAGATTTTGGGATGACTGAATTGTGCAGTGCTTTGGCTGAGGGGAAAGTCTAAACTGAGGTTGAATCTTGTGTAGCAGTGCAGTATAATGGTTAAGGATCAGCTTGGAAGGGGTGTGTTTGATTCACAGTTTGTGCAGTTCGAATTGCTTCAGGAATTTATACGGCTCTGTAAATGAATAGTGTGTAGAAATGTAAACTGTGTGAGTTGCGCTAGATCGTATGCCAAATGCCTTAACGGAAATAAACCCGAGGAAGACCCGTCAGTATCTTGGCTGCTATATTTCACCATTGAAAGAACTTGAATCAGCTTTGCGTATATTAAAAAGTGTGCTTTATGCGAGTCTTCTTGCCTTAGGTTACAATTAACGATAAGCATTAATAAACAGAATGCCGATACTGGGGGTTGCCAGTAATTACACAAAGCGCGTAAGATTATTTGCCATTCATTTTTTCCAGATTGTTTTACTGAATAAAATTAGTGAGAAAAACCCCTCTTATTCTTAAAACAGAGTAGCGTTTATGTGGTATGTGCACTATAAAGGTGTATTTAAATATGTTTAAAAGTGTGGAATCATGCGTGCAGATCGTGCCAAAATGAGGGGCGACTCATGTTCACATGTTCACTGGAGTGTTCGGCCTAAGTGATACACCGTCTCTACATTTGAAGCTTCGCACAGCTCACAACCTATGTAATACCCCTTAGCTGTATTAACTAACTGCTTGGCCAACAGCCATATCAATCAAAGGTACAGAGTTTACCTTTTGCATAATAACAGTTTATATCATCCATTTTGTATGGATTGGCGTTGACAGATACTTGGTTATTCTCTAGACAGAAGGAAAAACTTAGAAATTGTCATCAGGTATTCATAAAAATACACATGAGCCCTATCCTGAAACAACAAAAGAACATATGCAAGGCAATAAAAGAACGAACATCCTGTACAATAGAAATTACTACTAGAAGTCTAATTTTGATGAATGAGTATTGTAATTTATGACCCTCGATACAGTGCTGTTTTGTCATTTTCTGTTGTTCGTTCTTATAGATATACTGCCAGTTGTTTTACTGGACTGAGCCGAAGCTCCTTTTGTTACAAAAATCTCCCACTGAAATCATCTGTTTTTATTGAATTTGCTTCCAAAGAGCATGGAGCTAGTGATAACCCTCCTGTAGCCTTTTTTCACAGGTCTGCTTCTGCTAAGTGATGCTTGATTCTGGAAGTGTTGCATGTTGCCCTGAGAGACGGAGGGGTGACTTCCTTTTACAGCTCTGAGGCTGGGGGGCGTGTCCACTCTGAAGTGGAATCTTAGAAAGCCTGATGGCCATTTTTCACAATGTGATAACAGACTGTGATGGTACATGAGACCAGTGTAGCTGTTCTCAGAAATAACAATATATATCTCCAGTTCCCTCAAAGCAAGACTGTGCAAATGTAACTTCCATTAATTTTGATAACTGGTATCTGTAGTCCAGTGAATTGACGAGAGGATTTTTCTGGACAGGACAAACTGAAAATTAAACCATGTCATGGGTTTCTCTACTCTTGGTGAGAAAATGCAAAAGGCTTCACAGCCAAAATGTTAGAGGATCCTTTTAAATTGGAACTCACAGTTATGCAGCTGCTGGCAGCCTCAGTGATGGCCTCTTCCACTGAGCCTCTTCAGTCCGACTGGCTTTCTTCAGTCATCTCCTTAACGTGGCTTTCTGCAGCTTACCGCTTATTTACTACTCATCCCTTTAACCCGACTGCTGGCCGCGAACCTTGCTGTTTACTACTGACGCCATTCCTCCTGCATCATTAGACCTCACACTGACTGTCTTGTAATCATCATCACGGAAAACGTACAGGCTGTTTGCCACAGAGGACCGACTTTCTGCTGGATGCAGTAGTGGAAGTTATGTAAATAATTCACTCTGCCTAACCGTTCTACTGATTCGCACTCATTAATGAGTGACATCTTTTACTGGCAGATGATGTGAAATACTTACAGACCCAGATTCTCAAATATACTTACTGAAAGCTGCAAATGTTTGAATTAAATGTGTTTGTTATGGTATTAATTACACCTCTTCTAATCTTAGTCTGCAGTCTTACTTGATGTCTCTTGTACCTTTTTAGTTTGTCACTGTGTTCGCCACTCTTGTATTGTAAACTTCAACAGCTACTTCTGACCCAATTCATGTAGATTTCACTAGCAGTGTGTAGATTTCACTAGCAAAAGAGTTTTAAATTTCACTAGCCATGTGATGGTGCTCTTAATTAGCCACAGTCTGAGTCATGGTACTGGGGTTGGCCTCTGGTCCTGAGGACCTTGCAAGGACAGGCTGTAGTGGACAATTTGTAGTGACAAGTGAAATGAGCACATTTCTGATGACTGGGGCCACACAATGACACTGCCAGTGCATATATAAATCAGTAGCCATTTTAAGTTTTCCTAGTCATTTTATCATATTGTCTTGTACGTCTGAACAGTATCTGTGGTGTAAGCAGCTTTGCCTCCAGATCGCATCACAGCACTCTGTCATTGTTTATTTTCATCTTAATCGTGATTATATTAAGCTGGTTAATACGTAAAATGTTGTGCCATAATTGAAGAATGTGTTTTGACTTAATTATTATTAAAATTATTAGTAATATATTCATATTTATTTCCAGATTACACCATAGATGTCTGCAGACTTGACCCTTACATAAGTACTGTTTTCAATCACTTCATTCAATGACAATATTACCAGGTTTTAAGACAATTGTTATCCAGGTCCGCGCTAAAGTGCATTTTCCACACAAGTTTCTCACGCTTGCAATGAAGAGTTAAATGGAACACACTTAAGTACTGGTCTGCATTCAGCCCTGTGAGTTTGGGAATGTGTTAAGGACAGCATTATTCAAGCTTTATAAGGCTTCAGTGTAATCGTATGGGCTGTTTATGAATGTGTTGTGACTCTGCCATGAATGCGTTATGAGGTTGCAGTTGTTGTAAATCGCTGTCGTAGGTTTTGTCTGAGAAGCACTGCCTTGGTTGTCCCACCCTAACAGAAAGCATCATAGCATATTACTGACTGGCTGCAGTGCATGCTGGTCTCTCGGAAGAGCCTGATTGGCTTAATAAAGTAGCATTTTTTTTTAATTACCTTCCACATTTCAGTTGGTCAGAAATGAAGTTTTGTAATGAGCTGCTGAACAGGCTAACCTACTTCCCCCACAAAGAGACTTATAAGCAGAGAAGGACGCGCATTCATTTCACCTGATGCATTTCTGGAAATTCTTTACAGGGATAACGCTCAAATCCCTTAATACCCTAAAATCTGGGTGCACTAATTTTTTTTAGCACCAGGTCTTGCTTAACCTTGTTTTGATCGGCAGATCGTATGGGAAGCCGTTTTAACATTTAATCCTCCTGGCTGGATATCAACAACAAGCTTGTGGAACGCACCAAGGTTTAGTGCTCCTCATATCAGCCTTTGTGTATTTGGTTGCAACAATAATGAGGTTGATGACAACATTACACGTGCTGACTGCAGTATTTCAGCATTACCTTGTTGGTTTTCCTTAAGCTGTCCTCAGATGTTTTTCAGCACCGTGAGATGAGTGTAATGAGATCAGCTTTGTTTTAGCTTTTCACCGAAACTGAAATACGATCCAAGCCTAACCGGTTGTCTCAACACTTCCAAGATGTATTGTATCAATCAACAACCGGCAAGTTCACATCCAGCAAACAATCATGGATGTCAAAGAAGAGAAGTGTTAGTTGGTGAAACGTGAACCTTGCTGTAAAACGAACCAGGATGGATAGTAAAGTAAATGATTGGCTCTGTGTTCAAACTGAGCTGTCATGTAATTAAAGGGAAATGAGTTGCAATCAAACATCCACATGAAATAATTCAGGACGATCTGATGTTAAAATGTCCTCCCGTACAGATAAGGCTATTTTTTAGCTGTGAAGATGGTCCCCCAGGTCATGCATATCCCATCATGCATTGCAGAAATCAGCAGAACTCTCTGGAGCCCTCTCTGGTGTTGATTCCCATGTTTCCAGAGGGAATCACACCCAGTATATGACTGCTCCTGTGACCGGCCTGGTCAGCAGTATAGCACAGAGGCTATGGGGGCCTGTTTGTGTCATAAGAAAGGAAAAAAACCCCACTCACAGTCTTCAGATAGATAATGCTAACGCTAAATGTGTTGTGTTAGATGGCTTCTCTGACTGAATCTGACGAACAGACCAATAATGCAATACAGGTATGCGTTTAGAATTTATCATTGCACCTGCAAACTGCTGGACAGAGAAAATGATTTTCTCCTGTGAAGGATGACTCATTTCCTACTTCAAACCTGAGGGCTCATGATGCGAAAGGCTTGAGTAAATATTTCATCAGGCTTTAACAACCACGCTTTGAGTGTTGTAATCATTGGTGGGACTTCCTAATACCAAAAGAAAAAGCAGAACGGAAACCATTATCATTTATTTATTTACGGTGCTGTTGAGCAGGAACAGGTACAAACACATTGGCAGATTTAATAGATAATCACCAGATGTATTGCATCACAGCGTGTGTGCCTCATCGTTGGTGTAGCTTATGCTAATTGTGTGTGTAGCCTACACTACTTGTGTGTAGCATACAGTTATATGAGGCTGGGGGTTATCCAATAAGCTGGCTACAGTTCCAGCACTGACTCCTGCTTCTACACAGTAACTAATTTTAAGGGGGCCTAGACATGATTTTCAGAATATCACGTTTCATCTATCCTTTGATCCTTATTTAACATGTGTATTGAATTTCAGCTTCTGGTTTTCCTGAAGAAAGTCAACAATACCTGACAATAGACCATATGGAAAGTGTTTGGATATGCATTGTAGACAGCCAGTTAACCCTGCTCACAGTCGCACGCTACTTTGAGAAAGAGACATGAGAAAGTTAGTTCAGCAGGAGGCTTGTCTGTTGCTGTTGTTAGCCTTAGCTTGCTTTTAGAGTGTCTGGCTCATGGTGTGTGCCACAGTAATGCTTAAGCAAAGCGTGCCCCTGGGATGGCATTAAAGTTTTGAATGAACATCACAGTTATTCATTAGTTTAATATGGTAAGACTCTGTGCTGAATTACTGGAAAGTATATTTCACCGGGAAGCTCAAATGCATCATAAAGGTTTCTTGTTTCCCCGGTTACACATGTAGCATCAGCGATGTACTGTAACATCTGCAGGTTGCTTTGGTCACGTAAAGAGTGACACAATACCTGACCTAGATCTACATCATACTCGTCACAGGGCATATTCTTCACTTGGGGAGGGGGGGATAAACAAGTCTCTCCCACGTCAGTGGGGTTATGTAAAAAGCCATTGTTCTATTCTGCTGGTGGGTTCCACTGTGCATCAGTGCGAAGTGCAAAACAGTGAGGAACGTAAGAGAGTTGAGAGAGAGGCGGGGTTCCCCGGAGGAAAGGAACCACATGATGGCGCGTAGGGCCCTCGTATGTTCTTCCTGCGGAGCTGCGTAGTATGAAAGCAGAGCCTTTGGGCCTCCAGGGTGGTGTGTTGGTGGGGGTGAATCCTCATTGTGTGAGTCTCTGTATCTGTACACATGAGCGACCAGCCTCCAGTACTCACCCAGGCCCTTTACTAACACAGGGGAAGAATGGACTCTGCTCATTCTCTCTTATCCTCCCAGTCTCTCGTCCTCTCAGTCTCTCTCTCTCTTATCCTCCCAGTCTCTCATTCTCTGTCTCTCTCACTCTCTCATCCTCCCAGTCTCTCTTTCTCTCAGTCTCTCTCACCCTCTCTTATCCTCCCAGTCTCTCAGTTTCTCTCTCTCTTATCCTCCCAGTCTCTTGTTCTCTCACTCTCTCTCACTGTCTCTCTTATCCTCCCAGTCTCTCGTTCTCTCAGTCTCTCTCTCTCTCTCTTATCCTCCCAGTCTCTCATTCTCTCATCTCTCTCTCTCTCTTATCCTCCCAGTCTGTCTTTCTCTCAGTCTCTCTCTCTCTCTCTCTCTCTCTTATCCTCCCAGTCTCTCGTTCTCTCAGTCTCTCACACTCTTTTTCATCCTCTCTCCACCCAGGTTGAAGGTAGATGGTGCTGGTGCTGTGCATGGGGGTGTGATGTGAAAGCTATGCTAGAGTTACGCTAACCTGCCTGCCTGTGGCCCTGCTTGGGGCGAACATGGCTGATACCAGACATGAATGAGGTGGTCAGAGGAGGGTCTGGTTCTTGTCCTGCAGCGAGTCACATCAGCTTATCAGGGAACACTCAGCCTCTAAAGATCAGCAGGGTGTGATTATTTGTTATTTTATCTTAAAACGCTCAGACTTTTTGTTGGTGGTGATTGATTGTCAAATGAGCTGCTGTTGTTGTTTTTATTGTCGAGTATAAGTCAGAATTTCATACAAATAACAATTCTTTGAATCTAGCTGCCTCAGGTATGAATACCTGCTTCTGCCTTCTGGCAGTCTGACTACTAATTGCATCATTCACGAAAAGCCATAATGATGTTCTCCCTCTACATTTTTTATTTTGAAAAGTAACTTTTGGGTCATAAAAAGCATGTACCACGATATTATATAAGCCAAATTATTAGAATTCAAATCTTGGCTTTCTGGTGAATTTGCCGCTACCCTGCGCCAAACTTGATTATAACATGTCCTGCTAGCATGTCTCTCTCTTCCTGGTAATTCCACCCAGAAAACTACTGCCTACTGGGAATTAAGACATTCAACTGACAAGCACGACTGGATATAAATGATGTTCTTTTAAAATAATGTTTGCTTATTTAAGGCCCAGTCATAGAAGCCTGAGGAGGGAGATGACCGATGTCAGCGTGCCCCTGAAGATTAGATGCCTGAATCGCAATTTCTGGGAGATTGTCTAGGCTGGTTTTCTCTTTTCTCCTGGCAGCACAGCAGTTCAAATTATGTTTCTTTTTCCAGGAACAGAAATGTTTAGAGCTAACCCAACAATAAATATGGATCATTTCAGTGAGTACAGTCTTAGAAGCAGCATTGAGAATTTGTGGTTAGAGAGTCTGTACCCCTGTACTCTAAAAATCTCATCTTGGACAGACAGATTCATTAGTGGAAAGTACTGTATAAAAATCTCCCCAAGCTTCCTGTGCATGGTGTCTTTATCAGAAGGCTTTTTAAAAATATTTTGATGCTCGCGGAAAGGTTGGTAGTTTGACTGTATATAACTGAAATACCCGTAACACAAAAAGCATCCGTGAGACCACTGCCTTATTTTGTTCTGTGAGCAATTTGTCAGTGCCACGGGTGAGATTCCTCTCCCCTCCCCCTCCGTTCCACTCGATCACAAGTCTGGGAATAAGACGACGGTGCTTAATTGGAGTCGAGTCATGTTCTCGTCAGCGGTCTCTTGTGCTCGGAGAGGGAAGCGCGTGCTCATTAACCCTGTGCTCCCTCTCAAAACCGCTCATGCACTTCCCCCTGCTGCAACGCAGTCAGACAGAGCATTTCCCCCTGCTACTGTGCAGTTGGACAGAGCACTAACTCCGTCTGCAACGCAGTCAGACAGAGCACTTCCCCCTGCTACTGTGCAGCCAGACAGAGCACTAACTCCGTCTGCAACGCAGTCAAGCAGAGCACTTCCGCGGCTGCTACACAGTCAGATGGATGCTAAACGGCTCTCATTTCCTCCTTTTTTACAGCCTGTAGGAGTGTGAATGAACCGTCTTTGTGTAGCAGTGTTGTGTGGCCATGCAGGAGGAGAGTGGAAATGTCTGTGCTTTGTAACCAGCCTCTGCTCTTAATAGCTGAACTCCCCTGCCATGTGTGTCTGTGTGTCAGTGGGTGCTTGAGTGAGAGGGTAAATTATAAGGGTGAATTATGGTGAAGTTGTGGCCCAGAGCAAGCACTCCCTGACAGTGTTGCTCATATGTGCTATCCCCAGTAGGTTGCGGGTTCACGCCCCGCTTCCTCCCAATCAAGCTCTGATCTATGAGCCCGTTCATCTGCGCCCCTCTGTAGTTTCTGATAGATTTTATTAAAAAATGTGAAAGTTATGACAGGAGAGTAGGATTTAAAAAAAAAAAAATTGGAACCAAACGTTATGTTCACCCGAGATTTCTGATATGGTGTTTTGGTATTTGTATTTACGTATCTATTTACAGTTTTACAAAAATGTAAATACATTTTTGGATACACACAAGATCAGCTGCAAATGTGTACCATGCACTGTGAATTAGTCCAGCAGTATCTGTAAATATGCGCAGACCTAGGGCACTCGTGTAAGAGTTATGTGCGTGTTCGGGTGCGAGCGTGTGCTGACCAAGCTGCATGAGTCCCTGAGAGTTTGAGCGATGGTTGTTTAGCCTGTAATGAATCTAATGAATTTAGAAATGATTTAGTGTTTTACACTAAACGCTGCTGTTTGAGCCCAGATGAGTATCAGGTTATGCACGGGTAGCTTATTTCCCTGTTCTGCCACCCAGTGCGGAGAACAGGCTTCCCAACCCCAATCCTCCGACACAATGTGTGCGAACAAAAAGCAAAAACAGGGTGTCCGATGTCAAAACAGGGAGACCCGAGGGTGCTTGCTTTAGCTGGCCTCTGGTGAGTCTGTGAAATCCCACAGGACCAGGCCGGTGGACGGCCAGGGAGATAGCCCCTCCCTGTGGGACCCTGCTCGGACAATGGCTGGTCATTCAGGGGCCGTAATGACCCTGCTGTCATCGTAAGGGAATATCTGAGGACTGTAATGATATCTGGAGCAGGGACAGGGTGAGGGGGATCTGACTGGGCCTGGCAGGGCCTGCTGGTTCCCATGCGCTCTTGGTCAGGTGAGGACAGATCCACTGCCCCGATATCCCTATCCCCCTGAGCTGCTGATGTGTGGGTCAGGTGGTGTGCACCACCCATCCCTCCCCTCGGCCCCCGATCCCCATCTGGGAAAATAGGCCTCGCTCCCCCCCCCGGGTGTGTGTTTGTATTCACCATTCAGGTCTGTCCCGGAATCCTCTCTCACCCGTTTCTCAGCTGCTCTTTGTCCCGGCCTTGGCACAGAGCGAAGGGGCTCTCTGTGCCGGTCTGAGAGGCGCACAGTGGGCCAGATTCTAAAAGGTAATGGATAAACCCTGCGCCGGCCTGGGCACTTGGGCTCTGCCAGCGGACACAGTGCTGACGCAGTAAACTGCCTGTCCACAGCAGTCCACTGCTGACCTCTGCTTTGCCTTTAATCTACCGTGCTGCTGCTACAGTCACACATCCCATCACCAAACCTCAACGACATTTTAATCTTTCATTGCTGAATCCGGTGGCAAGCCTAACAGTGCGCAGTCCTAGTCACCCATTGACACTGGTCTCGGAGCAGTTCTTTCTGTACAAATCCTAACCGTAACTGGTTCAAAGTCAACATCAAAAGCTGTCCCTGGACTAGTGTTTACAGGCGATTATCCCAATGCCTGAATGCCTCCTGTCTCTAAAACATAGAGACTCGACTTATGATTGGATTTGTACATGGACACACATTTGAATGTAAACATTAGTTTAATGGGCTTTCACCATTGACATTAGATAAAAACACAAAAGATTGCTGTGAAGGCTTTATGGCATAAGAACCAGAATGGCCCATCTCTGCTTTGTCATGTGATCATTGCAAGAGCTTGCTAACCTGCAGGGTTCTGACTTCTTATTGGTTTAGACCGAACATGTGTCTGTGACCTCACAGCTGTCAGTGTGACTTGTTTTGTGCTGGGAATGAGGGAGGCAGATTACATTGCATAACACAGAGAAAAAATAATATTGTTTGTTGTCAGAGAGACTAACATCTGGACAACACATACTATTAAAACATCTTCAAACAATGCTGAGTAATTTCTTGTTAAAGGCATAATTTATATTAAAAAATATTATATATTATATTAAAACATATTATATATTAACATATTATAATGACAGTTTTTTTTATTTAAATCCAGCTAATTTAACTGATTCGGTTAATGATAAACATCCATTATCAATGCCAGTCACACACAATAGCTCTCAATGTGAAATTGCAAATAAACATTAAGAACATTTTTATGAAGTGCTTTAAGCTTTATTCATTCAGAATGAATATTAACACAGAAGACCCTCATGAATTGATTATAACTCAAATTGATTCACCTTTCATCAGATGGAAATTATGCACAAGCACATCATGATTAAGTTGAGATATTACACTGAGACAGATCATAACAGGAGCTACAGTTGGTAAGTGCATTCCTAATAGTATGCGTGTTATTGAAGGAGGAGATGAATCTCTTTAGAGAGGCATGTTCCTGCAGGACCTTCATCAGCAGCTTGAGTTTCATTATCTGTTCATCAATGGTTTCCTTAAACCGAAATAGCCTTCGATTATCAGTCTTTTCACCATTGAAACCTTGTTTGTTTTCGAAATTCAAGATTTTGCTAGATGGGATTAGTTTCAAAAAAGTCAAAATTGTAACAAAGTATTTATTGCGAACTTTCCTCAAAGTACTGACATCACACTGTTCTGCATAGCTGCGGTTACAGCCAGAATGATTTTGTCGGGAAACGGAGAGGATCGTCCATCTTCATTCTGAAAGCTGTGTGTTTACTCTTGTTTATGATTGTCGGTTTACAAATTTTTTTTGAAGTTGGTGTTTGCCTCGTCGGAAAGTGAATTGCAAAATATGTATAATATTGATGTATTTCAGGAGCCTTGTATTTGGTATTTGCCCACAGAATGTCAACAGGCAAAGACTCCCGAGGTACCAGCACGTGTGTTTGCTAAACCCCATTATCTCACATGTGTGAAACCATGTACTAGGTTCTGAGGCACAATCCTCTAATTGTTTAGTGTCTGTTGTTGTAGGGCAGCTGTATTTCTCTCTCTCACACACTTATACACACACACACACACACCATTTACACCTCACTCTACTCATTAAGCACTTGAAGGGAATGTAACCCTCTGTAATTGTTCCACGTCACATGTATGAAAGTCACCTTTGTGTGCTGTAATGAAGGCCGCATTACCCCTCTACGCAGCTTCCTCGTTTCACCGGCATTTAAAACCACGGTTTTGTTCAGCCTCCGTTCATGCAGTTTACTCTGTGTATTTGTGTCCAGACCAGGCTGCCAGAGAAGTTATATGTGTAGTGAGTCAAGCTTGGTTTTCAGGTTTCATTTTTGAAACCACAAGTAAACTCTCTCACTGTATTCCTTATATGATAAATTGGCTGAAAGTGTGTACTTTATAAGTAGTGACCATCTCTGAGTGAAAGTTATTTGAATGTGAGTGAGTAACTGTACATGTATGCGACGCTCTTACTGGTTGCGAGATCTCTCTTCTCTCCTCTCTTTACTCCCTCACCTTAATGCCAGGGTCGAAAGTCGGTAGCCATGAAAGCCGAATTCTCACTACACTTTTGTGTTAGAAGTGCTGCACAGCAGAGAATTCTGTTTAATTTATTTATTAAGCTATAGCAAGTTATGAATGGTTTGGTGTCACAGAAAAACAATAAAAATTTTATATGAAATGAAAATGATATTGATGAGTATTTAACATCCTGTTTAAAACCTGGCTTGCGCTTTAAAAATAGAATGGCAATTTGTCGTCCTACCCTGTGACTTTACCAAGGTGATTACCGATGGACGGCCCTGATAAAACCAAACATGCTAATGTGGTACTTTTATTGAGTTTGCATTCCAGGGATACAATTTCCTGGAACTACCAGTCTTCTATCAGTCCATGTGTTTGTGTGTTTGGGTGTGTGTTTGCTTGTGCATGTGTGTGAGGGCGTGTTTACGTGTGTGTGTATTTGTACATGATAATGTAGGAGTGTCTGTGTGACTGTTCGAGTGAGTGACTGTGTGTGTGCGTATGTGCGTGTTTGTGCGCAAGAGCGAGTTAGACACATTTGAAGAACTCCCCGTGTTGTGGTAGAATGCAGTGCTTGGTGAAGAATCTGTGTGGGGGGGATGTGGTGCGTAAAAACAAACTGGCTGCCCTGTATCCTATTCTCTGCCACTCGGCCCCCCTGTATTTTCTCATATATAAACCCAGTGGAAGGCTGTACTCAAAGACCTGCTGGGCCAGGTGGGGGGGGGGTCTATTTTCATAGCTGAAAGCAGATGGAGTGTTTTGAAGCACTCTTAATGCCAGTGAAACGGCAGACTCGTCCCCTAAATTAACTTAACGGTTTACGAAAACACATCTTTAATTCACGCACCCCACCCCCTCCACACACACACACACGCACACCAATTGGGTCCACAGCAAAGCTAATCTTCTACTTTCCCACGATAAAAACAGTGCAGGCCACTGTAATTCGTTTGTGATTAGCATAAATGATAATGTCATAGTTTTTAATCAGCTCATGTTTAAATCATGCTCGCTGGCTGACTATCCCCCTGATAACTGCATACAGGCGACACTGTTCTTCTCACAACTCAGCTGGGTTGAGCCGTGTTGCTGTCCAGGGTTTATTATCGATTGATCCGTTTGTTCCCATTTGACAATTGCAGTGGAATAAGCTGTCTGGACAGTAGCCATTGAATAGCTCGTAAGTGAGAGAGTCACAGAGGTCATCGTCAGTCTCCAGCCTCTGGGACAAGAGTGGGACTAACCTGTCCCTCTGAGCTGGTTCTCCTGCTTTTATTGACCTGTTAAACCTCTTGGCTGTTTGTGGACGGGAAGTATTCAAGAATACAGTACAGGTTGAGCGTCCCTATTCCAAAACCCCGAAATCCAAAACGCTCCAAAATCTGAAACTTTTTGTGCGCCAACACGACACCACAAATTCCACATCTGACTTATGTGACTTATGACCTTCCGTACATACGACCAAAAAAAAAAAAAAAAAAATACTGTATACATTTTAAAAAAGAAAGAAAAAATATATGTGAATATAAAAGTTATGCTTGGTCAGTATGTCCATTAGTGCTAACGGCTGCATGTGTACGATAGTGACTCTCAGACGATATCCTGGCATCACGTGCATCTTACACATGCTACACGTGTACTTCTACGCACCGTGCTAACATACGTCCGACTTACGTTCATTTCGAGATACAACTGGTCGGTCAGAACGGAACTCAGACATACGTCGGGGGATGGTTGTATATGCAAATATTCCAAAATCCAAAAAAATCCAAAATCCGAAACACTTCTGGTCCCAGGCATTCGGGATAAGGGATACTCAACCTGTAGTCATAATATTTCAATTCATATATGGAAAAACATGTTTTTACCTGCAATATTTTGTATGATTTTGTAGGTTGTAGCATATTTTTGTAGCATAAATTTACATTTGAAATACTGTATTTACATCAGGTAACACCAGCAGCTGGGTTGGGCTTTGTGATTAGCAAACATCTGAATTAATGTATATGTAAATGAGTCTGCATTTCCATAGACGTATCATTGCTATTTATGGTGTGGGTGGAGATTCAGAGGAATCTCAGAAGGAGTGATATTATCACAAAAGCCTCATCAACTAACCTTCTGTGAAAGAAGTATGCTGACGAATATATCCTTGAATAAGACCCTTGAAAATATTTAATGAGGCAATTAAATCTGTAAGGAGACACACTGATTTATTTAGTTTTAATTAAAATTGGTTTCTTGGAAAAGGCGGACTTACTTTACCTCAAGATAAGCTGTTCCATGACTAAAAAGGGAAAGCCAAGTACAGTGGAGGTACAGTCGTGTTTGGTAAGGTTCAATTGGATTTTATCTCCAGGAGCTACTGGGCCCTTCTCATTGTGCTTTAAAATACCATCCTGATAAAGGTACTGTACCGTCTATACAGCCTGATTCATTCACCAAAGTCACTAGCTGTGCCAAATGTTTTAGCCTTAATAGCGTGCTTTTTCTAGCGTTTTCACCAGAATACACACGCAGAAAGCCCTATCTCTATGTCCCTGTGGGCACAAAAGAACGAGTCCTGGATGTCCCCGTCGAGGGAAACACTGCCCGCTCTCATCTTTCACTTGTTTTCTCTTTGCTACACTGAGATTCTGCTGTCCATGTTGCCTTTGCTATTAGCCTCTAGCATCCACTGTTCAGTGATTGAAATGCATTCAAAATAGGGTCTTGGATGTGTATCAGAACAGATGAAATTGAATTATATTGAAAATAAACAGGGAAACGGAGGTTAAAAGGCTACAGTGATGTCTGCATGTGGCGATGTGCATTGCAGCCTCAGGTCAGGGCCCTGATTCAGGGTGCCGTTCAGCCTCCAGTCAGATGCTTTTTATTGGCCGTTGATACAGCAGATACACAGACCGTGCAGGCATATTAATGTTGGCCTGACCACCAAACTGTTTGCTTCTTCTGCTCTATGCCATGAAAAAATAAAACTCAAAACTTGACAATTCTTCTGTTTTTGACCGTTATCATACTTGAATCTGACAGCTGATCCTTTCCTAAATATTTTGTCTGGTTTCCATATGTTTCTTATAAGAACCGTCATTTTCATGGGAATATTGTTTACGGTCATCAACAATCTGTCATTCTCAACCCTATAGTAAAAACAATCACATAATGCTAATGTAGTGTGTGACACACACACACACACACACACACACATGCACACATATATACCTGGTGTGTGAGCACACTCATATACCTGTTATGAGGCGGCAGCTGTATCTCTTCTCTGGAAGAGGTTAACTGATAGTCAATCCTCTCAACACAATGATTATGTGTCACTGTCATCATAAAAAAGGTGTACATTTGTGCAGGATAGGAGTCTCGCAGTACAGCATATCTGATAATAATTCTGAATTTTATATGTCAATTTGCATTTGTCTGTACTTATCAAGAACCACATTCATGAATTGCCAGCTCGTAGTACTACCTTAGTGATGCTGCATATATATTTGTTTTTGTGGAAATATGGTTAGCCAGGTCTGACACTGCAGCTCACATCAATCAGATGGATGCACTTATGTTCTCTCACTGTGTAAATTGCACTGCATCAAAGCCTCAGCTAAGTGGTGGTATTGTAATCCAATGTTAAGGTTAAATACATTTACCATAAACATAGCTCCAAATCTCCAAGGGCTTTTTTGTAAAACCCTCAGAATGGGGTTCTGCACAGAACCCAATAGAGATATCAGCATCATATCAGAACCTATAAGGAGAACAGAACAAAGGAATAATGTAAAAAGAAATGACATGGTTATATTAAATTACATTGCAGTCATTTAGCTTTTATCCAAAGTGACTTACAGTTTATTTGGCTAACCAATGGTCAATCCCCCTTGGGGTTAAGGGCTCTTGCTGAAGGGCCCAACAGCAATGGTGTTGTTGCTGTGGCTAGACTGGGGCTTGAACCACCAACCTCAGGGGTATATAAATACTGTCCTAGGTGAACAGAGGTCCTGAGAGAAGGTATAAAGTGTGGAAGAGTCACTGATGGGCGTGGTGTGGAGGCGGAGTTATTGATGGGTGTAATAGGTGGAGGAGGAGTTACTGATGGGTGTGGTGTGGAGGAGTCACTGACTGGTGTGATGTGGAGAAGGAATTACTGATGGGCGTGGTGTGGAGGAGGAGTCACTGATGGGCGTGGTGTGGGGGAGGGGTCATTGATGGGCATGGTGTGGGGGAGGAGTCACTGATGGGTGTGATGTGGAGGAGGAGTCACTGATGGGTGTGATGTGGAGGAGGAGTCACTGATGGGTGTGATGTGGAGGAGGAGTTACTGATGGGCATGGTGTGGAGGAGGAGTTACTGATGGGTGTGATGTGGAGGAGGAGTTACTGATGGGTGTGGTGTGGAGGAGGATTTACTCATGGGCGTGGTGTGGGGGAGGAGTTACTGATGGGTGTGGTGTGGAGGAGGAGTTACTGATGGTGTCTGTCCCTGCAGGTGATCGAGTCTCTTGGGATCATGATCTACAAAGCTTTGGATTATGGGCTGAAGGAGAGCGAAGAACGGGAGCTCAGCCCGCCGCTGGAGCAGCTCATCGACCTCATGACCAACATGGCCGAGACGGAGCGGGACGCCTGTCCCGACGAGGGATACGAGGCCACTGAGGAGGAGGATGACGAGGGCGAGGAAGGGCTGGCCTGTGCCTGCAGCGTCCGGGGCTACAGGGACATCCTAAAGGTGAGCGGTGCAGAGCTATTAACACAAGACCGACATGGACCTGCTGCAGGTCATTCCATTTGGTTGCACAGCAGGTTAACTTGTGGCCCGGTATCAGCGAGTGGGTATATCAGCGTGACACATTTGGGCTGTGTCCTGTTGTGTTTTCTTTTATCACGTGAACCACGCCTCTAGAACCATGTGAGGAACACTTCAGCTGAACCGCATGCAGTCCTGATGTGTTTCAGTAACTCAGTTTACAGGCTGCACAGTGCTGCAGTACTGATAGCGTATGTCAGCGTGGAGATGAATTGTGGGGCACCGCTGAAATGACCTGATGTAGTGACAGTCTGAGGGACTCTGCCCAACTAGGGTCTCCAGCCTCTCTTCTTCCACCATAAGGGGTTCTATAAGAGAGACATGGTCTTGGTCTGTTTATGTTGTGAACCAGGACTCAAATCTTAGACTCCAAAGCCCAGGCTGTGCTCATGGGGGCCAAGCTTAGTCACCTGGGGGGGGACTGAGTCCCATTTTATAATACCTAACATAGCCAGTTTTAGTGAACCTGACAAGGGGAAAGGGGTTTGTAAATGGCTCTGTGGTTTCAGGGTGTCCTTTTCCAAAGAACACTCGCACTAGTACAAGCAGAACACGCTTGCATTCTTATGTCGCTGCTCGTTTACTTCTTCGTCATGTTCGCAGTAAGCAGATAGTCGGCGCGCATGAAATCAGAATGAAGTAAACGAGCATTCCGGCTCAGTGACATGAATGAACTCTTTGAAATCATGGTCTGTTCAGAGTGACCCATGCAGGCCTCGGAGCTGCCGTTGCCATGGAGTTATTTTGCCTGGATTGATTATGGCGACGGCGTAGCGTAACCGGGCGCAGCATTGGCGATGTTCACACTGTGAACTGAGGGAGGCCGCCGCCGGTCACGCTGCCTGGCGGTCACATGTGTGGCGGTGTGAGCTGCGTGCTAGTGCGCCATGAATGCAGCCGCCTACGGAGGACTCAGAAAGGGGTTCCCCGTGCGAGAGACCTATGATCTACATCCACATTCAGACACAGTCAGACGTTCTGCTCTGTTCTGCCTGACCAATCACACGTCTCTCCTGCAAAGAGCAGAGAATTCTGGGGCTCTGAGGGGGCAGTGTTTTTACACTTCTCCGTGACGCTGCTGTTCTGCTTCTGGACATTCACCATTATTTTAATGTATTTTCCCTTTTCTCCCAATATTTTGTAACAGAACTGTATTTTGTTTTTTATGTGGTTACGTCAGTGGTACCTCTTTTGCATTGCAAACATTTTCCTGTTGCCAGTGAGTGTAGCGGCTCAGCGTAAATAAGGATTGAGGCCACTGAGGAAAGCTTTCCTGAGCCTCACTCTGACTCTCGCTGTTTTTCACCTCAGTTTGCTCCGGTCTCAAGCTGACCGTCTGAGGGGATGAAGCAGCAATCCTCTTATCAGCCATGACACCTGCGGTGTCGGGCAGACTGAGGCAAAGGTGAAGCAGTGAAAGAGATGCTCACCATTTGCTGCTTCATTCATTCGTAATGGCTCACTGCACAGTGAGTAAGTGATTAAGTACGTTCAGTGTTAAGGTGCTTATGATTGCTGGAATTAAAAATAGTCGTTTATAATTTCCCACCACAAACACCCATTATTTTATCCTTTTTTCCTTTTTCATGCCATAAATAATTCTTAGGGAACAAACAAGATAATGGTCTTCGATGGTCGAACAGAACCAAATGTTTTTTTTCTTTGCACAGAATAGTTAAATGGTGAATGCGGAATGTGCCGGAAATTGTGGGGGAAGGTGTAAACTACCATTGTCATTTGAGAGTACAGAAACATCAGCAGAGAGGAATGTGCTTCACAGAAATGGGAGGCACGGAGTCTCATGATTGGAGTAATGCAATTCTTCCTCCCCTTCATGGGGTGTTATTGTCAGCTCAGGGCTGTTTAAAATACCTCCACACTCCTTCACCCTCCTGTTATCCTCTGATTTGGGTAACACCAGCTACGTTCACGGGTCAGCTTTGACCTGGCTTGGCTAAATTGCCTCAAAGCAGTAAAAATGATAATTTTACCCTTCTATAAATTATGTTTACCTCAATTACCAAATTATCATTCTTCTACAATTATAAAATATTTTTTTTTATTTTATAACCTGAAGATACCATATTTACCTCATAATAGACCATCTGTCTTTATTATGAAGTATACTGTTTTGTTTACATGGTATGCACCCTGACAGTTTAGAGATGATATAAAAACATAAAATGGGTCATATTCATTTTTACATGCTCACATCCCGTATGATGAGGATGGCATGAAGTTTGAGGTTAAAAAATGAAGTTAAATGACATTCCTGTGATGTTAAATGCCGGGGATCAATTTTGACCCGAACATGACTGGGGTGTTAAGCTATGGGAAATACCTTAGTACAACAGGAATGTTGGAGTGCTGGAAATTTGAAATGTCAGTTAAAATATTCTCCACATTTAAACAGATGATAAGGCAGACAGATGCATAAGAATTTAATTTCACCATTTCACAACTGATTTTTCTCCTTAATATGTATTCAGCCATCCATTAATCCATTATCTATACACATTTCATCCAATACAATTTATTCATTGTATTTATTGTATGTGCATGTGCGCGCGCGTGCGTGCGTGCGTGTGTGTGTGCATGTGCGTGAGTGCGTGTGTGTGTGTGCGTGCGTGTGTGCGTGAGTGCATATGTGTGTGTGCGTGTGCATGTGTGCGTGCATGTTTGTATGTGTTCATGTGTGTGTGTGTGTGTGCATTCTCAGGAGTGGCTATAATTTCCCTTGGCGTCTGTAACAGTTGCCTGTTTTAGTGCTACATGCACATGCTGTGCTGGTAGCATATTAGATCACTGTGGACTCTTGTGTCAGAGACCTTGTTTGATGCTAAAAAGGGAAACAGTGAGGAGCAGCAGTATCTGACAGGGAGTGTTAGCCTCACACTGTGCCTGTTATGTACCCGTCTGCTCAGGTGAAAATGATGAAGGAGAATATTATCAACCACACAAGCTGTGATGACTAAAACTGTCCGTCAAAATTTGTATCCGTCTGTCAAAAAAAATCCATGTACCCATGTTTATTTTTGGATGTGGGTCAGTTTTACCCCTGGGGAGAATTGACAGGTTTGGGTTTTGTCTTGTAAGCCTCATTGTGCCTGTGTTATTTTTCTGTTTGCCTCAACTGTTCATTTTCAGCATAAGAATGTGAGCTTTCCGGGGTCTTTAGAGTGATAAAGAAAGGGTGCCTGGCTGTAGAGGCATGCAGGATAGTGATCAGTGTCTGTATATTCTTGCACATCACTGTGAGGGTTTTCTGCAGGCATTAGGGGGCTTTGCACAAATGCTCTGTGTGCGTCGTATTGATTAATGGGAGATCATCCATCAGAGAGATCTGCTGTAATCATTTTGAATAATGCTGACCCGCTAAGCATGATGGGAGGATATCCCCATGTTAATTATTTGTATTAGTATTATTGCTTCTGTTTTATTTTTTTTTGTTGATGATTATGATGATGATGATGATGATGATGATGATTGTCTGTAGCAGTAGTAGTAATAATATGAGCAGCGGTAGTAGTAAATAATGGTAGTAATCAAATTCATAAGAAAACTATTAATGTTATTGTTGTTATTGTTTAAAAAGTCAATGGCACACAGTATTATGAACATCGCAGGGCAATCCAAGCAAGCACTGTGAGCAGGGGCTGGGAGGTGCTGGAGGTTAATGGTGTATAAGAGAAACATCACTTTTAAACATGTTAAAATATCTCACAATATTTTTAAATCTGATTATTTTGAAAGAATCACACACTGTTTTTTAATCCTCTCCCCTTGAGAAGGTGTGTGGGGTGTGTTAACTCTTACTGCTGTGTGAGTGTGTGTCATATAGCACTGTCTCGCCATGTCAGTAACTGCTACAAAGCCACATGATACATAAAACGTTCATAATCATAATTCTAAATTATATAAGTATCATTACTGATTATATATTATATGAAGCAAGCAGTGCCCTTAGCCTGTGTGTAACAGTCTCTCTGTTAGTCTCTGTGTGTAACACTCCCTCTGACAGTCATTGTGCAGTTTGTGTGAGTAACAGCCTTTCCGTCAGTCTCTGTGATTACCAGTCTGTCTTTCAGTCTCTTTGTGTGACTGTCTCTCTCTGCCCCTCCCGACAGCTCTGCGCCTCCCATCTCCCCAGCCCCTCTGATGCACCCACCCATTACCAGGCCGTGTGCCGCGCCCTGTACGCCGAGACCAAGGAGCTCCGCACCTTTCTGGAGAAGATCAAGAGTGCCAAAGAGGTGAGTCCCCTACATGTCTGAGGTAGGGGCCAAAGAGGCGAGTCCCCTACATGTCTGAGGTAGGGGCCAGAGAGGCGAGTCCCCTACATGTTTGAGGTAGGGGCCAAAGAGGCGAGTCCCCTACATGTCTGAGGTAGGGGCCAGAGAGGTGAGTCCCCTACATGTCTGAGGTAGGGGCCAAAGAGGTGAGTCCCCTACATGTCTGAGGTAGGGGCCAAAGAGGTGAGTCCCCTACATGTCTGAGGTAGGGGCCAGAGAGGTGAGTCCCCTACATGTCTGAGGTAGGGGCCAGAGAGGTGAGTCCCCTACTGAGGTAGGGGCCAGAGAGGTGAGTCCCCTACATGTCTGAGGTAGGGGCCAAAGAGGCGAGTCCCCTACATGTCTGAGGTAGGGGCCAAAGAGGCGAGTCCCCTACAAGTCTGAGGTAGGGGCCAAAGAGGCGAGCCCCCTACATGTCTGAGGTAGGGGCCAGAGAGGTGAGGCTGCTCTAGGCTGTCTCCCAGAATGCCTTGGGTTGGCAGGTATTTTGGCTCTCTGTAACTCCCTGACCTTTTCAGTCCAGTAACTTTGATCCAGTTGGCTTTCAAACACACACTGATGTGAAACCCACAACAGTACTCTAGTTATGGTCTGTTTCACTTCAAAGAACATGTATTCATCACTAGGTAGGTTGCAGAGGATTCAAATGTTCTCTGAAACAGCACAGTAGATACATTTCAGAAAGACATAAGACCTGAGAAAGTAATTTAAAAAACTGGTATTTTATTATAGTACATTTTATAGTCTCCACTATACTATACCCTCAGTCATCACTTGAGTTTATTACGAATGTTTTTGCAGCTGAAGCTAGCTAGCCACCTGTGCTATGACTCAGGGGAAAAAAGTTGTGTTTAACAAATACAGAAGAACAGACAGAGATGATGATGGGGTATTTCCTTTGAAGCTGTTGATTCTACAGTTTACTCAAATCCTGATTTTGGGGGCATGAACCGTAAAAATGTAACCCAGGTTCCCCAGGCCCAGGGTTTTGGGGTCCTGCCGAGTCCAATCGCTGACCCCCACTGGAAAACCGTTGTACTCTGAACAGCACATAAGAGGCCCTGTGTCTCAGGCTGTCCACAGTCATAGCGGCCAGCGTGAGAGATTATGTAAGGAGATTAAGGCGTGGTGACCTGACATGCGATATTACACATGCTTCTGTGAGAAAACAGCGCAGAGTTCCGTGTTTTGCTGTAAGACTGGAATATGAAGTCAGGAAGGGAGGGGGGTTAGGGACGGACGGAGGGAGGGAGGGAGGGAGGGAGGGAGAGACAGGGGAGGGAGGCCTCGTGCTGAAACCCTGCTGCCGTCTGGCTGTCTCTCTGAATGGGCGAAGCTGATGGATTCTGTTTGAAGTACAGAGATCAGCCAGGCTGCGGGAGAATAGGAGCTTTGAAGTGGCAGGGCAGGGAAGGAGGATTCAGCCTCTTTGAACTCTGAGCCATTTTGGTATTCATGACCACTATCGGAATGTTCCAGAAAAACCTGCCTCGCTCACCTTTTGAAAATCGGATTGAGTGAACGCTGGCCAAGATGAGTGTGTTTTGTGGGGATTGGGGGTGTCAGTGTTTTGTGGTTGGTGGGGCTGGGCAGTTTGTGTTTGGTTTGTCCGGTGATGGTGGGGTTGGGGGGGTCAATGTTTAGTGTGTTTTGGGGGTGTTAGCTGTGTGCAGTGTGATGATTGGACAGGAAGAGGCTTGCTGTTGTTACAGTGCACCTTTGTTTGAAGACTGCCATCTGTAGGAGGCCATGAGAGAGAGAAACTATATCATGGATGTGTCCAAACTGGAAGACTTTATATTTTATTATTTATCATAATATTTTATTATTTATGTGTATTTTACATCAGTATTTACACGCTTTTGCACACTTGTCCTTTGTGGGAATGGCCCAGTCCAGAATAGGGCCACACAATAAGCCTTTCAAATTACATCAGAATTAATGTAAACATTTTAGTGATAACAATAACATATCCCAAAAAATTTGTGGTCTCAAGTCTGAATGACACACGGCCGACTTTCAACAAATACAGTTAGAAATGATGTGTTCACCGAATGCAACTTTCTTTTTGGGATTAAGTCATTAACGTTGCCATCTGCAGCTTCGCTTGTCCAGCTCTCCATTTTCACCAGCAAGTTAACTTCTGCGCCGGCCGCAGACTCTGCCTACGCAATTCTCATGAGGCAATAAACTAGAAGTAAGCTACAAAGCACATTTGAAGACACATCAAGCTAAATGCATATTTATCGTCGTTAGATTATTATCTATCATGTGATATCATGCAGCCCAAGTTCAGAGTATTCAAAAATGTGTCGTTGTGAGCTATTGTACATTAGCCAGTCAGCTGTGAAGTAAGGTGGGTTCAAATAATCAGGAAAAATGATGAGTTGAAACAAAGTAATTAAGATAGATTTACTGGACAAACTAATTTCCTGTATTTTTCATTTGCTGTCAGACTATGAGCCGTATCATAATGAACACCAGCCATTACCTCAACATTACCTGCAA
Source organism: Albula goreensis (assembly GCA_022829145.1). Classification (NCBI taxonomy): domain Eukaryota; kingdom Metazoa; phylum Chordata; class Actinopteri; order Albuliformes; family Albulidae; genus Albula; species Albula goreensis. The sequence continues at coordinate 5,545,623 of CM040750.1, read as the reverse complement.
TTCATACATTTCAATTGGAGGATTTTGTGTTGTGCTGTCAGCCAGTATCAGTTGGCATAGTCATATCTAGAATCTGTAGTATTGGAACCCTGCTTCAGTCAATTCAGCAGCTGATTGGACAGAATGAGGCACAGGAGAGAATATTAATGGGCTGTTAGCTGGGTCAGCACAGGTGTGAATAACAGCTACACTATTAACTGGGTTAGCTAGGGTGTGATTAACAGCTACACTGTTAGCTGTGTGCCAGTGTTTAGCCTTTATCCTACACCCAGGAATGAGGCACTTCAACAGCTGAGTCCAGTTATCTGAAGTGGGGCTTATCCTAACAGCTGCTTTTAATCTCAACATCTGGCAAGGATTAAAAGTGTCTCCACCTTTGCGCTTTTTTTAAAAGAACTGTAGCACAGGTTCATTATGCTACGATGGGCTTCAAACAGGTCAACAGCAGGGCACTTCCATCCGTACTGAGGCAACACATTGGTGGCGTCAGTGTTTTTGCTAAGAACAAAACACCATTGCTCGTTTTCAGGCAAAGCATCATAGCCATCTCAGAAATTGTCCTAATATTTTAAATGAGCGTGTGTTAATTATTTAAAACATTGACCAACCCTGTATTACAAAATATAATAGGGCATAAGAGCAAACCCATTTAAGTGAACAGCAATTGGCCAAGGACCAAGTGGGACTAAGTTGCACAAACAGCCCCATGCAACCTCACCTTTAGCCTCCACAAAACTAGCATATCAATGAAATAAGTTTAACAAACTGAACTTCTGTCTTTCCCATCCTTTCATTATTTTAGTCAGCCTTGCTTCATGATTTCTTCTGTCTCTTAATGAACTTTGGATATCCTTGTTTTGCTAATTTTTTTTTTTTTTTTTTTTTAAAACAAACCACTCTAACAAGCTTAGGCTGTGATTATCATGTCAGTTGTGTTTTTCTTGTTGCCGCCTACAAAGGCAAACAGAAACTGGGGTTTTTGTGCTTCGTGCCCACAGCTATACCTAACCAGGGAAAGGGAGGAGACTCTCTGAAGTGTAAATATTTACCCTTGTTGGGGCTGTCCTGTTTAAACAAACAATAACTGAGCAGTGTGTTGTATTGGTGTATGCAGGGTTGACTAATGAAATTCGCCTCCAGGCTGCCAGTGGCTCTCACATGGGAAGGGTGGGGGGGAGGGGGGTGGGGGTAAATCATTTAAATTTTCATGTCATATAGGAAATTTCATGTCACCCAGGAAATGAGCCTAAAGCTAGTATCAGTATTAGCATTAGCATTATTATTAGGATTACTGTTACTATTATGCATTTCTTTATTTGGCTGTAGTAACTGTTGTAATAATGGTTTCAGTAGTAACAGTTTTAGTGTTTTCCTGTTATTGTCATGGTAACAAACTAATTGCAGTTAATAATCTTTGCCCTGTGTGAAAGAGTAATAGAGGTGTCAGTCCTTGCTTCCTGTATAAAACAGCCCTTTGGTGTGTGTGTGTGTGTTTCGTTCGGTCTTCTACAATGGCTGTACACAATGCCATGATCAGGCCTTACGGACTATCTGCCATTCAGACAATGCATCTTAAATAATACCTATGAAAAACACAGAAAATCCACACAGTCCCAAGATTCCCAAATACGTCTATCCAACACCAAGTCAACACCAACTCATAGACTGTCCATGTCAAAGTTCACCTCCTCCCTCCGTCACAGTGGACCAATACCCCTCAGCTGGGTCTTCATTCAGTCAATACTGGCTCATGGGAGGCCAGCATCTTTCAAAAGGCGCAGAGTTGGCAGCTGTTGAACCCAGTTCAGAAAATACTGCTGTGGCCCAAAGTGTGTCAGTGTGTGATAATGCTCTATATATAATAATGATAAAGGCTTGATGTGAATGACTCTAACTTTATTAAACTGCCCTGAGCCGTTCCTGCAGAGAGGACCTCTTGATCACTCAAGCTGAACTCCAGCAGGTGGATCATAATTTAAAACTGTGGCTCCAGGCCATAATACTCCAAAGGGCTGCTGAGTCTCGGCACGCTGGCCTTCCAACGGGGCTCTTAAATCAGACACGGAGAAATGAGGCCTGTCCACAACCATGTCCGCCAGTGTCACCTACATTATTACACTAAATGGCTTGGGTCAGGGTTTGCAGGGTTTGTATCCTGGTTCATTTGTAGGACGCCAAGTAGAGGTGATCCACATTGTTGTTTCAAAGAAACTCCTGAATTTGCAGGGGATCGGTTACACTCCTGCTGGCTTAAGCGGTTTCTTAAGCAGAAGTTCTCAGTATTATCACCCTCACGCCCAGAATGTGTGGCAGTTTAAATAAAGCAGAGGCTGTTTTGACTGCTCTCTGAATCCTTTGACGGGATGGGTGTCCGTGTGCCTCACTGAAACAGGCGATGTGTGTCCTCATGCCGTAGCAACCAGGATCGTGGGGGACCTGGCACAAACTCAGCCAGTAAAAGGTGTCATTAGCTGGTCATTGATTTGTCGGCCCATGACAATTAAAGCCGGACCAGTCAATAAACTAATTAGGCTGCAAATGGGACAAAAATAACACAGTCACATGCTAATGATACAGCAAGCACACAGGGGCTCATGGCAACCATGGTCAACTCTTTTAAATGCCTTCTCTCCCTCTGATTGGCAGAACCTGCGGAAGATGGAGGGGGACAGAGCCGAGGAGCCGGTCAGAGACCTGAATGAGCTGCAGAATGCAGATTGGGTAAGCGCTAAGGGGACCAATGAGCCGTCCCTTTGGGGAATGAGGTGGTTTTGAGTGGCTGGCCCCGCCCTCCCTGCCCCGCCCCTCACGCTGTGCTCTGCTCCCACAGGCCCGGTTCTGGGTCCAGGTAATGAGGGACCTTCGGAATGGGGTGAAGCTGAAGAAGGTGCAGGAGAGGCAATACAACCCCCTGCCCATTGAGTTCCAGCTCACGCCCTACGAGATGCTGATGGACGACATCCGCTCCAAACGCTACAAGCTTCGCAAGGTGATGGTAAGTAGGGGGACAGTCTGAGACTGGGAGGCACAGCTTGGGTTTGCGAGTTTGAATCCCACAGATGCAATGTAAATCTGTGGCACTTTTACAAAATGGAAAATCTGAGTAACATTTTTACGTATTAATTACTAATATTTTTGTATAGTATTTAGCAATTCAGTTCTTACCATTTAATTCTTTAATGTTTGTCTCATGGAAAAAATGTGCCTTATTTGATAACCTTATGGAACACAATTCTGTGTTGAGAGGAGGACTCAATAAAACTAACATATTGAGAAAATGGAAGATCAGGTGGATGGTTCTGGTAAGAGCCTGATGTCGAAATGATTCCCTGAAGAGGAGTGAACGTGAAAAGATCATGTAACAGGACGCAGTGTAAATATGTGTGTGACAGCAAACACAATAAAGCTGGAGTACAAGAGAAATGTGGCGCTAGCTTACCCATGCCACACCAGAGCACATAAGGATCCATGCAGAGTGAAATTATGACAGAACAAGGACACAAAGACCAGACCCAAGCCAGTGAACGAAGCATAATGACCCTAATGAAAATGTGATTTACTACACTATTTTTAATAAATTGTAAAGTTACTATTGGCCTTGTCAACCTTTTGAAAACCATCTTGTCTCAAGAAAATCTTGGCATGTAGGAAATGCCCCACTGTTGACATGAAGTGACATGTCATTTAAAAAAAGGTTGTCCTATTTTTAATTTCACATGTTGACATTCATTCTTTCAAGGGGTGCGGTCAACCTAATAATTGTTTAACGGTTCCCTCTTGTAAAAATACATTCCAGGCAAAACAAAGTAGGAGCTTCAAAGTCATTGTGTCATTGTTATTGGTTTGGTGCTCAATGTGGGCGATTGGTAAACACAGCAACCTGAAGACAGAATACACACAGGTAACGCAACGTTCTTGATGTTTAATTGCCAGTTCATGCATCTTACAAATTCCTCCCTTTGCCATAGCTATATAGATCACTAAATAAATGCAGTCTTTCGTTTTATATACTATACAATAAAAAAACAGTTTGTATTCTGATCTCAGTTTGTATTGAATTTGTATTCTGTAATCATGTTGTGTTTTTGTAGTGTTTAAAATGAAAATCTCATGAAAGCTTTTTCAAAGAAACCTTCCCTTGAATATTAATTTCGTAGCGCAGTAGGAACCCTTTTGAGATTATCACTGAGGTCCAGACTGGCCTTGCTGGGTCCTGAATGAAATGATTATGTGAAGTAGACGTTGAAGGATGTTGTACTGTTTTTGCGCACTTTGTTAATGTTTTGTATACTGTCCTCTTTCTTCCTTTACTTCCCGTGTAACCCATCCGGTTAGCAGCTATGATAGCTACGCTAATGATAAATTACAGAACTGTAACTGTGATTATTCCCCATTTCCCAACGCATCTGTAGGCTGTGTGTTTGTTCTGCTCACTATGTGTCAGTTCCTCGTCTGTCTGTGAGAATGGCGTCCTGTAATCAGCAGGATCTGTGCTGTTTTCTGCACGCTCCCTCTACCAGCTGCTAGGTGTGGTTTGTCGTCACCTGGAACATGGCAGATTAGTCACGCTGAGAGGCAGCCGGAGCCAGGAGGCTGGCAGGTGTGGCAGGACCGCACCCGCTTGTGTCTCACTTTATGCCCACGGTCTGTGTGTCGCCCTACCCCAGGTGAATGGTGACATCCCGCCCAGGTTAAAGAAGAGCGCCCATGAAGTCATCCTGGATTTCATCAGGTCGCGACCGCCCCTCAACCCTGTAAGTGCACGCCTTTCCCTCAGCACATTCAGAACCGAAATCAGCTGTGGTGTGGTGCTGAAGAACCCGCAGGGCAGAGCTGAGCGTGACTGGGGCCTGTGTGTGTGTGTCACACCCATAGCCTGGACCAGGGAGAGAGGGTAGATGATAAGGGAGTGTTCCATGCCTCATTGTGTGCAACAGCGGCCCCTCTGGTCAGTCAGGTAACTGCATTGTGCAGCTGATATGCTGCCTGTGTCACAGTCGTGCTGACCTCTGGCCCAGAGAGCACACAGCTCTACTGGCTGGCTGCAGAGTGTGAGGACAAAGCGTCTGAATGCTTAAGTGTGCTGTGCACCCTCCTGAACTGATGTGACATGTTATATGATGCTCAAAATCAAGAAATAGAGAAAAATAGGAAAACCTGACTAACTAATTAAAAAACAAATATGAAGTAAATATAATGATTTTCTGTTCCCACTGATATGCTGTTTGCTCCCACCCCATACTGGTGCCTGGAGCTTCAGTTCTGTGGATGGCCACACTAGCAGCAGTGGTGTCGCCCTTTAGTTTCACAGCTGCGGGGGGCAGGGTGATGCCATGGGAAGTCAGTTGCTATGCTCTGGGGCTGTCAGTCATATATGTCTCTATGCAGGTCGCTGCTCGGAAACTGAAACCCCACCCCCAGCGGCCGCGGAGCCTCCACGAGCGAATTCTGGAGGAGATAAAGGCAGAGAGGAAGCTCAGACCAGTGTCCCCTGATGAGATTCGGCGGAGTAGACTCAGTAAGAGGCACAACCATATGCAGCCCAACTCGTACTCACATATATACCGTACATACGTATCTGTATTTATACGCACACACTCACACATACAGCACCATGACAATATATTTGCCCTCTGTCTGATTGTCTGCATTTCTGCACGTTTCACACTTGTGGGAAGTTGGTCACATCTTTTTGTTAGTTGAGGAGGTGTACATAATGAGTGTAAGAAAAAATGACACCAAAGCTTCTGGTAAGGTCATCTTCATGCTTGGTGTGCAGGTAATCCAAAAACAGTCTTTGTGCAATCTTGAATTCTTTGTTGAAAAATCCGGCTTGATTTGGGTCTGTCCAGCCCAGCGTCAATCAGGCTAATTCTGACCCATCAGAGTGGGGCCTGAAACGAGCAGTTCATGCCTGAAAACCCAAACCCAGTGTAACTGAGCTGAAAACCCAAACCAGTGTAACTGAACAGAAAACCCAAGCCCAGTGTAACTGAGAAGAAAACCCAAACCCAGTGTAACTGAAAAGAAAACCCAAACCCAGTGTAACTGAACTGAAAACCCAAACCAGTTTAACTGAACAGAAAACCCAAGCCCAGTGTAACTGAACAGAAAACCCAAACCCAGTGTAACTGAAAAGAAAACCCAAACCCAGTGTAACTGAGCTGAAAACCCAAGCCCAGTGTAACTGAGAAGAAAACCCAAGCCCAGTGTAACTGAGAAGAAAACCCAAGCCCAGTGTAACTGAGAAGAAAACCCAAACCCAGTGTAACTGAAAAGAAAACCCAAACCCAGTGTAACTGAAAAGAAAACCCAAACCCAGTGTAACTGAGCTGAAAACCCAAACCAGTGTAACTGAACAGAAAACCCAAGCCCAGTGTAACTGAGAAGAAAACCCAAACCCAGTGTAACTGAGCTGAGAACCCAAACCCAGTGTAACTGAGCAGAAAAAAACCCACACCCAATGTAACTGGGATGAAGCAGTTCTGCATGGAGGACTGAGAAAAATTCCTCTGCAGCGCTGTGAGACACTGATCCACCACTACAGGAAGCATCTGTGAGCAGTCTGCCAAACGTGGCGTAAACACTTACAGTGTCTACAGGGGCATTGGGTGTTTCATAACCTGCCTTAAAAAATAAATGAAATACGTATCAAAACTGGATAAAATCTTGCAAAAATGCAGAAAATCAGACAGAAGTCAACTCTCACACAGACAAGAATATACTCAGGATCACAGCTTCAGTTGTGTTGTTTAGACCCTCGCTTCATACACTGACCTTTATGCCCTTAATGAAGGACACACATACGTTTTACACACAAAAACATGCATATACGTTCCACACAAAGACACACACGCACACTTTACGCACAAATATTTTATCTCTGTGCTGTACCAGGAGACTCATTCATATTGCAAGAATGTATACTGCATACATTACATCTGCTTTGTACTGTACTAGAGGTCATGGTCAGTCAGAAATGTACATTAGCAAAACGCTTTACAGTGTTTTTCCAGTTTTTGTGTCAGGGAAAAGGCCATTTGGTCCACATTTTGGCTGACCACACACCTCCGGTACAGCCTTGGTTGTCAGGCCTGTGTGAAGCTGCTTAGCCTGAGGGCTTTGAAAGAGGGAGAATGGACAGAGTGTGAGAACGAGAGGACGAAGCTGGCTTTGGGTCTGAGAGCCCTCGACCCTTTCGCTGTTGTGTGGCTGCTTCGCTGCGCTGTCTCTCACTTTACCTGTCTGTACCTGTAACTGCTGTGTATCTGGACTCAGTCCTGATACACCCACAGCTCTGCCGTCTTCTTATGTGCCTTTTCTTTATTTTATTTTATTCATTGTTTTTTGACATGTGCCAAACTCCACAGTTGAAATTGTAATAATGGATGTGATAAATTAAATATTTCAGGTAATTTGGTAATTACATAGTAGATTTTGAGAAATCTAATCATGGTTGTAATCTACCCATTTAATGCAGGTGTTATTCACTAAATTGAACACATTTTCATTCAGGGTATTCACAGTGACTCACTGGAGTTAAGGAATACATTTAACACAGAAATTGTGCACTGTGCTGTAGGAGGTGCCTTCAGACAATGGTCATTACATATCCCATGGTGCTTTCAAAAGAGCAAGGTGTCACCTCTGCTGTACTGGTCAAATTTAGATAAAAATTGGCTATCTTTCAGTTGTCCACCCAAAATAACCTCCATATCTGATTGGCTATACAATCACTTGCAATCCCTACCCATGATTCCTCATGTTGTCTCTGCAAAAAAAGAATCTAATCTGTTTATAGCTAACATGGTTAAACACAAGATAAATAAAGAATAAAAATAATCTTGAAGCCTGTTTTCACAGACTTTTGCAGTTTTAGGGACATGGCAACAATGAAAGGTTTGATAATTTTTAGGAGCTTGGGGTTTTTCTGCTGGTCGATACTCAATATATCCCTACTGTAAGTTGATTGCTTTTCCATCGCCGTAGTTAGCTGCAGTGAAATGTGGAAAATATAAATCCAACCTGAAAATCACCCTTTTACTGCAGTTCACCTTTTGTGTGTTCTGTTAGTAGTGGTATTATACAGAGGATTTTTGATGAAGAATTTTAAACAGAACAGGGTCTCTGTCAAATTTGTTGCTACCTAGGATAACCAGAAAAATATAGCAAAGTTAGCATGTCTTAAGTATGTATCAGTGTATATACAAAGAATGAAATAAGCAAAATGAATTCCCAAGGATCTTTTGGAGGATTTAAAACATTTGCTGATTTCTTGAATCAGTGATCAGTGTTTTAACTGTATTTTCTGTGGCTTTTATTTTCCTTGTTTTTTATTGTTCTTTTACCAATAATTTCTGCTTCTTCTTTAACGTTCCAACTGTTTTTCTTGCAGTAATTCGGCCGCTTAGCTTGTCTTACAGTTTTGACATGTCAGGTAAAGATCTCAGCGGTTACCTGACCCTGTCTCTCTGTCTGCCTGGCGTGCTGTTTTGGCTTCATCACACATGTTTCTCATTTCATGCTTTTGCTGTTCCACATTTGACTTTAGCGCTGCTCTCTGTGCCACCCCCAATGACATCAGGTCAGACCCTGGTCAGGGAATGGGTCAAGTGCAAAATTAGGGTGGGGGGTGGAAGAGACAGGTTCACCTCAGACCCAACACTGACGTTACCAGCACATGGATTCACACAACAAACGTTCCCTCTCATTTTGAACTGAAAGGCCACCTTGGGATGGCTCCTGAAATAGACCCGCTGATAGTTTTGCTTAATGCCTTTGAGCATGCAAGAGTAGTTGAGCTTTGAGGATCGTATTAAACTCTCTGGAGGAAAATTGGCAGTAATTTGAAAATGAGGCACAAGGGAAGTATTTATAAGGTGGCACAAACCGCACTCTGTGAAAAGGCCCTCAGCGGGTCCAGCCAGCCGGACTCTGACCCGGAGGCCTGCTTCCCCTGATGCAGGTGTCTTCACTCGGCCCCTCCCATAAGCGAACAAGGGAAGACCATGGAACCGAAACAGATCAAACTCACCTGGTGACAACTTTAGTGCTGCATTGCCACCATTGGTTAAGAGGTTTGAAAGGCATTTACCTGTGCACCAGGTGCCCTCCTCAGTGTTGCTCAGGTATGCCGTGTCTACCTGGCATTTACGGCTTTAGCTCCTGGCTTACGTAGGTGTCTCATTGTCACGAGAGATACAGGATACAGGACATTCAGTTCCAGGCACAAGCATTTAATACACATTGTTATCATGTTTAAATGCCTCTTTATGAATAATATTTTTAATAATAAGTTGTACTGAACATTAACATTATCTAAATACAAAGTCCTATAAAATAATCTCTCTTTCTGCTGCGGCGTTACTGAGTGTAGCTGGAGGTCTACAGTCGCCAAGGGGTTAAGCTGGTTAAGGTAGTCTAATTGCTCTCCACTGCACACTCCTTAGTGGTCAGGTGCCTGTGAATGTACACACTGAGAATATGCTGGATTTGTATGCCTGATGGCATACGCAGGATGTAATTGGTGCCGCATCTGCAGCATGAGAGGAAGTTAGGGCTTGTTATCATGCAAATCATGTTAATGGCTGAGCCAGCAGGGACCTTGGGGATTATTGTGGAAGGTTAAACAGTTCGGCTCCGGGTCAGCTCAGTTCATTTGGGGAAATTTTGAAAAATAAAAAATCTCCTGAAATCTTGTTGTCAGAAATATCTTGATAAAAAAAATCAGTAAAGTAAGACTTACTATAGACATAATCACAGTTACACAAAGGGGTGTTTCAGCTGAGGGGATGAGTGTAATTTGCCCAGAAAAACCTGCAAAGGTAGTTCCTGATCAGTTACATTCATTCTGCATTGTCAGTAATGATGGAATGTGGGCGCATTAGTGTTCAACTACAACAGACCAGCACAACTGTGCCTCAGCACAGTACTGATATTTAGTGCTTGTAGCATAACCTGTTTGTCAATTATATTTTCAAGTTTCTTTCAGTATGTCAGAGCCATGATAACAATAACCATCACAGCCATAGTGATAACACACATAATGCTGCCTTTCCAAGTTTCCATGCTAATTTTGGACAGAATTCTCAAAATGATAAATTTGTTTTGAGATGCAATGTTCTGAGATGTTTGAATGACCTCACAATATAGGTATGGCCTAGGGGCCACTGCACTTGACCCTTGACCCCACCCCTCTCTGGACCCGGTGTCTGCAGAGACACTGCCTGATCTCAGGCCTCATCTGTGTCTGTGATCGTAACCATGACGACCGTATCCATGGCTACGTTTGTGCTGTGCTTCCACGTGCCATCTCCTTGGAAACGCGCTCTCTCTCTCTTGCTCGCTGACTTGCTGTCTCCCTGAGACTCCACAGATGCCGAATGCACATGCGTCTGTGTGTGTGTTCTCGCTCATTTGCTCAATGAGTGTGTTCTTGCGTGTGAGTATGTGGTATATGTGTGTGTGTGTGTGTGTGTGTGTGTGTGTGTGTGTGTGTGTGTGTGTGTGAGACAGCTCTGGCGTAAGCTGTGTGAGACTTGATGGTGTCGGTGATCATCAGGACAACATTCAAAGAAATGTTCCCTTTTAGGCGCTGGCAAAAGCTTCAGTACCCCTCAGGTGCTGTTGTGCGGCCCAGGTAAAGTACCCACAATCCTCCACAGTTCTACCCTTGTGCATGAGGCTTATTGTGTGCAGTGAGGCTGGCAGAGATTCAGTAATATGGTTGGAATTCAGGAATATGGTTGCTTCTGTCCATCCGTCTATCTGTCAAGCTGTTTGTCTGTCTGACTGCATAACAGTGTGTCAAGATGCCCGACACATGGAATGAGAAGGCAGTGAACCTAACCCAACATTTTCTAAACCACTGACTACAACCGTATAAAAATCTCATCCCACGTTTTATGCTTCTGTCAGCAGTGGGTTCTCTTATGGTATCCTTCATTCATACCCTGCACAATCTAACCCCCTGCTCAGCTCACTCTGGACCTGATATGGGACTGGACCCTTTCATTTCAGCAGAGGGTTTCACCACTGACACCTTGCAGGAATATACAGCTATCACAATGTTTGTTAACTGAGTGGACTTAAAGTGTGTCTGTGTGTTATCTGCATTGCGCTGGCCCCGTGGCAGTCAGGAGTGTGGATGTGAGTGTGTGTGAGTGTGTTAGTGTGTGTGTGAGTTGGCTTATTGTGTGACAGCCAGCAGTGCATGCATCAGACCGCATCCCCCCCCCACACCCAACACCCCAACCAAGCTCACAGCTTCACCTCTCACACATAAACGCTCGCTCACCCTTTTACCCACCAAACGCTCCGGGAAGTGGAACTAAATCAATGTGCAAGTGGATCTATTCGCATCTAAAAAAAGAACAAAATTAAAAATATGGAGGTGGGCCTTTTATAGAAACTGTCACACCCAGGAACTCAAAAGCTTGTAGAAAAAAAAAAAAACAGACATAGGCCCTTAAAAGTATGTATGATAACTGTATCAGTCAAGCTCTGTTAGGAAGAGTAATCAATTACTGATGCAGCCAGCTTGTGATCGCTGTCTGTAGAGAGTGTGCTTTGAGGAGAGGGCCCGTAGACTGCAGTGAAGCCCCCCTGTCTGCGGCCCGTGTGTGAAGCCCAAGAAAACACAGCAAGAGAAGCCGTTATGTAACTGTTACACCTCCAATAGCTCAGCCATCAACGATTCAGTTTGAATCAGCCTACCAGACTGTAATGACTGCATTTGTCTGAGAATACAGTCTGCTTTCTCTGAAGAGGTTATTCGAGTGCTCGGCTTCAGCCTTAACAAAACTAATAAATTTCACTTCTAACTCACATGCTGACCTCCAGCGAGGAGTTGTAAAATGTACGGATGCACTAGAGTTTTGATTTAATTTCTTTTTACAGTTAAGGTAACATTTGAAAATGCCAAGGAATAATGGAGGTTGAAATGGTGCATTGATACTGTAGTGCGTTTGTGCGTTTGCTCGCTGGAGCTCCGCTGCTGTTTTAGAGGTGGATGTAAATCCCGCCCCTTTCCCCAATGTTTCTATGCGAGGGTAACGGCCTGCCTGGCCCCTGACGCTGATATCTGTGATGGTGTTTGCATCCAGACGTTTCCTCTCCTGAAACCCAGAGGAACCTCTCCATGAGCGCGCTTGCGTTGTCCAATGGGACGCCGCCGCAGGGCCAGCACAGCGGAGTGGGCGGGGCTCAGGCCCTGGCGCAGAGGAAGCGGCTCCTGAAAGCGCCGACGCTGGCTGAACTGGACAGCTCTGACTCTGACGTAAGTCCAGCCTTCCTGGGAACAGGGCCTAGAGGATGCTGCTTTTTAAGCCGTTGTTATTAAATATCGTGTTGTGTTATTATCATCTGTGTCTATGGGAATAATTTTTCTCAGGTATATTGTGTGTGATAGTGTGCATATGCTTTAGGTGTATAGTGGTTAACAGTAGGTTGCTGGCAGGTGAATTGTGGGAAACAGTGTTTCAGATGCATTGTGGGTAACAGTGTGGATGTGTTTCAGGATGGGATGTGTGACAGGTGCATTGTGGGTAACAGCATGGTTGTGTTTTAGGATGGGATATGTGACAGGCGCATTGTGGGTAACAGCATGGTTGTGTTTTAGGATGGGATGTGTGACAGGTGCATTGTGGGTAACAGAGTGGCTGTGTTTTAGGACGAGATCACACGCAGATCAGCCAGTAGCTCCAGCGTCTCCACCTCAGTGGTGGACGACACCTCCCCAGAGTCCGCCATGGGCAAAAAGAGTAAGTCTCACAAACCCCACCTCTCCAACTACACCTGCGTACAATAGGTAGCTTGCTGTCAGTGCTGTGTAACACTTGCCTTGAACATTGTAGATTCTGTCTCATTTTGTTTGATAGTTGTTACCTGTCATCTGCTGTGTGGTAAAGTTTTTACCCCGCCCTCTCCCCAGCTCCGCCCATGTTCCTGCCCATCTCCTCCACCCCCCAGCCCGAGAGACGCCAGGCGCCTCAGAGGAGGCACTCCATCGAGAAGGAGACACCCACCAACGTTCGCCAGTTCATCCCCCCGACCCGCCAGAGCTCCAAGTCTCTGGTGAGTCTCTGTCCCTGTTATGTGAAGCCATGAATGATTACGCCATGGGCTCAAATGTACTACGTGAACCTCACACCAGGAACTTTACAATTCAGCTTTAATGTAAACTGTTTAAAATAGGTATTTAACCTCTGTCTGGTGTCCTCAGTGCAGACATCTGCAGATAACTTTATGATTGTCAAAAGAGACCTTATCTGACCAGTGCCTGGAATTACATTTAGATTTATAAAAGTTATGTGAATATAAACTCATAAGGTGGAAATTCTAGACAAAATGCCCTTGCAAGGCAGAGCTGTGAATGATGGTTATGCCAAACTACATCGGAACTTCAGGATTTATTTGCTCATTGAACAATCTTTAAAAAAATGGTGGCATCATTTGTGAATGAAAGTTGCTGATGTATCAGAGAGTGATTCATGGAAAAAAAAACAATGAATGTTCCTAAAAAGAGGTAGCAGAGCTGAAATGTTGCCCTTAAATGCAGCCCAGAGCTTACCCAGCCCCAGCAACGGGGCTGTAACACTCAGACATGCTCAGAGCAGGTTCACAGAAAGCCATGCTGTCCCTCACCGCGCCCTCTCAGGGTATTTTCACTTTATCACTTTATGTAACAAAACTAAAAATGACAGTTTGTCCTCCCTGTGGTCTTTGTGCGTTAGCCAACCCCCCATTCCACACACACACACACTCACACAAACATTCCGCTGAGTCCCTCCTCTCAGAGGGTGCTTTCAGGTCACCGGAGTTGTTGTTCTTGCCGAATGTCTTGTGTGTTGCTGCTGCTTATGGAAACGGACCGGAGGATGGGTAATCTAATCAGCCGGACTCCCTGTATCCTGGGGTGGGGGGGGGGGCAAGGATAGTGTTCATGATGTAACCACATCTCTGTGAGTCTGACCTCAGCTCACCCCTCCCAAATTCCCCCTGCTCCCATCATGCCTTTGGCTTGCCGTCAGCCCCCACACTTTTCCCCTACCCCGCCCCCTCCCCCTTCCAACCCCCTCCTTGCCCTCTCCTCACCCCCCTCCTGTCTGTGTGTCTGTCGCTCAGGTGGGGAGGATAATCGGCTTGTTTCCCAGGATACCCCTTCGCCCCACCCTCTCTGCCCTCCACTCTATGCAGGGCTCCCATTCTCTGGAGGCGTCGGCGTTGGGTGTCGTGCTGGCGGTCTCCGCTCTGTGTGAGAGCGTTTACGCCAGCAGGTTGAAGGCCCCCAAGGTTTGCCTCTCCCCCTGGGTGGCGTAGAAACCCATCATCGCGTGTAGTGCTTCCTTCTTCCTGAAAGGCCGACGACGCCCAAGCTGGCTTTACCGTGGCAGAAATGAGGGCACCAGCTTAGGCGGCGTGGTTAGCTGGTTGATCGTCGTGCTTCTCTTAGACGATGAAACATAACCATCACCCTAGAGCACCAATCACATGTAGAAATATGGCTTTGCTCTGCGTAGTAAGAGCTGTAGTTCTGTATTCAAACTGCTGTAGCAAAAAGTGACCAGTTAGTCTGGTCAGTAGAGAACAGCACTGGTTTTGTCCTTAGGTCTTGCTGTTGAGCTTTGCCAGAGGCTAAGATTCCTATTGCTTTTCATAGCTATCCTTAGTGTTGCCATATTGCTTTTCACTCAAGTCAGGTGCTTAGTGCAGTCTCACATGGTTTTAACCGCCATGCTCTATGTAGAGCTATAGAGACATAATGGTGCTGGTTTGTATGCATTCTTTGCAAATTGTAATACATAATTTCATGATTAGTTTTTGTGCACATGGCATGCACAATGCCCTGCTACCCATAATGCACTAGAAAAGCCCATCTGCTGGATAGCCCAGCAGGTCACATGGAAGAGGTTCCACTGCAGTACATTTTTTGGCACCTGAGCTGAAAGTGATCGGCATGTTTTGTCATAGGACTTGTTTCTGCCAAAGAGACAAGGGGTCCTTTATGAAACAAAAATAAAATGAAAAGCAGTGAAAGGTCCAGCTTTGTGCTCAATTTAGACCTGAAATGGCAGAACAAAGCAGATTCAGTATGCCAGAATGATGAGCAGGGCTGTCTTTTCTGGTTGGGTAATGTTCTACTGTCCCGGACACACATGGCTACTGGAACAACACACAGCTGACAGCACTTCTGAGGGGCTCACCAACACACAGCAAACACACAGTTACCTGGGGGACACCTGCAGGTTACTGGGGGGGTAGGGTGGGAGACAAGGCTAAATGGGAGAGATACACATCTAACTGGGGGTGACATGCTGCTAACGAGGGGGTGGGGGTGGGAGGGTCTTGGCCAAATGGCAGGAGATGCAGCCAGCTGGAGAAGACATGCAGCTAACTGGGACATGTAGCCATGTAGCTAATGGGGTGGGGGGACCACGGCTAATGGCTAAGTTGGGTCAACATGATGTGAAGTGGGGGAGGCACACAGCTAACTGGTGAAGACATGTAGCTATCTAGGGGAAGAATTCAGGTGGATTGGGGGGACAGTCAAGGAGAACATTTTCTTAAGCTGCGCTGACATCGTGCTGATGACATCAGAGTGCTGCGAGCCTGTGACCTCATCACTGCATTTATATCACCAGACACCTCCTGTCTTGTTATCATCTATACCAGATAATCCTTTTTATTACAGTTGTTAGCCTTGCAACCAATTGCGGACTGACAAGGAATGTATGCTGAGAAATTCTGCAGTTCACCTGACATTGAGCGTTTGCTTTTTGAGTCTTTCTGATCCCAACTTGAGGATTTCTTGGAAAATAGGTTCATTGAAAGAGAAAACCAGGGAAAGTCTTAGCTTGTTGAACAGAGTACATATCAAATGATGCAAATGAATCTTCAGCAACTTTTATACATTATACATGAATTGAACACTTTCCCATTGTTTACAAAATAACAATAAAATTAAAAAATAAGATTATTTTGTCTGTTGTGTGTTGGCTCTTGGGCAGGATTCCCCAACATTGATCTGGGAGAGCCACACGGTAGACTGTTCCTCATTGTCACTGATATGGGAGAGGCACTGGGTAGACTGTTCCTCATTGTCACTGATCTGGAAGAGCCACAGGGTAGACTGGTCCTCATTGTCACTGATCTGGAAGAGCCATAGGGTAGACTGGTCCTCATTGTCACTGATCTGGAAGAGCCACAGGGTAGACTGTTCCTCATTGTCACTGATCTGGAAGAGCCACAGGGTAGACTGGTCCTCATTGTCACTAATCTGGAAGAGCCACAGGGTAGACTGTTCCTCATTGTCACTAATCTGGAAGAGCCACAGGGTAGACTGTTCCTCATTGTCACTGATCTGGAAGAGTCACAGTGTAGACTGGTCCTCATTTTCATTGATCTGGAAGAGCCACAGGGTAGACTGTTCCTCATTGTCACTGATCTGGAAGAGCCACAGGGTAGACTGTTCCTCATTGTCACTGATCTGGAAGAGCCACAGGGTAGACTGGTCCTCATTTTCATTGACATGGAATAGCCTCCGAATGATGCTAACCTCATTGATTGCTAACACTGCAAATGCCTATCATCACTATGATTAAAATATTTTTGAAAAACTCACTGAGATTTATTTGTACATATATTAGATTGAGGTATTCGTTATCAGCATGAACAATTTTAAACATCGCTGATGAATGCAGCCATCTCTATTTTTTCAAAGATTAAAGACATCTTGTAAAAGATCCCTGCCCTTGTCTGCCCCCCAGCAATGCCTTCCCACCACTGTTCTCTTTCTGGAAAAAAAGCGGTCTCTAGGGCCAGTGCACCCTCCTCACCTGCAGGACCAGGGTTGGAGAGCTCTGCTCTAGAGAGAGTCCCCATGTGTGTCATCCCTCTATTTTGAGGGTGCAGTGGTGAAAGAGAAACCTGAAACCCTCCTAAGGGCATGGGGTGAGAGAGTTGCTCATTTGTGTCATTTCTTTAAACACCAGGTCCATGTGGATATCAGCACAGAGTCGGTATGTTGGTTCTGGTCCCACTTTCATGTGGACATTAACAATAATTCCCCTCCACACTCCATACAACAACGCACCGTGCCACCCATGCCACTTAACACTGGGTTAACACAAAGCTGCCAAAGTCACATGACTGAATTCTGAAATGTTGCCTCTCAGTTCAGAGACTGACAGCAGTCTGGAGATAATGTCCAGTTTGGAAAAATTCACAAAGATCAAAGTATACACTACACAGTGTGCACAAATGTAGTTACAATATACATGTACATGCAGTTGTTTTGGCATGATACATGCAGTGTACTCCTGTATCTTAAATATTAACCCATGTTTTAATAAGGGGTGGGTCACGGACAACTGGGCCGTGCGCTTGGAAAGTTCAGGAGCGACATATTTAAGGTGTATTCATAGCTCCTCCAATGAAGTGGAGCGATAATGGGGTTATTTTTACCTCATCCAATGAAGTTGAGCAATACTGGGGGTATTCTTACCTCCGGGGAGCAAGATTTGGCCTCACAACGAAGGACTATTACAAACTCTGGTTTTTGGTTGGTAGGATTATGAATCATTGCTCTGCTCTTTAATGTGTAAAACAACTTCTTAAACAGTTAATGTTTTTTCAGTTGTGCAGGGGGTTCAAAATGGCTTTCTTGAGAATCAAGTTTTCAACTAAGGTAAAATATCCAACTTGAATTCCACCCCCCACTGCTGTTCATTTTTATGAAACCAAAAATAAGTTCTGAAACTTGTGACAAGGGAGAGAGCAGATGACCTCCTCAAAAATGCAGTTTTGCTCATTAGGATCGGTTGTTACTGACCACAACCTCCGCGAGTAATCTGGACTTTTAAACAAAGCAGCACCAAGGTCATCTGGGAGTCCTGCTTGATACTAACCGCATTCCTCACCTCATGAAACTCATTCTCTTAAGGCATTTCTCTGCCTGTGCTGCTGAGAGCACAAAGTCAATGGGGTAGTGGTTGGCATGGTAACAGAGTTACCGGGGTAACGGCCCTGTGTGTTGCAGGAAGAGTTCTGCTACCCAGTGGAGTGCCTGGCGCTGACGGTGGAGGAAGTGATGCACATCAGACAGGTGCTGGTCAAAGCCGAGCTGGAGAAGTTCCAGCAGTATAAAGATGTGTACAACGCTCTGAAGAAGGGAAAGGTGAGAGCTGGGCCTGAAATTCATATTTCCTGGAGAATTCCTTACTGTATGAAATATTAGGAACTTTATTTAATATGATAATTTACGTAATAATTTCTGTTCATATTGTAAAGTGTGACATTAAGGCAAACTCTCCCAAGCAGCATTTCAAAGATTTAAAAAAAAAAAAAAAAACCTTAAAAGCATCTTCATACAGCTTAAGAGAGACATCCTCCCCCAGCAGACCTGCTCTTAATGGCTAACCTTCTCCCTATACAGCTGTGCTTCTGCTGTCGGACAAAGAGGTTCTCCTTCTTCACCTGGTCCTACACCTGTCAGTTCTGCAAGAGGTAAAGCCTGTATACTGCACTATATTACATTTATCTTCATTATATTACATCTGCAGTATATTGCCGTTATCTTCATTATATTACATCTCCAGTATATTGCAGTTATCTTCAGTATATTACATCTCCAATATATTGTGATTATCTTCAGTATATTACGTTTCCAGTCATTCAGTGTGTCGCTCAAATGTACACTGAAAGACTGGGTTATCCAGGGTTCTCTCATTGGATTGGTAGCTGCACTGTCATCACTAGGAAATTCGGAAGTTAAGCAGTTCCCAGCTTGACCCTGGTCTAATCTCACCAGTTTCTGCCAATGTAGAATTCCGATCTCTGTGCTTAGCATTAGCTTTGTCATGGAAGAATAGATTTCAAGCCAGTTGTTACCTCACCTGTGTGTACCCTTGGCCTGCTCTGGTAATGGTGCAGCTGGAGGGGTGCAGTTACTCTGTCTGGCCACCTGAGGGCTCTGCAGTCTGAGACCTTTCCCTCTTTCCCCTGCCATGGTTCATTCAATGAAGGTTTTTTAAATGACCCCTTCCACTGGAGATTAAATACATTGCCTTGTCATAACTTACAGTGTTCTTTGATTTCTTTCTCTCCCAGGCCTGTCTGCTCACAGTGCTGTAAAAAGGTAAGTCCCAGCATGCATTGCTCCTGTACCCTGCATGTATCAGTTTGCAGAGTTTAATAGTGGTTGTTCTGTGTGTTTGGGCAGCGTTGACACTGTGTCCCCTGTCTTAGATGAGGTTGCCCTCCAAACCTTATGCCAACTTGCCCATCTACTCCTTGGGCTCGAGCGCACTGCCTAAGGAGGAGGCGGCAGGCCGAGCCGAGAAGCCCTCAACGAGCCATCACCGACACAGTCTGCAGCGTACTGTTTCCAGGTAATACCCCACACAGTCTGCAGCGTACTGTTTCCAGGTAATACCCCCCAAAGTTTGCTGCGTACTGTTTCCAGATAATACCCCCCAAAGTCTGCAGCGTACTGTTTCCAGGTAATACCCCCCACAGTCTGCAGTGTACTGTCTCCAGGTAATACCCCCCACAGTCTGCAGTGTACTGTCTCCAGGTAATACCCCCCACACTCTGCAGTGTACTGTCTCCAGGTAATACCCCCCAAAGTCTGCAGTGTACTGTCTCCAGGTAATACCCCCCACAGTCTGCAGCATACTGTCTCCAGGTACTCTCCACCACCTGTGCTTCCTCCATCCCCCACCCTGCTCTCGATTCCTGGCCTCTAATAAGATAACAGTGTGTTTTTGTGGTGCATTGGTGCATGTATGTACTATGTAGAAGATGAATAATACAACTAGTCATCCACTTGTTGGAGGTTAATCACTCACTAATTGAATGTTATATGGTCTAAAAATGAATTAAGTGAACCTCATGTACACTCATGTGTTAATGCGTACAAAGTGCTAAAGAGAAGTTGCTCCCCAACAGGCTATCCAAACACGGGGAGCGGTCCCGGGATGAGGGCGAGTTGCCCCGGGAGCTGACGGAGGACTGGAGCACCATGGAGGTGTGCGTGGACTGTAAGAAGTTCATCTCTGAGATCATATCCTCCAGCAAGCGCAGCCTGTCCCTGGCGACCAAGCGCGCACGCTTAAAACGCAAGACCCAGTCCTTCTACATGTCCTCGCCCAAGGCCGCAGAGTACCGTCCCTCCGAGAGAACTATCAAAGAGGTGTAGACTGGTGCCTTCTCCCTCCTCGTCTGTGCGTTCCCCCTGGGGTGGCCGTAGCACACGCCCCAGCCCAGCCAGCGTCTCTGCCATCCTCCGTTTCGCTCTGTTTGGTGATGTCGCTGAGGGCCGCCGGCATGATGCAGTCAGTCAACCATGCCTACAAAAATGGACAAAAAAAAAACACTCTTTATTTTTGAGGCGTTTGTTTGTCATTGTTGTCGATGTTCCCATCATTATCGTGTTACCGGTTCTTCCTTGACAAAAGAATGGTCACCTTTTTAAAGTTCTGTAACTGCTGTACTGTACATAACCGAACTTTAACACCACCAACACCCTCGAGCCTGGGACAGACGTAACTGGATTCTGAACCACACTGTTTTAGGCAGAGTAAGCCCTCAGCATGGCATAGCCCTCTTCCCTTTCCCCGAAAATGGAATGGCTCTCTATGGACTTGTAGTGGGAATTGCACTTGGTTACTCAGAACAGAAAGAGTAAATAAGCACAATTTTACCTGTAACCTCCACATTAGAAAACAAGTGTGGCTTGAATAGAATTATCTGCATTTCATTAATTTAGGTAAAAAAAAAAGCCCTATGGAGAATTATTTAGAATGGTGAATGAGAATGCAAGTATTGCATACTGTGCCATGTTTCAATGGTCAGCAGTTTCTAGCAGTTGAATCCATGGTGGTCAAAACAGAAGGAATGGCACTGTGGCAAATATATAAAGTCTTGTATTGAGTGTGACCCTGACAAAGTAAATGTTTTCTACAAGATGAAATTTTCTATGGTGAAAGATCAATGAGTGTGAGTGCGTGTGTGAGCTTGAGTCAGTGAGTGAGTGTGTGTGTGTTTGTTTATAAGGCCATCAGCAATGGGAGTGTAGCTATTTACTGTGTTATTTTAATCACTAATACATTCCATGGTTTCAATGAAATGCTAACATGCAGACATTTCTGTTAACATTACTTCCATCCTTTTTTGCTGCTTTTTAAGATTAATGTAGATTTCCTCCATTATTTCCCCAGTGTTTCTCATCTCTTAAAACATCAAAAACGTTTGTAATTCTGTTAATGGCAACTTTAGAGGACACATATGTTTAAGTGTGGTACAAAGGCAGGAGAAGCCAGGAGGAAAGGCGGCCATTTTGTCTGAAAAACATGAAGCCTGGAATTCACCAGCATCTGCCCTACTTTGACTCACAATTCAGTGCAATGGTTCCTTACAGGTACAGGTGAATACAGTGATCTACAAAATTAACTCACCATGTGAAGAAAAAAAAACACTTGCATTTAACTGAAAGTTATGGACATATACCTTAGGCTTGAGTACAGAAATAATATGATCAAAAATAATTATGCCACTACATACTGGCAGCCCTAAAATGATGTTGTTCTATGTGTCAATTCTGTGTAACTATCTGTAACTATCTGAGTAGGTAGGGGACATTTTCAACATGTTGTGCTCTTTAAGGGTTAAGGGTAACGCTCAGTCTGAATGGTGTGAAGGTGTGGCCCATTGTTTTTAGTTTTTACCCAGCTGTAAATATCCTCTGATGGAGTTAAATATAAACCCAAAGCTGGCTTCTGATTGGTTCCTTCCTGCTTCAGGGTGGAGCTGGGTGGTATAACGCCTGTGTATATGCTGTATATCTACACTGTATATCATCACAGTTCTGATCTACTGAATTCTCAAAGATTCTTTGTAGAGTTATATTTTATTTGTATTAATATTCTTGTTATTGCTATTTAGAAGTGATATTCATATATGTTTTTATTAACACAGATTTTTATTTCTGGTAGGGCTATCACTGGAATATAATTTGTACTGGGATTTTTTGGTTTTGCATTTTCATTCATTTCTTCAGTTGATGGTCGATAGTTTGACTTCTCAGTTATTCCATAAAACCATGCATTGTCATCCTTCAAAGTTGACTTTATTATTATTATTATAAATAAGAACACAATAGTCCAAAGAGTAAAAGCTGCTTTGACGTTTTCAGCTTGTCATGTCTGTGGATCATAAACATTTCCCCCTCTAAAACTAAAAAGCAGTGAATTATATGGAGATGAGGCCACTGCTGGTTTTAGTTTAAATGCAATAAATAGAATCACCCTTTACACCTTGGAAAATACCATATGCAATATAAGGTTACTTTTATGAGCATACTCTTACCGTCTTCCCCCCCCTTTTGAACACCTGTAGCATCGCATGTGTGAGCGCCCTCTGGAGTTTCAGTTGTGAATGACAGGAGCGAGTTTTTAAATGCAGCAATCTGCAGAGGAGGAAGCCTTCAGTTTAAGTGCATCCCTGGCCTCATGAATAGGTTTGAAATAAAAAAACAGTAAAATTCATAGCTTCTTGGGGCACCGAATTGCATTTGTTCGTAATGAATTATAAACTGTCTTCTAAAGTTTACGCAACTTGTACCCATTCTGGAAACGTCTTTACTCTTCTGAATATCAGATTATTTTTACATTTAATTCCATGTCTACATAATGCTATACATGGTTATATACCTGCCATTTATGCTTCCAATGCCTGTAAACCATACCATGTGCCCAAATCAGAAAGACATGAATGTTTGCTGTATAACTCTGTAACCATCAGACAAAGACCAATACCAGAGTCAGAAGTCTCACTGAAACACAAGTGTTGAACAAACTGCAGTTGTGTCCTTCATGTCATAATGCAAACTAAAATAACAATGCCTTGTTGAAAATTACTGTGTATCAATCTTTTCTGATCATTTTACTGATGATCTCCTTAAAGTTTTGTGTTTGTCTTGGGAATATCATTACTGGGAAAAGGGCTGCATAATTTCTCTATTGTAAACATTTGCATTTTATTTTGTTGTAGCCATTGCAACTTCGGTTCAGTGGAAGGCTGTTGCGGGGTTTAAAAATGCCTACAAGAGCCAGCTTTTGGCTGCCTCTAACTCAGCAGGCTTTTCAGAACATGGAGTGTTAAAGTAGCTCCCAGTAAAGTTGAATTTAGCCTGGCTTACTGGTACAGTGGTTGCCCCTACAGCTTCGCTGGTCATAACCTGCTCCAAACTGAGATAATGTAGCTATAGCCAATCAAAAGCAGCAGTTGTTTTACCCACTGACTACCTGCAGCTGGGATTCCTCATTCCATAAATGCAGAAGGCAGAGATCCTCCCACTGGTCCCTGCGTACTTATCTGACTCCAGCACATGGTGGTCTCCAAATGCACTCACAGCTGGGGGGAGCAGGCAGGCCTGACAATGGCTGATAAGGAAGGCCCAAGTTGCTTCATTTAATTACCAGGACCTGGCTTTTGCACCCACATGGAAATATGTTTTGCATAGGATGTTTAATGCCTCCATCTATCATTCATTCACCTTCTCCATTCATGACGTGTTTTCCAGCCTAATTAAACAAGCAGGGCTGAGGGTCTCTGGGTGGATGACAGGGTCAGAGGTTTTCACAGCTGGCCCTGTGACCAGGTGCCCAACTCCCAGCCACACCATTACTGGCTATGGCCAGAAGTGTGCATTTGACAGCAGTATGGGACACATTGAACAGGTTAAGCTTGTTAAATTGGCTGGTTCCATCACTCTAGCGGCCTCTGCTGGCAGGCACCTGTAGCAACATGGAGTGAGTGTATGATGAATCAGTGGTGCAGCTGCAGTGTGGACAGGAGTGTGATTGACGCGAATCAGAGGAGTCACATGCCCATGGCTGCCCTCCTAAACCTGGCGGGATGGTCTCTGTGGTCTCTGAGCCAACTAGTCCATTTGGGGTTGGGAAAGGATTTGGGGAAAAATTACCAAAACGGGGTGGGGTGGGGGGTGAAAGAGTTTAGGGGTGCTGTTTTTGCCAGCCCTGCCCATCAGCGGTACAAGTGTTCGCTCTTGTTAAATGCCAGCGCTCCCTACTGTGTTCATCTTCAAAGCAAAGCCATAGACGCTTTCAACTCATCACAGATCATTTGCCTTAAAGACGCTGCCTTGCAGTCTCTCATTCTCTGTACAAACGACATGGTGTGTCCGCTCCACATTCAGCAGGTGAGCACGGTTCATTCACTAAACGATACGTGTTTTTCCTTTGCCAAAGATTCAGACAGTAATAATCGCCTCGTCTCTGATGTGACCCTGAAGTCCTTTTCTGTGGAATGAATTAATCGTTTTGATAAGGGAAACCTCAGAAACGCTTGTTGTGTTTGTGGGGATAAATGTGGATTGATTCGGTACCGTACCTTTCCTAATCATTTAATCCGGCACATTCCGACAGGTCTCAAGATGTGAGCTTTAGAGGAGAATCACATTGCAGCAGCTGTTCACCATGTGTCATTAAATGGAGACGAAGTAATTCAGAGCACAGGTTGAACATTCCCGTCTAAAGCATGGCTCCATATGGAATAACGGACCTCTGGACCCTCCTTACGTCGCTAAAATCTGCATGTTCCACTGTGTGGCTTGTACCATCAATCTGTAGCTGTGATTATTATTTTTTAAGAAGTAATAATAAAACTGTAAAAAAACATTAATGCAATACCTCTGCACTGTCTCCCATCTTTCTGTTTCATTGTCACAAATCAAAGCTCAGTCGCAGCCAGGTGTTTTTAGACCAGCCCTGTTTTGTTTGACTTTACAGATGCAAGTTTTCAAAACTGAATCTTCATATTTTTGCAGTAATAAAGATACATTAATAAACATTCATTTGTATTAGGAATTACAAATACCTTAACAGATAATTGTAACTTCCTCATATTGCAGATTGTCATAAGGGCTAAGCAAGGTGACATTATTCAGAAATATCACCAAAAAATGTTACAATACTAAATTGCTAAATACTAATTACTGTTTATTTATGGCTCCGAAGTAGGTGAACCCCCCACCCCTTACCCCTCCCTCCTTTCACTTCTTTTTCCCACAGGTAGTTATCAGCATTGTTACAAAGAGAATCCCTAGATATCAATGTTAGTTGAGAATTTATTTCAAGATATGCATTGAACAGAACAAAGAGCATAGAGCAAGGAGAAAATTAAAGAATAACTGAAAATATTAAATACTTTATTATTTCATTATGAAAAACATAATACATTTACAACATAGTAACAAAAATAAAACACATAAAATCCAACACTCAGATCAACCTTTTATCTGAGTTCATTTAAAGATACAATACAGTACATTACAG
The DNA here is from genome assembly GCA_022829145.1 of Albula goreensis. NCBI lineage: Eukaryota > Metazoa > Chordata > Actinopteri > Albuliformes > Albulidae > Albula > Albula goreensis. Next base: position 5,520,268 of record CM040750.1, on the reverse strand, counting down.
CAATCTCTGCCAAGTTGTTCAACAGTACACTGATAATGTACACATTTGATGATAATGACTTCCCTGAGATGTTGAACTATAATTTCTATAAATGATAATTCACCAAAATACCCTGTCCATGTAAAATTAATACCAATACATATATAACATTATATTATAGTAGCATGTATTTAAATAATTACAATTAAATATTATATTAACAATGTAAAATATGACTGGATTATTTATTTATTTCACTTCTTTTATGAATTGGAAATCTCTATTTGAAGTTCACATTATTTTTAAGGCCAATGAACAAAAAGCACTGGATATACAGTACATTAACAAAATCTTAAAAATTCACAAAATAATAATGTGGGACCCATAGGGTTAACAATGTTTTCCCTTTTAATACTGATAGCATGTATCAAAGTGGAAATGAAAACACACTTTTAAAATAGAAAGCAAAAGGAAAGCAAGATGCTCTTAAAGACACTCCTCATTCATCTGCCTGAAGTGCAGATATGAAGCGCTGTCAGTGTGCTGTGGTCATCCGTGAGTCTCTCTCTCTCACACACACACACACACACACACACACGCACACAATGGTACTAGCCCCCCACCCCCTTGTGTGTGTTTGTTAGTCAATATCCTGCGACCGAGGAACCAGTGTTAGTGTTAATCTGTGGATAGCAGGTTGAGGCAGAAGACATCACTAAGCCCCTACCCCCAGCTCCTGCTGGCTGACATTTGTGGGTCCCGTCCAAAGGCTGCTCCATCCTTCCTCACTGCTCGCATCTGTACAGTGCTTGCTCTTCCTCCTCTCCTTCCTCCTCTTCTTCATCCACCTCATCCACAATCAGTGTGTTATTGTCCCCAATGACAACATAGCCGAGGTCTGAACTGTGGACCTGGAGGTTCTGCGGCGCTGGAGAGGACTCTGCTGGCCCCTGCTGGCTGCACTGGCAACTGCACCTCCCAGCCCCTACACAAAAGAGGGATTGTTATAAATTTAACAGACTCCATGTTAGGAATAGAGAGGTATACCAAGCTATCACTGTCTGTGTAGGGATACCAGCAAATTTAATCTCAAAGCTGGCAGATGGCTACACTTGTGGATACTCTTTATGTTTAACGTCTCATCCTCAGTTTCAGGAAGCAGTGTTCATGTTCTAGTGTGAACACTGGCTCACGGTGTTACCCTGAACTTGGGAATGGGGACAGATAATACATATAGTAAAAATGAATTTGAAGCAGTGGTAACATGCCACTTCCCAAACTCAGGGAGGTAAAATTCCAGCACCACTGGAAATTCTATTTATGAATACGATAGGCAAATAACGGATGCATACATGACTTCACAGGGTAGGAGTTTAAAACATGGTGGTGGAACCAAGCTGGACTGCACAACAGTCTGCGCTGTTGTGCAGTGTTATTTTAGAGCCAAGACTGTGAGAGAGGTGTTGAGCTAGTCTTACCGCGCCTTGTGCTCTCAGAGCTGTGAGGGGACACACACTGGCGCTCTGTGGTGATGTGCTGTCCATTGTTGCTCCCAAAGATGCAGTTGTTCAGAATGGAATCATGAATGTTGATTACCAGCAAGGTGGGAGGCACATTCTGCTGACCTAGGAGGAGATAAAAGAGGCACGTTATTATCTTTATTTTAAATCACTGCGCGCATTGACGAGGTCAGGGTTTTTTTTACACTGCGCACATTTGAATTGGACCACACTTCCACTCGGCAGTTCGTGCGAGAAACCATGGAAGCCCAGACGCCTGTTGTCATTGGCGTGTTGTGTGCGTATTGCAGTTCATTCTGATTGCATAGGGGACGATGACCAGAACCGTTGTCCGGGTCGATTAATTAAAAACCAACAAAACAGAACCCCCAGAATCACTATGGACTCACTACATTGCAGTAATGTTGTTATTCTCAATGTTCATTTTGTATCGTCACGTTTATTAAGCATGATTAACAGTAATGGCGCGATATTTAATTTGACTAAAACAGTTAACGATACTTTGTTGGTTTAAACAAATGTCCCTATGAGCAACATTCACTCTCATGCCAATTTCCAGTTTCCTAATTGGACGGTAATATTCTGCGTATAGTGTGTAGAGACTTACCTATCTGAGTAGCATTGTGTGAGGGCAGAGGGTTCTCTAGAACTGGGTCACTTGCTGAACGAAAAAAAAAAACAGAGGGGATTTCTTAGTCACCGGTGTATAGCTCCTACACAGACCACCACCTACACGGCCACAGCGTGCTAACCACATTTCAGCTGCTCTTTGAAAATGTATTTTCATTGCATTGCCAAAGATTAAGTGTAAGAAAATGAAGGCTTACCTGGAGGACCAGCGACTCTTTCACATAACAAGGGGTCACAGCTTTCCAACAGTTTGCAAAACTGCTGCCATGCTTTTTTGCCCTTGTTAATCACAGTCTGCATCATCTTGGTAGCTTCCTGTAGGTCCGTGAACTGACAGAGAATCATCTCACTGTCGTACACCGTGATGGACCTCTTTCTTGGCAGGTAGTCGGAAATTTGCTCTACCAGGCAGGGCGACATTGACATGCTCGGTGCGAACAGGTTATTCTGCAAACTTCTTTCTTTTGTGTAACAGCGCGTGGGGGAAATCAAACACACAATCAATGGCTGTATGTAACTGAACATTGAACATTACCAAGCACAATAATTTACTCTGTTAATGTTTAAAATTAGTGTACAGCAGGTTACAACAGTGATGTCCCTGCTATACTATTTGTAATTAACTTCAATGTCCACGCAATTTTCTTTTCATATCACAGCCATGGATGTCAGTGCGAATAGCGCTCCCAAGACATTTGTATAGCCCGAGACGATAAGATACCCACATTTGCATCAAATAAAGACGCGCGTTTAACAACGTTATTTTAGCTTATAAAACATTATAAGGGTTAGTATGTGACATATTTTCCACCTCTGCCTTTGATATGTTGCTGTCAACATTTAGGTTGTACAGCATTTAATTATCTAACTTCATACAAGTCTGTCTCTGGTTGGTAGCTTATTTTACTGGCAATCAATTGCTTACCGTAGAAAAATGCCGAACTTCAGTTATGTATTTGTGTTCATAATCTCACCCGTAGTGTCTCTTTTCAGGTGTGTGATACTTATCGCTGAGGCTACTTGCCAAAACTGAACGAAAACCTTTTATAGACCAAGCTATATTATAGCGTCTCAGTAAAAAAAAAAAAAAAACCCCTCTAGGCGCATGCGCGTAAATGTTTTCGCGGTGAATCCCCTGTTTGTAGTCGATTTACAGATTGCTGTAATGTGAAGAGGAACTGCGGTTTCTCCACGTTCCTCTTGCTATCAGTCATAACTTAGAGCGAGAAACAAATGCAACAATCATAAAAACACATGACGCAATCAATTGCATTTTTCAGCTCAGCTTTCGACTTAGCAGCTACCCAAGACGATATTATTTCCAAACTGTTTTGGGTTGTAGTTGCAATAAGGGCTCTATTAAACCAAGGTTCGTAGTTGTTTCCCCATTGAAATAAATTAATAATCGTTAACAATTAAATAGAGTGCACAACATAATCTCGTTCGAAGTTACATATATGGCCTCCTTACGGATATTGACGTCTTCTGGAGCGAAGTTTGCCCAGTGTACACAAGCTGAATTAAAATTACATTTATTTGAGGATCAAAGATATCAATTATAACACAAAGTCTTAATGTATTTCTTTTGTTGTTTTCGGCATTACTAGGGTACCAGATGACACAAATGTCTCATTCTATATATTTCCACTCAAGACGCATATGACAGAATGCATAGGGCACTGCAACGACCGAGGCAGTGTCAGGTAAGTTGCCCTCAGAAAAACATCAGAGGCCATGGATGTTGTCGTCAGTAAAGTAATTACACTCTTGGCTATTGGCTATCAGGACTTTAATTTGACTACAAATTGGTAATGAAGTTTGTGTGACTGTAAATCGGTAATAAATTGCACAAAGACAAATTTAAAGGCTCTACATTTTCCTCCAATATCACTACTAATAATGAAAGACTATTCAGCCCCACAAAGGCCCAAGGGTGTAGAGCGCACTTTACACCAGATGTAACTTTCTAAGATGGAAATACCCCCTCAGTACCTCATATGTATCTTTTGTATGTTTGTCCGGAATCAAGTCTGTTACTACCCCTTCAAAGATAACAACATTTTAAATTCTAATTAATTAACTCCGCTTTTCTCTGTAGATCAGCGCACTGTCAGTTCCGTTTTAACTCCGCCCACTCTGGTCCTGATGCTTAGAGGGTAGTCTGCCCTTTTTCTAGTTGGTCAGTGCCAATCAGTCTACACAGCATGGGTGTAATTGTACTGACGAGTGAAGCCTCTGATATTTGAAATTCAATTGATAGAGGTAAAAGCACATTTATGAAAAGGGGTTTCTACTCGTTGCTCTTGTTTCTCCGATGGTAGCCTACATAGTTAGCAATCCACAAAACATATAGATATGCTGCAACTCTGGTGACTTTCAATAAGGCTTATGAGTGAAAACGAAATACTTTACAAGTACTGTGCATGGAAATATAAATGTGAAACATATCTACAGGGAATGATTCCAATAAAATTATTTTTTAAACTGAAAATGCAAGTATTCAGGTTTCACAATATTACGATTGGTGAAATGCTGAGGAAAATGGTCAATTTTCATTTTAGCTTCCAACAGGACAAACTGTTATTTTAAACAAACAGAAATACATAGCCAGTTTTCTGTGAAGAATAGGGTGCGTGATCACGATTGATACAGAAAGCGGAGTCTGTGCAGCCTTCGCAAAGTTGATCTGTGAGAAGGCGTTGCTACCTCAATGCGTCAACAGAGCTGCACAGGTTCTCTATTGGTCAGTGTCATTGTTTTAAGGCGGGTACAACACACGAATATGAATGTATTATTCTCTGTAGAAAATGTACCGGTCACGAAGATAATTTTGGGGAAATCTGGGAGATTGGGATTTTTCCGGCAAGAAGGGGTGAGAACTATTGGCTGAAAAATGAAGATCTGGAGCACGGAACACATTTTCAGGTAGTACGCAATCTCAGTTGAAGGATCACTGTCATTGAGCTGTTACGTTGTACGCTTGTTATTTTGTTAGCTAGTTAGCTTGCTTGCTAGCTCGTCATTGACATGCAAGCCATATTTCCAATTAAATATTATCCATTTAAGTTAGACAAATATCGCTTTAATGTATATTCCCTCATTTATATTTGGACTAGATGAACCGTATGACATCACTCCATTTTTATTGTGCATAGTTTCGTCAATATGCGTCTTAAACAGGCCGAGTCGGCTTCACATCATTAATCAGAGCTTAACATATGAAATATTGGTATATTTGTTCTGATACTTGGGTACTTAAAGACATTAGAGTATACATCACTTGCAGTTGATGTGGAATGTACAGGTGAAGTCACTTCCGGTTGGTAGGGTGCAGAGCGATGTGGCTTGTGTACCGCATTCGGACAAATGAAACAATGGGGTTTACAGGGGAATTCCAAGAGCGAGAAGCAGCCCCGCTTATAATGTAATACAATTTATAATATTATACAGACTGGCAGTAGCAAATAAATAAAATGTTGATGTTATTATTATTATTGTGTAAGCATTTTTTTCTCCTCACCAAACGATAAATGGGCCTTTTTTTAAAAATTGCATAGTAGGCATATGTGTAACCTGTGTGCCACCCTAGTGTGTCTGTAACTCGGTGGATTTGGTTTTCTTCAGCTGCATGATGAAATAGCAAAGAATGCTGACAAGGGAAAATCATGACAGAAAAAATAAACAGGTCACATGCAGAGAACTTTCGTGCTGCATTGGGAATCCCCCTTCCATCTTGTCTGTTGTAAACATTGCATCATTAAGTAAAAGGATGTCATAAACGTGTAAGTACAAGAATGCCTTACTGTGCTGCAGCCGCCCCCCCCACCCCCAAAAAAAATGTCCTCTGGGATATTAGAAATTGCCTTGACTGTTTGTTTATTAGGGTAATTTACTTCTGGTTCTATGCCAGAAAGTATAGTACTGTACTGTAGTCTGCTTAAGGGCTGAGGTCAAATCCATTTCAGTTAGGTCAGTCAAGGAATCGAATCAAAATGAAATCCATTAAACACATTGAATCCACATAAAACATTATTGGCATTTTCGATTAATGAATAGGGTTTCAGTTCATTGGCTGAACTCAAACAGAATTGAGCCCAGACCTGGCTTTAACTCTGTTGTTGTGATTGTGGGTGTGTGTACAGCTACCCCTGGGAGACGGTGATAAAGGCCGCCATGCGGAAGTACCCCAATCCCATGAACCCCAGCGTGGTGGGTGTGGACGTCCTGGACAGGAACCTGGACACCCATGGGCGTCTCCACAGCCACAGGCTCCTCAGCACGGAGTGGGGCCTGCCGGCCATCGTCCGAGCGGTCAGTTCCCTCTGAGCGTACTGCGGTCACATGTGCCTGGTTTAAGGGCCGTCATCGCTTCCCTCTCGGCCCTGCTTTCAGCTGTAATTAGACCTTAAACAAAAAGGGGAAGCTTAATGAAAAAACTCACAACACTTTCAAAAGTGACAAGGTTGTATGTCTTATTGTATTGGTAAAAATTACAATTCCGGACCATCAGTAGTTTGCTGCAGGGGGCCAGAGCAAAAAGCAGACATAACATTAATGTAGGGAAAAAAATAATTAACAAAATAGCAAATATGGGGAAATATAATGAACTCTAATTACCTGAATAGTTTCAAATGACCCCTTTATATTTTGGAAAATGTAAACTTTAATTTTATAGCTACAAAATGAGAAGTCTGAAAAATTATGTTATGATAATTTAATACCCCTTTTACACTATCCCAGGAAAACACCAGCCCAGGAAAACACAGTGCTGCTGGTGTAAACAGGTTAACCTGTGTTCTGTAACCTGTGTTTGCAAAAAGGTAGGGCTGAGCCAGTGTCCGAGACAGCTCGGCTTCAGCACAAAGGGGGTTTTGGAATCAGGTGCACGCTGGCATGACGTAACCAGGGCTCTGCAGTGCTGACACAAGCTGCAGGCTCTGAAAACAATCTCTCAGCTGGGAAGCAAAACATTTTCACTACCAGCTATGTTTCAGGTTCTGTGTGAATACTTCCCTAAACCCCATTCATTATTAGTTAAGTTTGTAAGGACTGAAGTGAGGTTGCACTGTGCTAGCTACCAAATGTTTTACTAGTTATATGCTTATAACTAGTAAAACAATTGTTAACTAAAAATAAATTATTTTCCAGCTGTAGTGATCAGTGTGGACATCTCCGCTTGCTATGGTAAACATTAATTGAAATAAAAAATAATTTTTAAATAAAAAAGCAGAAAAAAAAAAACTTTGTATGTGTACTTGCCAATAATCCTATAGTCTGTCAAGTAGTATAGTTCCAGAGCTGTGCATTTTGATGGTTTAATCGTACATTGAACTTGCTAATATAAGAGGCACTTCACTTAACTAAACTGTCATTTATAAAAAAATGAAACCATCATTAATATAAAAACCCTGTCATTTTACTATAAACAGGCTGAAGAAGCAATTTAATCAAATCAAAAACAGAAGCAGGTGTGGTTGTGTGGATTGACTTTATAACGAACACTGTAATAACATAGCAGGCAATACCATATTAGCACCCTTTATTGTCTCTGAAGAATAAAAATAATTTGGCATCCATGTTTTAATGAAGTATAAACACTACAGCCCCTCTTGGTTGTGAGGTGGTCTGTGTAAACGGCCACAACGAAGGAATAACCAGGGTCTGTGGTGAGAAATAAATGTTGTGTCAATGGGTCAAATCTGTGCTTCACACCTAGGGTTAAACCTGGGATTTTGCTGTCGCTATCAACATAACAGTTTCCATTCTCCATGCATTCACATCTTCAGCTATTCTGCTGTATTTTCACAAAAATTAAGAATTAAATTCCTCCTTCTTATATTTCTGTCAGTAATGTGTTTTCTTGAAAAATCAGGGATCTGGAGGAGTGTTTCAATTTGAACCGGTATCTTAAAATCTGAGGTATTTCAAATGCATGTTTGACCCGTGTCAAGTTGCCTTTGGCAGCAGTATGAAACCCGTCCTTGGTCTGTTCTCATGAGCTGTAGCTGTGGTTTCATTAGGTCATTATGTCATTGTTTTTGATAGCCACTGTGTTTGGGAACCTCAGTTTGAAACGCTTGTTCCCACTGAAATGCATGAAGTAAAAACAATAGATGACTGATATGAACAATGTAAATATATCGTAGCCGATTTACCGAATGCTAAATGTACTCTCACGTACACAGGCATAAAAGGGAAATGTGTGTTGTTCTAAGATGATCTACTGTCTTGTCATTGTGCAGATTTTGGGAACCAGCAGGACCTTGACTTATGTGAAGGAGCACTCCATAGTGGATACAGAGAAGAAGGAAATGGAGCTCTGTTCAACAAATGTGACTAAATTAATTTTGACAGTTTTTGCATTTCCTGTCATGAATTTCGTGTTCAGAGGAGTTGTGTATTTCTTATCTATGAATCATGGTAAAATCTGAGTTTACAGTATGTGTGGGATTGATATCTCAGATCAGTAAATTGACTGTAGTTCTCGTTTTTCAGTTTTGTCAGTGTATCACAGACTTTTATTTCAAAGAGGAGCTCTTAGGATAATGAACTTTGTGTCTTACACTGGAGTCAAACTGTCAAACTATCAGATTCTAGCAGACTTTTATAGCGTCTCCATCATGATAGTCATTTTTCAAAATGTTGCTTGTAGAACCCTTGAGGATTAAGACAGTGTTAGTGCCAACCCACTGCAGTGAGAGAGACTGTCCTGTTGCGGAATGCAGAGGCGAAAGAGCAGGGCGTAAGAGTATGTCTGTCTCCTTTCAGATCACTCTCACTAATCTGGTGTCCGTGGACGAACGTCTCATATACAGACCTCACCCAGAAAATCCGGAAGTGTAAGTAAAAGCAAAATACAAAATTACAAAGTACTGAATCACATTTACAACTTTTTAATAAATTGGGTACGGAATTCCAAGAGCACTGAAATTTTATTGTGAAATATGGTTTAACACGTTGGTTATTTTATTCCTACCTCCATTCATAAAGCAAACCCATTAATGCTGACCCTGGTGCTAATGTGTAACCAACTCACATCCTCAGACTGGCCCAGGTACTGACCCTGGAGCAGTTTAATCTGCATGGGCTGCTCTCTGTCTGGCATCAGCATTTTCGTGATGTGGTTTTGTCCATTCAAGACATAAGCAAATAGTGAAAAACGTCAAGGATCAAGTCACCACTTTTTTCCATAAAGTTGTGCATTAAGATAGAGAAGCAAGCTGCATTTGACCCTAAGCTACCCAAAGCTCACTGCCCCCGTCGTGTAGACATTCTGCATGGCAAGGGTTTGCAGCTCTGCTCATATAGATAGTTCTGTTTGTTTTGTTTTCAGCTAAAATCAGGAACATATTTAGACTGAGAAAGCAGCTGACGTCAGCTAATTGAGGAACAGAAGCTGCTGTTTGCGCAGTTAAGAGCAGAGTTAAGCTGTACCCGGGACTACCAAATTATACCTCTTACCCATCCTCCTATCCACACCTGCAACACTGCTGCCACCTCCTGCCCGCTCCTGTTAAAACCGTGACTGCACCTACCTGCTACACTATTGTGTTTTCCAGCCGATCCCATTGCATGGCTCTAGCACAGGCCCAATGAAAGCCAGGCTTTGCGCCCCGTCCTGAGGATGACTGTTCAGAGCCATTCGTAAACTCAGTTTCACCCTCAGGCTTTGACAGTCCTTTAGATCACATGGGTACAGGAGTTACGCTGTCTTTGTATCTGGGTTTTGCAATGGTAACGGTGGCTATACCCCCACCCCCCCCCCCCCACAGCACTGTCCTGACCCAGGAGGCCATCATCACAGTGAAGGGAGTCAGTCTAAGCAGCTACCTGGAAGGCCTGATGGCTCTCAGCATGTCCGCCAACGCCAGGAAGGTAAGGCATGGCGACTTCGCTTGTCACAACCGTTTATTTTTAAAAAAAATTTCTTCTTCTTAGCCTCAGGTGGCTCAGTATTATTACACTGCCTGCAGGAAAGCCTCATGGGATTGAGCTGGAAACATACACTCAACCTGGGCCTCGTGATCCACAGATTTAACACGTCGGTAATTCTGTAGCATACTCATGTGGGTTAAAAATGCAAGGCTGTTCAATTTCCCCCCCCTAGCCAACCAGCAAACTAGATATAGCTTTATTGTCTTCACTTCTTCTGGACTGAATTTTTTCTTTAGTCTTAATCTAATGCGTCATCTTCAGACGGAAACTTCAGTTTGTCCTGGCTATACAAATGACGATTCAAGTTTTGATGATTCAAGTATCAGTGCATGTTACCATTACATTAATATAAACAATCACAAGCTTGTGATGAGTTTAGTGACCTAAGCTTTGGCAATGCAAATGTGTACTTTTGTCATTCCAATAAAGCATTTTGAATTGAATTGGTAATTTTCTGTAATGGTGTAATAGTAACTGTTCAAAAACAAGATGAAAAAAATACTGTGAAAGGCCAGGAAGGAAGAAACCCCAGTTAGTCACCATCAAAGAGGAAGTGAATTTTATCTGATAGCCTCCGGTCCCCTATGTGACAAAATTAAAGAACTGCCAAGAATGAGACATTTGTGGAAACAACTAAACTTAAAAAACACTTTTTCCATACACTATTTTAAGAATATTTACTATTTCTAAACCTTGGGAAGCTGAGGTGTAAAAATAACTTGTCTATTAGTTGACTCTTACAGTGTAATGAATGAAACAGGAAGTTATGCATGAAGGCTTCCCCAGAAAGCGAATGTTGTTGTAGGAGAGGGTTTTGCAATGTGCTGTGTGTGTAATCGCTGTGGTGATCTGCTCCTTTGTGTCGCTGCAGGGCTGGGATGCTATCGAGTGGATCATACAGAACTCTGAAAGGGAAAACGTTCCCTTGTGCGACCTGTACTAACCAATGGTAACTCCAGTTCTCTTATGTCATAGTTAAGTCAGCAGTTGTGTGCATGTTACAGTGTATTAGTTTCAGGTTTGGTAATATGGCATTGTGTTCGTGCCTTTTGTCAATATGAAAGTTCATAAGCCATGATCATCTCTTACTATGTCTATATAAATTTATATGAGGGTCAAAAAAGTATTACTAGTCGGGTTCCAGTTCATACATGCACGGGTTTATTCCAGACAAAATGTGTTTAAACATGTCTCTGAGATCAGTGGATGGCTGCAGACAAGTTCTCTCATTAATATACTTGTCTTCGTCTCATTTGGGTGCCTTAAAAAAAGCTCCATGGTGTACCATGGCAAAAACAATTTTGAGGTCAGAGCTAACATCAAATTTTTATTTTTAACAAAACTCAAGTGGAAATATTCACAGGGGCTTATTATGAATAAGTTTTAAGAAAATTGAAAACTGCATTGGTGAGAAAAAGGCCAGGAAAGTTGCACCGAGGAATTTTTTTAAGGGTAGCCAGAGCTGTCCCATGACAATTTCGTTGGGAAACCTTACCCCCTCCACCCTACAGCCCTGATCTTTCCCCGTCAGACTTCTTTTTGTCCCCAAAACTCAAAGAACATTTAAAACGAACACGATTTGAGTCCATCAATGATGCCAAAACTGCCATTTTGACATGCTGTAAATCGAAGAGCGTAGAATTCTTCAGGGGAGGGTTAGAGAGATGGAAACGCCACCTTCAGAATTATATAGACCTAGATGGAGGATATGTCAAACAATAGCTTCACATTTGGATATGTTTGTTTCATAAAGATTTCTATGATTTTGTAGCAACACTTTTTGACTTGCCCTCGTATGTATTTTTTTAAAATAGTTTTTCTAGTGTTGAATAAAAGCTCGAAATCAATGGAAGATTATACTTAGAAAATAACATAGTGGCTGGATATGTTTTTCTTAAGTAACAAAATGTGTATTCTTTTAAGAGTTGGTCAAGGTTGCTTAGTGGTATGCACTCAGTTTCATGTGAGTGAATTTGGTAACCACAGTCATACTTTCACTTTGAATCATACGCTGGTGGTCTGAATAATTAACCTCTGTGTTGAGAGATGAGTATCTGCTCTGTTGTCTCTGGTTCTTGTCTCTGTATGGCAGGGTTCATATAGAGCCCATCTCCACATACTGTGGACTGAGCGCGTTTTAGGCCGCAGAATGACAGAGTGTACCCACCGATCACGGTGATGGCGCTGTGAAGGCGTGATGAAGTGGTCGTCACAGTACTGTCACTTAAATACTACCGTGGACCCTTTGATTAGAATGGAGAAGCTTTGACTGAATCCTGCTGGAAACAGCATTGATATACGTTCCTGTGGGAATATGTAAATCCCTTATTTAACTGCTTAGCAAGGGCATGTGAGGGCATTATTATCCAAAATGACAAAATAATAATCGGGTACTTCTGGCAGGGCTGACATAGGAGATTCGTTCAATACTCACACAGGAGATTCATTCACTACTCGCTCATTAGATTTATTCAGTACTCACACAGGAGATTTATTCAGTACTCACACATTATATTTATTCAGTACTCACACATTAGATTTATTCAGTACTCACAGAGGAGATTTATTAAGTACTGTCACAGGAGGTTTGTTCAGTACTCACACATTAGATTTGTTCAGTACTCACACATTAGATGTACAGGGGGTCCTCGAATTATGAATGAGTTCCGTTCCTACGACTTGTCGTAAGCCGATTTTCGACGTAAGTCAGAATTTATACCTAAATTATACCTAAGTTAACACCTTAAGTCACTCACTCTGTACACTCAACACATGAAGGACATATAAAATACAGTAATTAAATGAAACAGTAATAAAAAAAGAGAGAACAATTTCTTATCTTTATTTTTGTGGTCGTATTTACAAACCAAACCGCGTAAGGTCGAAACTAGGTTTTTTAATTAATTTATGGGAGTGCGTCGTAACCATGAAATGTCGTAACTCGAGACTGTCGTAACCCGAGGACCCCCTGTATTTATTACTCACACATTAGACTTATTCAGTACTCACACAGGAGAGTTTTTCAGTTCTCACACAGGCTGCAAAGCAATATCTGTTTGACATGGTAACACAGTGGTGAGTGTCCGCTATATGATGTCAGTATGTAAAGGATGCATACAAACACATGTAGAGCTTTAGTATCGAATTCTTTAGTGAAATATACAGTTCTTAATGATCAAATTGATGGCAGTATTACAACATTGGTAAAAAAGACAGGGTTTTATATTTCATAATAAATTATGAAATATATTATGCTTAAAGGGGAAATGTTCCCCATTTTGCTGGGGAAGCCCTGCAACTGCTGTGCAACCCCCGGGGGTCCCCAGGCGAGAATCTGAGAATCCCTGACATGCGGTGTCCTTATTTCATCCTTCACGACCGCATAATTGTCTTTTAGGTGGGTAATTATTTTTGGCTGTCTTGAGTGTTTGATTGTTGTCCATAAAAGAAAGAAAAAATGTAAATGACTGACCTCAATTAGAACACATTTGCCATATTGCTTCACTTCCTGTTTATGTTAGAATGTTTGATTCTGCTTTTATTTGTACAAGCAGCATTTTTTGTCTCCGTTTTTGTTGCGTCAGTAATGCCCAGCCATATTCACCTCCTCAGTTACAGCCGTTGTGTTTCCTGTCCATTGTGTGAGTTTTATTTTGTGCCCATGCTGGGTCATACATTTTTAAACAGGTCATATTTCCCCTGTACCGGAAAGCTGTAGCCCTCTGCAGTGTTCTCAAGAGCATTTAAGGTTTCACACAGTCACTCTTTAGTTTTCATTTGAGTTTGTTTTACACCTGTGCTTCGATTTGGAATACCCATTTGTGGTAATAAGCCAGGCCTCTGAGGTCTGGAGTGAGCTAACAGGTGCACAGTCTCCTCTAAAACATGCGGTGTCAGTCACTCTCTGTAGTTTCACCAGTCAGTCTTGCACAGGCTTTGAGTTACTGCTGCTTGTATGGACAGACTGTGCAGACAGGAGCAGACTGTGTAAACTGTGCAGACTAGAGCTGTGCCTGAACAGGATGAGCCAGCCAGCACCCAGAGTCTGTGTTCAGTTGACATTTTGATGTTGTGACCTTTGACCTCTAGCCATGGAATTACTATGACTCACAGTGGAAGCTGTACTCTGCTGTGATGTTGTTCCATTCCCCAATGGTCCCCTAATCCCCGCACCCCCTCCCCCACCCAAAATTTTTTTTATTGCATTTCCTGTTTGCTGTGCATATGTTTCTTGTGATTGTACGGGTGCTTGTTTTTTTTCATTTTTAAACATTTGTTTATATGTGAGTAAATGTGTTTGTGGGTGAATGCTTACATGGGAATTTATGTGCGTCTGTGTGTTTACATGCATGAGAGGGTATCTGTGAATGTGTGTGTTTTAGTTTACAGGTGTGCGTGTGTGTATTTACATGCTTGTGAGTGTGTGTTTTGTGTGTGTAACATGCATGTGAACATGTGTATATGCGTCTGTATATGTATTCGTGTCTGTTTGTGTGAGTTTCAGTTACGTGTGTGTGTGTGTGTGTGTGTGTGTGTGTGTGTGTGTGTGTGTGTGTGTGTGTGTGTGTGTGTGTGTGTGTGTGTGTGTGTGTGTGTGTTTGCTCTCACCCAGCTGCACTCAGGTGATGGTTGTGACCTTCTTTTAACCGCAGGGTCAGCAGGCTGTGTGGGAGCGATCAGGAACCTCAAATGTCACATCGCGGAGACGAGCGCAGGCGAACCGTGAGGGGCATGGCTCCCCCACAGCCGCACCCGCCCAGGGGGTGTGACTGTGCAGACTGCACATGACCACTGGGGGGCAACATCAGCATGGGTGAATCCTGCACTGATGCGCATCAGGACGCCATCGGGGTTTACCTCCCACCACCCTGGGGGACTCATTTCCTGTGAGCGGCCAGTGCTCGTCCGCTCGCAGATGTGAGTCAAACCTCGAAACCTAATCCAGCGTTGGCACTGTCCTGAATTTCATCATGTTTTTGAAATGACAGAGATTCTCGGTGCAAGCTGGGTTGTGTAAGCGTGCAGCCCTATTCTGAAGACTACTAAAGCCCGTTGTCCTGTCAGAAAAACATGAGACAGTCCTGCACATACACCATTTGCGTCTCATAGTTGGTATTTGGATAGGAAGATTATAGGCTTCATTAGTTTACAGACTGGGCTTCTCACTTATGAGAATCTGTGGGCTGAGAGTTACTGTTCAATTGGTCTTCAGGATCTGGACCCTGAATTTAGTCATAATCACAGTGTCCTTAGAGTGATTCATCTAATTAAGCGCTAGGTCTCTCTGCTCACACAATTTCATGAGTGAAGCTCATACTGAAATGTAAAAACATGTAGGCATTCAAAGGTTATGACAGTTGCTTATTTATTAGTAAAGTATATATATTTATTCTTTGTATTATTGTAAGTTAAAAGCAATGTTCTCCCAATTTGGACTGAATTTGGGCCCGAATATGCTGGGAAATAATTATAAGGGATCATTAGACTCAGTTCTACCGCTGTCTAATCCAGGCACTTTAAGTATAAGAACATAATATCTGGAAAGGTTGATATTCATTATTTTGTTATTTTTGCTTTCAGTACTGTGAAATTCATTATGTGCAGCTTAAAAGGATAGTGTTTCTCAAGGTTAGGGAAAAGGGATGCAAATGTTAATGTTGTGAGTTATGCAATGGGTACTACTGAAAACATTATTTATTTATATTTATTTTTTAACCACAGAATCATTTTATCATAATTTTCTTCAATAATTATCATATGCAGAAGATATATGTAAATATGCATTATTGGTTTATCCTCATCGTGTAGGCATAAGCCTTTTTAATGAGTAGTGGTTTATCTGGTATGACGTTCTGTAAAGCACTGAACTGAATTATTTTCCAGTTACTGAAAACTGGAAAATATGACTTTTGTTATACTGTTAGAACTTTTTATTGCACAGGATTTATGTTGGCATGCATAATACCGTAGTGAGAGAGTGTAGTTACTCCTATGAACCCTTGGAGATCTTAAAGGAAGGAAGGTTTACCTCCAATAGAATAGCAATGTCTCACACCCAGCTGTAGAGCTCATTACATTCTGAGTTAGATGGACAGCGTCCATTGATTGTGTTCTTCGGTTCATATTCCATGCTTTGAAAATGCCATTTTGCATATATTCACTGTGTTTTGATTGTAATAAGGTTCATGGGGTATGTTAATTGTAAACATACATGCACTGAGTTTCATGGGTATTGAATTGACTGTGTTGGTTAGTGTTAGCTAGGGTGAGAAATGTGCTGTGTGCTTAGCATAGCTTATCTTAGCTTTTCTTTATGTGTTAGAGGAAATGATCAGTGCCACCTAAAAATAAACAGGGTAAGGCAAAATGCAGTCCACTACAGATGAAAAAACTATGAAGACCTTGTGAAAAATTCTTAGTGTTCATTGTAGGAGTGTTTAGGTCCTACAGTGGTGGTTGCTTTCTGTTCCGGTGCACAGCACTAGAGCAGCAGTCAGACAGTGAGCCAGGCTACCTCACTCAGCCCCTGTGCTACATTTGGTGCTTCAAAAAAAGCTTCCCTCAAAAACATGAGTCCCAAAGACTGGTTCTGGTTCTGGCTTGCATCTGTATTCTCATATATCAGAGGGGAAGCTCTGTTCTCAAGCAAACTGTTTATTTCCACTGAGTAGTTCCCACGCATGTAAATATTTACATTCATTTATTTATCCTTTATTTTACCATGAAGACCTCATTAAGATCAAAAAAGTATTTCAATGGGAACTTGACAAAATTTTAAGGGGGAAAATGATAAATAAAACATAAATAAACAGAATTTTAGCAAAGTATTGCTCTATATGCATAAGCTACCAGCAACATACAAATCCATCATGAACACCCATAGAATTTGAGAAGAAAGAATTTATTGCTGGAATGTTCCACTGCAGTCCTTAAGTAAAGATCTTGCTGCAATAATGCTCTCTGTGCACTCCCCTCTGTAGTTATGCAGTTGTGATGACCAGCCAGTCAGACTCAAAATGCTTAAGTCCAAGCCACTCCAAAACAAACCATCTAATATGGTTAGCATGCAGGAATGTACCCTAGTCTTCATACGGGAATCGCCTTAAACGTTTTAGATGAAAAAAGTTGAGCAGCGATTTCACTTGGATACAACTGTGCTTCCAACTATGCCAAGTCTTTTCCAGAAACTCTTCAGAATTCAGAATGAATTGGGTCATGGCACTGCGCTAGTCAGTAGGACACAGAGGACAGTGTCAGGTAAGAGCTGGTTAGCTGCCACATGCAGCAATAATTAACTTAAGTCTAAACTGTCAAAAGTACAACAGCATTTCTGTCAAAAGTACATTTTAGAACTTTTCTTTTGATGACATCATTTGATGTCAACTGGGTTTTTGGATTTGATGAAAGATGGATCTGCTGGAGAGGGATGAAACTCCTTTTAGGGAATCAAAACCTATCATGTGAGATTGTCATGCTGCATTAGCCATCACTGTGTGTTGTTCATTTAAGTGATTAAACAGATACAGTAAAACAGGAAATGACATCAACTATGGCTCCCTGCCAACTGATACCACATGATGGGAAGACAAAACTGTGTCAATACCCCAGGGGAAATGTATTTACCAGGTTGCTGTTTAGCTTATGCAGATTAGGTTTAGTTGCTAAGCACTCAAACACAAGTTTACAGCAGCCTTAATGTGTGATCAGTGGTCTTAGAAGCTGGTCTCAGGCTTTAGCTCACAGTGCTAGCTTTAGCTAAATTTTGTCTTTAGCGCACAGTGATCTCAGAAGCTGGTCTCAGGCTTTAGCGCACAGAGCTAGCTTTAGCACAGTTTTGTCTTCAGCGCACAGTGGTCTCAGAAGCTGGTCTCAGGCTTTAGGACACAGTGCTAGCCTTAGCACAGTTTTATCTTTAGCACACAGTGATCTCAGAAGCTGGTCTCAGGCTTTAGCGCACAGAGCTAGCTTTAGTGCAGTTTTGTCTTTAGCACACAGTGATCTCAGAAGCTGGTCTTCGGCTTTAGCACACCGTGTCCTCTGGCTTCTGTTTTTGCTGTCGATAGGAATGATAACCTCTCATTTGACAGGGAAAGGCACCCTGGGGGGGTCATGTGACAATTTTGGTTGTTAATGTATCCCTTGGTGATGAGGGGAGTCAAGAGTTCATTTAACTGAATTTGGGCAGAGTTATTAGAACTTCCGAAAGCAACTAAACTAGAGATGTGGGAACAAGAAATATGGAAGTGATTAAAAAGAGTTTCTAATCTGCCCCTTTGGTGCTTCAGCGAACTTAAAACTGTTGATGACATGATTGGTCCAATGCACCAAGCACTGACTGCCTTATGGACTATGGAATTGTGATGCAGTTTTGCCATGCATCATTTTCAAACACATAGTAACCAAGGTATTTGAGGCTCCTAAAATATATTTTGACCTGTTGTCAAGTATATATATATATTTTGACATGTTGACATGTTTTGACAATATATTTTGACATGTTGAATTGAACAATTGACAATTGAAAAGTTAAAAACTGTTATGCATATCAGTAGTTTTATATATATATGGGCCATTCTGTCAGAAATCTACCAACATGACTGCCTGCCACCCTCTGATCTCCCATATTTTTTGTGTACAGTTACTGCGGTGTATGATTTTAAAAAAATCCTGATTTTTAAGTTCCTGCCATTAATATTTTTATGGTGTGTCCCATTTAACTCATGGGGCTACCTTAACCCTTTTCTCTTTTGTTCGGGAATGAGATTTATAGCAATTTGTGACCACTCTATTCAAATAGATGTACTTAGTCTAAATAAAGTGAATATGCAACCATTTTCCAGATATGTCCAGCAAAAATCATGAGTCATGCTCATTAAAATCACAAGATTGATTCTAGCTTTTTTTGGCAAATTGAGATCTAAGCATATCGAATGAAAGTGCTTAATTTGCCCTAAATTTTAATTTTTGTCTTGTTGGGAGACAGTTTTGGAGAGCGGCACAGTGGGGACATGAAGGACTCCTCTTTATTTTGTTTATGCCGAAGTTGACTTGCAGGCATGATTTCTTCTTCAGTATAAAGGTTGGTTGATCTCTGAAGGAATGACCCATACATAGATACATAGTTCAGAGAGAACACTACTAGGTGCCTTTTATGAAATCTCTTGGGAAGTAACTGAGTCCAGTTCAGGAAAGAAAGACCTGCCAAAAAGCAGAACTTTGTACATCCATGACTCTGTCTCCACCAGTCCCATCTCCACCTCCCTGACCTACAAACGTCTGTTAACTGCTTTTATTTATATTTATAGAAAATAACTGTAGTAATTGTTCATTGTTCATGTACTATAGTTTACAGAGCACATTTGTTGTACTCCTCAATTGATGAACTGCTCATTTTTCTTTGTTCTGTTCAAGCAAAACATATTTGTATATTTTGTCTTAATTTATTGAAACTAATCTGTTTTGCAATGCCTGTGACTAAAATAAATGCATTTTAATTGTATGTTGGTTAATCCCTGTGTAATGACACAAAACATTTTGTAAATTCTATACTTAAGCCACCCAATGCTGCAGTGTCCTCCACGTCGGAGACAAACATTTCTTAAATCTCTTGTGAACAATAACCACTTTTCACCAGTAGGGGGAGCATAGAGCTGTGCTCAGAAGTCCCAGGCATTCAGCGGAGCTGCAGTGGCTCATATACTTTCTTAGCTTCGATTCTTCTTATCTGCATGCTAAATATTGAAAAAGTTGCTTTTCTCCTAACCTGTAATCCATAATCTGGTGTCAAGCCTCTGGAACAGTCCTTGGAAGACTAGTGTGCAGTAGCAAACATGAGCATATCCACACTGACTGTTTGGTGTGAAATAACAATACAGGAACATGACTTTTATATTTTTTTTATTTATCCCATGAACCACATTATGCTTAAGCTCAGTACCTCAGGTACAAAATGGCATTCATTCAGCAACTACAAGTTTTTTAGTGCAGGCCCTGAAACTAGTAACAACTTCTAGAAGCTGAAGGCCCAATTCTAGACCATCCCTCTTTATAGGATAATAATTAAATGGACAGCCAAAAAACAACTCGTATTCTGGAAATACATTTTGCATCATGCAAGTGCCAGTAGCAAACAGGTTTGAATCATTTTGCCAAACAGTGGAAGAAATCATTAAAACAAATTCAGATTGCTGAACACTTAGTACCCAGTGTTTCAGTGCTGTACCAAAGCAATTGACCTCTGGACAAAACTGAATACAAAATCCATACTTTTAACCAGCTTGTTTTCTTTTAAGGCACAACATATGACTCTTTGATAATGTCTTTGGTTATAATACGATAAAGTATTGCAGTGCACCTAACCCAACACACAAACAAAACCACATTTACACAAAAACCTTTGGAGAACAAAATCATAAAAACATTATCAAATGTATAAAAGTGAAAAATGTAAATGTACTTTAAAAAAAGTATCATATATGACACCGGCCATTCCTGTGCCAGTACAGTACCTAATCCTTCATCATGTAGCATTCACATCCTTAGCCATATCTTAATATTTCAGAGAACTTTCTGGAACAGTTCTGTTCCCAGGTCAAAACCTGAAGACATTCACCAAGAGCCAGAGGGCATTCTTTAAATGAGCTGAAAAATTCCCATTAACCTAGTTAGTGTATTGACTGGAAAAAAAACATGCAATAATTTCTTATAATAAATTTGTAGTTTTCCAACATGCTTCACCTCCAAAAAGTAGACGTTCAAGATTTTCATGTACTTGGTTTTTCAGATTTCACTCAACTTAAGAAACGTCCTGTTTTCAGACTTTACAAATGAAACATTTTAAGTTTCTTAATGCTAATGGCTAATGTACAAAGGTCAAACAGTAACTACACTCGGTGCAAAAACAGTCATTAAGTTTTCAAGAAATGTTTCATTTAAACAATGTTGGATACAAATTTCTTGAAAGAATGCCTGAATGTCTCCAGTTTTGACACCCGTAATCCCTCACAACATTACACTTTTGCCCATCTGTGTTACATTCATTTCTTTGCAGCCAAAAGAAATCCCAAACCCTGTCCCACCCCCCCCTGGACTATACACATGGTTCAGTCCCCCTCCCAGGACTATACAAATGGTTCAGTCCCCCTCCCACCATCTCAAGACATCCAGGAATCCATTGCACTATGAACACTATGAACATTATGTACAGGGCGGGGTCCGGGGCCCAGGGGCCCGGGGTCCCGAGGGCCGTCAGTACTTGAAGAGGTTGATGAAGCCCTGTGGGGAGACAGGGATGCAGCAGCTCTCCGCGTTGTTGGCTGTGCAGGGGTGGTTTGTGTCCTGCGAACGCAAAAGAGGCGTTCTGAATTTGAGCTTAAACCGTTGGGTCATTTGGCTATGAACTTGCACCGACTTCCTCACGACATTTGTTTAAATAATTACAATAGAATAAAGCAGACAACAGACAGAGGATCTCTACATGAAGTGCCTAGCATGCAAGAAAATTACATAAGGAAACAATTTAATTAGTTACATTAACAAATAACATTATTATTATGAATTATTATCATGTCATAATACTCAATTATATAAATGTACTGCAATGATAAAAATGTTATGTTTGCTTTATAAGTGTGGGACATTTTTTCAGAGCGGGAGATTAAGAGCTCTAAAGTGGTTCCTCTGCCTTGGTGGATAGCGTGCGTGGTGGCTGCGCTAGCAGGGCTGACCCCACCCCTCACCTTCCAGAACAGGATGTGGCAGTGAGTGCAGAACTGCAGGGTGTCGCTGTACTGCTCCTTGCGTGGGTAACACCGGCACAGCTTGAAGTACATCTTCTTCCACTCCAGGTGGCCCTTGTCTGACAGGATCAGCCGCTTCCGGATCTGCACAGGCAGAAAACGTGCTACATTACTACATGTTGAAGAGTAGCTCCTTAGCAGTGTTTAAAGAAATCGAAGGTGGACTTCTGTCACGATATCGGACGTGAGGCTGTACCTGTCGCTCAGTGAAGTGGTACTGGCAAAGCTTCTTCCACAACAGGCGGTCCTCTGTGAGAACGTTCAGGTCGGGACACACCTGACCGAGGCTGACCAGGTCCCGTCCGTCCGACAGCCGCTGCATGATGTTCAGCTGCAGGGACGCGGGCAGGTCAGTCAGCGTCATGCCCGTGGTCGTCGGCTGCGGACACAAACACGCGCTCCGTAAGTCTCTGCGTGACCCACTCTGCATGGGTGCATTTCGCTTTACTGATTTCTCACATGGTCACGAAGGGGGGGAGGGAATGATGGACAGAAGCATCCAGAGCTGGTCAAACATGACCTCAGGCTCTGTATGTCTGTCCTCCAACCTCTTTTGGCCCCTCTGCACCAAACAAACTGTCTGCTCTACAACAAACTCTCCTTATAGCCTCTCACCCCATCACCTCCCACCCAACAGCACCTTGCTAACCCCCCCGAAACTCTCCACTTTCAATGCCCCCTAACCCCCATCAGCCCTGACCTCCACACCTCACTCTCCGACCCCTGCCTCCCCCAAAAATGCCCCTCTTTCTCCCCTGCTAACACCCACCCTGTTGATCTGTATGTTGTCAAGCTCCTGTTGCCACTGCAGGATGCTCTCCATGCGGTACACCCAGATGTTGATGTTGCCCACCAGCACGGACTTGCCCATGTCCTGCACCAGGCTGCAGAGGGACACATAGAGCGTCTGCAGCAGCTCTTTGATTGGCCGGACGTTCTGCTGGTTCTCCAGCACTGTGGGGTAAAGGCAAGGCAGTGCGTGAGAGGTCGCACACAAAGGCAGAACTAAACAAACCATCAATACAATGTACGCCAAATATTGTGCTTTGTACATCATCAAAACAAATAAATCCCATAAAAAAGAATTTCTGAAATGCTACCAAAAAGTAGCAAACTTGTCTTTGAAAGTGTTTGGACTTGGACTATTAAACTGTGATGTACAGTTCTACACATTCATCACTGATGAAAACACACTGTGCTTGTTCAATAAACAAGTACACTTCAAGCATGATCTGCTATTACGCCTTAAAAAACCTTCCCCAAACAACCTGGCCCTTTGTTTATTCAAAAGAACCTTCGGTTTACACTACTGCACGCAGCACCCTCAGAAATTATTGCCGTTCTTTCCATCGGGAGCAATTATGAAATTCCCCAGTCCCCAAAAACAGGCAGGCAAGGATGAGGCATTCGCTTGAGCGATGTTTTGAAGTTCTGCAACATGCGCAGTTCTGCCTGCGCATGACTGGAACATCCAGTTTCAAAGGCTACGTTTTTAACAGGGTCAGTTATAGGCCCAATGTGCCCGGTCTGCGATGGGTCCAAACCCGTCAGGATCACACCTGCCACAACGACACGGCTGACTCCTCCCACCGGCTCACCTTTCTGCACGACCTTTTCCAGAATGTTCATGTAGTTCTTCTGCGCCACTCCGCTCAGAGACGGCAGCTGGGATTTGGCGATCAGCTCCAGAAGCTGGAGGAACACATAAATACCAGTCTGTCAGACGGCACGACTCGCCCCAACCCCCCTCAACATTTCTTATGCCTTGTTATGCTAGCCTCTCTTGCTCTCTCCACAGGCTTTTTTTTTTTTTAAAAAACAAGCTTGCAGAAAATAAATATCGATGTCTGGCTTGGTTCCGGAGGAGGGAGCTTTTTTCCTGGCCTGTCCTCCCGTCACTTAATAAACAAAGGGCCTGCAGAGCTTCACCCAAGACGATGTCAAACACTCGTGCGTCTGTACCGTTCAACGATCCTTCTGAGAAGTTGCAGACAACATCCACATCAGCGCACGCTCTCCATTTGAGCTGTTGCAGTTTTCAAATTAGCAATTTTCTTGAAGAACCAGGTATCAACAGAGTGACTACTGTCACTTTATTATAAACGATAATCATCCCATAATACATAGATTGTACGTTTTGGCTGCTACTCCGATTGAACACATTCAATATGTCCATTACAAATCATAACGCAAAAAGGTCTTACCAGGGACTACACAGCTAAATTGTATTGTGTGATCCATTTTATACTAACCACAGGCTGTGTTGTCCTGAACCAGTTTAAACCTGCATTAAACAGCAAAGGGATACTGTAGGCATGTGATTCACTGTGTGTGGGTGAAGTCTGTGTCCTGCCCCATTGAGACGGGGTGCAGACACCTCAGTGCGGATAAACTCTTAGAACAAGACCTGGAGCTGAAGGAGGCCAGAGCAGGGCCCATGGAGGGGGTGTTTTCTGAGTCAGAACCAGCATGCCTGGCATGTGACAAAACCCCCCCCCCCTCCCCCAGCCTGCTGACATCATGGAGAAACACCGCCTGTGTTTCAGCCTCAAGCTCAACCCCCCAACAGAGAGCATGTGACCATTGTCAACACCCCCACCCCCTACCCCTCACCCCCCAGTCTAAAGTCAAGTGCCTCTGTCTTTATTTATCTCTGCACAGAGCTGCTCAGGACAGCGTGTCTCTGCCTTCAGTCTCCACTTAGCGACTGAGCTCTAGCTTGGCTGGTTCCCCTCAGTTTTCCACTGTTACAAAAGCCTGCCTCATTATCTTTATAGGGCCGCCTAATGTTACAGGGAAAACATTCCTCGTCTGAACATCACAGCCTTCCCCTGGGCTACTTTCACCCTGGATAAAGTACGGTTTGTGTTATTGGGAGTGTAAGGAACAACTCCTGAAATGCTGTTATTCTGCATTCTCATGACAGAGAGAGGGTGGTGAATTATATGTGAGTATGACTCAGGCTCTTCCCCAGCGGATTACACAGATGCACCACAAGGACATTCGAACCAAAACTAAATATTTCTGCAAAATGACCCTGTTTGGCATGTGGCCATTTTGCTGCTAAGATATTGGGTATGGAAGTGACAATGACAAAGTCAATGACACTCGCCTCCCCCTCCCGAGCAGACACGCTCCCTAAGGGGTTTAAGAGGTCAAGTTGAGTCTCTTAAGGTGAGAGGTCAACACAAACAAAGAAACAGATGAAACGTAATCGCCTTTGTATGTGTGCGTGTTTACCATTTGCTGTCATCTGAGATGACCTGGCCGAAGTGTGGAAAATTTCTTACTTTCTAAGCTTCTCCACGTCTAGGTTTCTCCATTTGTCATTACGGTGACAAGTGATGATGATAATGACCACTGGAAAGCCCACTCCTCTTGGGAGGGGGAGGAGCTGTGAGCCATGAGATCAGTCATGTGACTGTCTCCTCCTGGCCAATGGCTGTCACTTAGCACACTGCCTGAGAGTAACCCCACCCCCATGTCGGCCTCTTGTTTATCCAGAGCTCAAGCACAGCTACCTTTCTGAGCAGCACACATACAATCTGAAATCAGCTGCTCACATACAGAGTCAGCCATCATGAGTGCAGTGTGCGCTTTCTGTAATCCTGCACATTCTGTGCATCTCTGCTGCCATGACGATATATCTGCCTCTGTCTGCTGTGTAATGTAGTGAAAAATGGTGCTCGCCTTTTTTTTCATCATGCAAGCTGATCTTAAAGGGCCAGCTGTGCCATGCTTGGCGTGTATCGACAGACGCAGAAGTGCGATGCCTCTATCTCCGCTCATGTGAATGGCATGGCAGAGGAACACCTCCTAAAGCGTCGCTCATCTGGAGCGAGGTGATAAGACTCGCGTCATGAGCCAGCGCTCGCCTGCTGGCGGAAGACTAGCCCTCTGCGGCCAGAGCTTTTTTTGTGAGACAGGCTTCATTTTTCTGTGTGACATGTCACTTGGGAGGGTCCGTAGTGGAAGCTCACCCTCACTACATAGTTGAATCGTCTGGAGTCCATAATGGCGCTGGAAAAGTCCAGTCTGTTGAAGGCCTCCCCCAGAGTACAGTATCCATGCCTCTGGAAACAGGAAAGAGATTAATATTAACACCCAAACACACTTTGCCTCAGAATACAGTGTGTACTTTTCCCAACGCAATAAAAACTGGAGATAGACAAATTACCTCTTTGGTGCTTGCTTTGTGGACGTATATCCATTGGTCTTTATGGAAATCTGCGCAGACAGAAAACAGGAATCAACTTCAGAATTTTTTTTTCCTTTGTTCAAAATAGAAAATTACTGTACCAACCCCCCACCCCACGCATCATAGCTTACAGGGAATCTTTGTGTTATTGTTCAGCAGGTCCTTCTTGCGCTTCTTTGCAGCCACGTCATAATTCATGGCAAGCAGCAGGTTTTCTTTATAGAACTCCTCATCCTTGCAGAAGCTGTAAAAGACCATAGTTTGAGACTATAGTTTACTCTTATACATAAGAGTAAAATGTAATAACATTTGCAAAAGAAAAAAAAATCTCTTTATTGTAATTATTTGTTTACAGACAAAATAAGATTAAAAACAACATGTCTGAATCAATCTTTCCAATGTTCTACTATGCGACTTGCGCTTCTGCAGGGTTTATTGTAAATGTTAAAATGTTTCCACGATGAAAGATAAGGAAGTGTTTGATAAAAGAACCTGTGTAGGAAAGAGTTAACTGAGATGTTTTGTTAACAGTCTCCAATAAGCTTATTACGCAATAGTCTGAATTATGAGGATAGACAGCTCACCCCCCCTCCACCCCGACCCCAAACATAATAATAAAAAAAATATCTCTAATCTACGTAGCTCGTCTCTTTTCTAGATACAATAGTTTTGGAAGTGATTCAATGCCTAACAGATGTCCATTAATCCTATCAGCGTTCCAGCTATTTATAGCAAGATGGTTGACGGCAAGACAAACACTGCTTAAGCCCACAACACACAATAGCTACGTTATTTACTGCTGTGTCGTAACTTGACACGGAGTTGGCACGACGCGCAGAGATGACTGTTCCCTATCATGTATTTTTGTTTATTGACCTTGGTTTCAGACCACTGAGTCTCGAGGCTCTACCAGCTATCCAGTGTCAGGGGAGATGGATGGAGTGATACAAAGATGCAAGTCGCCAGCAGCGCAGTTCCAATGCAGTTTTTTACACATATTAGCCTATTTCACCTCATTTGAGGGCGATCTCCTCAAACTTAACTTGGTCCCGTGGAAAAACACAGGATAGTGAGGTAGCTACGCAGCAAGTCGGGATGAAAGCCTGCGTCTCTCTGCTACTGCAGACTCTAATTTGAAATATCAAAGTCCCTGGTAAACTTACAATAACTGACCACAGACAACTCTTTACTAACCTCTTCAATTCGGTGTCAATGTTATTTTTATCGTCCGAAATTTTTTTCCATCCTTCCTCAGTTTTAACCCAGTTCTGCCCTGGCGATCTCCAGTCCTGTCCAAGAAATGGCATCTTCTAATATTTCCTTGAAAGAACAGCTACAAAAAACCTGAAATGCAATTTGCTACCAGTTCTTCCTTTTACACTTTGTTTTTCCTGTACTTCGTTTGATGACTTCTCTGATGCGCTGTGTGCTCCTCTGTTCTTATATCCGCGAGCGAAGTTACCGGAAGTGTTATCAGACCCGCCCCTTTTGGAAACTCTCCTACAACACGTGGCTTTGTTTATCATCTTGTCCTGTGTTGCAAAAGCTAGCAGGAAACGTCATCGCCTATAGGCTTACAAAAAATATCACCTGTTCCTCAGCATTAATTAACCGTAGCCAGCGAACAGTTTGTCTAAATGAATGTAAATATAGCATTGGGGAGCAACAATCACTTAAAAAATGTGAACTGTCAAAAAACGTATCCTTTTTTATTCCACACTGTCTCTCAGACCTCAGTTCTCAGAATTCCTCCTCCTCACTCTCTCCAAGAAGTTAAAAATAAAATCTTGGCTCTTTCTTGGGATTTTGTTAAGGGCAAGATAACATTACAATGTGCCAATGTCTGATTTCAAACAGCAGTGATGAAGTTTCTGTTGCACACACATTTACGCTCTGCTCTGTTTTCATTTCTCATTTGGAGAAGTTTAACACCTTAAAATGTTACTAAATTGTTAGGTCCTTAAAATCAATCCAATGTGTCCGTGTTTGTGTGTGTGTGTGTTATTATTTCTGTTTTATTTTATTGTCAGCAAGTGTTTCAAGTCAAAGGGCATTTATAGACAGCACAAATAGATATGGCTTCTTGGGTATCCTGCTGATAGATGATCTATTATGTGATAAACGTTCCAATGACCCATTTGTTCCCCCAGTTAAAGGAGGAGGAAGGACGAATGGGGTGGAGTCCCTGCCTCTTTAAATATGCTGTATTTCCCCTTCTCAACAACTACCCCCACAACATTCTAACCAGCTGGGGCTGAAACTGCACAATAAGCTACTATGGGAGAAAGTGGGGAAGACCTCACTGAACAAGCTTTATCAAATAAAAACACATTCCGACAGGCAGCACTGCAGAGATACTCACTGTGTCTGACTGTCTAGTCTACACCCACCTTTATCTCCCATCCCTGCTGATAGACCACTTACACACTCTGAGAGAACAGCTGTAGGCTGCGAGTTGGCTGTTGACATCGGCCCTCCTGGGCTCCTCGGTTAGGCCGAGTCTGCAGTGCGTCCAGAACTGCGTCAGACCCGATCTTGTACAGTCAGGACAGTCTGCTTCTTCTCGAAGTCTGATTCTTTCAATAATAAATATCAGCGTGGAAAAAAGACACCTATGATGTTTACCTTTCCAAAAAAAAAATCACAGTTCTCTTTTTAGCTGACTGTACATTTTAAAGCAGACCATATCATACATTTCAATGCCCTGTCTGCTTCACTGCCCATGTATTTGCTACAGTATAGTCAGCATACTTAGTATCTGAAAACCTTCCAATGAAACACAGAATGGTTACCTTTGGTGAGATATATGTTGACATTTCAGAAACTTATTTGGAAACAGAGTAAGAAAGAGAAAATCGTGATGGTAGCACGATCATGATTTGGTGTGAAGGCCACAAAACCAGCTGTGAGCTCAAATCCCCTGTAAGATAACATGTTAATTGTTTGTGCATATCATCTGTCCCTCCTATACAAACTAAGTCCAGCCACTGCTTTGTAAATAGATAAACTAGAGCTTAACCACCAGGGACTATGAACCCATGAAAACCATGTA
Organism: Albula goreensis; assembly: GCA_022829145.1. Classification (NCBI taxonomy): domain Eukaryota; kingdom Metazoa; phylum Chordata; class Actinopteri; order Albuliformes; family Albulidae; genus Albula; species Albula goreensis. The sequence continues at coordinate 5,491,156 of CM040750.1, read as the reverse complement.
AAACAGATGGTTTGGAAATAAGTATATGAGATGAATAACAGAATGAGCTTATACATGTACAAAGTGTAATAGAGACACCAACACATGCAGCCATTAATATCAATAGCAATTATAAATATTTTATAAACACTTTAATATGTGTGTTTGTAAAGAGCAACGTGAGAAATCTGACAGATTCTGACAGAGGTTAAAATAAATGGGAGCCTGAATTGCAGGTGAGTCATTCACAGAAATAGCAAAATCGTTCAACGGGTAGAAGGAAGTAGCGCTGAAAATTATGACGGAATACACTAAACAAGGAAATGGGAACAATGGTCATGAGTAAAAGTTCACTGACTGGGACAGGCAGACATTTTAACAGGATAGTTTCCAGAAACAACTAAACAGGGGCTTAAAAATGCTACAGAACTATCAAAAAATGTACACCATTAGCATGGCGAAGCTTCCGCTTGCAAACAAAGCCAATGTGCAACAGAGTGTATTTGGTATACTGAGCACACAACCTGGACTTCTGAGCAACTGAAGATAACAATTTACTCAGATGATTTATGTTTTGCTCTTTATCCAGCATCCTGAAGGGTTTGTGTTGGTAGAAAGTGAAAGAAAGATCATAATCCATATTGCCTGTTTACAACTCTTAAGTTTGGTCTACTATTACTCTGCATGTTAGAAATACAGCCAATTGCAAGCATTTTTATCTTAAGATATTCCCTTATTTCAACACAATGACACCCCCATAAACTCTGCCAAACAGATTCCAGAATGGTTTTATAAATACCAAGATGAAGTCAAACACCTACCATTGCCTCCCCCACCAGATCTAAATGCCATTTAACCTTTATATGAATTTCCAGGAAGTAAAATGCAGGATAGATGGTCCAACAGTCCGAAAGTAGCAATGGTCCAAAATCCCATTGGATTCATTCAAAACAAGTACAACTGCATTGCAAGAAGAACTGAAACTGCTCTGTGGCCCACTTCATTATTTGTGAATGGATATTCAGACATAGTTTGGTGTCTCCACCCCTGTATGCCCGTAAAGTACATCTGCATTACAAGAAGAACTAAAGCTGTTCAGTGGTCCACTTCACTATTTGTGAATGAATATTCATACATCGTTTGGTGTCTCTACCCTCTGTATTGCCTGTACGTGTTATGGTTACCCAGGCAGGGTGCACATAGACACAGTGATTCAGAGCTCTGGTTTGTTTGTCATTCCTATGTCAGGCCTGAGGCAGCCTCGCGGCTTCCAGATCGCGGATCGCGGCCCGTGGCTCAGACTGGCGCTGCCGTCCCTAACCCAGCCCTGCCCTACCCTCCCCAGATGCTGCTCGGTAACCAGAGCTCCACAGCAGGTGTCTCTCTCCTGCAGGGATGTCCAACGGACCATCCCATGTGGAACAAAAGGTCAAAGGTCACACTCTTCTGGGCACAGGGAGAAATAAAAACGCAATGAAAGAAGACAACGCTCCAGCGGGTGTAAGTAAGAGGAGGAGACTGCATTCTGAGAAAGACAGAAAGTGAAATCTGGATCACTTCCATCGGCAAGATCAGTCTCTTAGTCCTCCAGCCTCTACATGTACTAAATGCATGTGAGGGGGCATTCACCATTTCTGCTCTGGAAGATTCTGATTTGTGACAGGTTGTGCCTGAAATGTTTCCACAAAAATAGTATTCGACAGACATAACAAGACATGTTTCATTGTTTAAGCTGTTTTCTCCAATAAATTTCTATTGAATTAAACTCTGACTGTCTTTAAAAAACATTTGCTATGTTTTTGTTTTGTTCTGTGTCTCTACATTCCTACCACCAGAGGCTCTCAATTATTAATAGAAAGTATCAAATTCATACTGCATACTTTAAATATTAATCTAACAGTCTTTTGGATAAGTCTTTTTAGTTGATGTTGGCACTTCTTTGGCTAAGATGTACTGAGTAACAGACAACAGTTTACTGAAACACCCCTTCCTCAGACTCTGTTTTATTCAAAATCAATTCAAAATTCATATTCTACTTCAGAGAGCCTAGTTTTGGATAAACATCTGATTCTCGAAGGCCGTCTTTCAAAGGTATTTCAGTTCAAGCGGATGCTTTAAGTTGCGCTTAAATGTCCCAGCAAGCCGTAGGTTTGTGCGTGGGAAATTCATGACGTAATGACCTTAGTCTGGGAGCTTTTTAAGGAGCAGCAAATTCGGTTCTTGGGCATAATTCCAAAGAAAATTATGTCACATTAGCCACTTTTAGCTTCACAAAGAATCAAAACGGACAAATGGCATAATGGTAGCTATTTACGATTACTTTGCTCGTGAAAATGAATCAATTGTGACTACATCCTAGAACCAGTGTCAACATCGTCTACATTCAAAAGCATAGCATGTGACATTTGTTCAGCCGCTCCCGAAATATCTTTCCCCAAACTATGCTTGGTCTTTGGCATACACACAACGCTGAACCCCTGGTATCTGGGGGTTTCCTAGACGTATGCGTAACACGACTGACGCGACGATGAGAAAAAGACAAAAGGAAAGATCATTTGATGGAAACAGGGGGTGTCATAACAACATATAGCCCACCTTTAAAATAATTATACACCAAAAATATATTTTATGTGCGGCTAATTATAACATGGACATGACTGATAGGTTTCTCTTTCGCTGTTTTTGTCGTTTCAATGGACACAGACAACAGCTGACAGAACACGTCTCTGTCGGGTCCACCTGCCGCTGTATATCTCTGTTCGATTTCATCATCCTCTTTCTGCTGCCCGGAGACGGTTCGGTTCGTGCCCTCCGCCACCACATCTGTGAGGCAGTGCGACAGCCCACGAGGCCGAAGCCACATGATTCGCGTGGTGTAATGTTCCCCCTTGTTTGTTTCCCAAAATAACTGGAGATCACCTATAGTCTTTTTCTGACCTCTACACCCCTTCCACTTGCTGTGTTAGTTAAGATGAAAACAACCTTTGGCACAGTCTGTTCTGGACCAAAGGAAATGTAATCTTGTGAAGAGTAGTCATTCAGTTTGACATTCAGTAGTCTCATTTTATTCGTTCCAGATAACCTCGGTGTTATTTACATAGTGAACGTTGAAATAATCTGCTCTTATGCTTAGCCAAAAAGTGCTGAACTTTCCATTGATTGTCATTTGATATTGATATTGATACTTGCTTGAGAAACAGAGTGAACTGAGTTCCCCTTTGGACAACAACATACAGATACTCCTTTCTGGAATGGGTGTTATGGTGCAGTGTGTAAAACCAATCCTACAAACTATAAAATCAATAAATAAAAATATTTATGTCTTGAGATACTTGCATTTTAATCTTTCATGCCTGATAAAGGAAAGGGCATGTAAATGTTAAATTACATTTTCACATCACAGGACTTTCAATCACTCAAATCTAATATTTAATATTCTGTGCTACACCCTGAATGACAAATTATTTTATTTGAACAAACATCCCTAATGCGGTTTTAGATGGACAGGTGAAATGTACTAGGCCCTGTTTGCTGAGAATGTTAAAACCTGAAACCATCTGTGTAAAACGAGGAGTTCAGTGACATCAATGCTAACAAGCTAAATGGCAACACGCCAGACTTGTGTTGAAAATATGTTCAGGGAAAAAAATATGAGCAAGTTTTAACAACCTTAATTGATCAAGAGACTGTCTTTAATAAAAGCAGCATTCACAGTGGGTCTCCAAAATTTGTAGAATCACTGATGTAATTGACAATAACACTAAATTTTGATTACTGTTTTATTTTAGCAGTACCAATATCATCCAGATTCATTGTCATGTATGTTATATCCCACAGCAGAAAAGCCTGTGGGACACTGGTTTTCCATGAATTTGCAAATTAATGTCTATCTTTGACTATATGGCTGGGAATTAATTCTGGTTTTTTTTTCACATGATCAAATACAGACAAATGTTCACTGCTACTGGATTCAAATCTCCAAAATGTAAACAGTGACATTATAGCATGTGGTCATGTGCGAATCTCTTTTAAACAAATGATGAAAGGTTTGCTGCAAATATTTTGTCTTTACAGAAGATGAATATTAGATTTGAATGAGTCAACATTTAACACTGCTAAATAAAAACTTTGAGGTGTCAGAATGATGTTAATTTTCACATCACTTATGATGAAGCTTATGATGAAATTATACAGCAGTATTTTCATACCCCATCCCTATCCATTCCAGTCAGTAAAATTTTTCAGGTATACTGCATGCCAGTGAATTCAGCTCACTGCGGCGGCCTCCCTAGTCACCAGATCTCAACCGATATCAAGCAGTTTTGGGATGAGATGGAACAACGTATTCATTCGGTATAGATCCACCACCAGCCAGTTTGCAGCAACTATGTGAAGCTAGGGCTGACAATGGCTGCAATCTCTGGGCTGCACTTTCGACACCTTGTTGAGTCGGTGCCCAATGAATTCAAGCCCCCTGAGAGCAAAAGGGGGAGCCGCACACTAAGAGAAGATAATAAAGTGGACTCTAAGTTTTTATCGTCATAATAATATATTTTGTCATCCGTTTGTACTGATAAGTTGCATAATCATTAATGGAAAATAAAAACAGAACATCAGATTGCCGTGTATTATTTAAAGGTGTCAATTGATAAGTTTACATTATTGCATGGTGCGGCCTCTTGGTGTCATAGAAGCCGATTTACAGTTAATTTAAATCAGTCACATAAAATTTGCAGGATGGTTAACAGTTTGATAAGTTTTGGACCCTGTGGAGTCCTATGAATATTAGATATAAATGCTTTGCTTACGTTTCAGAGTCATGATGTGGTTCTAATAAAAATATTGAATTTTTAGTCTATTCTCTTTTTTACAAAAATGTGATTATATATAAGGTGAAACCTCATGGTTTGGTTCTGGGTGATGTTTCTATAATGTTTTTTAGACTGTGAAAATGAATGTTTCTAAAGATCAATTTGTGAGCAGGTGTGAAAAAGGGCAGACGACATTAACACAAAAATAGCCTGGTGTGAGAACATCACTGTTGATAGTGAACTTTGATTTCGTTGCCTTGTATACCCCACTGCAGTAACTATGTGTGTGGATATATACCATCATTTCGGCCCACTCTGCATTCTACCAGCCAAGCTGGGCGGCCATTGTACTGGAAGGCATGCACTTTGTGTGCTGCTGGTTGGGACAGTTGGGTGCGGTTACTCTTCTGTGAAGGATGTCTATACAGGGGAATCCTGCTGAAACCATCTGTTCCAGGGCAATGCCATTCCCAACGCCATTCCCAAACCTGCTATTCCCAATGCAAATCCCTAATCTGCCATTCCCAACGCCATTCCCAAACCTGCTATTCCCAATGCCATTCCTGAACTATCATTCCCAAATGTGCCATTCCCAATGCAAATCCCTAATCTGCCATTCCCAATGCCATTCCCAAATCTGTCATTCCCAATGGCATTCCCAATATCATTCCCAAATCTGCCATTCCCAAACTGGCAGCATCTTGCTGGGTCACCTGGCCCCTGACCACACCTTCATAGTCAGGACCATGGGGTGCATCCCTGCAATAAAGACTGATGTTTCAGCTGAATGCATTAACCCACATTATCTGCATTATTATAGGCCCAAGACTGGAGCAACATTTTCATCTTTTTGATTCGTTGCTTCTCATTTCAAACACCAATGAAAACACATCTAAATTAATTGATTTCCCATTGTTTAGAGAAGGACAGGCCTGTTGGGGCCCTCCTGCAGTTAAGGGTACATTCTGGAATTCCCACTTGGACATTTAATTTTCCCGTGTGGGCGCTTGAACTCGTGTTCTCTTTCACAACTCCTCTTGGCATGTCTGGGCATGCTGAGTCCAGAGCAACTAAGTGCTCAGTCATAGAAACACATGACTAAGATTGATTACCGTGACACATGAGATTACCAGCCAACCTCGTCTGAGCTGCATCTGATGTCATTTAATTACTGTAGCATAAGATCTGTATTCTTTTACAAAGCAATAAGCTTATAATATCTATGGAAAAATAAACAGTTGTTTGTGATTAACATGCCAGGCACTACAGTGACTGGTTTTTGCAAAGAAAATAACTTACTGTATGACACAACCGTGATTGTCCCTCTATGAGCTATTCAGTGGATGAAACTACATAAAAAATAACACAACAGGAACACAACATATATGTTTATATTCATTCATTTAAAATGTAAACAACAATTTATTATCAAATAATAAAAACAGACAAATAAATAAATATACAAAAATAAGTCAACTACATATGAATGTTGGTATAATGTGAAATGAGAAAGGCAATCTGTAGCAGGAAAGAATCTGGGTTAGGCGGGTGCTGGAGCGGATTTGAGGGGACGGCAACCAGATTATTCACAGGCAAGCAGAAACAGTCTGCCCCTGGAGACCAGCAGTTCCCATGGTGATGGTGGTTGCCAAGGGCTAGTTGAACAGCAGACTTACTTTGATCCAATGTCACAATGATTACTATGTCCTATGTGTGTCTCCAGCTGAGTGTTTCTCTTCAGCTGTCTAAACTTGCACTTTGTTTTCCATAGAAAACTACTATAAATACACTAGGAACCGTGTCTATAATAAGCACATCATATATATCTCTATTTATACAACAGACTGTTTTGTTGAATTGTTTGCTAGAAACACACAGTAGCATACCAGGGGAAACGAAAGATATGGACTGTACCATATTAAAGTGAATCAGCTTTCATTGATAGAACAATAATGTAATCTTTTACGTAGTGTAGACTCAGCCTCTGCCCTTAATTTAATTACAGAGGTGTGTTGTTTGGATAAGGAAAATATTACATGGAACAATCAAAAGCATTGCACATTTTTTGTTATAAACTTGTAACATTTGTAATTTTTTGTTAGAAATGGAAAAATAATAAATAAAATAGACTATCATGCTGTAAAGGTATCATATTATGGTATATTGCTTTACTTTTTCTAAACTGACGGCCAATTTAAATAAATCAGTCCATTTTTAGATTTGGGTTTCAGTTCCATGTGCCATTAAAACACTGCATTAAAAATGCTTAAACATGAGACTAGGGAAAGAAAGTCGATCTCAAAGGAATGTAAAAAGGAGAGGGCCTTGCTTTGTGCACATATATGACAGCTCATGAATTAGTGTTTTAATATGCATACAATATGGCTTGAAGTTTTTTACGCACTGTCTGAAATAACATTTTTGTGTGATCTTTGGCGTGCTCTGGCACCAACCTCGGCCGCGCAGTTGGTGCGATAGATCTCACCCTTCAGGGGTAAGGATTCCACTCCAAGCAGAGCCGTTTAACGATTGGGATATGTTTGGGCCAGGCTCGGCTGAGCAGCTGTTCGGTTTAGGAGCGCATGTGGCTGTCTTTGACACGCTTCTTGGGTCGAAATGACACCTTGACTTGACAAGTGAAACCTCCTCTTTAAGACACAACACAGGCACGTCCATGCTGTCAGGCATATTTCGACATTTTGAAACCGTCCACATCTAGTGGCCTCTATTTAAAATACAACGAATGCGGTCTCTTTTCGGAAGAGAGCAGTCAGGGTGGGTAAGGTTTGTTGGAGACACAGAAGAGAGGGAGAGAGCCGTGGTCGAACAGCTTGTAGGGCAGCGTCCCTTTGGAGGTCCACACGTCTGTCTTCGGGTCATAGCACTCGAAGCTGTCCGAGTCCTCGACGACGTCATGGCCGTTAATGTACCGGCCTCCTGTGACGTAGAGCTTGTGGTCGATCACCGCGGCAGAGTGATGCATTCGTCTCTCCTTCATGTTTTCACATTTCACAAACCTGTTGGCTTTTGTGTCGTAGGCAATCATCCTCCGTGTGTATCCTATAAAAAGATCAAAAAGCAGGGTTATCTCAGTGGAATGGAGGCTTGGGTCAAATACATCTCGAAGTTACCCAAACTCTTTAGAAGATGGCAGGGTTTGTAATCGCTCCTACAGATGCCTGATAGGTTTCAATGAAGCACGTTATTCACCACAGCAGTATCATATGAGAGATGAATTTTGACCTTGAAATTGGTTGAAATAGTTTCTTTTAAAGCTATCAGTGTCTAAATGGTTAAAGAATTTAAAACAATGACTGGACCCAAATTTGTGAGAGTGCAGGGAAATGTAATACCTACTCATAGTGACTCATGATTTATTTTCGATGCTGGGTGCATAAATCATGTATGTTAATGTGACACAATTTCCAAGGCCCGGCTTGTCTACAGAATTGTTTGTCATGTGTACCTCCAATGATGTAGATTTTATCTTCGATGGTGACTGCAGGTGCACACACATTTTTCACAGTCCTGGTCTCCAGCCTCGACCACAGGTTCCTTGTGATATGGTACACCTGGGGAGAAACCAAAGAGGTACATCATGTGGTGCTAATCCGGGATTTTCTAAAAATCCCCAAGAAAAAAACTGCCAAGGCGCAATGCTTCAATGAACATCTAACCTGTATCATTCTAACGGGATTCTGCATGGCGTCTTCCCCTCCAAACATGTAGATCCTTTGGTCGTTGGCGGCGACGGCTGGGTGGAGGACGGGAGTGGGCATGGGGGCCATGGGCTCCCACAGGTTGAACATGCTGTTGTACCTCTCCACCGAGCCGGAGATCTGCCTGTCAGGCCCGATGCCACCAAGAACGAAGATGAAGTGCAAGTAGGAGATGCTCTGGTGAGCGTAGCGGGGCCTCAGCATTGGCTCAGCCGTCCGCCACTGGTTGGTCTTGAGGGAGAGCGTGTAGACGGTGGTGCTGACCACGCTGTCCCCGGAGCCCATGGTGAGGCCGCCCAGGACGTACAGGATGCTGTGGATGCAGACGTAGGAGGCTCGGTACAGCCGGATGGGCAGTTTAGCCAGCCACTGCCATCGCTGGGTCCTCTCGTCGTAGAGGAGCGCCTCGCGGGACGTCTGCTCGCTGTTCTTCCGTCCGCCCACCACCACCAGCGTCTCGTGGCAGGTGTAACGGCGCGGCGCCACCCATAGCGGCCCGAGCTCCACGGGCCACTTGGTGCTGACCGAGAACATCAGCCTCCGCACCGACTCGATGATCTCCGTGCAGAGGGTGGAGGACTGGATGAGGGGGTCGTTGGCGATGAACTGGAACAGGTAGGTGGGGTGGATGTACCGCAGGCGAACCTTCTTGAAGAGGTCGTGGATGGCACCTCGGCGCGAGAACGGGTCATGGTGGATCCAGGCCAGGAGGGTCTCGAACACTTGCTCCTCCTCAGCACACAGACGGTCGTCCTCCAGGTAGCACATGAGCTCCGGCAGGGACAGCTCACGGAAGTCCTCGGAGGCAGCCACGTCGGAGAAGCTCTGCACGGCCATCTCGCGCGCCCTCTCCCGCAGACTCCCGCAGTGCAGGATCTCCGAGAGCCGGATCATGCTGAGGCAGTTGTCCGGGCTCAGCTGCTCCTGCAGGAACGCCGAGCAGGCCTCGAAAAGCCGGGAGTACTGCAGCATCGATGCCGCCTGCATCAGGGGCAGCACCGTGTCCATGGTGATGGGGATGGACCCCGTGTACACATACTCCACGACGCTGTCCAGGATGTCGGGCGAGACGCCCTTCAGGTCGACCCTGGCCTGGTGGCTCTCCCTAAAGTTGCTGCAGAACATGGCGCGGAAGTAGGGGCTGCTGGACACCAGAACATTCCGATGGCAGGGGATCTCCCGTCCCTCGGAGCACAGCAGAACGTCCGTGAAGAGTCCTTCCTGTCTTAAGCCATTCAGCTGGGTGAAGAGGTGAGAGGAGAGCTCCCGGTCCTTAAACTGATAGAACTCGAGTATCGGTCTGTCCATTCTGTGGAGAATTAACATAAGAGCATGCTAAGACTCAGTAAGGCTCAAATATCCTGCAACGCATCAAGCCTGGACTTGCAGAGTCAGATGCAGCCATACACATTTTGTGATACTTTTTTTCTTCCTTATTAACAGTCTATAGATACAGTGCAAAACTGCAAGCAGGGAGTGTAGACAAAAACTGTAGACAAATTCCTCCTACCACTCAACCCTGTGGTGGCTCCCAAATGACAGAGAACGCATGCAGTATGTAGAAATGGATCTGATAAATTCAGTCACATTCTTGCAGCTTTACCTACTCCTTGTGACCATGTGTCCAAAGACCTCTGTCTAGCCTGTTTAACACCTGACTCTTCCAATTCACATAGCAACAAGCTTTTGTCATATTACCAATGCAATTTGGCAGTAATTTCAAGTTAGGGGACATCACTAGAAAGAAATGAGACAGATGGAATTGACGGGGCTTGAACGCTACTTTTTCCTATCAGTTTTTTCCTCACAAGTGTGGCCCGTCAGTCAGTCAGGTAACAGCAGAGCTGGATCTCAGGCGTGTCTTCACATTTGTATTTTGCACTTTTGGGAATTTGTTTTCTTCCTTTTTGACTTTTATTTATGGTCTCTTTAATGCTTAGCTTGGAAGAGCTGCTGTTCCATACCAGCATGAGGAGCTCTGCAGCTGAAGCCCCGCCTGTGTTTCCATGGCAGCCCTCGCCTAGGAGCCAGTGACTGTTTTCCACAATGAGGGCCAAACAGTGCCACCACAGAGCTATCGGTGATTGGGGGGGGGGCATATCTCTTACTGACAACCACTGGTAGCCTACAGCTACCTGGCATTCTGTTGGGAGGAACTAATATGATGGTAATCTGAGAAACCCTGGCCAACTTAACCCCCTTCCCCCCCACCCTCTACACTCAAGTGGGAAGAGGCAGGCTGTGTGCTGCTCATTTTACATTTCAGCCCCATTCCGACGACAGTCTGGGCCAAGTCCGATCTGATTTCGGCTCCAATAAGGTTTCTGCACTTATGGAATCAATCACACTCAAACACAAATGAGCCCAAACGCGTCACCTAAAGGTTATATCATTGCTACTTTTCTTCCTACAACGAGACAGCATAATGATGTGACTACATTCCCCTGGACAGTTTTCTGCCTCTTTGAGTTGTTGCTGCATCACTGTTCATCCCTTGATGAGGAATAACGCACAAATGAATTCCTATTTGTGATTAATGGAACACACTAATGCACGTGTGCATCGGTTGACCCCCATCTAACAACCACGGTTAATTTTTATCAAAGCGGTTACATCAGAGCACAGCTGTCTCTATGGACCCCAACGATTTGTCAGTTTGTCCTTGACAGTTCTAGCATTTAGTCACAAGCATTTATTATCAACCCAGGCTTTGGCATTATCTAACCCACCACAGACTGCTACTTATTTCAATTCTGGGTGGATGATAACAAAGAAAACTTACGTCATTTACGTCAGTAACATAATGACTACTAACTACCATTACTGAACGGTCATGTTCCAGGCTCATGAGATCCATTTGTTTTCACCAGCACTTAGGGAAGTCAGCAGAACTGATTTTTGACATTCAGTTTTCCTAACTTTTATACAACAAGACTCGTAGAAGTGAAGTAAATTTTTTAAAACTGAGCTGAAGTAACAAAGAATAATAACACATTATGTGTATTAGAATCACATCAAAAAACTTTCTGTTGACATGGAATATAACTACAGTGTGGAGAGTAATCTAAGAGGATATTTATAAATAGCACCGTGATTTCCGCAGCAGGGACCTACTGTAATACAGAAAAACAGTTGATGAAAGCGTGCATGACAGACATTTTCCATAATTCCCCCTTTTGCCTACAAAATCCACGCTGCAGACTATGGATCAAAAAATTTGAATTTAATAGAAATCATCGGCACAATTTTTATGGTCGGATGTTAACATTTTTTGCATAAATGTCCACTTGCTCTCAACTAAACAAAAAACAAAATTCAACATTAAAAATATCGGAGAAGTACTTTTAAATAGTCGGCCCGCGGGCCTCATGGCTAATGCTCCGTGACTCAGAGGTGTGAGGACTTGGCACTGCGTGGCTGAAATATCCGTAGTTATGCTGACATACGCCACATGTGAGTGCGTTGCCTCTCACCTCTGTACATATCAACGGATATTGTCATGCCATGCTACTCCAACGCCACCTGCCACTGTGGCCAAAGCTATAAAACAGACAGAACAGACGCTAATTGTATTTATTTATATGCCTCCACCCATTTAGCTACCTAGCCTGCTGTCAGAGACCGCTCAGTGCTTCCTCTGGGGAGCCGGTGACTCCTTACCTCTGATCAGTCTTGTTTGTCTCATCCACAGTTTCTCTGCCCAGGATCTGTGGTAGCTTCAACCCAAAACACAAAAGCTTGGCATTTTCTTACCCCCTTCTCCCTTTTTCTCTCTCTCTTCTTTTCTCACCCTGTTCTGAAATTAGAGAGAGGTGGAAATGTTTAGAGAGAAAAGTGCTGTGATGTTTGTTGTTATGGTCTCTGAGTTTTCCGTGAGGCCGCAGGCTCCAGATTCCTGGTCTAAAAAAAGCCCGTCTGCAGCAAGTGTCCAGCAGTCGCACACATGACCCTTCCCTTGTTTTGTTTTTTTCTGTGACATGACAGCGCCTCTCGCCTTGCCCGGGCCGTCCAAGTTGACCTGTGTCCCTGTGTGTTTACAGAGGCACAGACAGGCCAATTCAGCTAAACCCCGCAGTTATTCAAGGAGCTGGCCCTCTGCTTGGAAACAGTGCAAACCCCCTACACTGGCTTGTGTTACGCTGAAAGCTTGTAAATATAGTTGATGATGATGGCTGGACTGACTAAGTGAAACAGCTGAACCCACAGGCTTGGCTACCTACACTGACTACCTATACAATAGAGGTGAGAGGAGAGGTGCACTGTGGGCCATCAGAAGCTGGCATGTGTAGTTTTCAACCCACAGCAGTGCTTTTGCTGAGGTCTGGATAACTTTCAGCTACAACAGTCCTCCACAGACATACTGCAGTTTCCTCTGGTTTCCTTCTCTCTGGTAGTTTCCTTCTGATGTTACCTGGTCATCACTGGATACATTGTGAAGTTCATTTGCTGCAAGTGGCCATAGTCTTGACTCTAGATAAACTATGTATGAAGTGTCTGGTAATGAAAATTCCAACATTTGAACTAAAAATCCTGCAGTCTAATTGGTTCTGGCAGCTTTTAGCCAGTACAATACATAAGGTCAGTGTAAGCCCGTCTGACTGGCTTCCAGGATGCATGAAATCATGAGGTGAAAGAAGTAACAACTAGTTTATGTGTAAAGCACATTCTCTAAAGTTCAGTGAAACTATCTCACATCACAACACCAGCCTGCCATTACTCTCAAGTCCGTCCATGGGATCCCTGTACCTCCCTGTACATGCCGTTTTAAAATTCTGCTACAAAATCCATATTCCGCAAGGATGGCCGGAGTCTAGTGGAATTATTTTCCAAGATTACGGAATTGCGGAAGACCGTGGGGTCTGCAGGTTCTGCCTCCCCATATAGTTAGAAGTAAATTGTGATATAGTTATGCCGCCATCTAGTGTTCATTTTCATATCCACATAATTTTACTGGCGTTTCAGCATTGTGCGCAGTGTAAATACAAATGGGCTACAGCAGGCCTGGCCAACCCGCGGCTCTTTGCCCGGTTTCATGCGGCTCTTACGTTCGGGTCGAATTTTGTGTTTGTGTTTTGTTTTTTTAATGTGTATGTGTACGCGCGTTCGCTTAGCTTGAGTTCAATAAGGTATTTTCATCTCACGCACATGTGTGTTTGACGCAAATTTTCGGGAGGGAAAACCTAATTGTTGAGCATTTTGTAAGGTTTGCCCTCAAAATGGCAGGGAAAAAATGCACAGCAAAACGAAAATATGAAGATGAACACAGAACTTTTTTAACAGAGTGGGAGAGTTTTTTTTTTTTTTTTTTTTAACGTAATGGCAAGCCATTCTGCCTTATATGTCAGGCGTCATTAGCGCATTTCAAGGCTTCAACTCTTCAGCGCCACTTCAGTTCACTCCATGCCAACATCGACCAGGAATTTCCAAAGGGTACTGAACTTCGCAAGCACAAGTTGGTCACTTTGAAAAGTCAGGCAGAAAAGCATGTTGATGTGTGACATTTACAGTAAATCTGGCTGAGCAGAGGTCTCTGTGTGAGAGAGAGCGAGAGAGTGAGAGGAAGGGATGGGGGCAGTTCATGTGTGCCCATGTGTATGATGTTGCTCTTTGCAGTAACACAGTAAAAATGTGGCTCTTAGTCTCTGACTGGTTGGCCACCCCTGGGCTAGAGGATAAATTACCACAACAATCCAGTGTAGAAGGCTTCAAATGTATCTTAATCCAGTCTGTATTTAGACGAAAGTGAAAATATTGGCTGTATGTAGCAAACATTGTTCGTTTGATGTGTTTAGCTTTTGTTTATGATTGTCCCGAGCAGCACCACAGATCAGCTGAAATGAGCTAGATGTGGAGTAGCACACGTATTTCCTAATAAGTAGACACGGCAGAAAAGCATGCAATCCAATTTTTGTAAAATAAATGAATAAATATTTTTTTATGATATGAATAATTGTATGAGTAAATGCAGAAGTATATACGATCTTTACATTTAGATTTTGTGGTAATCGGTGAGTCAGCTCTGAACCTATGCAGTAATTAATTAGTTAATCTTTTCCCATCAATCACTTTGCCTAGAAGTAGCAGTGCTATGCTACAGGTACAGTACCAGTCAAAAGTTTGGACACACTTTCTCATTCAGATAAATAGGAAAGTGTGTCCAAACTTTTGACTGGTACTGTATGTATGATGCTGTAGCGCCGTTCACTTTGTGTATCCTTTTTTGTTTATTGATCATTCAGGTGTAATGTACCCTTCATGCCAAATTTCATGCCGAATGCCAGCTACTTCAATTGATGTTTTTAACCACTTATTGAAAACAGAACGTTTTAGCATTGCTTTCATATAGGGACATTTATTTATTTATTTATTTATTTATTTATTTATTTACTTGTACTTGCTATAACTTCAAGTCTTTATCTTATTTTTTTACTTTTCATTGATGCACTTTTAATTGTCATGATGTAAAGCACATTACATTGCATTTTAATGTATGAAGTGTGCCATATAGCCTTTATAAGGATGGTTGATTGATTTATAGATTGAATATGAGTTTTCATAAAACTAAAATTACAATATATTACGTACTAAAGTGTGCATTTTGTAGGTAGCTAAAATGAATGAAATCAAATGTACTTAATTTTGAAAAATATTAGCCTCTGGTTTCCCTGTGAGTCATACAATTACATATCCTCATTATTGTGATAAGATCTTTGCATCAAAATGGGCAATAAAATCTAAGGGAAAAAATTAGGCTCTAGGACACCAGCTCTACCATACC
This sequence comes from Albula goreensis, assembly GCA_022829145.1. Taxonomy (NCBI): domain Eukaryota; kingdom Metazoa; phylum Chordata; class Actinopteri; order Albuliformes; family Albulidae; genus Albula; species Albula goreensis. Next base: position 5,475,869 of record CM040750.1, on the reverse strand, counting down.
AGTTTCATCTTAATATTCTTCAAAAAGATGAATTCTAAATGACAACTGCATTCCACATATCCAGCCACTAAGCCAGTGGCTCTAAGGCCACAGCATGTCATCAATAGTGATGAATTACATGAAAAATATATGTCCCATATTTAATCAGTCAGATCAACTAAGGCTGTCATTTTGTATAATGTGCTGTATGACAAATGATTCCTTTGAAAGGAGGTTTATTTTTCTGATTCAGTTGCAGGCTGACAGAAGAAATCAGTGGGATTCTACATTTACATTTATTCATTTTGCAGATGCTTTCATCCAAAGCGACATACAAGGAGTGCATACAGTCAGCATAAATACAGGAAAGAAAGTGCATCATTTAAACAGCAGTTCAAAGCTAAAAAATAAATAAATATGTAATAGCCATTGTAATATACATAGCATAGCCTAGTAAACAAAGTACATGCCAAGTAATAAACATAGTAATAATAATAATAATAATAATAATAATACAACATCCAAATGTCAAGTGTCAGAAATGGGTACAACAAGTGCTAAACGGGGTATGATGTTAAGTCCAGGTATAGTCTGAGGTGGGTGGGTCTTCAAAACGATTGAGCGGTCCATAGTGGGACAGGGAGTTCATTCCACCCCTGGGGAGCTAACATGGAGTAACGTTGTAGTCTGGATGCATGGGAGCCCTTTTCTCTCAGTGACGGAAGTGCCAGACGTCCTGTCGCTGCAGATCGGAGTGGTCATGACAGCGTGTATGGCTGGACGAGGTTCTGGAGGTAGGTAGGGGCTGTCCAGTTAGCTACAGCATAGGCAAGGGCCAGGGTTTTGAATCTGATCCTGGCAACTACTGGCAGCCAGTGGAAGGACTTGAACAGAGGAGCGACATGGGAATCCTTGGGAATGTTGAACACCAGGCAAGCAGCTGCGTTCTGGATCAGGTGGTGAGGCTGTAAGGTGCAAGCTAGTAGTCCTGAAAGGAGAGAGGTGCAATAGTCTAGCGAGAAAGCACTGTGGCCTTGACGAGTAGCTGGATGGAATACGTAGTCAAGAATGGTCAGATCCTCCTGATGTTATACAGAAGGAAATGACAGGACTGTGCCGTACGGGGATGTGATCCTTGAAGTACAGTTTGTAATCATGGATGGCACCCAGGTTTCTCGCCGACCGGGAGGCTGCCACTTCTGACCCTTCGATGGTGATGGAGAGCTCTTGAAGCTGGGAGGACTTGGCTGGGATAAAGAACAGCTCCGTCTTGTTGAGGTTAAACTTCATGTGGCGGGAGTACATCCATGTGGAGACGTCCATCCGGCATGCCAAAATACTCTTGCTGACTATGTGGGTTATCCTGCTAATTGTAATTATTCTAATTGTTGAAAGTGTGGAAAACTGGTCACTGAAGCCATTTGTGGAAAATGATGTCTTCAGTCACAGAGTAAATGGCAATGCACCAGGCCTACATTATTTTTGAGAATACTTTTAAGGGGAAAATATTGTAGATCATAAAAAACAGGGTTTCAACAACCTTAAATAATCAAAATGTGGCTTTAATGAAAAATGTTTAGTGAGGCATAGCACACTATGGGTGCCAAGGGGCGTAAACTTGAGTTTTAGAAGTGCTATCAAGGTGAATTGTGTTTGCTGTCTCAAAGAAACATTCATTTTATGTACACATCCTTCATTTAGTTAGGCTTCTAGAGCTGCTAGCACCTCACATTAAAAGGCAGCCAATGAACCAAATCATACCTTTTCCCCAGCAGTCATTATATTACGTAGAGTGCAGGTGCAAGTCATTTCAGTCTGTATTTGTTTAGGTATTTGTCTTGAGTAATTGTACCCTAAGTGTGCTTTCAAAAAAAAAAAAAACAATATATATATTAACTTCGTGCAAATTCAGTGGATTTTCTTTCATTTTTTATTGTAATATCATATTTATTATTATTATTGCTCTCCCCTTTTGAGTTTTTGCTAGTGCGGCCATTTGCAAATGCAGGCTCCAGAACGGTTGGCAGAATCTCTGTGGATATGAAGTCCTCAGAAGAAGCTCAGCACTTCAGCCCTTCATCAGGCCCATGGGAACAGTTTGTTTTTGCTGATAAGATGAACCTGGCTTTGAGAGAACACTTCAGGCCACACACACAGCTGGGTTTTGACTGCTCTCCAGGTCCACGAATTCACTGTGTTGCATCATGCCTTTTGGGAAATAAAAGACAAACTCCTGAAACATAACAAACCCAGGGTGGTCAGTCTGAGCCCTGATGCACCACAGGGTCTGTTTCCACATCAAAACCAACGAACCCATTTAGGCTCGTGACACCAGGTGTGGGGAACTAAATCCATAATTAACCTTTTTATTTATGAATGAAGCATCGCGTGATAACAAAAACTGGCAGATTCCGCCTGCGAGCTGCAATCAATCTAGTTCTTAAACACACGGCAGGGGATCTCTGTCCTCACTAGTTCTGAGATATCAGGGACTGTTATCATCCTAAGACCAGTTTTATTGTACAATAGTGCCAGAGAGAAGATAATGTATCAAAGAAAATAACCTGTGAGCAGTGGCTTTCTTCCTACCATGGGGAGCAGTGCAGAGTTACAAGAACAGAGTCAGAATATGCCCGGTATCACTCTGTTTCCAGCAGTACTCAGTGCTGTTTCCTATCTGGAGATGTGTGGTGGCCCATTTTAAGCAGGCTGTACCTCCTGGACAAGTGAGGTTTTATTGAACCAGAAATGGGAGGAGCTACCACATAGAATCTGTGACTGGACTATTTATATCCACATGGCCACATTAATTGTGGAGATAAAAACATTTCCGTTTGGTTCAAACAAGTCAGTGACTGACATCTGAGTAAAGCTCCACCCTCATGGGGTTCACAAAGTCTCATTTCAGCCTCCGCCAGTGACTCCCTCAGGCAGAAAGAGAGCGAGTAGCAGATCAAAGCTTGATCTGGACTGGAACTTCTGAGCCATGGGACGTTCACATGGTCCTGTGGCTCCCTGCCAGTGAGCCAGCCAACCCCCATGACCCTGCCGAGCCCTGTCTCATCTCCTGCGCCCCCACATGTTTGAGTGGGAAGCAGGGACACAATCGCTGCCACAGATAAACACAACAGATAAACACACACATGCATCTCTAACACTGCTCCTGAATAACCAAAAGAACACAGCAGCACATCTCAGAAAACATTACTCCTGTATTTTCACAATTTGTCCTCATTTGAAATGACCAAGCACACTTTTTAATGTATTTGTAGACCCGTCATAGTACAGCCCTGGTCTCCGTCTGCTCAGGAGAATTTACATTAGCATACACTACCTCCGAGGCATGGGCTGGCAGCTTCCAGGACGCTCCCCTCTGCAGTCCCCCTGCTCAGCGGTGCAGCCGTTGCATTCAGAAGCGGCCACTTCCTGTAGAGCTGGAGCAGAGAAGAACACAGCTGGTTTTTGTGGTGTGATGAGATGAGAGAACCCCTGCGAACTGAAAATCTCCTCCCTGGTACCCTTCGCTGTGACATAAATGAGCTGTGCAGGTATAGCGCTAGAGGGCTATACTTCATGTCAGTGGCGGCTGGTGAACTCAAAACAAGGGACGAACAAAATTTACCTTTATACCTATCATTATGTTCGACCTGTTTCCATTCATCCTCCTTGATTAAAAACAAAACAGGTCAATCTTTGGAGTGATCAACACAAATTGTTGTAAATAGAGTAAATGGTTTCTAGTTTAATTTTGTAATAGTAATTATTTTCTTTACTAATAGATATACCAAACATAAATCTAGTTTGCAAAGAGCAGCAATTCTATTACTAAATGAAATTGGTCACCATTTACTCTATTTATGCCAGCTGGCGTTGATTGCTCAATGAATAATTTGTTTTATTGTTAATCCAGGAGGATAAAAGGGAACAGGTGGGACATAATGATAGGTTTAATGGTAAAGTTTGTTCCTCCCCTGTCTCAAGCTCACCAGCCACCACTGCTTCATGTTATTGCCTACATCCTTCTTCATGGGCAGCTATACTGCCAGCCACGTCCCGCCCTGCAGGGTTGCTAGCCAGTCGGGATTCAGTGTTAGAATGCAGGATAACATTGCTGCACTTCTTTAGCTGGCCATATCATGCAACATCTCCACAACTGATTATGCTGTCTTGGTTTGTTGACTCCGGTTGGGGCCCAACCTACACAAAATAATAATTAATCAGAGGAAACTGACTATTATTTAATGACCAAAACACATAACTTAAATGGATTTGTCTTAAATCAGAATATCAACTTGGTCAAGCCCATTGTATATTGCATTTTTAGATATTTAGCAGAAGTCCGTATCCAGAAAGACTTACTCATCCTACATTTTTACACGCTATCTGTTTACACGGCTTGATATTTTTCAAATGTTATGCAATTGAGATACCTTGCTCAAGAGTTCGATGGAAATACCCCACCTGAGAATCGAAACTCTCAGTGACAAATCCAGCTACTTACCCTTCTTCTACACTGCCGTCCTTCTTGGTGATATGAGTCTGACAATATTGGTGTCTGACCTCTCAGAATGGAACTCCTCCTCCACTGTCCTTGATGCCCTGGTTCTACATTTAGAACATATTGAATAGAAATGTATTGTGTTCCAATTTTTGACCAGGACCATGCTTCACCAGGGTTTCTAAGACAATTTCTGCATCATGATAGCCATACTAAAGTGTAAAATGAGAACTCCAGTAAAGATCTTTTATCTAGTTTGCGGCCTATCAGAGAACACCGCAAATGATGGCCCGGAAGATTACCCATGAGCCCGAGTGGATCCTTATCCTCATCTGATACCGCGGTGCCAAGACGAGAGAAGGGAGCGCACCGGCTCTCACGTTAAAACCTGACCGAAACGCTAATCTTTAAAGTGCTTCAAACTCTAATTTCTCATTATCTTAGCCCTCCAACCAGAAATACACTTTTAAGTAGCAGTGCATGTCAGGATTATATTTGCACTGGTGTGTTTTTGTGCTTTAGCGTTTAACCTGCCCTAGGGACAGCGTTTTTGTATTGCTGTTAATTATCCCTCAGCAAGCGCCAGCTCTAATAAAACAAGTACCAAGGGGACCCCGCTCCCCCAGATAAAGCCTGCTTATCTTCACTTATTTGAAATAAATGAAATTCATACCCAAGGGCACCTATTCGTCCTCATAAAGTCTCTTTTACTTTTGAATAGCTGTTCTCAAATGAGTGTTATTGGACAAGTATATTTTTCTCAATCTGTTCTTTTTGTATTTTCTCCTGTCAAAGTAAAGATGTGATTTATGTACCTCTATTCATTCAGAACTGCTTGTTGGTGGCCTCCAGGATTGTCTCAGTTCTTCTACCGGGAACAAGATACTCTATTTTAATGATTCAAGATCATGTTGCATATGGAAGTGCAGATTAAAAGCTGCTGTGTTCATTTAAAATCTATGAGGCATCAATTTCAAGTTTCATTGAGGCAACTGTTGCATTCCAAACGACTACAAAACTTTGCCATGACACAGATTTCACATAAATTTGTATGCAATATAGTCTTTTTCTTCAATGTGTGATTAATTCCTGCATCCAGCATCCTTTGGACACTGCAGTCTTGCAGATATTTTTTCAGATTCTTTGGCAAAATTGTGGATTGTTCAGGACATATAACAAGTACACTGAGGGCTATCTTTCTGAAGGAAGAATTGCCTTACAGATTACAGAACAAAAAAGCAATGTTTTATTTTACTTTTATTGCCCATGGCGGGGACCTTCAAATTGATTGTCCACAGGGGGTGCTGGCAGACAGAAGAGATTTATTCTGCTTCCTGTAGTTGCTTGATTTGGTATTCTTTTATTCCGCATTAAAGCCAGGCACTTCCATGTCTCTTGGTGGGTTTGATGCACAATAATAAGCCAGAAATGTAACCACAAAATCCTATTCCTTTTTGCATAGCAGTGTTTCTGGGTTTTTGAAGGATATTGATTAAACATGTATTGGAGTTTGTTAATAACAAATTTTGGGAGAGGCAACCTTCGGACAACCCTTCACTCAAACACCAGTATCCGTCCAATCCAGTTGTATACGCAGGTGTTAATTTGCCTCGTACCTTCTCTTCCATCACGCTCTCGGTTTCCGGCATCCCTCCCCCTCTCCCTCCCCATCTCCACCTTCAAGTCTATTTCCCTTTCTTATGTTTTTTTTTCACCCTCTTTTAACAGTAAAAAGGGGGGGGGTGTTTGTTATGTTATGTTATGTGTCATGTTATGTTACTGTATAGCCACTTTTACTCCAGATAGTGAAAGTACATACACGACAGAAATTCCTGCACTCCCATGCACTGCATATTGCTTAGCACAGAGCATGGTGATTTGGGAGATGTATTTTAAATTTTGTTGATAAATCTGACCCTGCACCTCCTCCACTTCCCCCCTGCTGCCAGAAGTTTCATGGGGCTAAGACAGTTTTTTGACAGAATATTGTGGTGCAGCATTAAAAAAGATTTACCTTTATTATAATTGGTGGGGTGAGCAGAGTGGAGATCTTTGTTTTTGAAGGTCCTAATTTTAGGCAGTAAATTTGCACTCTGCCTGGTTGCGCTTGCACAAGGCATTGTTTTCCATTTACCAAAAGTACTTGAGGCATGAGGCAGGAGTGTCTCCATGTCTGGATGATGAGTTGGTGCGTGGAGTATGTGCTTGTGTGTGTGAGGCAGAGCACAAATCGATATAAAGTTTATGGGTATTTAAATAGTAATTTGAGTGTTCTGAGTTTTTGATGATGCTTATTAGAATACAGAGAGATTCTGCTGCATCTGAATGCAGCCAAAAGGTAGCTCTAAACAATGACTGCTAGTTCCTGCCCTGGGAGTGCGGAGGGGATTTCCTAGCTGTCATATGTTAATGTACCTCACGCAATCTGTATAAAAGTGAATAACACTTTGCACTAGTCGAACATTTTGCACCGTGCTTTCATTTCCGCAGCTGGCTGTGTAATGAAACTTGTCTGTCTTTCACTGCAAAAATCACATCCATCCCTTTATCAGCATGAAGGTCATTTTTACTCCTTGTTGGTAATTGGGTGCTTACCAAAAATATACAATTCTAAATGCATACAGTAAAGAATTTGCTGATAGAGGTTCACGGCCCTGCTTAAGAAAGTAGAGGTACTGCCATTTATTTCCTCCTCCCATCAGTGATCCCGCTGATTAGCATTAGCAGAGCTCTTCAGCCAGGTGTATGGCAGGAAGTAAGTCACGCCAGCTGGTTTGTCGCAAGGGTGGAACAAACATACGGTAGCAGCCTGCTTAAGCTGGACTGTCTACCTCTGCCAAGAGACCATGAATGCACCGTACCAAAGTACTGATGTTTACTGAAGTATAAACAAGGGCCAAAGCTTTCATTTAACTTGCACATATTATAATAAATAACAATATACAGTCGGCCTACATAGATTACCATGGCCAGGACAAGTGTCACACTACAATAGGGTCCTTTAAAAAGGATTTCAGATGAAGCATGTTTTCTGCTTCATTCTTTATCCCATCTCTGTACTCACTGGTGGTGCCAGCAGTATTTCTAAGAAATTGCAAAGTCATTTAAAAAAGAATACATAATTTAGCAACCCAAAAAGCAACTTACAGCCATAAAAATCACCCAAACATGGTTTGTCAGCATTTTTATAAAGATAATTTTTCAGGTTTCTCATTGTTTATGAGGACATTAATATATAGGCAACATTAATTTATATTTGGCCAAGAAGCAGACTAACTCTTAAGTTATCCTGATTATGGGTTAGATCATGACTAGTTAAATCAGATCTACACCATTTTGAAAGCCTTCATTTTGGGAGACCATGTTGATGCTGGGTTCAACATGGGATTAAATACAACCCTCTGTTACTTGCCTTTGGGGGAACAATAGGAACTACACCCCATTACCTGACATCCATTATCAAACTCTGCTTAATTCATTATCTCTGGTCTGCATCCTGTGGTTGTCTGGCCATCCCTTCCAAAATGGATCCCTCTTACTGGTCTTGTCTCTCCAATGGTGGAATGAACATCCTGTTTCAATGAAGACAATCTTCTAAATGTCATCTGATAATGCATCTTTTCCCAGAATTCCATAGCAGGAGGAGTTTGTTCGATCCCCCATCCTTGTCCAGAACAACATGGTCATATTGTGTGAGCATTACATATCACATGATTAGGTGGCTAACTAGCTTCACTTCCATGCAGAAGAGCGCCCTCCTGTGTCAACAGACTGTCACACCTGTTTCTGTCCAACAGTAGTATCTGTTATGCCAGCATTTGACAAAGATCATCATTTTTGTCAGCACTGCTATTTGAATACCTCTGAAATTATACATGAATTCCACAGGGAAATGTAGTTTTATTGCACTTTTTAGGCCATAAGTAAAATTAGTCATTAGCTTAGGAGTGATGGACACAAAAACATGCTCATATACATATAGCACCACTTAGACACTAATTGCACATATTCACACGCAAGCTCTCCCTCTCTCTCGCTCTCTCTCTCTCTCGCTCTCTCTCACACACACACACACACACACACTTTCTGGAGTCTTTTTACTTGTTAACTTGACTGCTCCCAGTTGTCCAATAAGTTGTAGAAAAACACATGACCAGAGATCAAAGCACTTAATGACCACTTTTAAAATCAACTTACTTGTTGAGAGGAAACAAACTGCAATTTACTCTTTTTCAAAAACGACATTTTTTTCTCCAAAGCTTTGTTTTTCCCCAAAGCTGTTATGAAATATCATATTTATAAGAAAAAAGAAACAAAGATTAGAGAGAAGAGGGAGAGAATCACATACCCTCAGCCCCTTGGGATGGGGTTTGACATGCTCTGAATAAAGACTGTGAGGTCTGCTCTGACAGGTTTATACATAGGTAGTTCAGTAGTTTAGCACAGGCTATTCCCAGGGTCACATACTGGCTGCTTTTACTGCAGGTACGTTATTCATCTGACTCTCAGCCAGCCAAAGCCTTCAGAATCAACCTTCTTCATGCCTTCAGGTACTTTTACAAACTTCCACCAGCTAAATACACTCTTAACAGAGACCTGTCTGACATAATTGCCAAAAAACCAATCACTTTAATCGCATTTAATCAGCCTTTTATTATGGTATTATGTATATTGCTATGTATCATATTACCTGCAAGTAAAAATACTATATTATTCTAATCATATGGGCCATTGAGTACTGCGCCAAAGTTTATCTAAGAAAAAATTCTGTTAAGTAATGATGCTTTCAATAATAATGAGAATGGGTTACTGAGAAAATTGGCTGGTTGGTTGTTCAGTGCATCTTGGGGAACTTGTCTCTTCTTCTCTGGGTTTTGGCTGTTCCGTTTGATTCTGTCTCTCCAGGTAATTCCGGACAGCCTTTATGATGCTGAGGTCAGGGCTCTGTGGACGCCATACCATCTATTGTTCCTTTCACTGAAGACAGTGCTTTATGACCTTAGCCATGTGTTTGGGGTGGGTCATTGTTCTGCAGCAGAACGAAGATGGGAGTCCCCGATTTGGGACTGATCAGACACCCCTCTGATGGTATTGTGTGATGGATTAGAATCTGTGTGTTCCTCTCAGCATTGAGGATTCCATTCATTCTGACCAGATCATTTGCAGAAATGCAGCCCCAAACCTGCAGGGAACATCCACCATGCTTTACTGTTGGCTGCATACTCTCATCCGCATAGCTCTCTTCAGCTCTCACAGACAAACTGCCTTGCACTTTGAGCCAAAAATGGTCAATTCTGACTCATGAGTCCAGAGCTCTTTCTGCCATTGTTCAGCACCCAAGTCCTTGTGGATTCATGCGTAGGTGTGACTCTTCGCTTTGTTTCCACTTCAGAGGAATGGCTTTTATGGCAGCAGCCATTCCCTGAAGGCTACTTCTGACATGGTTTTGCTGGACTGTGCAGGTGTATATTTGGGTTTCAGTGGTTTCTGTGAGGCCAGAGCTGAGAGAGGTGCTGGACGTACAAGAGGAAGTCCGCTGGTGGTCAGTGCAACAAAAGCCACAACCATGACTGTTTCTTTGTGCTTCTTCAGGGGGCTTTGACAACACATATGGAAACGTCTGTTTGCGGTGAAATTTCTGCTTGGGAGAGACCTTGCTGATGCCGGATGACGACTTTCTGTCTTGTCGCTATGCTCAATCTTAAGTAACTTTAGAAACTAAAAATGAATGTTGGAAATGTAATCTACAATCTAACATCGAAGACAAATGTATATAAAACTCTTAAGCTTTTGCCCAGTACTGTATGATTAAACTTATTCAAATTGATTACATTTGGTATAAATAATAAATTCCAGTATCATATTACATTTCAGTAACAGATTGATATACAGTATTATATATTATGTTACACATGAAACACTGTGCCATACTTTATCGTTGTACCACACATTATACCATAATTATAGACCATATCATCAAGGATGTAATCAACTTCATTTTAATTCAATCATTTCAGGAAATTAGCCAAAATTCATTGTATTAATTGACAAAATTCTAACAACAAATTGGGCATGCAACAAGAAGACAATTAATTTAAATGAATCTGAATGAATAAATTATGTATTCATTTACATAAGTAATAAGGATATTAAATGACTGAATTAAAATGTAATGATTCCAACTTGACGTATTACATAATTGTATGTGTGTGAGATACACTTTATTTATTTGTTTGTTTGTTTGTTTATTTATTTGTATAGCACCTTTCAAGTTAAAAAGCACAAGCACAGGCACAAACAATAAAAAATCATTATGGAACAGAAAACACTATGGCAAAATACCAACCATGAAAGAAGCTGAAATATGCAGAAGTTAATGTCTTCTCTCTGTTGGTACATTATCAGTGGGGCACACTTTCACATAATTTCACCATTCTACATGAATGCAGCTAGCTCTGTACCACACCGTGCTCTTCACAATTCTCCCCCCTTGGCTGTATTTGCCATACTGAAGAGGAGTTCATGTCATACTCAGCACCTCACTGGGGAGACTATGCAGTCTGGAGTGTGGAAGCTGAATCCAGTTTCATTACTAAAAGGCAGCAATTCCTATTCAAACAGGCAATCATTCAAATAGGCAATCATAACAAACTAGATCATTTTCCCCAGCAAATTTTGGTGATTAGAAATAAACAAGCGCTTCCATGGGCACAAGGGAAACATAAACGAGCTCAGAGACAGAACATTGAAAAGCGTTTATAGGAGTGAGATGAATCAGAGCAGGGTGCTGAAAGGATGCGTCTGTCGCATGTCCTTCTCGAGCATTCAGTCAGGATGTGCGCTGCACAGGCTGACTTGCCAGATGAATTGGCATAAGTCCTGCGTTTGAAATGCAGCCAGAGAAATTAATAAGCATATTGCGGGAGGACAGAGATCAACAGCGCTGCGCACCATGTTTGCAGAATTATTTAAAATGTTGTTATGAACTGTATCAGTTAAGTGGTTAGAGCTTGACAAGTTTGGTATACAGTTTCTGTGGCCCGTTAAGAAACTGTTTGTGATTGTGATTTTACTGCATTGTATCTGTGTGCGCACAACAGGATTGTTATTGCCATCTGCAAAACGATGCCTTTGGGGGCATAAAATGAACACTAGGGATCTAGCCTGTAATCCCATTATGAATTAATTCAAACATGCATTTCATTTTATTTTCCATTTGCAATACATATTCAAAACCCTCTGCAACTGCTCCTCCCATACTGATGCGTGAGTAATGGAAGGAAAGTTTGCTCATGCTTTCACCAAAGTAATAAGTATATTAAACAAACCATAAAGTCAGAGGATTGAATTGCCCCCCAAAGCCTGTTTGCCACACACTGTGTCCATCTGCAGTCTGCAAGTCAGGCAAAATATCAAGCAGAGAGCAGCAGGCACATGCTAGCTTTAGCCTTATGCAAGGGGTGTGTGTTGGTGGAGGGGGCTCACTCAAACTTTCACCCCGGGCTCGTACCTGAACAGCATAAATGTGTTTCCCTTTACAATCACCATTTAACCAGATCTAAATGGTACTTACAATTCATTTGGAAGTTACTGGAACATAGTAAAACTTATAGTTTTTAAAGTTGATCTACACAGTGCATACTTAATCAACAACCAAAATTACAACCAAAATGATGACGTTGATTTCAGTTCAGGAGCCAATAGCGCCCGTCTCAGCAAACCAAACCTGCCAGTAACTGCCAAATTGTTGGTACATAGCTCTATTCCCCAACAATTGTGCGCTATGGGTTTCTGTTATTGTTGTACTAGTGTGGCACCCAATTTAAGCCACTAGCTGAGGTAGTTTTTAATGTTTTTGCTGGCCTGTGGGCTGCTGTGAAAAGGAACCTTCCTGCCGGAGAGAGCGTGAATGCCTGAAATGTCAATACTTTGCAAAAGTGTTGTTTGTAAAAAAATAATCTTGTTTTGTGTGTTTCTGATTTTGAAGATGCAGGAAATGGACGGGAAAGCTCCCTGATGACAACGGACAGTTTCTTAATGGAACTGAAGAAATACGATTCCTTTGAGGAAGGATCTGGGTGTGTCCGTCCAGCCAGGTTCCCTCAGCTGTAGTTTGGCATTACAGACCACTGGCCATACTGACCACATTTAAAAACCAATACCATGTAGACCACAGTGCAGTCCACTAACCATACAGACTGCATTAAAAACCACTGACCATACTGACCACATTAAAGACCACTACCGTATAGACCACAGTACAGTCCACTACCCATACAGACCACATTCCAGACCACTGACTGTACTGACCACATTTAAAGACCACTACCATATAGACCACAGTGCAGTCCACTAACCATACAGACCACATTGCAGACCAGTGACCATACTGACCACATTTAAAGAATACTACCATATGGACAATGATACAGTCCACTAACCATACAGACCACATTTCAGACCACTGACCATACTGACCACATTAAAGACCACTGCCGTATAGACTACAGTACAGTCCACTAACCATATAGACCACATTAAAGACCACTACCACATTACACCTTAGTGCAGTAAATGATGCTGGAGAGTAACTGCAGTGAATTGTGCAAAGTTTACTGTTGCAGGAAGGACCATGCTGGCATTTCCCCCCCTGAAAATAAAACGCTTTGAGGAAATTTGTCTTTCAGCTTGGCACCACACTGCCGGCACATGACAGAACGCAAGCTCTCAGCAGTGAGTGTCAGAGACACTCAGGCATGGTGGCCACCACACGGAGGCGAGAAAGCGCTAACAAGAGGGATAAATACAACTTCTGAGGGTCATGTGGATCCTTCCCGCTATTCCCCTCGGCCAAATCATCGTCATCAGCATCAGCAAGGCATCGAGCAGACACCCTTATCCAGAGTTCCTTACATAAGTCAAACTTTCACACACAATCCCGCTTTAAAGCTAAAATATACACCCTGTCCAAGGCTACAATGGCAGTGCTTTTCCAGGGGATTAAACCTGCAAACTCTGAGTAGCAAGCCCTGCTCCTTATCCCTGAGGCAGTTCTGTTGAGAGCAATTTAGCTGGGACCTTTGCCAATTCTATATGAACTGTATAGTATTGAACTGTATCGTAGTCTATATGAACAGTATGATAAAATCTAGCAATACTGATCTAAGAACAGCAACAATGTGATGATCTTACATAATTTGGAATGTGGAATAAGCACAAACTCTCGAACACCTGAGGCATTCAATATGACTCACCTTTCACTGTTCTTTCCTGATGTGCTTAGACCGTCCTTAGGTTAGGGGTGCTCAATAAACGAAGGAAAGGCTCAGCTGGTAAACTGCGGGGTGGAGAGACACAGGGTCTGTCTCTGTACACTCCAGAGCCATTCATGGCAGCCAGAGGTGGACAACTCCAGCTTCAGAAATTAAAAGTCCTTCCATGTATTTGTTCTGCTGATTCACTAGACCAGCTGATTCTAATAAGCTCAACTCTTCAGCCAGGTAGATGAGTTAATTAGTGAACTCACCTGGTTTTAGTGAACGGGCAGAACAAATACATGGTAGGAATTTTATATTCTGAAGCCGGAGTTGTCCACCTCTAATGGCAGCTCATTTCAGCGATAGGGTCAGCTTAAAATTCAGGTGGGCATTCTGAAAAAGACATTCTAGCTGTAAAAGGTAACAAATGAAAAAGGTTTCAAAGGGTTCCATTTTTTTATTTTAAATTTTACTGGGTTCATGTTTCAGACAATATGCTTATGTGTGTGTGTCAGAGAAGAACTAAAATTGTTGGTTATAAAAAAAATTCTCTCAGATTTCGTAAGGAAGCACCCTGATGAGTTTTTGAATGATTTCTTAATGATTCTACAGAAAACGATAGTCCTCACAGGACGCCATGGGGAGAATCCTATCAGCAATATCATATCAGGAGCGTATGGACAGGAGTAAATTAACTCACATCATGACCAAAGTCCACCATGTAGAGTGGACTTTGGTCATGGCGTTCATTAAATTTAACTACACCTGATCCTTTCTGTATCCTCTGGGTACATAAAGGAACAGTGTCTTACGCAAACTGTATAGTCTGCATGCTCTTAAATTGCCTTGATTGCTTTTAGATATGTTGCTGTGAATGAGGCAATTTTCTGAATCAGTAAAATAATTTGAGTTGTTCCAGATGAAAAAGATCAAATTAGCAGGGATGGCTTTTTTAAATCACAGCCATCATCCAGCAGTATCGAACATTAAAACTGAAGGGTCCAATTATAACATTGCACATACTGAGTTTGTGTGCTTTGAGATAATATCCAAGGCACTTTTTATGTGTGGGCTAATTAGACAATATGTGTGTGTGTGTGTGTGTGTTTGTGTGTGTGTGTATGTGGCAGTGCATGTATGTACAAATGTGCATGCATGTGTGTGTGTGTATATGTATGTGAGAAGATACATGTGTTTGCGTGTATGTGTGTGCGCATGTATGCATATGTATGTGAGAAGATGCACATGTTTGCATGTATATGTTTGTGTGTGAGTGTGTGTGTGTGTGTGCACTTGCATAAGTGTGTGTGCATGTATGTAGGTGAGTGTGTTACGTATTTGTGTGCGTGTGTGTACACTAGAATAAGTGTGTGTGCATGTATGTAGGTGAGTGTGTTATGTATGTATGTATGTATGTATGTGTGTGTGTGTGTGTGTGTGTGTATCCTCAGGTCTTACTCTGAAACTATACCTGCTGGGCTGAGGCGTGGTCTCCTGCAGCCATGTGATTAACAAGAACTACAAACGGCTGGTCTCCATGGCACCACTCAGCAACGGTATCCCACCAATCAGCAGCTGCCACGTGCCCTGTGTAATATTTATTCTGTGAGGCCTCTCAGAGCCTGAATCAGAGTCCCAGCCCATTCTGCGAGTATCCTCAGAATGTGAAAGCAGAACACCCACAGTATTGTGTCTATCAGGTATCTGACTGCATTTCACTTAGTCTGACGAAGGCCGGAGTTATGTTTCAGTCCTTGTACCTTTAAAGACTGCTGTGGAGGTTGTGTGAAATGTTGCTTGTGTGTTATAACTGACACAATGTCTCGATCATAATGTTTTAATATTTTTCTGATGTCGCTCTCACGTCTCTGTCTTCACTCTGATCGCAGCTGGATGTCCTCACAGCTGGGCACGACTTTCCCATAATTTATTCATGGAAAAATATCTCACCGTAAACAAGCCTCAGATACAGGGAACTCCTCATCTGAATGCCAATAGAAATATACAGTGTAATTGCCTGGTTTTAGCACTAAGGGGTTCCGACAGGATAGGAACGTACCAACATTTCCCCTACACAGTCCATGGAAAAGGCCTGTAACACAGGTAGAGTCCAGGTGAAAACTCCACCTTTGTTACCTGTTCAGCTCATTGCTACCATCCCTCCTGTGCAAGAGTTTCAGGCTGGAGAACCTTCTGGAAATCTACTCAATGACTCTGGTGATGCTTTGTGTCAAAAGCAATGGTAAAGGCTTGTTTATATAGGAAAATGTCTAAAATGCTCCAAATTTTCATGCTAGACATAAGAGATATCTTGTAAAAAGACAGATTTTTATTTATAATGTAAAACTAATGGCTCTAGAACTCCACAAACAGAATAGTGTACATGGAATTTCTTTCTGGGTACATGCTTACATGTCTCACAAAATATCAACGACCTTGCCAAACATCTGCAAAGTACACTGCAAATCTCACCCAGTTCAGTTTACTCTAATGCAGGGGTGTCAAACTCCAGTCCTGGGGGGCAACCAGTGATTTTAATTAATCAATTAAGTGCTAAAACACACCAAAAACCAGCTACCACTGCGGCCCTCCAGGACTGCAGTTTGACACCCCTGCTCTAATGGGTTAAGAGAACCTATTTAGTAGGGAGACTTCATCAGGGTAAATTATCAGCAGTCTTCAACAATGATCTTTATCCTAAATTTAGAATTAAAGTTGATTAGATTATATTAGATTAAAATTTCCTGACTCGAATGATTCAAGTGTTAAATTCATCACCAAAAACTGTGATTAAAAATATTCAAAGACCTTTCTGTCCATGAATAAGACATGAAGATGAAATGACCCTAAAGAGTGTCTATCACTTAATGTCTTCTTTCCTTTTTTGATGAAAATATGACAAGATGAAAATTTCAGTAATAGACTAAGAGATATTATGTATAACATGAGGGTTTTGTATGACGTGTGTTTAGTCAAATCACATGGACACATACCCTCCAAAACATAAACAATTGTTGATGCACCCTTTATATACACTTTTCAATTCACACACACACACACACACACAGAGACAGAGAGAGAGAGAGAGAGAGAGAGCCGCAGCAGCATAGCAAGTCTGTGCAGAGCAAGGTTCAGGAGCTACTGGCGACTTCACCGGGGAACGCCGCAAAACAGCAAGACTTGCTTTTCAAAGAATTACATGCTGAAATTGCATTGAGAGAAACAGCACTGCTGCTAGCAATTGAAATGATGTGCTATGAAATGTTATTTATACACTGTATTTTTCATTGACAGCCATCGCAAATGTCACAGTGCAAATCAATCACTTTGAGTTAATCTATTAGGAAGCATATTCAAATAACTTGATATTTGGTTCAGAGCTTTCATGTACTGATATACTTCAGTCAACCTGTCCGCTTACAACCAAGTCAAATTTAATAGGCTGGTTGTGGTGGAATATATCCACTACACAGGTGGGAGTCCCTGATCCAGTGAGGACAGAATCTGACGAAAGCAATGTTAGCTGTTTTGTTGACTCAGCCATTAAAGTTATACAAAGGGAGCATAGTAGGTCTAAACACAGTGTGTGGTCGATGAAAGGTCATGGTTTTTTTAATGACTTAATTAACAATGACTAAAATATAACTAAAAAACATATTACTAAACCTAATACATGATACTCATTGACTACAACTTAACAAAAACTAAGAGAGGTGATATCTTACATGTATGTTAGCCAATGCTAAAACTGAAAAAAATCTAAAAAGCTTCCAAAATTAAGACGGTTTTCCTGACAGAATAGAACGTCCTCAAGCCATTTGAGTAACCTCAACTCTTTATGTTTTACAGTGACAGTGTAAATGCTACTAATAGTGTTCTCATGAAGACCACTTATCAACTAAATAATCTTCTCCAATATAAATGAACCATGAGACATGAGCCATCAGTTTTTCAATTATACATTTAGGCGGCATGATTACCTGCAGAAAACACTGGGGTGGGGGAGAAGCTCCCTGCATGACCTAGCTGCAGGCCCCTATTTTCAGTGCAGTGATTAAGGGTGACCCAGAAGAACACCTCTGCTCAGTGCAGTGATTATGGCTCCCAAGGTCCAAACTGAATACTGATGAGTAACAACCAGGCAAGGAGTGCTGAGGCATCGTCCTGAAGGTGAGGGTTTCGGTCAGCAGTATATTCCCTGTCTCTTCATGGAGCAGCATCAACTTTCACTCTGGAAAAGGAGAAAATAAGGCCTAACATGGAGTAGAAAAAAGGCAGCAACAGGATAGTGTGCTGCTCAGCCCTGTTGTGAGGAAGGCTTTCAGTTGAGTTTTATGGTTTATTTTGAACACTGATGTGTTTTTTTTTACCTCTATTTCTGTGAAAGGTTGGCTTTAATTCTTATATTTGGTGTCTCAACATGTAACAAGCTGATAACACATTCTGCTTGTGAAAATCCCACACCAAATGTGAGAATAAATGAAAAAAACAGGATGACATCATTGAAAATAAAATGGTACATGCAACGCTTGAATGCATTGCGATATCTTGTTGTGGGTAAAAGGTGAATTTTGATTGCACTGGGATAATGTCATCATAGATTCTGAATTCAGTAGGCCAAACGTGTCTGTATGTCTGTATGATTTGCATTCAGTGCCCGAAACAGGTTCATAAGCAGAGATCAGCATAAGCAGAAGCAAACGGGAGTCTCCATCAGGGAAAGTAAACATCACAGCGGCACATTTACATACCTTTCATGTGTTTTCCTTTCCTCTCTCCAGTGTCAGATGGGCAGTCCAGATTTGTGCCATAAAGTGGGCATCCTGTGAATGAGCCTCTGAAATTCTGCCGCTCAGTCTGCAGCAACCCCTGCATTTCATGGTTCACATTTTCACCACCGCTTCATTAACTTTAAAGTGGAAGGGGATTTTTTTTCTACATGCATAATTTAGAGTAGACCGGTCTCTTTTTTTCTGATGCACTAAATGAAATAAGATCAATTTAATTTGCCAAGACACATCAAACGGAGCATCATGAATTACACACTGAATCTCAAAATGTGCACTTCAGCGAAGACGTGACTGAACTGCCTGTCTGCAGCGCAGCTGTGCCCCCGGTCGCAGACAGCATTGCCAGTGCCTCGTCCTTCTTCGACAACATGAGCTCCGCGATGCCACGGTGCATGGGCTCGCGTTCGGCATCTCCAGCAAAATCACTTGCGCTTTTGCCATGATGCTGAGTGACATCATTGTCAGGTTCCTTCCAGGCCACACAGCTGAATAAGTACCCTATCCAGACTTCTATAATGCAAAGCCCCTGAGAACATCCGATTGTGGTTGGGTGGATTAGTGCTACCCACAGGCTCCTCCGGATGAGCAACGGGTGCCAAGAAGGGCCAAAAAGGTTCAAAATTAGCCAGAATGACTCCCAGTTAAACTAAGAATGGGAATCGTCGATGCCTTCAAACAGCCTATAGTCTAGTGGCTAAGGTACATGACTGGGACCCCTGAGGTTGGTGGTTCAAGTCCCAGTCCAGCCACAGCAAGAACACCATTGCTGTTGGGCCCCTGAGCAAGGCCCTTAACCCCACATTGCTCCCAGGGGGGATTGGCCCTTGGTTAGCCTAAGCAACTGTAAGTCGCTTTGGATAAAGGCGTCAGCTAAATGACAATATTTATTTATTTATTTATGAAGATAAATGATGGTATAGCACAATGGTCACATGCACTGAGAGCTCTCAGAGTTCTGAGTCTGACAAAGACGTTTAAAATCAGTCAGTGGAGTCAGTTGAGGACTGATATGGTGTAGATGGAGAAGAACCTCACATGATGTCTTTCATTAGACTGCAAAGAAAACCTGACAGCTGGAAGAATCCAGGAGTCACAGGGCTGCAGGCCTGGTGCTGTTTAATTATCACATTTTATTCCCAGTATATCCTTTTTTTCTCTACATTATGTAAGATCACCAAACGAAAATAATTTTCAACATTTCGTCTGCACCTATGCAGCTGTAGTCCTTTGATGAATTTACCTGTGGACCTTTGGTTGTTTATTCTGCACGACTAACTAAACGACACACCGAAGAGGAGCTAGCAACCCGATCCCCCGACTCAGGAGGAGGGGGAGGCCATGAACATCTGATTCTTTTGATTTGCATGATGGCTATCCCTCACTTCTTTCCACACTGCAGATGCACCAACAATGAAATATGCTTGGTTCATGCATGTGCAAGAACCGGCTGAACTGGAGTAGCTGCTTGAGAGCAAGACTATTACCTTATTTGACCTTATCCAGCTTAACAGCTATCCCTCTTTAGTAAGGTATTGCCTCTATGAAAATGCATGCTGTAGTTGATAGGGTTTCAGTATTTAGTGTTTTCAGAGCTCTGAGTTCTGCGTCATCCCTATAGACTTCATCTTCAAGGTGAAAAATAAATCCGGAACAAAAAAAAGCGACATACCCATTGTCACTACGGACATGGGCTTGTTGGGTGTTTGGCTTGACCCACAGCAGAGGACAACACACACAAATGCTGACAGACTGAAGCATCAAGCTGAAATGTTATATGGGAGGTGCTTTGTCTCTGCTCTTTTCTGCTGAACAGAAAAGCTGAACCCAGCAGTTCATCAAAGAGGCAAGGTATATTTTCTGCTAATACTGTGTGCACTTCTCTCTATCTATTATTACTCAGTGATGTAGGTGTCTGAGCCTCCTGTGTGGTATAACCAGCTGAGGAACATGTTACAAGAACAACGAACTGAATCATATCTTCACCAGTGCTGCCCAGCCCTCTAAGTAACAACTAATTTACAATAGCACAGCTTATCATCTCAGTAATGTTAAAGGTATAGTCTCGTTTCGACAGTTAAGCCCCTTTGTCTATTTACCAGAGGAATTATCGAGTAGAGCAGGTACTGTTCTAAACTTTGTGCTTGCATTTACAGAAATACCCCTAGGAACGATACACCACAGTACACTTAGCATTAGCACAATGCCTGAAAATCTATGTAAAGTTCTGAGAGATCTACATTGCTCCAGTCAAAACTTTAAATATACACCTTCTAGCTACCCTAAAAGTGAGTGATTGACTGTATATACTAAGTAATGGATAATGCACAACAAAGCGTATGGTTATAAGAAAATGATTGCTTCTCAGATCAACGTTTTTTCAACTACTTTGCCATATACAAGCTTTGCAGATTTAACCTTAGCCTCTACTTTTATTAATCAATTGATATAACATGTTGCCATGGTAACTCAGTGCGAACCAAGAACTGGAAACAAACCTATGGTTCTGATATGAGATACTGAAGCCGCAGTATTGATTTGGAATGGACCTAATGCACAGGTGTATGTATACATTAATGTACACACAGCCACAGCCTCAAAAGTAGCAGCACAGCCAGTCATTAGCACAGCCTCTAAAGCAGCATCACAGATGGTCATTTGTGTTTCCTGAAACTGGAGGTCTCCTCCTTTGGCCTACCTCACTTTTGATTGGAACTAGGCAGAGTTCCCAGAACATCACATAGACTTCCAATCATTGTGCTAACATTAAGTGCCATCCAGTGTGTTTTTGTGTAGATATCTCCCTAATTTAAGCACTGAAAATGTAACAGTTACTGGTGGGATGGACTACACTTGGTAAGTAGACAAAAGGGCTTGATGACCAAAATTTCCTGGGTATCTCTTTTACAATGACTCATCTGGTTTGTGGAACACCTGAACCTGTCTGTGCTAGCTGCACCATTTGTGCAGCCCTGCATAGTAACTGTGCAAGTAACTGCACAGCTCAGCTCATGGACTGCTGAGAGAAAAGTAGCCCTTCCCCTGTGCCAGGTCTGGAGTGAGGTCATCACTGTGCGACGACACCTTTGTCAGAGGCACTGTGAGTGCTTCACAAGGTGTGTAGAAAGGCAAACTCTCAGAGGCTCAGAGGGACCAGGACTGGGACAGTAAAGGCATGACAGTCCTTTATTTTTTTTCTTTATTTTCACTCTTCACACAAATAACAAAGAAAGCCTTTTCAGAATTGTTTAAGGAGTTATCATTTACTCTCCAAGCCTATGTCTGTAGGGAAAATGCCAAAAGTCTGTTGTTTTCAAATAAAAAGCCATTACAGCACCAAGCATTCCCCCATCACATACCAACCTTCAGAAGCTGTTACATTCCAGTCAGAAACCTGTCCTTGAAAGTTCTGGGCTTTGTTCACTTATTCCAGGTAAGAGTATTCTCCTCTTCCACTCCCAGTTCATAAATGATAAGAACAAAGACAGTCAAAGGAGCTTCTCAGGACTTACAAAGGGATATGTTTCTGTCTACTTCCCTTTGAACCTTAAAGCTTTAACTCAGAAAATATCTCTACTTTACCTGACCTAATTATTCATTCATTACAGAATATTTAAGAAGTCAAATGTGTATGTATATGAGTGTCCATGTATTGCACCAGTATCTATCCATTACTGTTTAACATATTTGCTATTCCATTAAATATTTCAATCCATACCAGTTATTTGAGATTTTCAGGACATCCAAAAACCAGTCCGCAGACAAATTGGCAGATATTCCCTGGTGAGTGCTTCATCTGTATTGGTGTTGAATAATTTATATCTGGCCCCAGTGGGTGTGTACTGTGTTCACAGTGTGAGATTTCATGGTGTCTATAGGTGGGAGACCCACAGTGGAGAAAAGAAGGGCAGAGCAGTCTCCATCACAGGCTGGTGTGCCCCCGTCTGAGTTCCAGCTGCTGCTCAGGATTGGCTATTGACAAGTAGCTAAGCCCCACCCTCTTCCCAGGATTGGTCATTGACTAGTGTATAAGCCCCTCCCTTTTCCCAATATGTCCATTATGAAGAGGAACCAGCCCACCCAAAGCCATGCTTCAACTGATTTTTCCATACCCAGATAATTGTCTCTTGTTAGATTGCATTCTTTAATTTACTTTTCTTGTGCTCAGTGACAGTGCTGTGCATTATGAGGCTTAGAGACAGTAAACGGAACAGTGTGTGAAGTTAACACTAGACAATGATGGACAGGATAACCATTTCATAATGGAAGTGGTGCCACATTAATTTTGTGAATGAATCCATTTAGTATACTTAATGAACATGTATTGAAAATGCATCATCTTAACATATGAATATTACCTTGAATATTCAAGCAACACTTGAGATTTAAACAAACTATATTGAAAGCATGCTAGGTAGCCAGTCATTTTGTTGATGTGTATGAGAGAGTGGCAGTACAGCTTATTTTATCTCACAAGGTAACAAATGTCAAATGTGCTTCAAATGGAAGCACAGGGTAGAAAAGGGTTGTGTCAGATATAAATTATTTCTCTCACTGTTTACTTATTGTCACCTCTGTGTTATCCTTACGGAGAAGTGTGCTTGAAAATAACATGACCGAAACCTGTGAATTGATACAAGAGCAGCTATTTTTCAAGACGTTTGGAATTTTTTCTGTTTATTTTTTTTTTTTTATCAAGACTGCAAAAAAAAAAAACAATGAATAAATAACCACCAGTTCAGGGGCCTCCAGGTTGGACACCCTGTGAAGTAGTTTGTTCAGAGGACCTGTGTGTGAAACTTGTGGTCAGGGGTTCAAGTTCTGGTCACACCATTTCCAGCTATGGCTAGAAATCAACACAGGCAAAGCGACAACTGGCCAGGACACAATAGGAGTAATCAGGCTTCTGTTGGTCTCATTCCTCTTTATCAGTCAGGCTATGTGCCTGTGGATACACAAATTAAGACTATTCAAGCCTTGTATTCCTATGATGACATGGACTGTGTGTGTGTGTGTGTGTGCAGTATGAAAAGAAGCAAAGGAGAGGGATGGTCATCAAATGAATTGGAAGGGTCACATGCTCACAGCCATCTCCTCCTGGAATCAACAGAAGGGGTTGCCATGGGAGATCAATGAGTTCAGATTGGGAAAAATGAGTGAAACCAGGGTAAACAAAAAAAAACCTGCTCAACACCAAAGATCACTTTTTCTTAGCTGTGTGTTTTCCTTTGTTGTTGCCATTTACTTTTATGTTAATTGATGAACAGACTGTGAGCTGAAATCATAATATTCTACAATGAGTCAGTCACTTTCAAAGCATCAAAGTCTGTTAAAATTTTCCACAGATCCTTCAGAAGCAAGGGGAAATTATCACTTTACAGCATAAAGTGCAGTATTCTTTATCTGGCAGACAACCATAGCTAAGCTGACATATGTAAATAAGATTTGTTCTCTCAAAGTTGTTCTCCTTGTGGTTTTGCTCAGGTTGTAGAGGCTACACAGAGGAGCTGTGCGAGAGGTCTAGAGCTTTGTGAGTGCTTTCAGCCATAGAGGGAGTTGGCTTCTACCCATTTCAGTCCTCAGTGTGGCACTGAGATAAAATATAATTCCCCAGGCTGCACAAATATGACTGTGTGCCTGTGTGAGTGTGTGTGTGTGTGTGTGTGTGTGTGTGTGCTCAGTTCTCACCTCTGTGTTTAACCTAGACTAAATATTAGATATAAATAAAAGATGACTCATATTATCATGAGACCAAATTGCAATTATAAAGGTCTACATATATATTTTTTTTTAATTTTCCGTTTTTCTCTCCCTGAACTCAGCTAAACTGTTTAGCTCACTGCTATGACCTGTTCTCACCAACTCAGGAGGAGGATGCCATGACATTCCACATTTGTGATTCACGTGACAACTAGCCCTCGCTTTTGGCCACACTATCAACACTCTGCTACTTGTTGCCTTGCTGCCTGTGTTGTTGGAGTATGACAGAGTCAGGTGTATCCTCAGTTCATGCATTGATAGGCGCCTGTCAGACCAAGAGCAGCTGCTGGAGAGCGATGACACTAACAAACTTAACCAGCTTATACCCTCTGTCATTCTCCAGTGAGTCTGAACCTGTCGTTGCCTCTCCCGTCTGGACCTCCAGCCATGGTAAGTAATGGCGTGGCTGGAACTCGAACACCCATTCACAGGACTCACATCTGCTTCACAAATGAATATTAATTGTGTGAGCCAACCAGAGGACCAAGTTTTTCATTTTAACACTGACAGTAAGTAAAATTCTGTTTCCTTTCTGAAAACTGGCACTTTAATAATGTGCTAGCATCCCAACAAAAACGAGAGGTCTAACATTTCATCACAAGCGATCATAACTCCAAGTTAATCATAAAACTGAGGTTTCAAAAATTTTCAAAAAGCCACAAAACCAAATCTACGCCTCCATAATTCAAACTTGACAATAACTGTATAACTGTTATACATTTCACAGAGCAGATATTTATTGTGCATAATAATCCATAACCTGGTAGAATGAGCACAAACCTGGATTCTATGCAGTGAACAAAAAGTCCTCTTTATTCTTTTTCCTACATCTGGATGCGATGTGTGGAGAAAGCCTCCAAATTACATTGCCTGCTATACACGGCTGCTCTATGAGATCAATAGCCTGCTCCTCTGGCTACTCAAGAGAGTCATTAGGTGCAATTATTACACTGCATGGCAGAATTACAGTCACGGAATGTGGAGTCATTTTGAGTAACCAGGTGCAGATTTTTGCATATTTTGCCAGAGGATAATGCCCCCTTCACACTCATGAATACATTCAGGAGTAGAAGTCAAAATCCCTCCACGGGCCTCCCCAATCGCCAGATGTAAATCTCACTGAATCATTATGGGACTGTCTGAGATATACAAGCGCAGTGTGGACTTCAGCTCCTTCGTCTGTCAGAGACCTGGAGGTAATCCTCCTTGAATGGTCCAATATCCATATAAAAACCATTCAAAATGATATAACAGCAATCCAAGGACCGAAACAGAAGTTGTTGTACATGCAAAGTGTGGCCTCATTATTCAAAGAAATATTTGCAAATTGGTTGGTTATTTTATCTAGTCCTGTATACCAGATATATTTTCAAGGTCACTGTTTCAGTGGGACTAGAAATATAGTTTTGCCTTTGTTGCAAAACTTTTTGCAGAAGTTATATACATTGAATGATTTTTTCCCATAAAAATCTATAAGTAAATGCAAGAATCCGCTGACATGTTGTGAATCTCATACTTTTCCAAGGTGATGCAGAGAATGAATGTGCTTCACACTGCTTTAGTCTGTGAGTGCGTGACTGGACCAGCTCATGGGCCTTGACGACTGAGTAAACCAATCTCATTACAGACTTTGCCTTGGGTGCAGGCTGTGATTGGTCAAAGGATTTCAAACTTGATCAATAACAGCTGCTACAGCAGAGCCGGAGATAGAAACTCAGACCTGGCCGGTTTGACATTAACAAGTATATACAGATGAAGATAAAAACAAATGCTGTCATTTTTTGGTGCTGTAAGCTGTTTGGATGGTAAAGAGAGTCTTGAGGTTGGTATTCAGCAGGTGGAGCAGTCTGTCTATTTTAACGCGCTCACAACACCTTCATCACTGAAACCTCCTGCTCCTCTTCATCTACTTTCTGCCCATCTGTTAATGTCTGCAGTAAGGCGACGCCCTCCTCTCTTCTGCAGGATCATCTAAAGGCAGGAAAAACCAGCGTTACTGTAAAATCACCAATAGACAGCCAAAAACCAGTGTTACTGTAGGATTGTCAATAGGGAGCAAAATACAGTGTTACTTTAGGATCATCTACAGGTAGCCAAAAACCAGTGTTACTGTAGGATTGTCTATAGGGAGCAAAATACAGTGTTACTTTAGGATCATCTATAGGTAGCCAAAAACCAGTGTTACTGTAGGATTTTCTATAGGGAGCAAAATACAGTGTTACTTTAGGATTATCTATAGGTAGCCAAAAACCAGTGTTACGGTAGGATTGTCTATAGGGAGCCAAAAAACAGTGTGACTGCAGGAGGACTCTGTGTCTCTTCACTTACTTTACTTCAGCTCAATGCTAAAACTGTCTCTTGAACTTTCAAAACAATGCTCAAAAGACCTTCTCGGCAGTGAGTCTGGATTTTCTCTGTATCTGTAAATTTATGTTTGCCTTTTGTGTGGTCAGGAGGTCGTGGAGATTCATCCCTCAGCTCTTGTCTTGAGTTTTTGTCCTCAGGATCGGCTTTGACGGTACTGTGCTTACTCTGCTGTTTGAACAGTTTTGTGGGCACAGAAGCCTATCCTGTCCTCCGCTCCGTCTCTGCTTGGCGTCACAAAAACATCAGGCCATCAGGCCTGGTTCTGGCTGGTTTTGTCTGTGTTGGATGTATTGGGTGGGTTGGACAACCTTGCACATATGGATTGTGGAGTTACGAAGCTTAATGGTAACTTCAAATGTCAAAGAAAGGGTAAATGAACAAAAAATAATCAGTCCCCCAGCCATGCCTGTAATAATTAAAAACAATATTATATTACAAAAATAAAAATATGAACTAAACACAAATTTATATGGTGGCCATACATAACAGGTTAATCACAGGTTAATAAAGTTTTATTGATGACAAAGATTTAGGCCTACAAAACACAGCCAGTTCACCTCGGTAAACCCCTTGTTGTTGCATGTGATTGCTTGATTTATGAATTAAAGATGCATCCCTATGACTTCAGTCTTAATGTTGATGCCGTATTGACGGTGGACCAGTCTCAAAATGGAGAATTTCATCAATCAATGAGAAGCTATTGGACTTTTAATGTATAACTACATTATAGTTTTATATTTTATATAACTATTATATTTCTAAATTTTGTAAACCTAGTATGTTGGTGTAAATAAAGTGAATTATATTTAGCTTTTGCCGCTGTGGCAGGAAACTGGCATGGCAGACAAAGAGGCGAATGGGTACATAAATTCAGTCAAATTCAGGAGACATTTTAATCAGAATTTTAATAATTAAGTACATATTTGTACTGGAAGGTTAACTATATTGGAAAAAATACTGTACTTTTTTAACACGTTGGTGTGTTTTCAGAAATGGAGCTACAGAACATATCGGTATGATCGCATCAAGTATGCGTACAATCACAGCAGACCATGAAGCTGTTTGCAGTTCGTAATGAAAAATAAAGGAGCAAAGTAACTGAGTTCTCTGTTTCATTTTCCTGCTTTGTAAATCGTCCTATGAACAAACTCTGTTATGTAATATTGTTTTTCTCGTAAGCCTGAGCAGGCCCAAACAAAGCTGAAATTGTTTCTCTAGCTGTGCTCGAGCGTGACAGTGGTGAGACGCCTGCCTGTAGAACCCCCTGTCATACTCTAGCGTCACGTTCCTGTGGTTAAAAACATTGTACAGCACAGGTGTCTTCTGAATTTAAGATTCTACAAACATGGCTAGCATCTAGTTTCATCGATTGCACTTACCACAGCTGAGAATGATACCAGCTAGCATGAGTCATCACACCGTCTGTCTGAAAAATGTCCTCTTTCAAAAGGAGTTTAAACATGTGTGGATGGGGGGATCGGTTTTATGCTCCTCTGGAACGAGGAAAGATGGTTCTGTTAGCCTGTACCCAGTAAAACTTAATCTCTTTAAGGGTGTATCAAAATGAACTTAAGTCTTTTTATAGGTATAAGCTACCCTATAAGAGTGAACAGATCACACTCCAACAGGATATGATTGTCTCCAATAAAAAAAATAATCAAAGAAACTTAGATTGTGATGCAAAGTCTATTTTGACTGAATTGCTTATGTCTATAAAGATCGAGCCACAGTCTTCCTCTTTAGCACTGCTGGAATATTTGGGTTTGGGCACAAGAGACCCATATATATATTGCTGGATTGATTTTTAAGAGGGTGTAAGCTTGCGCGGTGTAAGATAGAAGTGTACGCTTGTGAACTGCTTTTGAATTATTATGTTACATTTTGTATTCAGTGATTTGTACTCAGTGAAAGTTTCTGTCCTCCCCTGCCCTGAAGTAGAGCTTGAGTCACTGCAGACCATTAAATGTGACTATCATTAGCTCAACATTGTGTGGACTCCAATGGATGAAACCCACAGACTCCATCAGAAGGCACCCTGAGGGGAGATCAGCCCCAGATGATCCTCATTAGCACACACCGCGGCCTGTCCCACCCCCCGACATCCCTCTCAGCAGTGTGTCCTCACCCCTGATGCGGGGGCAGGTCTCCAGGGTTCCCCCTTCCGCTGTGGGGCCGGGGCGCCGCGCTACCGCGGCGCTGGAGCACAGAGGGAGCCCAGACACTCAGCACAAACACAGGATGCAGAATCCCAGGCTGATTAATTCGGAAAAAAACAACACACAGGCAGAGAAAAGTTACACCTCTCCCAACGGTGCCATCCGACAACAAATATGGAGGATGACTGGGCCAAGCTCCACTAGGTGTCAGTCAAACACAGTGCAAAGTGCTTAAAGTGTTAATGCCCTCTTTGGCCTTGCAGTTGTATCTCACAGTGCTATGGAGCGCCAACAGGCATGTTTAGCACCAAGACCTGAGCCTGCAGCCTCGCTCTGCACAGCGCAATTCCCTGTGCACGTTTTGGTAAATTGCCCTGTAACGATTCTGCGCTAATATATGGTAATCCCAGTATGTCCAAGAGAATTCCAATCAAAACACCATCCTAACCCTCAGCCCAAATCTCACTGAAATTTTAATTGAACAAGGGATTTGGAAAATTGATTGAAGCGCACTTCCTCTTCTCATATAGAAAGAGGCAACCAAAACAAGAAGGAGACCAGAGTAGCAGGGTGTGTGCACAGCGAATTCGGGTTCGGACAAGGAAGGTCTGTTTTTTGGGTGGGGATTAGGGGCAGGGGGTAGTGGGGTTTTCTCCCTGTGGGGTGCGGGTCTCATGCGGTTCTGGGGGACCGTCCCTTTCAGCCCCCCCACCCTCTCCCTCTGCAGGGGGCCAATGCCAAGGCCAATAAGAGGCTCTGCGGGGCGACGGCTGTGCTGGACCTTCTGGCGATCCAAGCACTTCATTACTGGGCAGGCAGCAGCAGGGAACCCCCTGATCAGCAGATAATCATCTCCACCCCCATTTCCTACCACTTCCCTTTGTCCGCTTTACACGGGTACGGTTCCCCAGGCCGGCACAAAGAGATACATGCCAAATACTGAGAGGACGTAATCCAACATTGATGGAGAGCAGTCCCTGCAGAAATCCACAGAGAAAGGGGTCTTAAGGGGCTTACTCTTAGCTGCTTAAAATTCTTCTGATGTAACCAAAGTGCACCCCCATTGGAAACAAAAAGAGCTCTGTGGTGAATGTATTTTGTTGGCTCCTTGCCGGCCTTGCCAGACATCTCTTTTCCAGAAGCGGCCTTTGACATTCATGAGAGCTCCTGAAATATTACTCATGAATACGCCGCACAGCTGATGTCTGTGATGCAGGTTTGTTTCTGTTGGTGAAATAGATTTTTTTTCCCCACTCGTGGGATTAATGTACGGCTCTAACGTTGCATCATACACACAGGTGCAGTGCAGTGACTACAGGAGGCCTTTAAAGGGGAAAGCTTTAGTTGTGCTTGTTCTGACAGTTTCTGTGCATATTGCCACAACATTGTAGAATCTTACAGCAGAAAACCACAGCAATGCAGTAAAGGGTTTACTTGAATATGTGGCCCATCTAAACTCCTGGGGATACACTTTATACCCGCCTATTAGCCTTATTACTATTGATACATATGGGCTTTGGAGTTACAATATGCCCACCTATTTTCTCATTACCATTAATACATATGGGCTTTGGAGTTACAGTATGCCCACCTCCTCAGACAGGATACTCACCCCCTCGACACCATCACACTACTGAGGAAACCTCTCCACTTTCTACTGATTTTCATCATATCAACATTATCTCCAAGATACTCCAGTCTCCATAGCGTTATATTACATTATATATTATAGTACAGGCATTGAAGGCTAAACATTTGAAACAGAACTGTAAATTCCCTACCATGAGGAATTCTGCTACCCAACGAGCCACCTCATTATCACTTTAGAAGTAAAGGTATTTAAAGTATGTATTACATTTTAAGTGTATTATTCTGTTCTTTTATTATATATTGAATAGGTATTCAACCATGTATTGATTGCGTTTTTTAAACTTGTTTTTGCACTGATCAGGAGTAGCTCTCCTTGTTTCGTTGTATATTTTATGTACAATTTCAATAAAGGCATTCTATTCTATTATTGAAATAGTATCTGAAATGATTATCCAGCCCTTTCCAAGCAGTATTTGGACAAATGTCCTGATTTGCACAATGGCAGATTTTAATGTGAGAAGTCCTGTTAGCTCTTTATTTAAAGCAGGATTA
This sequence comes from Albula goreensis, assembly GCA_022829145.1. NCBI lineage: Eukaryota > Metazoa > Chordata > Actinopteri > Albuliformes > Albulidae > Albula > Albula goreensis. The sequence continues at coordinate 5,444,923 of CM040750.1, read as the reverse complement.
AGATGTGTCCATGCACAGGGCTAACCAGAGTGTTTAAGGGTAGGTGGATTGACTGTAACATGCTAATGAGAGCCAGTGAGACAAACTAGCACTGTTCACACTGGTAGAGGAATGCATACACACACACACACACACTGTTCACCCTGGTGGAGGAATGAACACACACTGTAACTAAAACACTTTACTTGCACACACACCAAGCATACTTACACTGTGCAAATACTTCACCTAAAAACACACACACACACACACACACACACACACACACACACACACACACACACACACACACACACACACACACACACACACACACACACACACACACACACACACAGTTCAGGCCAGCTGTCACATCCTATTGCACATCCTATGTACATATTCATAGTATATTATTTAAAGTATGTGTATATCTTGTTTATATCTTGTTTCTTATTCTCTCGACTTCAGTACTTTATTTGATTTTATTCCATTGTATTTTTATCGTATTCAAATTTAACGGACTGCTATGACAATCTAATTTCCCTTCGGGGATGAATAAAGTCATCTCTCTATCTATCTGTTGCAGAGAGGTAATTAAAAGCTCTCACACTTTCTCACTGGAAAGGAACTTTGACACTGAAAGTGACAGACAGATAGACCACAAGCTAATTTCTCACTGCAGTGAAGTGTGAGCTTTGACTGGGACAGCAGGGTCATGGGGCCACAGGGTAACAGGGCCGCAGGGCCATGGGGCAACAGGGCCACAGGGCCAGAGCCATACTGCCCTGTGACACACCCTGAACCATACGGTGCACTTTAATGCTCTCTCACACAATGAGCTGTTCGAAGACTGATTCTCTCTGTTCGTTAATACCCTACTGCACAACTCAACGGAAACGCTGCCAGCTGACACGCAGTACAGATTGTGAGGCATTAGGGCTGTAAGACGCAGTTTGGCTGGTTGTGTGACACGTGGCTTTGTTTTCCACTTCAGGGTGGGATTGGTGAGCTGTTGATCTGCTAACCTCACAGGCCACAGGCTCATAAGTGTGACCCTAAACCACCAACTGCACTGGGGCAAAGCACTAGCCAATGACAGGGAGGCTCCGTGCTGATAAACCACTTCTGACCAATCAAAAGCTTGTACAGGTGGGACTGCAATTTAAACAGCTATCCTGAGCCAGAAAATTCTCTCATGCTTCTTCTATAACAAGGGTAAACATGAGCAAACTTTTCTGAGCCGACAAAACTTACCTTCAGAAATATCAGGGCACCAATAAGCTCACAGGCAGTCAATGCTGAATAATGAATTCATGTTTTGAGACTCCTGATGTGCACATTACAGACTCCAGAACCTTTTTCATTATATTATTCATTTAAGAATTTATTAAACATGTACCACACCAAGTAAATACACCTTGTATCACACTTCATGTTTATAAGGGATTCACACAGGAAGTAACCATTAGTAGCCGTGGTCAGTAAAATGTGCTAATAAGAACCATTTACATGATAAACTTCCGGCTGCTTTGACCTTGTTTCACCAGAATTTATTCTTTAAAACTGTTTTCAGAACTGAAATGCAATGTGAGAAGGTCCGATTTTCTTCTGTCAGAAGGTCCCATTTGATATTTCCAAAAGATGGCTACAGTTTCCAGTTAAGACATAGATACAAATACATAATGCAGTGGGATGTATAATAAATCAAACCTGAAGTAACTGAGCACCAGGGCTCATGTGTGAAATGTAACCAGTGTAAGACTTGTGTTATCTTGCTCCTGAAATCATTTTCATGTAATAACATTTAAATGAACATTGATTAATGGCACCACTACAAATCTGTAGCAAAATCTCTGGGTCAAGCACAAAATAATCATAGCTCTACATTTCAAAAATCATTAATCATCTGCCATACCCCACTGACTGATATCCTGGCAACAAATTAGACATTTCACTTGGGACTGAGAGCAAATGTTGTTTCCTCTGAGAACTGCCGTTTAAGTTACCCCACAGGGCCACAGACCGCTGTGAGGAAACTCTGAGGAGACACAGCGGACTGAAAACAACAAAACTGTAGCTATGCAGGAGCCAGGGTGCCTGCACTTCTAGTAAGAGATCAATCAACCAGTATAATTGTAAGAATGAGAGTCATGAGTCATGCATAAATCTGATGTGGTTAAGATGGCTGCTCCTGCAGCACTCATTCCTGTCACTTCCTGTGCAGAGGAGCGGGTGCCCATACAGCAAGTCCCACTCGCGTCTTTAATTTATTGTGTAAACCTGGGAACACTCTCTAATATGGTAATTGTGAAAACGCTCCTACAGGCACTTAGAATTTGCTGTAATCAAAATCACATTGTAGCTGGGTAGTTTGTGCTCTCCCGAACAAGTGTCTTATTAAAACACGCCCACAAAGTCTGATGTCAGTGCTGAAAGCAATAGACTTCTGCGGTTTCCTGTTTCCCCTCAAAGCCGGGTGCTTTCATCTTACCGCTGATTTCAGTTCAGTAAAAGCTAGACAACTGTAAAAAAACACCTTTTGATAACAATTGGAGATTGGCATGATACCTATTGGCTTTTCTACCCACACTTTTTCTCCATTACCAATGGAACCACAACTCTCAACAGAGGAAATAAACAAGTTACAACTGTTATATGGGGTGTCAGGCTGTCAGTGACGTGCATCCTACAGTCTGGTTTAATTTGTTTTATCTTTGCTTTCTCAGTATATGTACAATGCAAGTCCTACAATGAAATGCTGGAAATAAAAAAAACTATCATAAAGGCTTTAAGAATGTACTCGAATAGTCGTCACATAGAGCTGGTTATGAATGTATATACAACACAGCGCATGGATGCACTTGTAAAGACAGTGTCCCTATTAAGATAAAAATGTCCAGTAATGATTAACCTTATGGAAACTGTTATTTTTCACCAGTTCATGATTTGTTTGTTGGACTGACACCACAAAAAATCTGTTCCCACAATTATTGTGCTTGTTGAAACAAAAACAAGACCAATGATTATTTTCCATAACTAAATCACTTTAAGGTATTTTTGTGCTGTGATTTGCTATAGAACATACAAAATCTGCTGCGTATTTTGTAACTGAACTACAGACAGATCGAGCAATACTAGTCTATGGCTATTGTGTGCTAGATGTACCACTCCCAGGAGTTATGTGGAAGCCGATATGAGTTCATTTAAACAAATGTTATCAGAGCAAAATCAATAAAGCATTAACTCTGTTAAAACACTGGAAGGCAGGCCTAAAATGCTTATGAATTTATCTGGGGTAATTAAATATATGGCAGTTACATTATATGTAACAGGTTATGCTGTACTAGACGCCATTTTATGAAAAGGGAGAACCTTGTTTTACCTTGTTTCCCCTGTTAATAATTCCTCAGTGTCTCAGAACGTGGGGGAAACGACGTCAGGGGAAGTGTGAGTTGATGTAATAAAACGAGCACTGTCTCTTTAAACGACACGCCGTGTGTAATTACTGCTGTGGTGAGTTTCGCTGCTTCGGGGATTCGCAGTTGCACAGAGCTCTTGTGTACCCGTCTAACTGTTGGAATAATGTATTAGGTTGCCTGCGAGGGAAAAAGTAAGCTGCCTCTTTGTATTTTTTGTAATCAACGGTCGGCTGTTTGTAATCGACGATGTAATATGAACTCCGGCAGGTGAGTTAAAAAAACGTTTAGAACGTCTTTCAGTGTTGTCCATATTTTGTTTTTTGTTTGTGGAGAATGTCAGGTGTAACACACCTGTTTGGAATGTACTACACCATTCCAGCTTGAACATTAAACACATCTAAGGTTATTTTATATTCGATGTGACTTCTTACGAGCACTGTTCTTTTTGACAGGTCACATACTTTTGTTCAATGGCTCTGGCTGCTTTGTGTTGGTGATATCGGAGTTTCTACCGTCTCAAATGGATTGGAACCCTGTCGCACTAAGGCATTAGTTTTTCCCAGGTCGTATTACGTGTTGCGTTTGCTGAAGCTGTGACCCCTGTCTTTAACAGGTGGAATCGCGTCCTCCTTCCCCGTCACATTTCAACCGGCTACCGGGAAGTGACATGGGGAATCAGGTAGAAAAACTGACTCATTTAAGTTACGCAGAAGTTCCGACAGCGGATCCGAACGGGTTGGACCCCGACGAGGACTGTCCAAGGATTGGGGTGTCCTATATTTTTTCGAACGACGACGACGATCTGGAGGATAACGTTGGAACGGACAATGACCAAAATCAGGAAGAGAAGCAGTATGATAAGCGTAACGAGCTGGAGTGTGCCGTTTATTACCGGGACGAATGCGTTTACGAGAAAAGTACCAAGAACGTAGACATGGGTACATATTCTCCCGAGAATCTGTTGAATAAATGCAAGCCAGGTGACTTGGTGGAGTTCGTCGCAACCGGCCAATATCCACATTGGGCTGTGTACGTGGGAGACTTGCAGGTGGTTCATTTGCACAGAGCCGAAATAAGGAACGATTTTTTGACAGATGCCAGTCAAGGCAGAGGAGGAAGGGTCGCAAACGACTTTTACAAATTCAAACCGCTGAACCCTGACGTTGTGGTACAGAATGCAATGGAGCAAGTCGGAGCGAAAGACAGAGAGTTAAGTTGGAGAAACTCTGAATGTTTTGCTGCTTGGTGCAGATTTGGTAAGCGTGAGTTCAAAATCGGAGGCGAAATACGCATTGGAAAGCAGCCGTACAGGTTAAAAATACAACTGTCTGAGAAAAGGAGCCATGTTCTTGAATTTCAGAGTTTGGAGGACCTGATTATGGAAAAGAGGAGAAACGACCAAATTGGCAGGGCCGCGGTGATCCAGGAGCTAGCAAACCATCTTAACTGTGTGGAGGAAATCGGTAATGAGCAAGGTGGAAACTGATGGATTAAAATTATGGCTTTGAATATGGAGTTATCATAATCAGCTAGTGAGAGGCATGCGTGACTTCGCCAAGCGTTAAAGGCACCATTTCTACCAGTCACCTGGAAGATTATATACAGTAGTGCTCGAGACCAGCCACGCTGATTGGATTGTTTGGAATTGGTCAATAATTAAGCGATTACACGGATACGCCTGCGGTTAGAGCTTTGGAATTCACTTTGTCCATCTTAAGTAGTAACGATATATTTGGCACCGTCAAAGTTCATATATATTTTTAATCCTCTTAATCAAGTTATAAATGTATGACGGGGAGTTTGCGCGCGCGCATGTGTGTGAGTAAGTGGATGTATTATGCATAATGTTGGAGGGGTTGGGTGTTTGAGCATTTTTGAATGAAGCCCCCGGTCACCTCTTCTGTCAGCCCTTCAAAGAAGGAAAGGGTTACTGGTGGAGAGGCCATCAGCGCTGTCCTCTTTTTAAGCTGAGCTCCCTGCTCCTTAAAAAGTTTTGTGCTTATTGCTGATTGTGCAATTCAGGCTTCAGGCACAAAACGACAGAATTTTAAAGGTGAATTCATTATGTTCTATAAATATTTTTGTCTCAAGATACTATGTTTTCCAGCTCTTCATAAATTTTCCTTTTTTTTTTTTTTTTGTTTATTTTCCACCATCACTGCTTCAAGCACTTTAAATCGACTAATAAATTATTTGTTTTAACAATTTTTGGAATATATTATTAATGGAGGGTAATATCATAATAAAATGCCTTTTTGATCTACAAAACTGAGAAAATTTCGTAATTTGCTCTGGTTGGAGGGTGGAATGAAGTTATGTATGCTATGATTTCAAATGTGGATAATCCAGTTTTTTAAAAAATGCACTGCAGGGAAATTTAATGAAGCACAGGTCCATTGGAGTGGAACCTATTCAGTGAGTGTTATAAAGGATGAATTTCTACACACTTTTGTCATTACTCACAAATATGACTTTTATTGGCATTAACGTTTCGGTCTATAAGCTTCATCAGAGTGTTCTGGAAGTGCTTCGCTGTGGTAGAGAAAAAAAGGCACTTTTATCTCATTCAGTGTGAGTCACAGGGAAGTAATTAGGCTCCTTTGTTGTGCCATCACGTCAGAACTGCTCTAATGATTTGTTACTTGAAGGTAATAAACTAAAAACACATTTTCTTCCATTTTAAAGGGAGCTTTATATGTACATCGAAGGTGGTGGATCATAATTTTCCTACAATAGAAAATGCAGAACATGAAAGACTCATGATAAAGCACTGAGATGTGTGATTTATCTGCAAGTGCAGACTGCTGTGCTAATACACTCCAATGTTGGTTAATTTCCACAGACTCTGAATTTACTAAATTGCTGTCTTAATGGTGCATTTATATCATGTTTTAGTCAGCCATGTCCACTTATCTGAGGAGTTATTTTGATAGTTACAATAAATTATGTAGAAAAAGAAATCAATGTCATAAATCAGACATCAAGCCTTTTAAAATGCAAGTAAAAAGTGTTGAATGAAAGCACTGGACAGCGACGGTAATGTTTTTTTTTTTTTTTGGTATTTTATTGTCAGTATAAAATGGGCAAACAAGAATTTTAAGGAGCCGAATGTTTCATTCTTGCTAATTACCCAGAGAATCGACTTAAAATGTAAAACACGGTCTGCTTGAAACACTTTTTTTGTGGTTGTATTCAAAACATTGCAGTAGAAAAATAAGTTTCTGAGCAATCCTGGAGTACATAATCATCTTTTTAACAAGCTGCTCTTGCTCTAACCTAATTCCTCAGGACGTTAAACTGCTCAGTGCAGAACCAAACCCAATATTTCTGGAGTAGACGGACAGAATTAATATTGCAGAGATTGAGGCAGTTATTCAGAATTGGTTTACTACTTTATCTTGTTTACATCTCATCTGATTGGTTTCTGCCACAGGGTTGAAATACGAGCTTCTCATAAACTACAACCTTCACTTCTCTGACTGTGTGTTAGAAAATGGGAAGGACAAGAAAAACCTATCTTCGCTTTTGTGACCAAAAGGACAACGTCCAGTTTCAAACCGTGAAAAACAGAGCTGGTAGAGTATTAGCCTACAGTTAATTTCATGCTATGAAGTTGTATTGTTTTTCTACTGTTCTGTTGCAATCATTAAACCAACCAATCAAATAGCACAGACACTTGCTTTCACTTTGGAATAGATGTTAATGTAATAAAGGTAAATATCCATTATTGGACATTTTGCATTAGGGCTATCAAACTGAATAGAATAAGTATATTCATGTAAATCAGTGCTTGATCCAGAAAACACCAGTTTTTGGACTACTCTGCCTTGGAGACATGCCACAATTACAAGTGTGGTATCTGTCCAGCACCCCAACACTGTCAGTGTGGAGCATTTTAGCATAAAGTTGACCTGTAACTGTGAATCCAGGGCCTCCTTTTATAACTTTATTGCTACAGCTTCATATGGAGATCCTGTTTGAATAATCTGTGACATGCAGGGTATTCTCTTTCCCCTGGTGTCTTTCTGTGATCATGTTTGTTGTAAGACTTTGTTTATCTGAGGCAACTCCTTGTGAAGACATTAGGCTGGAAGTGGCCCCTGTAGCCAGTGTTACAGTTCTACATGGCCAGAAACCCTATTACCTCTGGTGCCTTTAGGTCCAGTGTCCTGTATTTACATTCACGAAAATATTTCAATATTTTTCAGTTGGATGAGCTAAACGTTAAAAGAGTCCAGCATACTGCCATCATCAGTGACTGGTGATAGTGATGCCAAACTTTTTTTTTTACTTAAAAATGTATTCACATGGTAACTGGAGAGGAATTGAAAGAGAACATTTTCAGGTAAGATATTGACAAAATAGTTTTTTACAGCATTGCTGTTTCTGGAGTATATAATTCCAAAAACAGCAATATATATATGTACCTATTCCAGAAATAAATATGTATATTTCTATATTTCAAAATGTTTAGTCAGGGAGTGGTTCTAACTGAAGAACCACTTAATTGGAGATTGAATGATGTTGCTGAGTAGAGGGTTGGATCTCTAAAAGTCCAGTAATCTTTTGCATAAACATTGTACTCCACTGTAACTATATCTGTTCTGTTCTCAAGGTCATTTTTATTATCTCTGACAAGTCTAAGCTCAGTATGTTCCCAGTCCTGTCCAGGACTGTGAGAAATGCACTTTGTAGAGATAGCTTTCATATTGTTTATAACAGCTCATGTGCTGGTTGGTCATGGCTTTAATTATTTTTAACATACACAAACATGAAAGAATTATTGAGGAGGTGCGCTGGAATAGATCTGTGAATCTCTGCTTAGTGCCTGAGGAGAGGAGTCATTGTGCTTGTCAGTAAACAGTCATGCATTCATTCCACATAGTTCAACAAGATGGCTAGATGTTAAACTGAACATTTATTTTTGCATGAACAGTATTCTGTCAGTGTGCTTCAGATCAAGAAATCAGTAAACCTCTGTCTGTCCTTCATATTTCAACAGACTGCTGCAAGTCAAAATCAATACGGTGCTCTCCGGCACAATTAAATGCAAAAAAAAATTAAGATTTAAGTGTTTGCGCCTGTTGCACTTCATTGTGTTTGAGGCCAAGCTGCTTCGCCTCCAGACAGCAGATTGCTGAATCTGTCCGTTTGTGTGAGACCTGAGTCGTCAGATCCTGAATGTGGTAACCCAAGGAAACAGTCACATTCCCAATTACCCAGCTCTCCAGGTAATCCCTTAGGTCCAGGATAGAGAGACTCTGCTCTGAGGAACCATAGAGTTCCACCTTAGATCTGGAAATAATCCAGAGTTCCTGTTCAGAGTCCCTGTTCAGTTGTACCTCATATCCCCAAACTGGGTAACAGTTGAGCACCCCAGGAAGGGAAGATGGGTTGCACCCTTATCTAGTTTCCTGCATGCAAAGTCTCTGTCGAGTGTGGCTGTCTTGAGACATCTTAAAAGATGTGATAAGAGCACTGGCTGGTTGGTGCCGGAATCAAGGGATTTGTTCATTGCTGTTGGGATAGTTTGTGTTTGCCAGATAAGATGTTTGGAAAGATAATGATAAAGACTTGTCTTTAATTAGCCTCACAGTCAATAAACAGAAAGGCTAATTTGCTGCTGTTGAAGTACTGGTTTATTTTTTGAAAATGAGAAAATATTTACATTGATTAAATCTGAACTCCAATTAGCACAATTTTAATGATTTCATTTTAAATGAAAATTTTTTTCTGGATTTGGACACAACTATTCAAAAATGTCCTCGTATAACGTACCGAAAAATGTGCAAAATGTGTAGTTATTTCCCTGATCTCTGAAAAATAGAGTATTTTGTTAGGACATAGGATTATCTCATATGTCAGTTTTGTAAAATATGTACTGGGTTGTAAAATAATCAGGGTAATTATTGCAGTGTATATGCTGTGAAATAGTCTCTTGTGATTCCTACAGATTTTAAATTTGGGTATTTTGAACTGCAGTCTTTCTTTCTGCTGTTCATTTAGCACTGCATTTCAGTGACTAACCCCAGACTTCATTTCAGAGGAACTAATCACAGCCCACATTTCAGAGTGATTAACCCTGTCCCCAGTTGACGAGGGATTGGTACATATGTACTCCTGCTGGTCATAAAGTTTTAAGATTTTATATTTTCACCATGTTTTGTGTTTTACTGTAAAAAAATACAAAAATATATTTTTTTACTGTATTCAAACATTATCTGTTCCCCTACATTCGCTAGAGCTAGAAGGGAATCACTTAGCATTCAGAGAATCTTTGCCATTCCTCACTGCATGCTATTCAGTGCCTGTGATTTTACATCTCTCAGGTCTCCAGTGATGGTTTTGAAACTTGCTGAAAAATTTGAGATAAAGAAGGAAGTACTTCAGTTAATGGTAGTTCCGCATTTACAAACTGCAGGTTTCCTGCTTGCACAGATATTACGGATGTTGACATTAAATGGGTCGACAGCCCAAGTAATTACCTGTTCTAATGGAGACATTATGTGACTTCTTCCCTAAAACAGATGATTATCACAGTACTCTGTCTCTGATTTAGAATTGTATTAAAATGCTTGTGGATAATAAGAAGGAGGCAATTCATTTATAAATATAGCCTTGGAAGTACAGCATTTGGAAATGACAATGCTGTCTGAGTTATAAGGTAACAGCTGTGGTAAACCCATAATGTCTATGGTGTCCTGCAAATTTTAAATCATAGTGGATGCAATGCTGTCATGTTGCTTTCTGATAACTGTCTGTTATAAGGTAACCGGTTGGCTGTTTTTTGGTTGGCCTATTCTATTGTCTGTGGTAAACCCATAATTTCATATAGTCTATGGTGTCCTGCACACCACACAGGGGCCAGTGTTAAATCATAGTGGATGAGTGTTAGCAAGGACTCATGTTGCTTTCTGAAAGTCATTATCAAGCATTACATTATTTGTGTGTAAACCTTCAAAGAGATGTAGGCTACTGCAGAGAGACGTTTTCTGTTTTCTGTGATGTCTGTTGGCCGGTTGTCTTTTCCAAAAAGAAAGTTTGAGTTTGTTTACACTTTCAGATGAACTGGATACATGGAGGGGACATTTTATGTGACATTTGTAGGATGCGTAGTTTCAGGTTATGATCTGAAAGTTGCTGCAGCAGGTTAATTTCCGCACTGTAACAACATAGTCATAGCAGCCATGTTTAACAGTTTGAGTTCAACCTGAAGCCTGTTAAATTGCCCAGAGGACAGAAATTAGGAGCGTTTGATAAGGGGGTGCTGCAAATTCATGTTTAAATGTGAAGTCTTCCATGATCTAGTGGGCATACTAGAATGGGCATGTTCTGGACATATCTACTACTGTTCCAAAACTCAACTGCAACATACAAGGAGGTTTTTGAAAATTCACTGAGTATAAACATAGAATGCAAAGTTAATGTTGATGTGAAATGTATTGAACTCAGAGCAGTGTTCGTATTGTACAGCAGTGCAAACCCTGCTAACACAACGCATTGCAGGGGTTGCAATGTCCACACTATGTGCACAGCCTGAGTGTTTCAAAAACAAGCCACCACCAGAGACTGCCAAAACGCTATAGCACTGTACTCTGCATAATGTACAAGTCTCTACACTCATTATCGTGAAGCGGGTGAAAAATGGACATGTATTTGAATCCTTTTATAAGCAGTGCTGGGGAAGCTACTCTGAATATAAATATAATATTATATATACTCTAATATAAATAAATCAGCTACCAATTACTCAATGTTAGAAATGGCTATAGTTCTGTAATTGTATTACAGTAGTTACAAATAAGAGGAAACTGTCTAACTACATTGAAGTGACTTCATGCTACAGCATAAATAATCAAACTCCAGCGCCATCATTAAAACACAAGTCAACAGTTAACCATGCCAGACACTGGCAAACACTGCTGCCTCTTTGCTCTGTCCCTCTCCAAAATACAAAACACTGACTAGAGTACATCAGCTAACTCAAATGCACTGAGAGAAAGATGAGAGTAGAGGTCATGGTACTGCTGAGGGGAATGAATCTGGGTAGGAAACATTGGCAACATGCATCGACTTCACCAAGAGGCTAAAGAGCGCAGGCAATGTTAGCAAACTAGAGACAGCTGCTCTGTCCAAGAGGCCTTTTTGCCATTTAAATTAATTTTAAAAAGCTGAACTTGCTACAGTAGTTTAACCCCAGGGGAAATTTTACTTTTTCCAGGCTACCTCCCTACTTGTTAACTATACAAAAATTACCACTTGTTTAACTACTAATTGTTTTTAAAAGAATTTAAGCTACCACATGCTACTGGGAAATGTAGTTCAGCTAATAGCTCCATAATATGTAGTTCTGCTAAAACATTTTATAAAAGACATTATAACAGAATTCTCAGACTTGATCTTTCGGAGCCTCTGTGTACATAGGCTTTCATTCCAGTCATAACTGAAATTGGAGTACTTTGCTAATGGTTCAGAGTTAAACTTTTTAAATGTCTGGTGAGGGATGCTCTGTAGGCCACAGTAATTGCTGGAGCATGCACTAGTTTACTGCTGTACAATTAGCCTTACCTGCTTCCCCTACGGTTGGGTGAATTTGCTTTGTTTTATCTTCCCCCCTTTTTTTCCCACCCTGAACTTAAGTGAATCCCCACAGTGACCCTCTCCCGCCAACTCAGGTTGCCATGAATGTGCGACAGCTAGCGCTCCCCTCTGTCTGGCCATGTACTTGATTCGGGTACCTGCAGGCCCCTGGTCAATCAGGGGAGGCCGTTAGAAAGTGGTGTGACAAAAAATCTTACCTGCTTTAACCCCTATTTTCCCTGGCAAGTCTGGGCCAGTTGTTTCTGACCTGGATCTCCATCCATCACCCGTAATGGCATGACTGGGGCTCGTACACCCAAATAGCAGGGCCTATGTCTCCTTCCTGAGCAGGGTCACTAGATATTAAAACACTGCTCAAGTGTAAACCTGATTGTGGTGCAATATCAGAGTAATCTCACTTGTGATCACTAAAGTCAATCCAGGGCAACACAATAGCTTATGTAATGCTTATCCAAGGGTCATTATCCAGGCAGTCTGAGAACCAACCATCATTTTTCCCCTTACAGTGTAGGGTGGGAAAATGTAGCAGAGTCCTGGTTTACACAGTCCGCACTGTTTTCTTTAATCTGGCTTTTCAGAAATATGTTCTCTGGCGGGAAGATTGTTATGTTAGCCTTACAATGGCTCGGCTCCCTGTGGCTCCAGTCCCACGGAAATGGGCAGGGTGTTTGAACTAACAGAGCAAGTGGCTGTCAGTTGGCTCAATATATGAGAGAAACTCTCTGACCTGCTGATTCTACTGGCCCTTCCAGTGTCCGCAGATTGTTGTTGTTGTTGTTGTTGTTGTTGTTTGTTGTTGTTGTTTGTAGTAGTAGTGTTAGAGTTTGTGTTAGCGTTACTTTAAGACTACAACAAAAGAGTGATATTTGAACACTAATATCTTGTCAGTGTTTGTGAAACTGCTGAGATTACAACTTCCTCTTTCCTGACACAAAAAATGTATCATGTATTCAATGCCACAAAAAAAAACAAAACAAAACAAAGGAAATGGTGGGTAATTTATAAACTTTTGCAGTTGCAATGCTTACCAGGCTTAAAGCCAGTTAAAACCGTTTGAAAACTGTTGATAGTCAGAGTGCAGTAAAGACAATTCCCATGGCTTTTAAAACGACAACATGAAAGGCCTTTTAAAGTCCAGAACTCTCTAGCCTTTTTTCTGTGGATGCCATTAGCATCCATGACTGAAGAGGAGCTTTGGCTCCATGCTGATGTGCCCACTTGGAGTGTGACAGGAATAGCGTGCAGTGTCCCAGAATGCCATGCAGCACAGGTGGAAACCTTCAGCCTCAGAAAATTAACAACATATATTTGTTCTACCTGTGCAATAAAACTGGTGATTTCACTGAATATGACATCTATCTGCCTGAAGGGTTGCTCTAATTAGAATTAGCTGTTTTAATGCATGGATGGAGCAAATACATGGAAGTACTTCCACTTTCTGAGGCCTGAGTTTCCAACCCCTGCTGGGCAGGTTGTGCTTTTACTTTGAATGAGCAGCCATTTCCTCATCTGGGTTGCAGTATTGCCAGATGCTTATATTTCCATCCTTCTGAATATTCTTCGTTCACCTCCCATGCCAATTTTTAAGACTGCTACCCATATATTTTTTTTTAAATCTACCATCTCCCATTGATTCCATTACATAATTACACTGGAACCCTCCCCCATCCATTTTTCACTAACCTCTACATTTGGTCTATTATCCCCCAAGCTGGCAACCCTGAAAGCCTTCTGCACATGCTCAGTCCCACAGGCTTAAGCGCGGACAGCTTAGCCTGCCCTGAATGGAGATTCTCTGCATTATTTGTGGCCAACTTTAAGAAAAGTTTGTCTTCCTTTGGTTTTGTAAAATAACTGTTTACCGAAGGTAAGTGTCATAAATGCCCATATTATTATGCCGAATATAATTGAGTAACTATAATTCTGGTCATTTTTGTCCAGTATTCCACAGGGACAGCATCAGGATAGCATTAGCTAAAACGCTGTGAGGAAAAAATCAATACAAGGCCTGAGTAAATCCCAGTCCTGTATATAAAAACCAGCATTTGCAATTAAGTAAACAAAATCATAATTCACAAACATATTTTCCATACTCATGTACCTGTAACCCCCTATCCCTATTCCATCCAGCCTCAAAAAACTGTCAACATTATCAATTTAAAAACAGTATGGAAGTTCTCCAAGTGTACCAATATAACACGAGAATGTTTTAATGCCAGTAGTTAACAAAGGTTTCATGCATTTCAGAAAACAGTTTGCGTTGTGAATTTATCCCAGTATGCAAAAAAGAGCCAGCAGTGTGACAGCAGCAGTGCAGAGTGTGTTTGTGGGCGTTGGAGTTTAGGGGGAGGTTTTCCTACTGTGTACTGAAGAGTACTTTTGTATTTTTCACAGCATAAAAATGATTTAGAATGAATCTTTGGCTACTGTGTTGTAAATAAAGGTTATTCTCTAAGGTATGCGGGAACAAGATGTGATAGAAACACAATGTCATTTCCTGTCATCACTCCCATACTGAGCAGTGAACAGTGTTGATATGTTACTCACACTTCAATTGGAGCAAAGTACATCCTTTTAACTCCTACTGCATTTTCTGTCCTCAGATCAGTAGGGCTGTGTGTGTGTGTGTCCATGTGTGCATGGTCAAATTGTGTGTGTGTGTGTGTGTGTGTGTGTGTGAGAGAGAGAGAGAGAGAGAGAGAGAGAGCACAAGTAGTGTGCATGTGTGTGCATATATGTGTGTTTGGGTGTGTGTTTGTAAGTGTGTGTGTGAGTATATGTTTGTGTGTGTGTGTGAGTATATGTTTTTGTGTGTGTGTGTGTGTGTGTGTGTGTGTGTGTGTGTGTGTGTGTGTGTGTGTGTGTGTGTGTGTGTGTGTGTTTGGGTTAGGTGGGTAATGGCATTTGGGCAGGGCCCAGTCATCGGATAATTCGGATGATTGGATGACCTCTCCCCGTCTGTAAACCACACCAATGCCAAAATCTGCCTTGAGATCCTGTATCCTTGTGCGTTGTATGTGATTCACAGGGGTGTGTCCCAGCATGCCATACTAAAGCCAGTGACTAACCCAGGAGATCAGAACCACAGAACCTTCTGCATATGAGTGCTCAGAACCACAGAACCATCTGCATCTGGAAGATCAGAACCATAAAACCACAGAACCTTCTGCATCTGGAAGATCAGAATCATTAAACCACAGAACCTTCTGCATGTGGGAAATCTGTACCACAGAACCAATGAATCTGGTGCATCTGGGAGATCAGAACCACAGAACCTGCTGACTCTGGACCCAGTCCAAAATTCTGCCTATTCTCTTTATGCAGTGAAATCATTCTTAACATTATAATTTAGTGTAAAAGGCCCAAGCATTCCAGTGCCTACAGTTCAAGGACTTATCAGCGCTGTGATCTATTAAACGTTGACATGTACTGCATTAGAATGATATCCCCTTAGTTTGCAGACTGCAATGAAGGCGTTCAGTACTGGAAGGCAGTATTTATGGGGGATTTTCTCTATTTTGGGAAATCAACAGGTAAAACGAAGGGCTTTTTGGTGATTCGAATTCAAAGCAGAGGAAGTGAATGACATGATTAAGGACTTTGATATGGCTCAGACAGGATTGCATCACAAATGTCTGGCGACAAACATGATAATGTAATCATAAAACCTTTGAATAGACATAAATCATATTACAGGCCAGGCACCATGTCGATTACTAATGACTTTTCAATGAAGCATTCCTCTCAGGTGTGTGCTTGAGCTCTGTGATGTCACTGTATCTGCTGTCAGCAGACAGGATTTGACTGTAAGCCAGGAGCTGGCAGTGAAGATCTGTCTTGTGACACGTTTTCTTTATTTTGTTATTAACCTTTATACATTGCAATGGTGGACTGATTTGTGAACAGTAAAATAGTTGCATTTGATTATTTTTTACGATCCAAGTTTATCCCAGTGAGATTAACATCTCTTTTATAAGAAAGACCTGGCCAAGAAGGGTAGCACATACAATTTCAGACAAGACAACACAGAAACATACAAAAGAGGACAAAGACAAAGAGAACTAGCAAAACACAATGGAGTGCAAAATGCAATCAATTCTCAGCTAAAAACGTGCTATTTCCTATTGATTCCATTTTCAAACTCTTAACCCTTAGCTTTAAATTTACATTTCTAATCTTGCTTCTGCCACTGCTGGGGAAGAGCGCTTTTAAAGAGAGAGGGGTCTGTTCCATCTCACGGCACAAGAGCGTCATCGCTGGTCTCTGCACGGCCTGCAGCCTCCCCACACCAGCTACACATACAATGATGTCCTCTGACAGAGAGGAGACCCTCACCGGCAGTCAGCTCTTTGGACTGCATGTGTGCGTTGGCACTCTCCTGAACTGATGAAAGTTACTGCAGTTTGGTAATAAGTATGAGCTCCAAATAGGTGAAAGTCAAATAAACAACAAAAATGGGCTGAAACCTTTCATCATTCCCCTGGAGAACATTCAGAATGGTCTAACTTACAGTGACACAGTCAACTGTCCTGTGAGGTCCTACATGACACCATTGGGGCTTGTGGATTTTCAAAAAGTAGAGGAATAGACCAGAGAACAAACCAGAGGGCAGATACCTTGAACCTTTTGGCATATATATGTGTCTATAGTGTTTGTCTCCATTTCAGTCGAGTTGTACCAGAGATAAGCTGAGGCCAGAGTTTTACAACTGCCCTACAACTACACCTGGCTATTGATTACTTTTGCTTGTTTCTCAGCATGGAGTACAAACAAAATCACCAATATTTTCTCTCTCAAACTCAGCACAGCCATGTTTGAAGTTTATACAATGCTCATCTTGTAGATTAGACAAGGTGTCTTAAGTGTAACTTTTAGTCTCACAAAGAGGTTTGGCTGAGGTTTATCTGGCAGATTGTTTTATCCATGAATTCACCTATTCAATTGATAAACAATGTATTTGCTAATCGTCATTGAATTATATCCAATGCTACATTTAAGCCCCCACCCCACCTCCCATCTCACAGTTAAGTGATATGTAAAGTTAAGAAATTGATCTGTGACAGTGACAAACTACATTCCAAAAACTACATTTCCCTTCACACCTCCATCGTGTATTTTTGGTTTTCTCATTTTTATTGTGGACCATTATCTTTTCCTCTTCCACAAAAAAAACATCAACATTTACTGCTTCCCCTCTGTAATGCAAATGACAAACTCCGAATATAAACCAACAAGGAGTATGCAGAACATTCCTAAATGTATTAGGTGTATGAGAGAAGAGCCCCAATTCTGAAAAGAAAGGCTCTATCACAGAGGAATACAATGAAGTCATATTGTCCACCTGGTACTTGTCTCTTGTAATTGCATTGCTGACGGATACTTCAACCTTTCTCTTTCAATGTGGATTTGCTCTAAGTGCTCCAGATTCACCTGGTAATAGCAGTGATAATCTCTGGATAGGATCTTATTTAGAATTAATAAGCTTTCACGGCTGTTGCCTCTGCCTTCTGTGCAATTCAGGATGTCCATTGAATAAGAAAGCCTGTCTTTGTTCTCGCTCTCCTCTCTAACTTTCATCTATACATAATTTTTTTTTCTGTAAAATGATTGTAAGTCTATGTGTTTTTTGATCAAAGCACATTTCAGTCAATGTCCAATCACTGATCTTATTGTTTGGGTTGAATTGTTCCTGGCTGTTACCACCACCAGAGATGGGATGTTGGGCATTAGTCAGGGTGGTATCGGGTTGATATTTGACCACTGAGTCAACAGGCTCCCTTCATGTAACGCAGGAACAAACTCAAACACATGGACAAAGGCCGACAGGCAGGCTCATTATGTGGCCCCCGCAAGATTGCGACACCGTAAAACGTCAGGCGTTCAGTGTGTTTGCACACATTTTTTACACAGCAAAAGAGGCCGTCCCAACAGTTAGGCAAGCCTGTCATTTTCATGGCTGTCGCCTGCCAGGGGAAGCAAAACGTTTAAGGTTATAAATGTGTTTTGATCACTCTGTCCCCCCTGCCGGAAATCCTATTATGCCTTCAGAACAGCTACGGCCCTGGCAGGTAGGCAGTATGACAGTGACTCCCTGCTGGGCCAATCAAAGCCATGCAAAATCTCACAGTTTATAGGGCCTGCAGACAAAACTCCGGACAGCATAAATAACCACTGTTAAAACAAACATTAGAGCGAGAGTCAATTTACTCCACACACTGTGGCTGTTTACTGTATTTTTACTAGATTAATTAGGAACACAAGTTAGAATTGGATCATGTTAGGGAATATTAATTAATTTCTTTCCCCATCTCAATTATTAAACAGGTGAGAAGAGTAACATCACAAATTTAGATGTAAATTACATTGAGTTTTCACATCTTACTGTCTATCACTCAAGAGAAACACGATTAGAGCTGGTTTCAGTTTAACTTTTTGTGAACTCATTTCAAAGAACTGCCTTTTGTCTCTTTAGTGAATGTACACTGAACACAAACATTTAGATCTACTTAGTGATATTCTATAATATATAGTGCTATAAAATGAGAAGAACTGAACAGTTACAGAGGAATACAGCCCTCTTGTGTGCGCATCATACTCTGAGTCCAGCAGTTTTGTACCCTGTCTTGCAGATCCAGGATAATTTTGTACATTCCTCTTATTTTATTGCTGCTTTAGAATGCAAATGGCAGAGGAAACTGGTGAAACAACTCACCTAGCCCTCACACCTGAGCCCATTTGGTTTCACTCATGGTCTCCCGATTGCCACTTTAACTTAATTCCCAATGACAAAGGATACCCACATCCAATATCAAAGCGAGAAACAGAGTTTTACAAGTCAGCCATTTCACAGTTGAAAGTTCACCCCACATATTGTATCACAGGCACAGGTGGAAATGGAGCAAACAGTATTCAGTAGAATGAATTTTTTAGACAACAGAATGTGTTTGATAGGGTTTATTGAGAGCAAGTGTAGGTTATCTGGCTCTGAGTTAGGTCTTGGGCTTGGAGACAGCAGGGGCAATGCTGTGTGGGTCGTTGAGCTGTGAAATAAAAGGGGGAAAATGTGAGAGAACAACATTTGAAAGGGGTGGAGATGGGATGCCGGAAGCGATTAGCACAAAGGAAAGGGAGGTACGTGGCGTTTAAGTGAACGAGGTATATTCTGGATTGGCTGGTTATGTAGATTGGGTGAGGGGTTGAAAAATAGTCTCCCGAACTTTTGTTTTAACGAATTCCAATTCGAAAACTGTGAAGAGAGTCAATGGGTTCCCAGTTTCAGGGCAATGGCAAACCCACACTGCATTAAAATCATACTTCAAATCATAAATCATGCTTTAGCATGTCATACATGTGTGGTCACTCTGCTAATGTCTGGTTCATGCAGTTTAAAACATGACTGCAAATAAATAGTAATAAATAGTGATGTAAAATTATTTACCATCTATTCACCATATGTATGGATTCCAATTCCCCTGAAGAGCTTCACAAATTAATCAATATTCAAAACCACAGCATCATTATTGCCCTTTGAAATTAGACTTTGAAGAATGAAATTGGCAGTCTGGATTTTAAACAATAGCATGATTTTGTTGTGTACCTTTTTAAAGCACTGTAATGCAGTGGAGAGCAATTACCTTCCCCAAGCAAGTGTGCTCGTCAAACAAATGGTGTCATATGAAAAAAAATCACTGCACATTTGTATGATTAATATAACACACACTAAATATGTTGTATGTACAATTACAAAAGGCTTGGGGCTTAAACATACATAGTGGAAGTTAATTAATTTATTTGTTTACTTTTTTGTCTGTTGATGGGGATTCACAGGCACCCATGTGAACCAATGTACTAATATTCAGTGACATTAAATAACAGATGGGTTAATTGCAAAATCTAATCGCATAAAATTGCATAGTGTACTTCCACATATTAGTAACAGATTACTAAATATCTAGATGATCCAGCTTTGTCACATAAATCTGTCCTTCTCCAACACAGGAGTCTGGTCACATGCCAGAAAGGAAATAATTCGACAGAAATTCAAGAATTAGTAGTTATGTTAACAATTAGGTGCCGGTATCTGCTATATTAGAGTAAATGTGAGAATGTGTCAAGGTGTCATTGAGGTAAGTCGGCACAGCTGAGGTATAAAACTGCTCTTTCATTTCTCCTGCCAGCATTGCTGCACCATCGGCTGCCTCCAGACACCAGGTGCTCGCGGAGGTGAACACGTCCCGTCAAAATGACACCGTGAGGACGACGGTTTGATTCAGAGTTAATTGAAGGGCAAGCTGAGATTTCATCGCGCACGGTGCGAGGAAAGAAACTGCTCCTTCTGCCTTCCTTCATTGATTCGTGCATAGGAAGGGGTTTGCATGATGGAAAGCACATGTAGGCCACAGCTTGCTTTAAGCTGGACATACAGACTGGCAACAACACCTGAAAAAGTAGGCTATGTGGGAGAAAAATAATGTTCTCTTTCTTGTTTGGACTCTCTTAACGGTATGGTATAATACCAGCTAGTTTTACAAAACCTATAGCACACTAATCTGTGACTTGCACTGGCAATGCTAAGGAAAGAAACCCCCGAAAAAGTTGAAGGCAAGGACGTTTTTCACAAGCTATCATGTCAATATGAGCATGGCCCTGGTCACGTACGTCCCCACGTCTACAACACTACGATGCCACTGGAGTGAGATGGTGATTTATTTGACGGCTCACGGAGGATACGCTGGCTGGGGAGAGATACACTTGGCCGCCTTTGCATGGACAGCGTTCCTCAGTTGCTCATTAACCCTGCAGGTCCAGCCCTGCCTGCAGAAAAAGACTCTAAACCTGGGGCGTAACACATCCTTCTCAGAGAATAAAACGCCCAGCCCACCCACTGCCAAAAATGTCTGTCGATTAAAAGGAGAATACATCACATACCACTCCGTTCCCAAACACAATTACTACAGCATACAAAAGATTTCATTGCCCGTGTTGAATGCTGTTTATTATCCTCTGTGTTGGAGTAATTATGCCGATTTATTACACGCGCAATGGCAATCAGCCCTCTATTGCCAGTTACAGTCGGATTAAATCAAACCTCCTTACTAAGCGAAACTAGGCCAATGCGGGAGCAAAAAAAATCTTCACACACTTACATTTAAATTTCCTAAATAAAGTGAGATTACAATCACCACAACTGATGTCTTTAATTTGAATGAATCATCATGGTGAAACATAACATAAACATAAAACATAAACATAAATATGCAGCAACAGGGCGCCTAACAGTTTAAGTGTAGGTGAAAGAATTTTTAAACATTCTTGCATTACATTTTATTTATTACTGTTTTATTATTGTGTATTATTAGTGCTATGTTTGCATTGAAGTAGTGAAGCAGCAGGCTGCAGTGTTGATCAGAGAAGACAAACATCAGACAGCGCTGATGGAGGACCCGCACCCTGCTGCACGGCCCCCTGGGAGTTTTCTGGACAATGGAGGGCAAGGCCTGGAAAGCAGTGTTCAGAAGAGGATGCAGGTGCGCTCGGCAGGACGGGAGAGCATGTGATTAAGCAGACTAAATGAGCATCTTAAAAGGACATCGAGCCACCCAACCCAGAGTCCTCGCAGCGTCAGAAGGGAAAGAGAGGACAAAGTGTCAGCAGGCCTTGCCCAGCAGCTTCGACATAATCTCCCTGCAGTCCCAGAGCAGTCATACACATCTCTGGAGTGTACCAAACTGGCTGTCTTTAGTAAACACACCGAAATAAAAATACCAAATACACAGTAATAACCTGTCATTGTGCATTTCAAGCATATTAGAATAATTTAGAGCTTGGCACATTGACATTAAAAATAACACATTTTTTTACAATATGTATGAATGTTAGCCAGATAGCCAGTGAGTCCAATCCATGGTTGAAGCACCTTGGTCACGGTCTCAGTCACGGTCCTCTTGAGCCCTAGTTAAACTCTCTCTCCCCATGGTTAGTTAAACTCTCTCTCCTCATGGTTAGTTAAACTCTCTCTCCTCGTGGTTAGTTAAACTGTCTCTCCTCATGGTTAGTTAAACCCTCTCTCCTCATGGTTAGTTAAACTCTTTAAAAAGTATATGTAATGAATTTTCTAACTGATGCTGCAGACAGCATTGCACAAACATAAAGAAATGAAAGAAAAAGGCAGCAAAAAATAAATGCATTCAATAACATGATGGCCAGAGCAACTCAGAAATTACTGCAGTGATAGAGAGACAAAAGGGTCTATGTGAAGTATGGCTGCTCTGGGAAACTGCAGGGCTCTTTGATGCTGAGGTTTATACTGTAGCTCCAGGAGAAGGGGCAGGATCAGGCCCCTCTGATGGTGGCATTTGTCTTTGCTGATATTGTGTTAAAGTCTTAGTTTGAATATTGTTGGTGTTTCTTTCGTTTGGTTAATTCTGCCTCTCTCCTTAAAAAGGGTAAAATGAAAGAGCCACTGGCTTATTTTGGTTCCGTCATTTCTTCGTGCTTTTCTTCATCTTTCTTCCACTCACCACACGGCCCAGTAGTCATGCCTGCCACTGCACCACAGTACATATTGACCCTACGGCCATTAGCATTCTGCCCCGCCGTTCTTGTTGTTGTTGTTACTGTGACACAGAGCCCGCATGAAAGGGCAGAATGCTAATGACTGTTGAGAACCATCGGCCAGGGAAGCTACTGCATGTGCATACCTACAGACTATATACATATAACAGACATGCAGCTGTATACAAGTGTGTGCAGTCTCTGAAAGATGAAGGCAATGTTCTTGTGACTTCCTGAGACCACAGTAGTAAAAAATGTTGTGTCACTAGCTCTAGCTAGTCAGGCAGCATTACCTGGGATAGATGTGTTTCCCCACAGGGCAGAGGAAAAAAAGACTATGCAAATGTGAACTTACGTGGATCTCGCTGTGAGCTGCTTTGTTTCTCATCAGAAGGGTGCAATTGAAGTTTAATTTGGATGCAAATAAGAATCTTATTTAAAGTGCAAATGTTTATGTTTTTATAGACTGTTGCAATAAATTTTGTGAAAAATAATATAGCGAATATAGTAATACATGTAGTTTAGACTTTGATGGTAGCTATGGCCAGCACTGAGCAGCACATAGCTGGCCATACCATAGCTGACTCATGAAGGAAGGTCTTAAGTCATTACAGTTTCCCCCATGTTATTGCATGAAAGTGATTCTTCTGGCACACAAATCCAACATGTCCCTGGGACCTAAGCTTAAAAACTACAAATACTAACAATATATGGTTACTTACCACTTTATTCAGAGCTGTTACTGGTTGATTTAAAATAGCCAGTGCCATTCAGATCCATTACCAGCATTCAATTATGAGAGGATTCTTCCTTAAAAATGTATACTCGTGGTCTATATAGGCCTCATATCCATTCTCAACACAGCACTCTCTTGGACATGCAAATGACTCTCAGATCAACTATAAGTAAAAGTTTTTGAGGGCCAAAATTTGTTTGTAGTTGACATTGTTTGTGGTTTACATAAGAGGTATTTTCATTCTGAACTCTCATGGACACAAGTAGTTTTCTTCCATCACCATGGTAGATACTACCACAGTGTGACCATACAGCTCAGACAGAAGAGGGTGCAGCAATTCTGGAGAGGTATACTATAATACCTGTGACAATGAAATTATTGAATGCAGATAAGTGAGCCTGTATGCTTATTTGTCAAAATAACTGAAATTTCCAATGGTTCCAATGGTATATTATAA
This sequence comes from Albula goreensis, assembly GCA_022829145.1. NCBI lineage: Eukaryota > Metazoa > Chordata > Actinopteri > Albuliformes > Albulidae > Albula > Albula goreensis. Next base: position 5,421,174 of record CM040750.1, on the reverse strand, counting down.
AATTCCGGCGTGTAGATGCATTAGGAAATAATAAATATGCAATACTTATGTGCAATGCGTAAATAGTGAAAAGCAAAGACAGTAGAAGTAGGTGTCTCCACACTCATCAATGTGCCAGAAAACATTCTTTGTAACTTTGGTGTACCTGGACCAGTCTGTAGGATTTAATTCATGAAATCAGCTGAAAGTTCATGAAAGTTATGCTGATGCTTTTTTCAAACTTTCAATTTATGATAATTATCATTAAGTCATAAATACATTGGAATCCTGGATTCCTAGCAACGTAGTACATGATATTCATGCAATTATGTATTATTTATGTAGTTTATATCCTAATGCCCTGATGCTACTTTTAATACTTTAAATTATAATTATATGAGAATTATAATGCAATTATAATTTGGAAAATATCCTGTTTAGGCTACAAAGGTTCAATTTTCAAACAGATACTTTTAAACAAAGACTATGTTTTTTCCTAAAAATAATTTCCTGGCTTCAGAAAATAATTGTATTAGTCCAGTGTATGTTTTCATTGTGAATCTTTTGAAGTATAAAACTGCTTGCTGTTGGCGAAGCTTCTGGAAAGCCTCACACTTGAAAATTTCTGCTTATCAGATGTCTGAGAAACTTCCAGGATATCCGTGCTTTCAGGGCATTCAGATTACAGCTGTTTACTTTTTCTTAAGGTCTGATTCTGCCAAAATGAGTCTTTGAACTAGCTGTTTGGATGGGTTTAATGCCAGCACAGGCTCCTGTCCTCTCCCAGCCATGCTTATCAGCCAGGCTCACTGTCTCAGCACACAGGGGGCCATGGGCCATGCCACTAGGCCCCACCTCTTACCGTCAGCAGGGCCACTCTGCGCACAAACACTCCCACATCAACGTGCACTCTTATTCTACGGCAGTTTGAAACAAACTATCTGTGCAGCAACCACATGCTGCCTAAGTGTACAGGGAATAACACCAGAAAAGATCTATTGTTGTGAAAATATCATCATCATCATCATCATCATCATCATCATCATCATCATCATCATCGTCATCATCATCATCATCATCATCGTCATCATCATGCTTGACTCCTAATTCCTACATCATGCACTCAAGCCATCTAAGACTGCATTTCAGGCTTGGAAATTGTCCAAAAAATAATTTACTAAATATTCAATTATCTTTGCAACAAAAGGTGTCAATAATTTACACACATATTTTATTTAAGAAATATTCATGAAAATTGAATCTTTTTTCCTAAACAAATGGATTTGAATACACAGTTATGATAACCCGTTTTTAATAAAAACATTAATGTTTTTTTGGCTAATCTTGCACAGCCTATATTATCAGTTTTAGGAAGAGTTAATTATATAAACAGTATATGCAATCTTAATATATTTTGCATCGAATACTGCTTTATTTTGTATACTTTCTGTTGACGTTAGATAACCTGCTTGGGGAAACATTCACCTGTAATTAGTCCTGGAACTGCTTTAAAGCAGCTGGTTTATTTCATCAAAGCAAACTGGACTCGACTCCCCTCAGTGGCTGAGTCAGAGCTTTTAAACTTTTAGTAGCAGGTAAGATTCTGCCTTTTCACTCTGCAGTGAAAATGTATGCCCAATACGTTTATACAAAAACATAGGACCCTTAGTGAAGCATACCTGGCTGTTTATTTATTAACTGCTAATTAGCAGTGACCACAGTCCAGGGTATCTGTTGGTGTCACTGATAAGGGAGTGTATTTAAAGCCATACCCTGAATAGTGCTGAAAGCGAAAATGCTGCAGAGGTTACAGAATGCAATGGTAAGTTTCCTCCAGTGGCTTTGTGCAACATCTTCATTGCGTTACTGTCGCTCCCTTGGGTAATAACTTGAGTAACATTGTAGTTATTTCATTCACATCCTGATATCTTTATGCTTCACTGCCATTATAAAGCATTTATCTGCTTTCTATTTTCTCTTTCATCTTAGAGGCACCACACACAAAAAAAAACTCCCCTGCAACTAACAATGAAAACTTTTGAAGCGGAATGTGGGAGCTCCCTTGATAAGGCTGACGTCCTGTGTGGCTCTGAGTTCATGCTGAGGATCTCAAACTTCAGAAACCAGCTTTTCAGGTTTTACAAAGTAAAATTAAACATTATGAAAATCACGTTGATGGCATTTTGCATTTATTGACCCCGTTTTCCAGGGTAAAGCACCATAAGCTGTGTTTACCAGGGGGCTCAATGGGCCTAATTATCATGTGCAAGGTGACGTGCTCAAAAACTATGCGCCGTGCAGAGACTTTTCTCCTCTTTGAAGTGGTTACTGCATGTACATCCTGTTTGTGTTGAATTGTGGGTAAAAAAAAAAGCGCTCTGCTGTTCATTCATGAGATCCATGGCCCAGTACAGGCCTTAATGAGTGTCGGCAGCCTCCTTAATCCATCAGTAGCTTTTCCTTCTGTCTGTGACACTCATCCCCTCTGTGTCAGGTCCTGCCTAATCCTCTCCTGAACAGAGGCCCAGCTGTCTGCTCCTACACAGTTTGTCCTCCGCCTCATTTGGGACCCACTTAGACACCATTGATGTGCTCCGTGACGAAGAACCTAGAACTACTGTGCAAAGCCCAGTCAAGCCGCCCTTAAGTAACGTTATTAGTGCTTCCTGCGGCTCCGCCTACCCGCTTCCCCCCAGCCCCAATGTCCCCTCGTAGTCATTGTCTTTTCCCATGGATAAAAACTAAGCTACAAGGAATGAATCTGAAGACATAATAAAAAGCCATTAACTGTTACACTCACAAGCGAGCTTGAAATGCTTGAATCCTTTTATGAAGGGGCGAGACATGCAATTATATATGAAATATACTGAGCGCGCTGGATCTCAGCAGGCCCGCCGAATATTTGGATCGAATTTCTGGAAACATCCAGCTAATAACGTGTAACCGGGACTCGGGGTGTTATTTTGATGTGGCGCGTTTTGAGGAGCGCTGAACTCAACAGAGCGTAAAGCTCAGGGTTCTGCTGCTGAAAGGGTATGCTGATGCCTGGGCCCCGCTGGCGTCTGTGTTATCCTGCTGGCCCATCTGCAGCATTGCATGAGCCTCCCTGCATTTGTCTCTGACGCTAATGGGCGCTGTTAATCAAATGGGACCTTTGACATTCATCCATACAGTGATCGATGGCACCTTGTTGAAGGTTAGGATTTGAAGTTGCTTCGCATAGCTGAACAGCGATAAAACAGAACTCCAAAATGGGTGGACTCAACTCTGTTTAAATTATCAGTCCATTCTGAGTTGGCAGAATGGAGAAACCTGCCAGTGAGAACAGGCCACTCAACCCATTCACACTTGTCATTTTGCTGACAGCCTAATGCAGGGCTGGAAGCCTATTGTATATGCTGGCTTTAGGTCTGCTATAGCCCTTAAGTGCTTAAGTCATTGGTTGGCGGAAGAGTCCACACAGTTCTTTCCCAAGGCCTAAACTGACTGCAGACTGGGAAAATAAAACAGATATACAGGACTGGCTTATCAGCACTTTGTCTAACCTGAGCAGACCATGACTCCATTGGTTAGACAGAGAAACCTTGACAAATGGCTGGCTTATTCCAATGCAGACATTCATGCTACAAGAGCTGTCACTGTCAGTTGTGGGCTTGTGCAGATAATTTATTTGATTGTTCAAATAGACACAAATCAGCAGGCTTTGCTTGAGAGAATGTCAGTTAACATGCTTAGCAAATAAAAGTACAGAGACGTAACAAAAAGTGCAGGCTCCATTATTTCACATGGTAAGAGATTGAATATTAACTTTAAAGGTATAAAAATAAAATTGTTCCAGTGGAGTCATGCACTACATATCCGATGTGCCCAGCAACTATGACCCATGTGGCCTAATGTTGGCCAATACTAGGATTACCCATTCGCAACCAAAAAGGCAAAAAAGAATGGTCCAGCATCGTTCCTTTGAGTGAGGTGCTCTTCAGTTACATGCGACTAATTGTTATTCTGTACCAATGTTTGGTTAACATAATTTGATCATTGATTATCACATTTGGTCATCCTCGGTGGCTTTTAAATTCATTCATCTTGGGTAGCTTGCTTCATTTGGAGGCTTTTTTCTGAACTCCAGTATGTTTACCCTCTACATTCAATTCATAGATGTTGAAGCCTTTTTCCAACCAAAAGGAATTTTCCTGATGACAGCAGTGACACTATGGTCAATGATTCTTCACCTCCAGCCTTGTCCCTTGTCTGTAATTATATTCTACATTTTGGCAGAGATGCTAAATAATGATTACCGAAACAAAGAGCACACATTTTGTCTCCAGTTACAAAACATGCAAGATGCTGCTGCTTTGAAAATGGATCATGCAGGCAAACATTGGCTGAATTTGCATTGTGTGAATTTGGTGTGAAACCAGACTAGCAATGCTAAAAATAATAATAATAAAAAAACACTGATGACAAATGCACCCTGGCTATGGCCATGGCTAATATAGTAGATGTGAAAACAGCATCCCAAACACCCAGCTGTAAACCAGTGCTGGTGACGGGCTAATTTCACCCCACTGTAGCTCAACCAGTTTCTAACAGACGAGAACAAATGTGTGTGGGAACTACATAAAAATAAAACTGATTGATCGAATCGTTAAAGCTGAGAGGTGCTCTGCCTGATGCACTCAACACCGACAACTTGGGAGGATAATAGCATTAAGGATGAGGATGAATGAGAGCAATGAGAGGCCAGGAGAGGAGAGAGAGAGCACCTTTATGGTCAAGCAGCCTTCAGCTTCATCCAGTGATAAGTTGTGTGTGTGAGCGTGTAAGGCAATGACCCCCTTCACAAACCGTCTCCCTCTGTTTACTGCTGTGACAGTAATATGACACCAAATTAAGCCTGAGCTCTGAAACAGCAGGGCTCTGTCAGTCACTGTCACTGAAAATAGTCTCACATTCAAAGCGACGGATTAGATGTACCAGTTTCCCTTCATTTCGTCCTGTCCAGAGTGAAACGTATGCTAATGGTGAATCAGTGTCTCTCAAGCAGAGGTAATTATAGCTGGCCTCACCAGAAGTGTGTGGGTTTGTAAATACCCTGATACTAAACAGGACAATACTGAAAATGCATTGCTGTAATTTGTGAGAGGCAGACCGTGGTGGTGTAATTTTCCTTGTGGGATCGTATTATGAAGGAACTTTCCAGACTCATAGTTTAACGTAAGGCTGTGGCATTGAGGTTTACAGCGCGCAGTTTTAAGGTATAATTTGTTAAGGAGGAGTCTGCTTGCAGGTTGGAGCCGCTGCTTCACACTGCCTGTCAGTGTTCACCCCCAGTCTGTGGCCCTTTGTGACGGGGTGAAAAGTCCATATGGGACAAAGTTAAGAGCATTAAACTCCTCCTCTCGTCCTCACATTGGCAAGAGCTCAAGTGAAGTAGTACCAGAGGAGGTGAGCTGACTGTCTAAAGACGTGGGCCAACTGTAACACCAAAGCCCATATGTATTACTTTACTTCCTAAGCTCAGGTCCTGTCTGCATGCTAGATGTTTTATTATAAGACCATCTTCTTTGCTGTGGTGTCCTGGGGTGCGGGCATCAAGACAAAGGACGCCAACAGACTGAACAAATTGAGGAAGGCAGAGTCTGTCATTGGCTCTAAACTGGTCACCTCAACTCCAAAGCCCATCATCCCCTCCACAAAACACTGGACAAGCTAAAGAGCAGCTTCAGCAACAGACTTATAAGACTAATCATTCCTACCCGTCAGACTTTACAACTCATCTACCTCTGTCAGAGCCATGATCACACATCTGGAAATTCTACCTGTCACCTTCTGCCATATAACATATGTATTAATTTACTATGGACATATTAAGGCCACATTGATATTATATATCATGGATATATCCTATCTAATTCTATGATGGGTGTGTACATCTTGTTTATATCTTGTTTTGTTTTTATTCTCTCGACCTCAAGTTTATTTATCTATTTTTATTTTATTTTTATTTTATTTTATATTGTATTATTTTATTTATTTTTATTATTTTTTTTTTCCATTTATCTAACCTTCTCAACCTAATTTCCCTTCGGATAGGCTGAAAAAGTCATCTATCTATCTATCTATCTATTAATGATTATAAGACTAATGGGTAAGTATACTGACTGAGGAGGTGGGCAGGCTTCAACTCCAAAGCCCATACGCATTAATGATTATAAGACTAATAAGTAGGTATACTGTAACTCCAAAGCCCATATGTATTAATGGTATTAAGGCAAATAGATGGATATACTATCTAAGATGGTGGACAAATTTCCATTTCTAACCTGAAGATAGGCTGGAAAATGGAAAGATTATTTACAGTGAAATTCAGCCCCAGGTTTCTCACCTGAGAGGAAGGGAAGATGGAACAGCCGTCAATGTCACTGATCTTGGGTGCCAGAGCCAGGATCTCTCCTTCATTGCAGTTGAGTCTTTTTTATTGTGAAGACAGGTTGGAATTTGAGGGGCAGGTAGGGAGGCTGTGTGGAAGCCGTGTGTCATCATCATGGCTCTGAAAATTTAAATTATGTCTCTGAATGATCTGGCCAAAGGGAGGCTGGTACATTAAAAAAAACTGTCGACTAAGGACAGAAACCTGTGCAATCACTATGACTAAAATGGAAACTACCTCCATCTAAGAACCAGAATGAAGGCCAAGAGGTGCCAGTAATGATTAGGAACATTTTCAGAGGTGGATGGAATGTGGAAGTATTTCTATATCACTGAATTGTTTGCAATTTCATTTTGTATTTTTGCTGGTTTCAAGTTTGACCTGCAGCTTCAAATTTTTTCTTACAGCATTTCAATAAACAATAATTATATTGCTTATTATTTCCAGGGACTATTTTAATGCCCCCAGCTCTCAGATGAAAACATACATACAGCACATACAATGGTGGTGTTTGCATACCAAAATCATCCATTGACTGATACTTGTACTGTCACAGAACCTGAACTCACCAGATCTCAATGTAGCTTCGCTGCAAATATCGATTTTACATCTTACATTTTACTGAGCTCTGAAAGAATGCACTCTAAGTTGTCCTGGGCATGTGCAGAGCAGTCAAATACTTCCAAGTGCATAGGATGTGGCTGTGAACCCATGGGTGTGTTCCAATACTCAAATTTCATCTCCTCGTCGCCTCCACTTGTCTCCTCATCTCCGTCTGCCCCCAGAAACTGATCTATGTGTCCTCCCTCCCTCCCTCCACTGTTCCAAATAGGTAGGAGATGAGATTTAGCATCATTCACTCACCTCCTCGTCTCCCCCAAACGAAGGATACATCAATATATCCTACCGCGGAAGTCTTTTCAGATTTCTGGCTGACAACACTGTGCTCACGACCAGTCAAATTATAAGACCACCCTGCAGAATATTCTGATTGGCTTAGGTATCCTTGGAATCTGTCGAAGTTATAACTTCATCGATAGCTTTGGTCAACTTTGATGACAGGTGAATCGGATTAGCTGGTCCAATTTTCATTTCATCGTTTGTTTCCTCCTCTCCTCCACTTTGTTATCTCCACTCTTCCACTCGTTTCCTCCCCTCCTTTCCCCCACATACTTCCAGGGTAGGAGACAGGAGGTAGGAGGAGAGTGGAGGAAAAGAAGACAAGAAAAAGCACCCCATGTTTAAGAAAACATTAACAGGGAAATTGAAGCCACACATTTTTTCAACAGAGTATGTGCTGTGTGGACTGAAGGATCATTCAAGTCCCCACACAAGTCCTTTGAGATAATCCTCTGTCTTTGACAAGGTTTTTGGTTTCTTAAGTTTGGTTAGCATTTACAGACACTGCTGCATATTGCAGTACTGGAAAAGAGACACACTTGATAGGAATATTCAAACACACAACTGAGGCTGAGTGACAAGTGATGGAAACAACTTACAAGGACAGTCACAGGGTATGAAAACATAAACAGTGCTGCTGAATTCCAGCAGATCTCAAAAACTTCTGACACATGTAAATTATGAGCTTTTTTCTCGTCGAGCATGGCTGTTTCTGGACGTCACAGCCAGCGCTATTTTCCGGGTAATGGAGCAGAGAAAATGTAGCTTTGATAAACTCCCACAAGTTTTACTGAGCAGAGAAACATGACCCCCTCCCCATCAACCAGCCACCCAGCATGCACCACGGCCCACCTCCACAACCCCCCCATGGACAAGGATCCTTTTCTACAATCACCTTCATGTGTGACAGCTACCGCTTTACTACAGGTTGGAGGGAAAACAAAAGCCCTCTTAGGTGGTTTTAAAACCCTCATGTCATACAAAATGAAACAGCAGCAAAACAAGCTTTGTGAATGGGCCTTGGAGCAAAGATGAAAGAGACTGTGGATATCCAGGGGACTGCGGCATGCGGAGGAAGGGAAGAGACAACGGGGACTCTGGTCAATGGGACCATAGCCAAAGGCTTATCGGAACATTTCAGAAGGAGCATAACTGTGCTGGTCAAGGGGATTGTTTGTCTCTGGTAAAAGCTGTTCTTGGCCATTATTTGGTTACAAGGTATATTATATTTATTTAACTGATGTTTTTATCCAAGGTGGCTTACAGTCGATTATGCTGGGCAAGGGCCAATCCCCCACATGAGAGCAATGTGAGGTTGGGGGCCTTACTGAGGGGCCCAATGATGGCGGTGTTCTTGCTGTGGCTAGAGCCACCAACCTCAGGCATCCCAGTCATGTACAGGCTGTCTCTAAAAGAGGCATAGAGATTTTTTTGGCCTTTGTTGGTTTTGTTTTTTCTGTTGGCACTGATATATTCTGATTTCAATATCAGGCCATGGGGCCAACACAAATACTGGAACAGGTCGAACAGGATGCACCACAAAGCAGCAAAGGAGAAAGCCTGCTGGTTAAAAATGTAGATAGAGTTGAATAACCTAACAGGGCTCCCCAAACAGAGGTTTTCAGCAGCAAGGTTTGGCACAGAAATATTTACAGAAAATACCTGACAGAACTGCTCCATACAAGAGGGAGTGAATCTGTAGGGTATGTTCTGAAGACATCTGAAGACATTAGTCCAAATACAATAATTGCACAGGATGACTGCAGAGACGATGTAGACAATGCCACTAACTCAAATGGATTGCAACAAATGAATTAACTGGCTAACAATCATCTGTTGTTGTGAAAACCCTGTACGACAAAAAGAGATACCAATATGATTCCGTTATATCAGGAGCCATACTCCTCGTGGAGATAATCATCCGTCTTGATGATGTTGTGAAAAAACAGGGTGTGTTTGTTTTTGCTGGGCACGTGCAGGGGTCAGATCGAGTCCAGTCCAGCCCAGTTGGTGCAGGGATTGTGGTATTTTGTGAAAGGAAGCTGCTGGTGTTTTCAGACATCAAAGAGCTCCTGTGGCTAATGGTGTTTCAGGTTATTCTTGTGGTGGGATCACACTGGCCAAGCCTGACTGAATTTATAAAGAGCTTTAAAAAAACTTTATTCTTACTATGCTCCTGGACATTGTTGTGTGCTGTTTATATAGCATGGATAATGAAGAATGATGGTAATGGAGTGTATGTATATTACACATTATATTTTGTGATCTCAAAGTGTATGTGAAGGAGTGGCCTTTCCCTGACAATAATACCATTGTTGGACAGTTAATCTGTTAATAGTAACCAGTTAAATTGGCAACACCTGTGTCTGATTGGAACCAGGTGTGTTCCTAGAACATAAAAGTGGCAGTGGATAAGGAGAGGGAAGAATGGAAGGAGCGCCACTAAGTTTGTGCTTTTAAAATACATTTTTGTTTTAACCAAGTCTTTCACTCAGTTGTTTGTCTTTTTGTGTTACAGTGGTGGGGGATGGACCTCAAGCATAATCAATGTGTAACATTGTAAGACTGGGTTGTGTGTGGCAGCCATGTTGAACCAGAACGTGACCCACTCCTCAGATAAGGGTGAGTGTTCTTAAGCCAATTAAACGTTGGATGATTAGATGGCGCAATTAAAAAAGCCGGGTTATGGGTCTTTGAAGGGAAGGAGGCAACTGGCTGACAAAGTGACACAGTGGCAAGGAGTGTACATGAACTGAAATATCTTCACATGATCAGGCAGGTTTGAATAAAAACAGACACAGTGTCAGGTGCAAATAGCCCTCTCATGCAGGCATGTCTAGATCATTTGTGTAGTCAAAGACAGACGGGATTGACATTTGCATTTTTTAACATGCCAGTTAGTAGCCTACAGTGTGTCACTTATCGGGACTCCTTCCACAGCCATGTGGTCCTACACCTTCATGTCCTGAGGGTTTTAGTGAAATATATCCTCATTTGACTTCATTGGTTTGACTTGCCCATTCTTAAATATTTCATGTTAAGCTTATTTCAGATAATCAGGCATCTTTAATCAATGATAACAAGGTGAAGGTTGTAAAGCCTGGCAGGTCATTTAGATACCGAAAGCCATACAGTGGAATCTAATTATTTTTTGTCGCTGGTGTTACGGCTGTTCGCTCCGTGTGTCTGGTGGACTTATTAAACGTCTCTCGACAGCAGTATTGTTTCAGACCGCAGAACAAGAGCTGAGGCCTGACATCCCCCCTCCAGAAGTTTCTGGAAACTGAAAAGGGTTTTTCAGTGACAAGACCATAATTTTTATTCAGATGCCACCATTGTGCTTTTGTCCAATAATTATTCACTCTTCACTTGACACACACACCAAATAATCAGTCTGCAATTATCATGAAATACTTTATGCTTTGGCATAGCTGAAGATATTTGACGAGGCACAATCATAGTGGCCAGATATTTTCAACAACAGGGTATGTATTGCTTGAATTTTCTGAGTGACTTATTGACTAGCTGTTATTATATCACTGTCACTAGCTGGTAGAGACCTACATGTATACAATATGATACTGTCATCAGTATCAAATGAATATGTATTGATATATTAGACACATTCTGTAAAACATATTTTGTACTTTGTAATATGCACCCAGGGTCAGATTTCCAGATCTGACAAGATTAGATCTATACCATTAAACATTTTTTCAATATGAAATTTAAGGAATTTTGCAGATGTTCTTGTCCAGAAGGAACTTGCAGTTTTTCATAAAGTACTAGGTGTTTGGCTGTTCATGGTGTGGGTGCATCATGTGACAGGGTGCTTGACTGTTTGTGGTGCGGGTGTGTCCTGTGACTGGGTGTTTGGCTGTTTGGAGTGCAGCTCTGGGTCCTGCGACTGGGTGTTTGGCTGTTCGTCGTGGGCGGCTCTGGGTCCTGTGGCCGGGTGTTTGGCTGTTCGTGGTGGGAAGCTCTGGGTCCTGTGACTGGGTGTTTAACTGTTCATGCTGCAGCTCTGGGTCCCGTGACTGGTTGTTTGGCTGTTCGTGGTGCGGGTGGGTCCTGTGACTGGGTCTTTGGCTGTTCATTGTGGGCTGCATTATGCCCCCAACATAGCTGTCTCACAAGCTTCTGCTACAGAGCGAGCAAAAGCTAACGGCAGCTATTAGCTGAGGCAAGGTATTAACATTGTCGTGTGTTCACATAGGGATTTTCCAAAGGGCTTAGTTTCTCCCAAACTAGTTCAATCCTATGTGCCATGTGAGAGGTTATGGGTGGATTCCAGTGGTTCTCCTCTATCCAGCAGAGGAAATTGAGGGGGTGGTGGGGGGGGGGGGAGGTTTCATTTCATACAATCTGCATTCCAGAGAGGAAAGAAAAGCGACACCCTCAAACCACCCCCCATCCCACACCAAAAATCCAATTCATTCTATTGTTAAGAGATAAACAAGCTTGATCCTTTCATAAATAACATGGCACCGGTTCCCACATACAGATACTGTGTAATCCACTGACATGCACCAGGATTTAAAATAAAAAAGGAGGTTTGGCTCGTACAAGATTTAGCATGATCTGTGGGGGAAAAAAAGAACCTAATCACCCGTAATCTCAAACACAAAAACAAAACAAAAAGTCCTGGATTCACACACCGTGCATTCTGTGTCAGATTTAACCAACAGATGTTGAGTTCTGTCCCATGAACGATGAAATGCGTCCTGCCAGCTGAGATTCTTATCGTACCTTATTTGCATATCCCAGCACTTTTACCCCAAATCTGGCGACTGCAAGGAAGGAACAGTAGCCAAAGCTGTTGCCGAGACAACTGATCCCTGGATTTCTGGAGTATAAAGAAAGCAAAGCACAAAGAATCTAACCTAATAACTCTGAGCAGTGACGTTTCTAATGCGCCTTTGCAAGGGAAAGGGGCAAAGTGTTAAGTCCTTGCAATTTTCAGTCTTATACGAGGCCCATTTTACCAGCAGGACAATTTGACAGCTATCCTGATTAATATTTAAGAAACTATATGTTAAGTCTCTCACACTGCACTTGGGGTGAGGGAAGGGAATTAATCACTGTGGTGTATTTGCTTTATTGCTTTGTGCACGGGACTCAAATCCCCCAAAAAAAAAAAACATAAAATCCCTGCCCAAAAAAGGCAAATAACTGATGTGATTGGAATCTTCACTATAATCATCTTCCTCATCATCATCTTTAACCCTCAATGTTTTTGGTGTGCTGCCATTACCACCCATTTATTTACACAGAGACGCTAGAATCTGATGCTATCTGCTCTAAGCTTAATTCTTACCAGTCCCACCTACAGGGATCATAGCAGTTCATTTTCATTCTGGAGGAAGAACGCGGCATCATCTATCCTCTGTCCAAAATAACAGGTCCCAGACGGCGCTTTGCAGCTTCTGTCTCGGCACTGCCTGAGCAAATTTACCTAAGCCTGTAAATTTTAATAGCGCTGTCATCCACGAGGGAGACGAGCTGTGTCTCAGTGTCGGCCCGCATCGGAACAGCGCGCCTTTCCTGCTGTCCCGAGGCCCAGGTGAGCAGCACCAGGGACACGTGGAGGTCAGAGAGGAGCTCCTAATGAAAGCCTTTTTTCGCTCAAAGCTGCCGTGGTCTACCGAGGAAACAGCTCTGCCTCAGCAACCCGGCAGACACAAACGCAGTTTAGGGATCCTGAAGTTTTTACCTGTTTGATGGAGTCGGAGTGCGTCTGAACCTGATTTAACATCTAACTGGGACTGCATAGGACTCAATGACAGAATTTAACTGTGTCACAGTTCTCATTACACAAACTCTGCTACATGATTGGCCCTTGTTTTTGCACAACCAAGAGCTCCAGAAAAACCAGAACAATTTGGATTTTTATTTTTTTTTTTTACCCTTGCCGAGGGTGTTCCTGGGTTATAGAAAATCAAAAACAATAACATTCATGTCAGAAGCAACATTATCTCTGGGCTTGTTGGACTGTGAGGTTCTCACACCATCATGTCATCCTGTAAGCACCTGAGAGCTCACCACACATTAGCGGAGGCAGAGACTAAGACCGATTGAACAGATTAAAGTAAGAACGATGAGATGGATGGTGTGATAGAGACAGACAGGGATTCTGTTTTTCCTCAAGAGAGCCTTCTCAGCATGTTGTCTCAGAAACGCCTTCACACTTCCCACATCTCCTCAGCGCCCATTCAGTGCATCTGTGGGCTTAAGGCAGAGAGAGAGATTTCGATCCTGACATATACCTGTCTCTACTTCTCACAGCGCATCATGTAGCAATGAGAGCGCTGGATCTTTTTCAAATAATTTTCTTTTTGTCACCCACAATTGGAATCAGCAGTTGTGTCTTCTGAGTCACCGCTACGCCACCTGCACCCCCAAACAATAGTGAAACCACGGATTCACCAGCAACCAAGATGTTCAATTCAGTGCATGAAACAGCATTTCATGAACATATCAGACACTCCTAGAACAGTCACTAAATGCTTCATGCACAGCATTTGTCCAAATTTCTGCTCCTCTTCATTGCTTGAAATGCATGGACGAAATTGGTCTAATGTGACTGCTTCTTTCCCCACCCCCTCCTTTCCCCCCCACCCTCCACCCCCTTGTTCTGAACGTAAAGCAACTCACTGTGCATGAGTGGGTAGGCCAGCAACGAGGGGTCGGGGCTGGGAGGTGGGATGGGGGGCTGTGATACATCACACACAACGCTGTCACAGAGCACAGCTCACTGACTCAGACTGGGAGTCCCACTGTGAGGACGACGTTGGAGTCGCTGATGGTTACAGACAAGGCAACGCTAATATCACACTGATATGAAACTACCATTTTGATTTAGAAAAAAGCTGAGCACACAGTGAACCATTGTCACAGGGGGACGTGTCCCCCGCACTTTTTCTGGATCATCATCTAACCCACCCTACGCCCATACAGCTGTCTTGCTAACGTTCCATCTGCATCAGGATTCGAACCTGCAGCGTCGGGTCAAGGGTTCGAACGCGCTAAGCTAAAATTGTGAAGCACTGTTTGTTGGCTAGCATGATCCTTGAAGTGTCACGACAGAGGTTTACAGCTGTAGGCTATATATTTTTGTACTCATTTCTTCATTCGGAAAGGGAAGTTACTATATTTCAATATAAAACGATCGATATAAAAATACTCGTGCAATTCCTTGTTTGTTCCTTGAGATACATTTTATAACATGTAGGCTAGGCTAGTTATAGCATCCGTGTTTGTGTGGGTCAAGTATGCAAAGAGTCGGCGAACAGTGAGCTACTCACAGCTTGCCCCCCCCCCCAGTTTAATAATGCTTGATATGCCCCTGGCCATTGTTGTGCTTTGGGTGAGGGCTTAGCAGTTCTCCCCACCGTGTAGTCTGTTTCTCTGCAGTACTTTGCTTAAAGAGTTTCCTCAGCAGTCACTGAAATCAATCATTTGGTCAGAAAACCTTCTGCCAATAGTTTCCATTTTGCATTTGAATGCACACACATAATGAAAGACATGCTTGTTTTGTTTGTTTCTGTTTAAATGCACCTGCTAACACAGTACTGCAGGGTACACTACATAATAAACAGCTAGTGAATATACATACAAAGAGAAACTACCGAACACAGAGAAAGAGCTTACATCTCAGCATGTCTTTATCTCCCTATCTCTTACATACAGCCTCGCTCTAGTGAATGTGTCCTGATCCATAATGTGTAGCCTTTCTGTCAGGGAGTATGTTACAGGACTGGATTAAACGGCAAGGGGTCAGAGGAGAATCTCCAGGTACCCTCCCACTAGCCCGGCACTGTGTGTGTGTGTGTGTGTGTGTGTGTGTGTGTGTGTGTGTGTGTGTGTGTGTGTGTGTGTGTGTGTGTGTGTGTGTGTGTGTGTGTGTGTGTGTGTGTGTGTGTGTATAAAATGTGTCTGGGTTGCGTAAAGAGCCAGGCAGGACAGAAAGGGTATGAATGTAAATAAGAGGAAAGGAGACAGGACTTATAAACACTAAGCTTCAAGGGTGATACACAACTACCACTGTGGGCAGCATACTTTCATTTATCCACTTATTATCAAGCTGAATACATGGTCGGCTTGTGGAGGGGGCCTCTTACGAGTGCAGAAATGACAGTACAACAAAATGAGCTATACTCAAAGACAAGCCAAAGCCAAAAGCAGTGTCTACTCTAGACTGGAGACATTTTTCAGGAGAGAAAACAAAAGTGTAATACGTATAACTGTTTTTAGGGAGAAAGAAATTGAAGACACATTTTAATTTTCTTAACAGTACAAGTGTACGTACAGAACAGTGTTCGTTCCCACCACTATTGACAAAAGCTCAGAGCCATAATTGTTCTGAAGGCCTGCACTCCGGTCAAACTTCAGCCTGTGAAGTGTAAGTCACCCCACGAAGGAAAATCATTCGAAAATGCCTGTGACGTAACTCTCCCCTAAGATGAATATTGAATTTGATTGCAGCGTCCCTGACTGTCTCAAAGCTCTAAATGCTGACCCAGATTGGAGGAATAAGCTATTTGCGGTTTTTCCGTTTGTTTTTGCTTCACCATAGTGAAGCTTATCTGAAACGATTTATTAAAGTAAAGTAGGATTTTTTTTTTTTTTTTTTTTTACAGAAAGGGTCCAAGAAAAGAAACAATAAATAACCATTCCAAAATCCTATTAAAGTGACCACTCTAAGATTATTAAAAGATTAGCTTCACCTAGTTCCATCTCAGCACTCTCTTTGTTTGTTTCTGTGTCGCGAGGACAAAGAGGCTTTGGGAAAACCCTGGGGGTGGGGGAAATTCAGGAAACTTAATTTCTGCTGAAGAGGGTTCTGTTCATTTCGCACAATATTTTCCACTCTGGCATTGTAGCATGATCAAGAGCTGAAGGCATGTTGTAACCCAGCAGGCCCTGGGGCAGCCAACCACCCACTTTACGCCTGGGGAGTCCATTTCCTGGCCTCTGCACGTGGGTCTCAACTTTTTAAGCTGCATCATCCGTGTGAGCAAATAAACTTGCTCAACTCGAGTCTCTTACTCAGCTCCAGTCCCTTATAGTCCACGTCTATCTCCTTCTTGATATTGTTTTCAATGGGCTGCATTTTAAGATCTTCTACAGTATCCAGGCCAGCTGTGAAGAACTATGTTACAGTATGCATGTAAATGGTGCCACACAGAAAGAGAGATTTGATTGGATGGCCAAATGACTGGCAGATTAAATAAATCTAAACCTTGGTTGGCAGGTGAATTAACTTAGGTTAACACAGTTAACGCAAATTAAGGTTGTTAAACAAATGGATTTAAGTGCTACAGCAATGTTTTCCTTAAATTTATTTTAATACAATGCAAGTTTGGCTCTCTGCAATGTACTTTTCTCATTGTCTAACAAATGGTTTCATGTCAGTGACCAGGTGTCCACACATTCACTAATTAGAACTTCACTGATTCACTTGCCAGTCTGGAATTGAATCAATTAAAACGTGATTGCTTTTTAAAGAAACCATTAGCCTTGCAGCATAACAAGACAATGAAAATATTAGCTCATCTGACAGATGGTTTACCCATCCTGGGATGTGAAATGTGTGCATATCTGTGACAGAAAGTGACTTAAAGGGCCATTTCACTTTTGCATCTGTGTCAGTTCTGTTGTTCCCTTACCTCTAGTGCGTCTTCATGACTTAGACAGCATGGTTTGCCCTGTGCCCTGAACAAACTGAAAATTGTACTAGTCCAATTAGGCCTCATCTTAACTTCCAGTTCACTTGGTTAAATAAACCCCCATAAGATTAAAGGTGTCTAATTAAGAGAAGTGAACAATTTGGGTTGCATCTGGACTTGGACCAAAACCCAGCATACACAGGAGTCTTCAGCTCTGATGCCTGTCTTCTTTCAGAGCAGCTCACAGCCTCCATCTTGAGGTTTCAAAACAGGCAAAGGTTTTCAGAGAGACCTTAGGTCCTGCTGTGACATCAATTAAAATGTGTTTGTAAAGCATATTCCAAAAATAGTTGCCAGAATATCCTTTAAAATAGACACTGGCCGTACAAACCATAGAAACAAGCTTGAGGTGACACCTTGGGAGAAACCTTGGGAACCAGTGAAATCTACACAGGTCTATTCACAGTTCTTGTGAGCAGATCCAAGTCACTTTTATCTATTCACATTTTCCTAAGATTCCTTGAACAGTAGTTGATTTACCTGATTTATCCAACTTAAACAATCTTATGTGTATGTTCCTATGTTTGTTGCCCCCGCCCAAAGAAAAACTAAATCGACCACAACCTCCAAAATGATAAACCATACAAAACAAATACATGTTTTAATAATACATAATTATTCAGACAGCAATACTGAGATGGGATGTTGCTAATACAGACCAGATTCAGCACCAAAATATGGTCACTGGATCACACACCAAAGAAGAATTTATGTGCTTTTCACTGAAAATGATTTCAAATTGTATATGTGAAAACAAAACAAAAAGGGTCAAAAACTTGTCAGGGCTACTAACACAAAACACAAAGGAGACTGCAGCTATTTGAAGGCAACATATTATTGCCAATAACTGCATGCTTTTAGTCTAATCAATGCATACCGAGAGACACTGAGGAGGGTTCGCGCAGTGCCTAAGATTATCTTCCACATGTGACAAGGGTTAGAGTTAGACAGGTGGATACAAGAGTTGTAGATCAACACAATCTGCAGCTATTGCCTCACGATGTTTGGTATTATAAGGCTTTGGGCCTTAAAAAGATCCATACATTATCCCCGTTTCTCCATCAATGTGATAAAATGAATGGTAAACCATTTTTATGCTGCATGCAGATCTTTGTTATTTATAAAATGTAAAATAAAGCTATTGCAGCAATTATGGGGTCTTGAACAGGACCGGCATCTGAGAAGCCAAATACAATCCCACAAAATTTTAAAGTGCAAGTTCTCATCAACAAGTTATCCTTTCAATGTTCCGTCATGAAAAAAATGTTTGTATTGTTTTCTACTGAGTCAACATTTTTGCCTTGCTCCAACTCTTTTCCCTGAGGGCTTTTGACAATTAGTGATGTAGTGCTGACCTCTAGTGGTGAATTAGGTTCCCTGCATTTTACTGCAGAAGCAGGAACTGCAGTAGCGCACAAGGTCTGGCAATCTTGGTCAGACATGTTCAGATTTTTTACTGACTACATAATTGGATAAACTGTGCTTGATCAGAGTGACCAGGTACATAGCATTTCACCATTTAGGATGAATATTCATAGCCTGGCTACCCAGACTGATATCTCACCTGCTAACTGTTTCCCATGAAGCTGGATTTCAGTCTGGCCAAGTACCACAGAGCTTCAGCCAGAAAGTGGCCAGATCAATCAGCATCTCTTATTTAACTATGTGGCATGCTAGATGATGATGACAATGAAGTGCACCTGTGGCAGCAATTAAGATTGTTTTCGGCGTGGAAGTTACCGTCAACGCTGCCAAAGCTTCTGCTGCTATAGCGTCAGCTGCTACAGAATTGGAATGTACACCGATGGGATGGTGCAACCCGGGCATGGAAAGGCTAGTGCGGTGGTCCTGGTCAGCAGTGGTGAGTATCTATCGACGCTGGTCCGAGGGCGGACAAACAATGAACCAGAGACAGGGTGTTGGGCACCCAAGGCTCATCAATGCACAAGGGCGACAAAGGCTATCCCATGTGGTCTGATCCGATGGAAGGGCCACTGTGGCAGAAGTCACAGAAAAAGGAATGTGTTACAACAAGGTGCGTCACACCCTGCTGTGTATGGGTCTGCACAGCTGCAGACCCGTTAGAATGCACAAGCTGACCACTGCCCTCCGCCGAAAATGCCTACAATGGGCATTTGTGTCTCAGAACTGGGTCTAAGATCAATGAAAGAAGGTCGGCTGGTCCGATGAGTACCGTTTTCTTTTACATCATGTGGAATGTTTACCTGGGGAGGTGATGGCACCAGGATGCACTGTGGGAAGAAGACAGGGTGGGGGAAGGAGTGTGATGATCTGGGGCAATATTCTGCTGGGAAACCCTGGGTCGGGGCATTCACGTGGATGCTAATTTGACATGTGCCACCTACCTAAACATCATTTCAGACCAGGTACATTCATCGCAATGGTATTCCCTGATGACAGTGGCCTCTTTCAGCAAGATAATGTGCCCAGCCACGCTGCATACATTATTCGGAATGAGGAACATGGCAAAGGACTCAAAATGTTGTCCTGGCCTCCAAATTCCCCAGGTCTTAATCCGATTGAGCATCGGTGGGATTTTCTGGAGAGCAAGAAGCTCAACCTCCCAACTTACAGGGAGGATCTACTGCTAACATCATGGTGCCAGATACCTCAGGGTAACTTCAGAGGTCTTGTAGAGCCCATACCTTGGCAGGTCGGAGCTGTTTTGGCAGCACAAGGAGGACCAAAAGCATGTTAGGCAGGTGATAACTTGGGTTAACAGTGTATTTATTCACTGAAAAACAACCATACTGAAGGCTTTTCTTGATGGAGACTATGTTTTTGCTGTCCTCCTGCCTGCATTCAGGAAAATTCTCCTTTTCCAGCTGGCCCTACAGGTCATTAAGAAAATGAGGTGGATTTATACTGGATAATGATAGCTTACCATTGGTTGTTCTTATGAAGGATCAAATCAGAGAGGCTGCAAATCTCCAATAAAATGCAGGGTACATAATGAGGCAGACATTTTTTGTGGACGTTGCCATCTTTTTTGGCAGCCCAGAGGCTTCCCTGCTGTACATTAAGCGGCGGAAATGCTAACGTAAACAGTTTATCAACAAAACTGTAGGGATTGTAGTCCATGTTCACACAACACTCTAATAGTAAATTATGTTACTTGTGGGGCGTATGGTCACAGACCTGTCCTTCGCAAAATGCAAGAGGCAAGGACTACAGTTGTACCAACAAATCAGACACGTTTGTCTTCAGCGTGGCCAATGAAAACTGAAAGTTATCATTTGAAATCTCAACAACGAACTTAAGCAGATGTCCACAAGTATATAAACCAGTTCAGTCATCGGAAACATACCACTTGCATATCGATAGTGTTTTGTGCTTTGATCAGTTTTGCAGCTTTTCAATAGTGTTAACCGCCTTTTTAAAGGCTATTCTATATCTCCTCGTTTCGGTTTCAAAACGTAACCTTGCCCTTACGACTCTGCTATAGCAGTATTCTTTAAACAGCCCCTCCTCTCTTGTTTCTGTTTTGCAGTCTCCGCTGCAGTACATCCTAATCTTTCATCTTTCCATCTCTTTTCTCTTCCTACTGAGCTTAGCCTTGAGGTCAACAACACTGGTTTCGTATTGCGCGATAAACATAGCTAACAAGTTAAACAAGTTAACTCTGCTTTCTGAGCTAATCGTTGCTGTTTCCCACCTTCTCAGGTTTGTGGTCGTATCATTACCATCTTTAAGGTTCTAGCATTGCAATCGCCCTCCGAATAGCCTACTGAGTAATAGCCTCTTGCCTTTATCATGTACTTCTTCATATCACAAGTACAACACCGACACATACACTCAAAACATCAACCAAAACCAATAGGCCTACTTTCAATTTGGGAAGCATAGGCTAGCACACTATGGATACATTTTTTACTTGCGGGAAAAGAGCTGCTCCGTCTGGATGCCTTGCCAGTTCCCGAAAAAACAAAACTCCGCAAATACGATAAGAATTATTTGCAGTTCGGTTTTTCGGTAACTAGCACATCAGAACCACGTCCACAGTGTTTAATTTGTGCGGAGGTACTTGCCAGCGAAAGAATGAAACCTTGCAAATTAAAGCGACGCTTGGACACCAAGCACCCCGAAATAAAAGACAAACCGATTGACTTCTTTAAAAGAAAATGTGTTTATTGGCAGGTGTTTATTGTATGAATGTCTTTGGGAGCAAGTGGCAAATACAAGTGCCAATACAAGCGTTATGTTAACAAAAATGACCAAAATCATCCACCGTGAGTCAGTTCCTCATCATCCACCCCCCCAACGATGTATGCTTCCTTAGTACATAAGTACATAAAGACAGGACAGAACTATAAGTTTCCCCACTGTTTACAGCCATTGCTTCAAGTAAACTGTTGGTTTTACACAATACTATTGAGGGATGTTTTCACCATCCCAGGAGGCAAGTCACACTCAGCCAAGTGCCAGCTCTTCATGGAGGTTGGAGTCTCGTTCCTCCAGCCTGGAGGATATTTCGCTGGCTCTGGCACCTTTCCTCCGCACCATATCTATGAGACTGCGTGCTTTATCCATTCGCGTCATGTGTACTTCAAGCACCTCTTCCCTTTCCCCGTCGTTCAGTACCCGATCTTCATAAAGGTCATCAAGTAACCCCTTGATGACAGGGATCGATACTTTGTTCACAAACATACTCCTCGCAGCAGTTAGTTTAGCATCTGTTAAAACAGTTTAAGAGATTGAAAGGGTAATGTTATTTTCTTCTTAATTTACGTAAACATGTCCTTATGTTCCACTTGAAAGGTTTATAAAATAATACACATCACAATCATCATGAGTAACTTTTAAGGTTCAAAGTGACTTCTTATAGGCCTACTTTTACTACTTTTCACAACTACAACTTGTACTATTACCACTACTACTTGAACTGCGACAACTGCTACTATTACTACTAAATTACAACTAATGATTCTTCTTATAACTATTAATTACTACCCCTTCTACTAGTTCTGTTACTTGAGCTACTGCTGCTTATTTTACTAATAGCTTACTTATAAAATCATAACTTAAAAAAGTGTTCAATGCGCCCTTTCAAGCCGCCTTTTATTTTGTCATCAAATTTCTTCTTAATAATAATAATAATAATAATAATTAATCTTCTGTGTTGATTAGTATTTGATTATTAGTTCATATTTCATCGCAATAAATGTAAATGGTGAAAAACAATTTGACCTTGCTTTTTTGATGTCATTGGTATTCATTTTAAGTATGCTTAAAGGCGTTTAGTTAATTACAGCGTTGTTTCATTACGTAACTATAATCTATGCAACTTCTAGCAACCTGAATGAAACAAGTTGAAAGCGAAAGTAACTATGCCACGAGTACTTCTATACATTTAAAGATATTAAAGGCTATTTAAAACATTTTACCTAAAATTGTCAATAAAACATGTATACACATAGGTGTAGGTGGCTCTCTGCCACTGAACTGATTTTTATCAGACTAGTTCTCACAAAGTTTTTAACTTTTAACAAAGCAATTGTTTACTTGCATGTTTAAAGTCTATAGTCTGCACATATTTTTAAAGACAATTTTTTTTCTTAAGACGATTGTCTGCATCTTACCTGCCATTGTATATCGCTGATAATTCGATGTGATTCGCAGTTTCCTTTCAACAAATTAAGCACGAGTATGAAGAAACTGTATGTAAAGAAAACTTTGTATGCAAAGAAAATGGATACACACTTCGCGTGGCAGCAGGCCGTAGCCTAGACTAGCCTTTGCTCTGCCAGCAGCGAGTGGGTGTAAGTTTTCAGTGATGTCATTCTTTTCGCGCGGGTCTATTTTTCGCTCTCTCTATCTGTTTTTTTCCTTTTTCTTATTTTAATTTTCTTTTCTGTCCGTCCGGGTTAGTGAACGGACCAAAGCTGCGTCAAGTTACAATTATACAGATTGTCCTTATGTCCATCTTAATATTCCATACTAAATTTTTATCAGAGATGTTAGACTACATTTCAAATAATTGTTTCGAAAAAGCAGAATCTTATCTCTTTGAAAACGTGATGCCCTTGGGAAGCCACATACTATAGCCGAGACACTGGTTTTGCCTGCTGCACAAGAGAAATGTGCAGAATCATGCCTGGGGAAAGCGCTGCCACTCAACTCAGTGCCATTCCGATTTCGAATGACACGATGGGTCGCAGGATTTTGTATCTGGCAAATGACGTGGAAGAGCACTTGCTATAGTATGAGGCAGAGTCCATATTATGCACTGCAACTAGATGAGACCACTGATACAGCTGGGCAAGCCCAGTTCCTTGCCTATGTAAGACTTCCTTTGCCTTCTCAAAGACCAGGGGATTGAAGAGGGTGTTCTGTTTTGTCGTCCTCTTCAAACCTGGTGAGGCGATTTTTAATGTGGTTGACACAAGTGTCAAAGATGCTGACTTTTGCTGGGACAGATATGTAGGAATTTGTACCGATGGGGCGCGATCCATTACGGGACGTTTGAGTGGCCTGGTCTCACGCGTCCAGCAGGTAGCTCCGCTGGCAAGATAGACTCATTGCATGATCCATCGTGAGGCACTCGCAGCAAAAAATGAATAAATAAATAAATAATGCCGAAGCCCTTAAAGTCTGTCCTTCATAATGCGGTTCAGATAATAAATTACAATAAAGCTCTGAACATGAGCAGTTCCTCTTTCACACAGTGCTACGCTGGTTTTCCAGAGGGAGAGTGTACAGCGCCTTTACGAATTGGTGAAATTGTTTTTGGCAGAGAGCAAATCGGAACTTGCCAAACACTTCGACAAATCCTTGTGGCTAACTTCCTTGTCGTATTTAGTCGGCGTATTTGACAGGCTCAGTACTTGTCTTTGCAAGGCCGAGATTTCAGCATCTTCTAGCTGACAAAGGGGATGCATTCGTCGGAATGATGATAATAATAATAGAGGCTAATAATAATAATAATAACAACAACAATAATATAATCTAATAATAATATTCCTAAATAACTATTACTATAGTTATAGTTAGGCTAGGCTAGCTTCACAGTGGTTCATGGTACATTAACTGCCAGAATCAGGCACCAAGGGCATAGTTCCTGGGAGACAGTGAGGGAAGTCTGAGATGCTTAAAAGTAAGTTGTCACTTCAGGGAAACCAAAATTAACGTGTTTAATGTTCCACTACACTCTGTCATGTCACAGACAGAATCGCCATTGTGAGTCCGATGGTTAACTAAAAAAAGCTCTTCTTCTGTGGTGTGGAACCACCCAACTATGTGACAAGGCAGTTCAGTTTAAGAATTTAAAGGCTTTAACGGGAATTGAACCATCTTGTTGAAAACAATCTTTGTCTACGTACATTTACAACTCAGATGTATTTTTCCATGCTTTTATTGGTTAATTCTGTTGAGAATGCTGACTTTTCAGTTAAGGTGGAAATGGAAGACAACTGCTATGTTGTTACCAGAGACATTATTGGCTGCGTTCCAATCCGAAAAAATGCTTGCTTCTTCGTGCTCACTTCCCTTCAATCAAGGAGGGAATCCTCAAAAAGTCCCGTATGTAAGATGGATGCCACCGTGAGGGCGATTCCAATCCAGATTTGTTGAGGGAAGGGCGAATTTTCATTTGCTCAAGCCCTCGGTTTCACTCCCTCCAACGGAACCAACAAAAATCATCCCTCCAAGCGTTGATATTGCCCAGAATGCACGGCGATGCCTCTCGCTTGCCCACGTGTTAAACTTTATTTGAATATTATGCTCTTGCTAGCAAAGAACAAGCACATTTAAAAAAGTTTACCAAGTTCACAGACCTCTGTTGCCGATTGATTATACAAACCATTCGCGAAAATGCTATGTTGTTGGTGGTGGTCGTTATTTAAATCTAACAGATTCAAAGGAAATGCTCAACACTCAATAGCCGCTTATCAAGTTCATTGATAAAATATACGTTTTGGCCATGAAGTTTTAATCATAAGCTCTCATATGCTGGTGGAGGCATAGCTGCCGTAGCCATGCATTTTGTTAAGAATAACCTACATTTTCTGAATCTTTAAATGTAACAGTTATGCTACCTTAAGCTTCAATTATTCACACAGCATGAAATAGAATCTTCTGTTGAGCACGAATTATTTTTAAATTGCCATTTAAACATACCGGTATAATTGCCTGTGTATATGGCAGCATAATTTCGGGTTAATTCTTCTGATATTGATTTTTATTTTTTGTTCATCATTTTACCTGTCTCTACACATATGTACTTTTAAACCCTGTTACACCTCACACTTATTTATCATTACTTGGTTACTGTTGCAGTTAGTTACTGATCTGTTTTACCATATTTTATCGTTACCGATTTTATTAATTATCTTTACTTGTCTATGGGAATCACTTCACACCCTGCTCAAAAGGTGCTACACAAATAATTATAGTAACTATTGTTATGATTGTGATAATTATTCAATATGATTATTAAATTGTGCATACAAATAAGTGGTTTCACATTGGAAAAGCTTGGCAACTTTATTGAAAATAACATCACATCTATTAATAGTAAATAAAAAAATCGATTTAAAATAATTTTATGCTCATGGAAAATATAAGGATTTTGGCATGGGGAATATGCTAGATATGTAGGCATATCTAGCCAACATGCATCTTCACTGTCTAACTATATTAATAGTTAAGTTGCATAATGTAGTCTAGAGAGAACTCTCTCTGTCTTTACATTGGTTTTGCGGTGGAGAGTTGAACTGGAACAGGTGCTGCAACCTGCAAGGGACACATCACGGCAATCCAATCCTTGCGAAGGAACGCAAAGTGAGGAAGAACCGCGAGGGTCATTCCAATTCGAAAAGCCACGACCCTTCCCCTCCATTGCTCCCCCTCGCTCAGGAAGGGCTCCCTCGCCTGCTACGTCACTGGAGGGCTCACTCGATTGGAGGGAAGAAGTGAAGGGAGGATTTTATTTCGGATTGGAACGCAGATTGCTCCCCCTCACTCAGGAAGGGCTCCCTCGCCTGCTACGTCACTGGAGGGCTCACTCGATTGGAGGGAAGAAGTGAAGGGAGGCTTTTATTTCGGATTGGAACACAGCCAATGAATGATAATAGTTGGCCATTGATAGCCCTACTCGCCATGGTACGTGTCATAATTAGCTGGCTAGGGACATGAAACGTGAATATTCCCTGCCATTGGCTTTGTAATGTATTGGGTATGTACATCACACAGAGCTATGTAAATGCAGGTTGTCAAACTTCAGTTCTGGCCACCGTTACACTTACGTTGCTTAAACAATCCAGAATAAGTTGAGGAGAGCCGGATCGTGTTTTTTAATCAACTATGCTCTGTCTTACTTGGTTTCACGAACATGGATAGTGATTTGATTATTCAATCCAGAATTACATTATCCAGGATAACTACAACTACCTCCTCTGCTGTAAGGGGAATTAAAATCTCACATCGCAAACAGGATCACACTCCTTTCATGAATGAGACTTGCACAATACTTTCTTAAAGCAATTCTTTAATTCCCGTAGCGTAACCTCTGGTTTAGTAGGCGTTGTAGTTGTATATTCCAGTAACATGGCGGAGCAGCAAGTCCAGGCTTCACTCCTGCTGAGGATCCTAGGCTCCAGCACAATACCTCCAGGCCAGAGGTGGAGGGCATCCCTAGGGGAACCTGCTCTTGGGCCGTGGCTGGGTCCAGCAGTTCCAATATTACTGATAGGTGCATTTCATCCTTTACAAAACCCTTTGGGAATTTCCTACAGGCTAACTCATTCTGCCTCATCCTATAGGGGCAGGTCATTCTCTCCCAGAGGGGCCAGTCCTGCTGGTGATGCTGCAGGCACCACAGCACAGTCTCCAACTGCTGGCTGGCCTGCTGAAGAAAACCTGAAGACAGACTGATAGAAGCCCCCAGCAATTTACAGAATGCCTTCCATAAATGAGATATGAACTGGGGCCCCCTATCCGACATGTCCGAGGGGTAAGCCGTACAATCTGAACACATCACCAATCAAAAGTCAACTACCACAAGGATGGTGTTGTTGCTGTCACATGGGGGCAGACCGGTGACGAAGTCCAGGGCGATGTGGGACCAAGGTCTCAAGGGAAAGGGCAGGGGGCGTAACAGACCAGTAGGAGGATGGTTGGAGGGCTTGTTCTGGGCACTAAGCAGGCGGAGACAAAGCTGCGGAAGTCCTCGTTCATAGAGGTCCACCAGAAGAGCTGTCTGATGAGGGCCTTGGTGCACCTGGCCCCAGAATGGCAGGCGAGTCTGGAGGAATGCCCCCACTGCAGGACATGCGGATGGATAGACAAAGGACAGGAACTGGGACCGGAGTCACCTTGCTGGGTGGAGCTGATGATGGACTCGATGTGCGAGTGTGCTGCTGCCAGCCAACATCAGGCAGGCAGAATGGTGCCAACCTCCAGCAAACCCTCAGGAATGGAACACTGTCTGGAGAGGACGTCAGGTTGTCCATTCTGCTTCCGTCCGAGCTGCATTGAAGTGGGCTTGCAGGGCTACGGTAGGGGGTCAGGAAGAAGGGCCTGCGGGCTCTGCCCCTGTCCCCAGGAGGATGCCTTCATAAGGTCCTGTTGTTGCTTTTATGGGGATGTGCATACAGTCCGCCAAAACAAGCATGTTCGGAAATGCTATTAAAACATTTATTACTTATTATTTCAATATTAACATTTAAAAGTCTTCTTGCAAATGATAACATTAACCTACAACAGCACTGAACCCTTCCTTGATTGTATTCACCCTTGCATGGCTAGGAACCTGGATGAACACGTTTACGTACCATTTCAATGCAGGTACACTCTTTTTATCGTTTGGCATTCTGTGGCTTTGCTAATATTTTAAATATTTCTGACTGTATGTAAAATTGAACCAGAGAGCTTTATTACATTTTCTCAAGCAAAAGGCAGCTCCAGAGGGTACTGCATCACGTTTTCTCCGCTGAAAGGCCACCCAAGAAGGCACTTTGTGTTTTCACATGCATAGGGGCACCCAGGAGGGCACTTTAGCTGCATTTTGTGTCATGCTTGGGCTCCTTTCACTCCGACAACCCTCACTCTCCAAAAAAAATATGCAGAAATTGTACCTTTAGGTGTACTTTTAGGGCATTACCCGGTTTACCCTTTGTAAAGGTGTACCCTTGTACCCTTTACATGCGTATCGATGCCTTACATTTTCTACAGTCATACATTTTCCTAATTCCATTCAAAAGGGCACTTTCATGCATGGATGTTTAGTTGTGGTATTAAAAATAGCTTTTAAAGAATCATTCGGAATTGGTTTAAGACCACGAAAATAATAGCCTAGAGGTAAGCAACTTACTGTACAACTTTTCCCAGTTGTCAGCCCCTGGCAAGAAGTTTCCAGACTGCTGGTCGACGCCAGCCTTTGTGGGGCATCAACAAACATAGAGAACAAAAGCAGACCCCTCTCATACTCCTTTTTCTGAGTGTGTATGGTGGTCTGTTTGCTGTTGTCACACCGAATCTGGTGGTTGTTCTCTTTTCCTTTTGGGGGAGCTGAATGGATTGCATAAATTAAATACAATTTGTCATTTTTAATCACAATTCAGTCATTGAGGCTGCTGTAACTTACCCCATGAAAAATTCTCTGTGAAGACTTTCTAGGATTTCAGTTACATTCATCTCATTCACAGGAGCAAGAGTGCCAGACCTGGAAGCAACAGTTCGAGACTAGCAAGTATATACGCAGCATTGCTAAAGTGCCAATGCAAGACTATGCCAATCAAGCTAAAATACAATTCATGAACACTATGAACACATGTATCAATGTTTCCAACCCAAGGTCATAGAGTATTATAACATCAGGTAGCACCCAGCTCCAGTCTGAAGAGGTGGGTTTTCAGTCGATGTCAGAATACAGCCAATGAGCCGGTGCAGACAGACCTCTTGACTGGGTGCGACTCCATAGAGAGGAGCCAGATAGTCACATTATGGCGGCACGTGGGAAACTCAAACCTTCCCTGACATGATTGCCTCTTTTTTTTCCATTACCCAAATAACTGCACTTGGACTAATGAGAACTAAGAAGAGCTGGAGCTCTTAGAGTTGAAGGATAAAAGGCTCTTTTAATGAGAAGGAGAGACTCATTTTTTTATCTTCACAACATCTTCCTCAGAGTCTAAATAAAATATTCTCCCTCCAGTTGTGCAGTTTCAAAATGCACATGTGTAATGACTAATATCACAGTCCTGAAGTGATTTAGGGCTCCATTTAACGTTTTTTAATTATTTCAATAACAATGAAGAAATAACAGAAAAAGGAAACAAAATAATAGCCAAATACAAGCCGAAACGGCTACCCAGGTAAATGGTGGAGCTGCAGCTTAAGACACATAAACGTGTGGTAGGTATCCAAGCTCTCCACTTAACTTACAGATCAGTAAAGACTCCTGTCTAAAATAGTTCATTCTAAACTCCTGGCATTAAATCAACAAAATATTTAACATTGAACACTTTCATCTTAATTAAAGTGAGCAACCATATTGATTCTTACGGTAAAAAATCAGTTGTACGGGCATAATAATGTATCTGTCCAGGTTGTGATGGCATTTTCTGGGCGATATTTTCATGTTTTTTGTCATATGTTAAGGGTGTCCCACTTGCTCTCATGCATTTTAAATATGGTGACTAATTGAAAAGCAAAATATCGATCAATAGTGTTAATATGCATGAAAAAGTTGAACTGATAGAGAACATCATGGGCGAGTAAATTATCGGTTTAGTAGAAACAAATTTCAGAATACAAACTTCCTGCGATCCCAGTAGCAGAGATTTTCAAATGTAAGCCACTAGATGGCAGCAGTAACAAATACACTCATTTCCATGTTCATAAAGAATCTCATTGGAGTAGGAGGACCAGGATCAGATTTTCTCAGACTGTATCTTATCCATTACGGACTAAAAGGCTAAACTTATCAGTGATCAGCTCTCCCACTTTTAGGTGTTTCATGAATATAGGCCTAACACCCGATATAAGACACTTTAGGTTTCCTGTCTGTTCAGTTGCCAATCAAGCAGATACGTTGCATATGTTGATACGAACTGCCACAGAATCTGGGAAGCGAAATCGGGGTCACAGTGAGAAATTGGTTGCGCAGCAGATGCTGGCCTAATTGTGAAAAGCAGACTTCCTGGTTCTAGTCAACTGGCTTTTCTACAAAATCCCCTTTTTACTGGTAACTTGCAACTGAAATCAAAACAAACCAATCATAGCATGTAACATTTTATTGTAGATACACCCACTATTTGAGATGGAATACAAGAACATTGTAATATGTTATCTTGTTGTTTTAATTAATACATTAAATTATTGTAATACATTAACTTCTGTAACCTCTAACAGCCGCACAGTAAAACTTTAAAATTGGGTTGTTTTGTGTTTCTTTCTTATCCTGTTCTTCTTCTTTTTTATATTGTGTCTCCTAATTCATTTTTGTGTAAATTACTAGAAAAGGTCCAGCCATAAAATTGCTCACTTTCCTTACTGGCTAGCACATTTTCTTCAAGCAAAATCATTATTAAGCTACTTAAACTGGTAGTAATTTGTAATTGTTATTGGTCTTATTCATATGTAGCCTGTTTCAGGAATCTCAGGACACTATATATATATCAAACTTTAATATTGTTGTGGCTTTGTTTTATGGCTGTGTGAAATTGGGTCAGAATTTGGGGGATTTTAGGGCACAGAAGTAGATATTGATGAAAACTAGGTCTGAGGCCATTTGAATCTTTTCTGTGGAAAACAGTGAAAAGGAGATTCTAGTGCTCTGTAGGTATGGGGTATGCCCTGCCAGCCCCTAACTAGGTAGAGGACATACATGCCAAGTGAACATAATAAAGTTCTTTACACCTTCCCATCAAAGTAGTTAGTTATAACAACAGTTATATTACCTTGGTTGCAGCATTTAAATCACATTTTAATTGGAAATATAATGATTTCCATAACGTTACAATCATATACAACATTATAATTGTTATGCTTGATAAGAATATATTGATTTAGCATTTTTTCAAATCTGGTGTCCACTGCTGCAGTTCTATGGTCGTACAGTATCTACAGTATTAATTAACAATATTTGCATGGGAGTGAAAATACTGAGCATGTGACTTTCAGTCAACAGCCAGCAGGCCAGAGATGGATTTGAATAGTCCTACATATACAAGTCACTTTTTCTTGAACAGCAAACCACATATAGGGCTTATTAATGTTGGTCCATTACTACTGGCAGTGTTGGAACATTTTAGCCGGCTCTTTGGCTAGCTGACAACTCTTTTGGCTCGCTGATTAAAATGACATACGGCCAACATTGGATAAACTGGGTCACCTGTGGCCCCAGAGCCTGTCTTTTTTACATGACAATTTTTCCCCTCAAAAGCTTGGAGGTTTGGAAAGCAAGCAGATAGCTCCTGAGGTGATGTTTTGAATACTCAGCATTCAAACAGATAAATAATTTACTTATTAAATAATTTGACATTTCTAGCGATATCGAGGAATACATGTATCCTTTAAGCTTGTCAATTAAATGTTAAATGCTTTGACTTAATATGTTTCAGTGATGCACTTTATTCAAGAAACCCTAAAGAAAATAACAGAGACAGCACAGAGGTTTTTAAACATCATACACGTTAATTGAATTTGCAGGTTTAGTAACTTAAGAAAATGATGACCTACAGGGTCACTCTGATTGGCTGGAGCATGGACCCTAAAGAAATCTGATGACCCACCGGGTCTCTCTAATTGGTAAATACTTGGTCAGATTGTAATAACCTTGCAATTGAAACCTTCCTTCAAACTGCACCATCCTGAATCTGCTTATTGGGAATATGAAGGTTGTTTTAGAAGGAGGTTGAGATGGCTCTAAGCTTGAATCTTCTTTTTTCTGTTTAATTTCATGATGATACATTTAAATACATAGTATAAAATGAATCAACTGTAATTGGACCACAGTATGTGACATTTCGCCCCACTTTGTACAACATGATCAAACAAAATTTTTCCTTCATGATCACATACAAAACATGTTCTAAGCCTTAGGAGGTATAATCATGGAATAATTTAAGGATAGCAAATTTAATTGCGTCCTTGATACAGTCTTTTCTAAAACATCATACGTTTTTGTTTTATTTCATGTTAAAATACCTGAATTATATTTTTCATCATGTGATAATACAGACATTTTAATTCTGATTTCAGAAGAGGATTAATTTACTCTGTAGCTTTCCACTTTGTTTATTACCATGTATCATGTGTACTTGCCTTTAGAGATAAGAACTATGACTGAAATATTACATCTTCAAATGAAATTTAAAGAAACGGAATGCTAAATACTGACCAGTGTAAAGGCCGCTGGATTGTGATATGGTTGCACATGAAAGCTGAATATGGAATTGCTTGTATATAAATAGACTGTGGTCTTTGAGTATTTTTGGGAGCACACAGTTCTGAGTTCCAGTTTCTGCTCTTACCCAGTTCCAGATTCATCAATTCCATGCTTCATGAATTCTGAAGACATTTTAATCACCCCTTTGTGAAATATCTTCATCGTGTTGGATGTATGATTATTGAGTGATAGATATGTGTGATGCTAGCAAAAGAGTGTTTGAGATATTTATGAAAGATGCTGCTTTGATGTTTGACAATATAATTAGTTACAGAGTGAATCCACTTCACAGGAGATGTATTTATATTTGCATACTGGCAAAGGTATTTGTTATTCAGAGGAGCCTCTGGTGAAGGGAAAAGGAAGCTGAATGGAAAAGGGCAGAGCTACTATTTTATCAGTGACTGAGGGTCCACAGGTTCAAGGTTTTTTGAAAGTAAATGAAATTGAATGAAGATAAAAATAACTGAGAATCAGTTTGGAGGGTTTCTTTCCTTTTTGGCCCAGTCTGAAATCTTCCATCACAAGTCACTGTAGTGTTGACCTCACTTAGCCAAAGGGCACAACAGCCAATATGTTCACTTCCAGTGCTGTAGGGTTATTTGAGAAGGTGAGTGCACAATCAAAAAGACATGGGCGTACTGTAGCTCCAAAGCTCATATGTATTAATGGTAATAAGGCTAATAGGTGAGTATGCTGTATGAGGAGGTGGGCATACTGTAGCTCCAAAGCCCATATGTATTAATGGCAATAAGGCTAATAGGTGAGTATGGTGTCTGAGGAGGTGGGCATACTGTAGCTCCAAAGCCCATATGTATTAATGGCAATAAGGCTAATAGGTGAGTATGGTGTCTGAGGAGGTGGGCATACTGTAGCTCCAAAGCCCATATGTATTAATGGTAATAAGGCCAATAGGTTAGGAGACTGCATATCCCCAAATGTTTTGGTGTGTACTTCACATACCCTCAACAACACCACAGTTCAGTTCTGTACTACTCTCGACTGTGAACCAGTCATGGTTTTACACCATCAAGCAAACCCAGTACAACAATGCTAGTTGTAATTAACTGCATTCCACTGCACCCATATGTTCCCCTGTCTGAGCGGGTAAGTCATGCAATCCGATAATGTCGTTCATGGTGGGGAGCGAGGATACTCATGTAGGATTTACCTCACGATCGCAGTGCTTTTAACAGGGTTTCCCCCCGCCAGATTCCGCCCCCTCCCTCTCCATCCTCTTTTCCTTATCAGCGATGTTTGTGTGTGTGTGTGTGTGTGTGTGTGTGTGTGTGTTTGTACATGCAGGTTGTGCTGGTTTCTCGCCTTGTCCTGAATGTCCTTACAGCCCATAATGCTTTCACTTTCATTTGTGGGACTCCTCCACCTCCAGCACTGGCTTCATCACGTCCGGCTCATCCCAACAACTGCTCTTATATGAGATGCTCTCTCTCCCCCAGTGAGAGTGTAAAAGTCCCCCCCTTCCCCCACCCAACATTAAAAGGGCAGACATACTAACCACCACACCCCCCCCAAAAAAAAACACAAACACACACAGGCGAAAACCAGCCAGTGGAAAGCATGTTCTGTATCTCAGAATCCCTCTGCTTTTTGACTTGTTATCACAGAGAGGTCATAATTGACTGTTATGGGGGGCTGGGTGGGGACGGGGAGGGGGGGGATGATTAGGGAGAGTTTCAGCAGAGGCACACCTTTATCTGAGCACCACCCATCGCCACGGTGACATATGAGGCAATCACAGCACCATGGCGTGCAACATTCCCTGGCTGAGGCCCAACAATTGTGATGTTCCAGCTACCGAGATACCTAATCCTGACCTGATCAGCCACTTGCGCAAGAGGTATAACTTCACAACAGATGCACTGAGATACCTGCTGCAGATAGCAGTGACTCGCCCCCGACCTCTGCCCAAGCCTTCAGCATGTGAGGGCAATTCATTTCTTTCAGTGCATTGACATGTAACAAATACATGTTCTAATTTCAAAACAATGATGTTGCTGTAAAAACAAAACACTTTCCAAGATTGCATCTTGCAATACATTTTAAAACTTCTGCTGAGGACAAAGGAAAAAAAAGGTTTAATCTTTTAATCCACCTCCAATTGTATAAATGAAACGACTGCCAGCAATTTTCCCAAGGAAATATTGTAATTCAGTCTTAAATAACATGATAAGTATTTATTAATGTGTAGTGAAGGCCTTCACGTGCTTACTTTCATTCCAAATCCTTATTGTAATAATGGCTGGGAAGCATTGAATCTAAACCTACTCTGCCGCAAACAGTGGTTGCTAGGGATCAGCTTAACACAATGGCGTTCTGTACGGCTCCAGACCGTGCTTGTCAGCCACCAACACAGAGATACATGTGACAAAAACAACATGCGACCACAAACTGAAAAAAAAGGTATTTATTCATTTTATCCATATATTGTTTCAAAAATGTACATATTTACATTTAGTGTTTTACAATGTGACTTTTCACTTTTTTTACATGACATGCTAGCATACCCTTTTCAGGCCCTATAGCTTGTGTGGCCGCCACAGAGAGCGGCTCTCAGGGCAAACATGGAAGCTACAGTGCAAGGAGAACTTTGTGCACCCCTGCTGTTGTGGATGTACGGCGAGCAAGTGTGATGAAGAGCTGAGGAAGAGCTGAGACTGATCCTCCATGTTTGTTCACAGGGACAATAATTCAGTTAAGAGAAACAGGAAACCAGGGACCATAGAGGAGGAGGAAAAATACAACATATTACTTTTGCTATCATGAGAATGTGATAATGGATTTATGATGATGGTATGTGTGCCTGTATGAAAGTGTGTATATTCTTGGCTAAATACAAAATCCAAAATAGAAGGAACACATTTAACATACTTGAAATACATGAGATATGTTACAAAAATATGTATATTTTTGCAAATCTCATGTTTTTTGCACATATCATGTAATAACTAACAGTAAAATTCTTCAATGTTTTTACAAAATGGCATACAAGAAAAAAGAAATCTTTCCATCATGTGCAGTACATTATGGAATATATAAAAAAATCTATTCCCCAGAATTTGGATTTCATATCATGCCTGACTCTAGAGTAAATGGTGAACCATGATTACATAATGAGTGTCTCTATGGTGTGCTTACTTAAACACTTAGCATGAGCTCCCTGATTCCAGTTTCTGTTTTCCAAAGTCACAGAGAAAGCACATTGATGACAATCACAAAGCATGGCCCCATATGTAAATGGGAAGTAAGAAATAAATAGAGGGAATGGAGATAAACAGTGGCGCCGCAGCGTGGCTCAAGGTAAAACAGAGGGTGGCTATGTAGGTGTGCCAGGCGGGGCCAGCTTATGCTGGCTCAAACAGGCCTGGCTTTGGCCGTGCTGGGGTCCCACCGTCAGCTGAAGCCTCTCGACACTCCAAAGGTCAGTGCCTCGGGATGACAGACAGCACCACTGCCCCAGATAGGCATTCTAGCCCCCTGCTTGAAACCGAAGCCCGTTTCGTCTGTGTAAATAGGACAGCCATTTTCCTGGGTGGTCCTGATATAGGACAGTTTGTGTGGGTGTGTGTAGTCGCTCACTCTCTCTCTCTCTCCCTCTGCCTCCATCTGGAACAGGCCCCAATAGTGCTTAGAGGCCGGCCGGCCGGAGGCTCCGTCAGGTCAGATGCTGCAGACGCCGCTTCCCTCTTTCCTCTGCTGTGCTTCACAGGCAGGAGACTGTGCTCTTGAGGTTTTATCAGGTTTGCTACCACTTTGACAAGGTTTGACTACCTTGTGGACCTAGTGCATTTTCAAAGTTTTTGACTTTTGTGAAATCCTGGCAAGAAGCCAGACATATTTAAAAATTCTGCTGTGGTCATGGACAGGTTATCATGTCTTTTCTGTTTCTCCCTGTATTTTCTCTGTTTTTCCACCCAAATTAAATTACTATGCTTTCACAAGGACTGTGTCCCACGCACGCTGGAGGAAGAGGCCGGAAGAAGATTCCTCTGATTCACAGGAATACTTCTTTCCACACTGCCGACAAGTTACCAATCACTTATTGCCTATGTTTTATGAGGAATACAAAGTTAACATATGATCAGTTACCAAACTTTTAGGTGTCAGACCAGCCAGGAGTGGCCACTGGAGAGTAATGAGGCAGGAATTTAACTGATTTAACCGTTATTATCTCCGGTGATACTGACTCAATTGTAGCCTCACCTTTTTGGATCTCTGGCCACAGCTAGTCCTGGTGTTGGGACTTGTACTGTGAGCTATGGGACCCACAGCTGCTCCACAAACAACCCTGTTTTGCTCTGTAAGGTACCTGAAATTCCAAACAGTACAGTACTTTTGAGATGGAATATTAAGTACGTGATAAACAACCAGTACTGAAACTGTTTCAATCCACTTTCAAGAGGCTGGGTGTGTTTCAGCAAAACAGAGATTCATCATCGTCCAGACAAAATGTGGGGACAGTCTGGTCTGCTGCGCTGGCTTCCTGTTCTCCACTTCCTGTTTCCTGTGCACTGTGAAACCATGGATGGATAAGTATCTCTGTGGCACTGAGCCTCTCCCATGGCTCCTTCCGGAGCAGGCTCCGGATCAGGCACTTGGCCTTGGGTGAGAGGGTGTCTGGCAGGCAGAACTGCCCCCTGCGAATTTTGGAGAACAGTGCACTGGGGTCAGAGTCATGGAAGGGGTAGCGGCCCACCAGGAGGGTGTAAAGCATGACCCCCAAGCTCCACACGTCAGCCTGCTTCCCAGAGTACGAGCCCGAGCTGTTCAGGATCTCAGGGCTGACGTAGGCCGGGCAGCCATGCTTATGGGACATGGAGTCATTTCCCTCCTCCAGCATGTGACACTCCTCCAGACCCTCCAGCTTCAGGTGTGTCCTTGGGAAAAGAATAACATTATTATTATTATTATTATTATTATTATTATTATTATTATTATTTGTGTTATGTCATTGTTCTGGTGACTAATAATATGGTAAAGGAGTAGGAGATTTGACAAGTATGTAGAAATTTAATTTGTAAAATCCAGAAATAAAGTTCACGCACTTAAGCCTGCAACATCTGAAAATCATTTCCAAACACCCCTCACCACTACAGTCACCCCTCGCCTGAATACCCCTCACCTCTACAGTCACAATTCACCTTCATATCTTCACAAGATGGAACATTTAATACATAGTATACACCAAGTTTATATCTCCACTTTATAATCACCAGGTAGTCTATAGTCATGGACCTATAACATGTGGAACAATAAGACAGGCCTTCTTTTGTTTTTCAATTTATAGCAAAAACCTGAAACCAATCGGTAAGACTTGATGTGAGTGCTCGATAAACTGAAATATACACATCTAACTATATATAGGTATCCAGCTCATCACACTGGGGAACATGTAACTGTGAATGGAACAAGTGAAGGGCAGTCTTCCCATTCCAGAGGCGCAGTCTTCTGGAATGGGGCCGTCATATAACACAGGTGCATTTTAATAATGTCTCCACAACCCATACTCACACTCCACACACACTCACACACACACACACACACACACACACGCATACACACACATTCACACACACACACAAAAATATGTGGGCTATCTTTAGCAGCATTTCTAGCATGAATAACAATACTATGTAGTGA
Source organism: Albula goreensis (assembly GCA_022829145.1). Taxonomy (NCBI): domain Eukaryota; kingdom Metazoa; phylum Chordata; class Actinopteri; order Albuliformes; family Albulidae; genus Albula; species Albula goreensis. The sequence goes on along the minus strand of CM040750.1, from coordinate 5,383,067 downwards.
GCCATGAGATAATAGTCAACCAGAGCTTCCAATTTAACAGGGAAAGCAGTTGTCTGATTGCCTCTCCACTAATTGTGCTTTCACAAAAGGCCGTGTAAAGTGAGCTAGCCCCTTGTCTTTCATCGATAGCTGCTAATTCACAGCAGAGCCCCTTGTCACGTTATCAATTTAAAAAGCCATTCTGGTGTGTAGAGACAGAGGTGGAAAGAATGAGTCAGACAGCAGGGAGCGTGCCTTCCTCTTTCGCTGCACACTCTGCACCTGTGTCCCCAGCACTCTGCGCCTGCCTCGTCTTAATTGCCACATTAGTGACGCATGACGTTATCAGCCTTTGCCACACACACATTTCAAAATTAGCATGGCAGCTTGCAATATTGAGTTTCAGCTGCAGCTCAGGCCTACTGCCACACTGCTCTCAGCACCAAAAGCCCCGGCGTGGAATTTAGCTGCAGAAAATCATGCTTCTTTTCCTTCTACACACTTGTACCAAATGACAAATTGTTACATATATTGGCCTTTGGTTACAGTCTACATTTCATAAGCAAATTCATATTATGATATAGGAAAAAGGAAGATAAATAATGTATTTGGTTTGCACATGAGCAGAATGGATAGCTATTCATAATAAGCCGGATGCGATGCTATCACAAGGAAAAATCGCCAGGTGACAGTAGGGGTTAACGCTTCTGCAAACACCGATCTAATGTCCAGATTTGGCTTTTATGATCACATCACAAGCCATGCGGATAAACCCAGAAGTCTGTGGTCAAGCTGCAGTGCAGTGACATATCTATGCATGCTTATCTCTGGTCAAAGGGAACAGAGTCTCAGGGGTTTATAATCTCGCACTGTTGCGGCCCTGCTTTGCATGCGCAGTGCGCAGAGGCACGGTGAGTCACACAACTGCAGCTGCGCAGCAGTGGGAGAGTGGAGCTCCGCACCTCTCCCTCCTGGCTGTCTGACTCCATTCATTTAGAAAAATACACATCTTCTCTGGATTGCTCTCTCCTTGTCTGTGGATTTTCTTTTAATGGCTATTCTTCAAAACAAACAGCCACAAATAGTTATGATAAAAGATGTGTGAAGTAAGAGAGAGCACATGTAAATTGCACTACACTTAATCACTCTTAGAATTTCCATCAATGCATTTTTTCATTACCTTTTGCCAACTATGAGAAAATTCAAAATTAATGGCAGACTTCACAGACCACCAATAACCTGAAATACTCTAGGGGTCTTGAGAAATCATTATAGAATATCAAGCACCTCATGTACCGGTCATGTGACCTGACCCACCTTGGGGAAACACCGCACTGTGCATGCTCAAATTCCACAGAACTGGGAGGTCATTTGCAGCATGCATGAATCTTTCTTACCTCTTCTTGTTAGAGAAGACAAACTTCCTGAGTTTGAGGTCTCCCAGGACGATGCCAGCCTGGTGGCAGTGAGCTACAGCAGACACCACCTGATAAAAGAGCCTCGATGCCAGCTCCTCATCCAGCTTCTTACAGCTCTTCACAAACATGTGCATGTCGCCATAGTCCTTCTCCAGGAAGACATAGGCCTTCCGCTCACCCAGAATGATGTCTTTGATATGGGAGATGTTCCTATGTGCTGGTAGGACGCTGTGAGCCCTGATCTTCTCCTGATACTGGATCATGTCGAAAACCTTCAGATTAAATGACAGACTGGTGAAATTCAGCAGCACCTTCAGGTTAAGTTACTCTCCAGCTAGGAAGAGCACCCAATACCCACAGTATTTATATTTACTGGCAGGAAAACATACACAAATCTCAAACATTATAGCTGGGAAAATGACAAGTTTTTTTTGTTTGACAAGTGATTTTTTCAAACAACACAATCTTCTCTTTTGGAGTAAACATACATACATTGTAGTTGCACAGCAGCTAAATATGACATTAAGATTTGGATCAAAGACAACTTCCAAAACAACACTCATTGTCCTGTTGTACAGACAAATTGTGATATTGCACTGCAGAGATTTTTCTTATTATTATTTGCGGGGTGGGGGGGGGGTTATTTCACTTGATAACCGACAGCAATACGGAGTGTCCATAAATATATTATTTAAGTCAGCCGTGCGCAAACGCCCAAAGGTAATTTTAGACTAATTCAAATTCCATGCACGCTTGTCGCCCTGCGAACCTTAGCATATCATATTTCTGTTTAGCGTCAAAAGCAGATAGACTCTAATGCAAATTATTCACGTTGATCCATACAGGGATCATTTAAGGTCGTGTATTTAGCTGGATGTCATAGCTACGGGGCACACGGAGCGAGGTACGTTTATCTGACCGAGCAACACATTAACAAGACGTATGCTTCAGCGGAAACAATTAGTGTCTGAGTCATGCGGTTGATACGATCGCTCCTGTCCTGTAGTGTACGAGGTCGCAGTGGATACACCACGGTGTGGTCTCGCTTTTCGTCATATACAGCAACGGAATTTTAATATCCGAGGCTTTCAAGATGAAACACATTGAACCCATTGTTCGCCGAATAGCAGATGACTTTGACATCAGTCATCTGGAACCATTTTAAACTTGCGACACTGTGGGATTTACTAAGCACACTTGAACTAACTAACTATACAAAGAGTAGTATCATAAAATAGCTATGTGTACTGTGCAAATTTAGGAAGCAATGTGCACTGTAACATTACCAGTTACATGAACATGATATTCCAAATTATGTTGCTTACCTTGCATAAGGATTCATCTCCTGTATGTACGTTTAAAGCGCTGTAAACTCCATCCCTGTCAGCAATTGGTATTAGCAGGAACTGGCCGATGCGGGACGGACCTTGGTGAGTTGGGGTGCCGTTGAAGGGAGCCGCCCACAGGGGCGACCCGGGTAAGCTACTAAGGTAACCCGCATCACCCGAAGAGTCGCTTAACCGCGGACACTTGGACACCGGCTCGTCGGACTCAATCCTTTTGTATCTCCCATTGCGCAGAAATGACACCGGACTGGTCCGCTGCACGTTCATATTAACGTGCACCAGTTCTAAAACAAACAATTTATATCAATAAATATAGTGCATTAATTTTTTTTGCTCACGAAAAACGTACCGAATAGCCTTTTTATCTTCTCTGAGTTTGGAATGTATGGTACTTTCGGTCCTCTCAAACCCCTACTATTTGTTCAAATCTGTCTAACGCCAACAAGAAAATATTGCTGCTGTCAATTTCCATGCAAACTGTTCTTCACTGAATGGCATTTCATTTGCTTTGCCGATTTACTGAATGATTCTTCGCTTAAGTTCTTTCCAGCACGGTGGCAACCTCCGGAAGGAGCCGAACAGTTACACTTCGTTTCGATTGAAGCAGCAGGAGGTATGCGCGAGTGCCGAATGTGTGGATTTCCTCGGAGCTCGAGTGACCTCGGCAGTTGAGTAGTTGTCTAAAACTATGATGCTATTTCCACAGCGCTCGTCTGAAGCACAGCACAACTGGAACTCCGCCCGGTCCTGCCTCTTCGATGACACAGTCTATGAAACCGGCCCCAGTGCTTGCGCAATCCGCAAACATCAACCCGAGCGACACACAGCGCATTGAGACTGCAGGTGAAATACGGGCTGGTTGCCTCTGCACCTACAAGCGGTGTGGAGAAACACGTTGGTAAAACAAGATCAAATGATACTATCTTACCGAGAGACGACAAATGTGTTATTCGTGAAAACCGGCCAAATACCTTGGCGTTGATAAAGTATGCGGACTTGGAGAAGCAAAGCATTTTTATTTTTCCGGTTAAACGTTTCCATTTTTGTTCATTGAATACTTTGGCAGGTGCAATGATTACTGCAGTTCTATTTCTTAACACTTATTAGTACCTCATTTATAATAAAAATGTGTTCCTGCATCGGGTAAACAATTTCTAGTATATCAGATATTATTTTACTCGTCAGTACGAAGTACTTGCTTTAAACTATAAATATACTCAATATCCTGAAATAACTTCGCTGTATAAAGAGATGACATTATATCCTGAATTCATATCAACAAGATTAAGGTCCACTGTCCACGGCCCTAACCACTGCCGATATAACCAATTAATTCCCAAAGCTGTGTGCAAAGAGACAAACTTATACATCGCGTTCCAACTGACGGCTTCGCATCTCCAGTAAGTCTAAAAATCTTAACCTAAAGACAAGGTGCTTACAAAAGCAATCCATATTCCCTGCTGGCCATCTGATTCATGCAAACACAGGTCATGGTTGTGTGTAACATCGTCAACCTCATTTCCCCTTTCAGCAATGGAATTTTAACCTCTCAGAATTGAACGGAATTTCGCAATGGTTAAACCATTGCAAGTGAGTTAGAGCATTCCTCTAATCCTTTAGGCAAGGGACTGCGAGACATTTTCGCACAGAATGGTTTACAATAGTGCGCGCCCGTAATGGTTCATGTGGAGCTCTATGGGTGGGGGTGGGGGGGGGGGTGGCTGTAGACACAGATGTCGCTGCAAAGCAATTTCACAATGAGCCGTGGTCCCACCTCCAGTTCCTCCTGTCCTTGTCTGAACCCACATCACAGATTGAATGGATTAGACACAAGATGTCCCTATCCAAAAATCAGAAAGATTAGGCTAAATGCAGTTCATGAAACACCCTGCTACAAATTAGTTCTATATTTTCCTTCCGGAAAGCACATCTGTGTGCTGGAATACGCCTATAGTTTTTTTTGTTTTGTTTCATGTGTGACTGCTTGAAAGGCGAAGTTAAGGGATGCGTTTGCTGTGTGAGGTTACAATGTTGATAGGAATAACATTCTGAATTTACTAGCAACACAAAACAGCAGTCAGTAGGACTGCATGAATGTACCACACTTGCATCAGTGTAAGTTCAGACTGTCCAGCTGTGCGCTCAGGTAGCTCTGCTGTGATTGGTGGTTTCCTCGCACAGCGTATGGAACGTTCTGGCCTGAGACTGCAGTGGCAGCTCAGCTCTTGCAGGCTGACTTTGGTGTACAGTCTCAGGTCTGAGGTCTTTATAAATATGCAGCTAATTATGCCAGTAAATTGGAATGAATTAGTCATGCCCCCATTAGCAGGAATGAACAGATGTTAGCATGCGGAAAACAGGCTTTCAGTCATAAATCCTCAACTGGACTCATGAAATAAAAAGTAACATTAATAATTTCACAATACGAGGATCTTTTGGTCCGCCCACCCCCCTTCCACACACCACATACATTTTCTGTTATCGGTAATATAAACAAATTATTAAATCAATCGATCTGCAAGTTTCTAAAAATAGAACTATGATAAACTGTGACCTTTCAGAAGGATGTAGACGCTCCTGGTGTTGTGTGTTTGAAAGGTGTGAGGGGAGAATCTGCGGTTTAATTAGAGGAAGCAGTGCTGATGGTTGGATTTGGACTTCCCGGCCATCCCAAAACAAACAAGCAGCTGTCGGCTGGAAACCGATGCCCTTAGCGTAAGTGCAGAAGCATAAAGCTGAATGCTCTGACCAGTTACAGAGTATTTTAAGGGCTCTGCATCCTGGCAGCCATCGTCATTCACCCTTTTGACTCACCGAATTCAGGGACGGCTGCCATGCGGCCAAACAGGCGCAGAACAGGTTTGTCTGTCTCTAAAATCTAAAGCTAAACCTCACAGCACATCGGTTGCCACGGGAAATCCTTATCTTCCATTTCCTTTGTCTCTCTCATGATCAGGTAGCAGGAAACACTTGTGTTTGTTTTGTCATTTTGTTCTGTCCTGTACATTCATCCCCTTCAGGAAGTACAGAACATTACAATTCAACACTAAGCTTTCTTTTTTTTCCCCTCTTCTTTTCTAATGTTCCCAGGAGGCTTGGTGTGAATGAGTCATCCGCCTGGAGACACTGAGTACAGAGCGGAAGGGCTGCGATGCGAGATGAACTGTACAATCTGATTCATACAGAACTTTCAGAAAATTTTCTCATGTAATTATACACTATATTCTCTCACCAGTTATCTAAGTGTGGATCTGTACACATTGTGGGACAGAATCTATTTTAGGGACTGTGAGATGATGAACGCATACTACAGTCAAAGTAGGCCTGACGTGACATCACCGCCATGACTCCGGTGACACAGAGAAAACAGAGCAAACTCCACGTGTAACATTGTGTTTATTATGATGAACAATTATGATGAATGATGAGCAAACAGTAAAAAAATGAAGGACATAAAACCAAAAGCAGGAACAGGTTTGTGTTTCAGGGATGAACAGCAGAAGACAGACTGCTTAAAAACCCAATGGACACAAATGCAGGAAAGAACGTATACGTTTGGTACAGACTGATATCACACCAGAAATGTGCTCCTCTCGAGTGTAAATTAATTTGCTGAACACAGTGATCAATACATCGGATCAATACCCAGGAACTTGGTACAGCGTATGGAAAATCACCCCCCCGTCCCTTAGTTGTCAGAGGGGGCCTCACGTCCTTGTGCCCCGTTTCTTCTGGATCATCCTCTTCATGACCGCGTCCTGCACCAGGTCTGACTGCTTCACGTCTGTGTTTCCACACCCCACCACGGGGCAGCTGCAGCCCCCAGCGGGAGAGAGAGAAGACAGAACGTTTTAACACGGAGGCCTGGTGAGCAGGAGAGATTAAGCCCATGCTATGCAGACAGCAGCACCAGTGATGCTAAACCACAGAGCAGGACGTACACCTGAATGTGAGCTGGAGAATGAGAAATGCCAGTAATTCACCCTCGAGCAAGAAAGGACATCTAAACATCTCCGTTAGCGCTCAAGCGTAAAATTGGGTGGCGTGTCAAAACACTCAATGTAAGCAGCTTCCTTGTATGTATATCAATAGAGAGTAAGAGCAAATCATAAAATACAGCAGGCAACTGGGATAATTTCCTGAAATTTTCTGAGGAAAACAAATGACCAGTTGCTATTACAGAAAGACCGTTTAATGAATAACATTCGTCAACATCTATTACTCTCACTTGGATAACAAAATTTAGTTATGTTGTCTGGACAAAATATCATTTACCTGCATCACAAGAGTACATCATACTTTTTAAAGGGAGTTAAAGCAATTGTTTCTACGATCCAAAAAATAAAAAAACTCACAAAAGAAAAAAAAGGCTTGTTCACTGTTGTCATGACAGTTCTTTTGGCGGTTTTATTTTGTATTCTTTTTTCAAATATACTGTAAATTATAAGAAATACTTCCACATTCGAGCGTGTTTATAAAGATTTCAGCCCTATTCAAGAGGGGTAATATTGTGTTTTATTTGAATCCAAGGTTCTTCGCGGCCGACCTGAGTCAGACCTATTTGAAGACTGTTTTTATGAAGACTGGGCTGCATAACTGTCAACACCCAAGAGCCGCATGAGTCAGAGTTCTCACTGTTACAGAGAGAGAGAGAGAGAGAAAGAGAGGGAGAGAAAATAAGAGAGCTGTGGTGCACTGCATGTGTTGTCCTGAGACCGCCCTTGCGAAAAGTATCCCAAAGGACAGGGTCCTTGGAGGACCCGTTTTGACATTTTAACAGGGAGGTGCGCTGCCGTTTCCCCTGCCCGGATGTTTACAGATTAGGATAGAGCAGCCTCCAAATGCCCTTACTTGTTCGGTGACATTCATGTGACTCCAGGGGGTGAACAGGTACAACAAAATACCTTGCAGTGAAAGAATGTGACATTAACGTCAAAGCACTGGAGATGTTTCTCGTCAAACTTTTAGCGTACAAAAGTGAAACTATGAGACTTGGTGAGAAAGTGAGAGATTCCTTTCATGCAAGCTCACCTCGGCTTTGTTCCTGTTTTTTTTTTTATTCCCTGGTTAACTTTCTCTCCTGTGAGAGAACCGCTTTCACCTTTCTGCTGTAACCGGAGCAGGGCTGCACGTGTAGCCCGTATTCATGTTAGCGCAATCATTGGAGATAAAAGAAGGCTTCGTGTTCTCCTTCCCGTTTAATTTCCTATATGTTATCAAGTTTTCAAACCCCTTCCTTATCAAGAGTGAGTCAAAATGTTCTGACTGAACCAAACAGAGCTTTCTTTTTTACAGAGGAGAATAACTGTAGGGTAATTCCCCTCCAGCAGAATTTCAATGGTCGTACAGTTCACATGGCCGAAGAAAAGACGGATTTGCTGGCCAAATCCATTAAAGGAAATTAGAAATAATTTCTGAAGCAGAACATCTAATTCTGCCATGATGAAAATGAACGCGAGAGACAGAGACAGATAGACAGGAGTAAATCAAATCTCGTGGAAGTGAAGTTGCTCAATCCTCCGTTTAGTCTGAGGAGAAACAGATTAAACTGAGGATATATTTGGATATAATATGGATATATTCAATAAAAAAAAACTATAAAACAAATTAATAAAATAATATCGGTGTATGGTTCACCCCATCCACAACTCCGAGCATTGTAATCATTTTTCACAATCGTTTGGTAGCAGACCAAATTCACATCCAAATCCAAAACACTCAGAGAGGCCATACCTTTTGAGGACAGTGACAGGGATGGGGAAAAGATTAGATTTTGTTTTGGCCATTAAGCACAAACAAAATGGTAGCCAGTCACATAAATACACATGTATTTATGTGGAGAGCCTCAGAGTGACAGACTTGCAGCTCACCGTTTGTGCGCTGAATTCTCAGCTGGTCTTGATTTGGACTGTGTTGTGAAGGAGGGAATATCAGGGTGAAATGTGGAGATGATAAAAGCATTATTGAGTAATGGGAATGAGCTCGGGAAGCCCGCCTCATAATTCAGAGAGCTAGTGGAATTTAATCTTTCAATCCTATGATAGTGTTGCTTTGCACTTTAAACATATTACCCAAATGTGTTTTTTTTTTACCAAGTGAGGCTCAACTGTGGGATTTTTCCTAAAATACTACTCCAGAAGGCCAGCACAGACACGCATTGTGGACTAGGTTCTTACACTTAAATAATACATGAGAATTAAGAACAAACAACAAAAACATTGCCAAAACCGAATAATTGTGATTGCGAAACAGTGTCTTTGAAATGGACATTAAAAAAGATATTCAGTATGCCAACACAATATTCAGCTCTGTGTGCTTAGCACTCAAGCAGCCTGTCTCTGTTGCAGCTGAAGCAAAGGAACTAAGTGTACATCCAATATTCAGAATCTTACACCACAAACTGAGATAACAGATGGAAACGTTCTGCAGAACCTGTGACAACCAAAGACAATTACAGCAACAGGCTGTACCCCTGATGGGATATATCAAAAACTACTCTGTGAACTAGGGGTAATCAATGTCTAAATCCCATGACAGTCATCTTTTAAAATTGTAAAAATAAAAGGTGACTGGAAAAACAGCAGCATTAGAGAAGGGCCTAAAATGACGCAGGAAATTACTGGGCAGTCGGTTTATATTAAGCCAGCACATGTTTTGCAGGGAAGGCCGTGCCTGACAATCGTTCTGGCCTTTTTTGGGGAAACTAGTGTTCTGATCTGAGCCAAGTTTATGATACTATATATTAGGACTTCCAATATTTGACAAAGCGCTTCATGAGAGGTTCAAAGGAAAAATGAAATCAGCATTAAATACAGGAGATTAGGTCTGAAACTGGTTGCGCAGCCGAACACAAAGAGTGGCTGTAGGTGGGATTGGGCAGTGGGCAGTGATTCTATGTTCTCGTCATCTTTAGTGTCACGCGACGGTCATGACTCACCGGAACTTCTTCTCTTGACTGTGCCTGTTCCTGATCATGGCCAGCACAGCGTCGTGGTCATAACGGTGGTTGCATTTCTTATTTTTCACAGGATTGACCATCTCCACCTTAAAGGCAAAAGTACACGCATGTCATTATATCACAGGACAGCCATAGGCTGAGTGTGGAGCTGTGAGTTTAAGAAGGAAATACCCTGGGAGACTCACACAGGTGTTTCTCCAGGTGGTAGGGACATACCTGAGTGAGGGGACAGATGAAGTTCTGCTGGCTCTGCGTCACCTGGATGTCCTCGTCCAAATCCTCCATATTGTCGGCCGCTGAGGGGTTAGCTACAAACAAAAACACACACACAGACATGTGCATTACAATGGGTGCAGTGTGGAACAGCAGTTTGGCTTCCAGACTGGACATCCGAAGCTGAAGCTCTCCTGTCAGTCATGAGTGTCCTTAACCGGGCTGAGTGTGGGCCCCAGCTGTTCAATACCATTTTAAATTCCCAGTAAAAATGAATCACGTGTACGACACCAGTTAGCACTAGCTACCAGCATATGCCTGCTAAATGAAAAACAATTATAACAACAATCACCCGTGTCAACATTTTAGCTTCACCACAATCGCTGCCTTAAGACTGCTATGACTCATTCTCGTTAGCATAGCGGACACAAAAAAAAGGCTTGCTGACGTGCTTCAATGTGCAGCAGCAGTGCAGTTTATTTGCCCCGCTCCCACCTCTCACACAAAACCTTTAATACGCAACAGATGTTTCTGGAAGACTCCGGGATCATAAATGGAAAATTACCCTCTTCATTTTCAGGAGTTGCTTTTTTTTTTTTTTTTTTGCATTGTAAGGTAAATGAAAACAGGCCCGTTGCAGCGTTGGGAGCGGCAAACGCCTGCTGTTTTCAGCACTTGGGTTAGCGCGAGACAAAAGGGCGTTATTTAACACAGGTCTTTGTGATACTCATGATAAAGGAATGGAGTGAACATAACGGACCACCCTGCTAGATCTGACTTGTTAGCCTGTCTGCATCCAGTATCAGGCCTCACCCCACTATACCACACGGCAGGTGCCTGTTTCTCTCCGACCACTAAAATAAGCTGTTAATCACAAAACAAATCATAAAGTACACATGCAAATTTATCATGCTATTAGTATGTGACGTTGCACTTGCATTTTTTGCGAGATGCAAATGTAGCGTGTCTTGTTGCCGCAGCAGAACGCAGACCCATCCACCCAGTATGACTCATCCGGTGACAGTCGCCATCTCTCTCGCCTCCCCTCGCCGTCTCCTCTGAACAGCCCTCGCTAGTTCCAGCCTTCATCTTTTTCTCACATGATATGATTAGAAATTTGTCATAAATGTGGGAATTGCTTTTTTTTTTTTGGAGTTCATTGGAACAACTGAATAAGCAGCAGAGTGTGACTGTAATGGAGTGTGCATGCTCACAATGAGCCTGCAAGGCACAAAACTTGCCCCGTCTCTTACTGGTTTAGATATTTATTCATGCAAGTTCATTCAAACTGTTATTCTCCTCAATTTTCTGGATTTTTCCCAGCTAACAAGAGACCTTAGGTGTCTTTTCAGATGCTAACTGATGCGCTGAGGAGGTTAAAGTTTGGGCGAGAGTCTGTGAACTGCACCCTTCATAATTACACATATGTAAACAACAGGCTAAAGCACTGGTAGCACTGTGATGATATATTGTATTACAATATAGCAACACATCATTCCAGGGAACAGCGGGAAAATCGGACGGTTTTTCATGTTAATTGTACAGAAACGACATAATTGTAGATCTCTAGTGACTTGTATGTCTATACTTCTGCAATATGCGTATCAGTGTATACCAGGACAGACTACTGCACACTGCATTGAGGTTATCAGTCTACACCAGGACAGACTGTTGAGATGCTTCCAACAGACCTCTAAAAAATATTCTATAGGCACACAAATCTAAATCTCACCTCCAGAATCATTGGCAATCTCACTAAAGCTGAAGCTACTAGGCTGTGCAAGTGTTAAACAAATAATAATGTGCAAAATTTATGCTCTAAAAATGTAGAAAATCACATGCTAAACAGATGTACCCTACCTGTGCTGTAACTAACTAGCCAGGTATATGCTACCTGTGCTGTAGCTCACGAACCAGGTATACTCTGCCTGTGTTGTAGCTCACTAACCAGATGCAGAGATGAAAATAGATGTAACATGAAACCTCTTTCCCACCTTCCATGTGTTTTATAAACAGATCAGCAGCAAAGCCCTTGCTAACTTGGACAGAGTCATAAAAACTGAAGCACAATGCCAAAGCTAATTTTACATAAAGCAATAAAAACTGAAAAAGAAAAAGTTTCGAAGCCATGACATATATGGTCACTTTCATCAAAACCAGCGGTAATTGGTAATATAATTCCAAAATGTACAGTTCTATGTACCTTTCAGTAGAGCACAACACCGCAGGGCTATCTGGAATAACGTGCATCTCTTGTCACCACAGAGAAACATTACAGTCAATTTCTACCCTGGCTTGTTTTTTTCATTGTGTAGATGGAGGCGTTCCAGACCTATTACAACACTGAGTTTTCAGATTTTTTTAGCCTGTTTGACATTAGTCTAGACAAGAAATCCAAACTATTAAAGATCCTGGGAGTTTCCTATATTGCATTTCCTATTTTATTTAAATGAAAATATGCCTTCGGGGATGAAACAGAAAGAGAAGGAAAAAAAAAAACTTGCTCAGTGAATTAGGGATACTGTTACTACAAAAATAATGTTTTCTGCCACATACCTTGAGTTAAGCTGCTGCCTGAGAGTTTTATGGACAAGAACACAAAGGTGGAACCATGAGAAAAGGGGTCTGCTTTTTACCTGTGTTTCCACAGTGCTCCACCACTGCCTTTCTGCAAGAGGTCACGCAAAGCTTGTGTTGTGGGTTACTCTTGGCTCTTTTGCCATGAGCCCTGAGGTCTAAATGCTTGAACAGCCTATTCATGCTTCCGTTGGGCGTAACACGTTTACAAATGTGTTTTCGCTCTTGTAAAAAACATTGCACACACTATACACACAAATTCAACTCTCAGGCCTCTTAGTTTTGTTATGTTGTCTGATCATCAAAATCTGTGGTGCGGAGTTTTTGGGAGGCCCATCCTGCTGGAGGGCGGACATGAGAGCAGGACGTATTGAGACCTGACGCATTTCTGAGCGCGTCTCATTAAAATGCTCATTTTAATACAAGTAAATCTGGCAGTTTATGAATATCCATTAGGAGCTGACGGTGCATTCAGCAGACAAAGCTGCAGAGGTCCAACACTTTAACCAACAACCTTCACAGAGACACCAAAAAACACCGTCTCCAAGCCACGGGTCAGGCACTCATTCCACCAGGCAAAACTCCCAATGTTAGGCAAGGACTGACTGATATTTTACAAAGATATGGAATCATTTTATTGCTTTAACTGCTGTTTGTTTTGCAGTCTTGTTATTAATGTGGATGTATGAGCTAGTAGAAACACAGAGAAATGTGAGCTCTAATTTGGAGCGAATTTCGACAAGAGCCAGATGTGTGTGTGTGTCAACACTCATTACACAGCGGGCGGCTTACACACAGCAAACCCACTCCAATCCCAGTGCACAGCTATCTCTGTCCTCCACGTCTGCAGACTCTATTGATTTTAAAGAATGTAAAATGTGGAACATCTGCATGGAGTATAAATGGGCTCTTATGTCATTCTATAATTACTCATACTGGATTGAAAAAAAAAAAAAAGTATGAATGAAACATGGCTTGTTTCGACCTGACGCACTGAGGGAGCGGAAAAAAGGAGAAAAATATGCCGGGCCTGTTGACTCATCCAGAATGTGGTCTTTCACTGTAAAGGCAAATCAGAGAGCATGCAAAACAGAACGCTGAACGACACGTTCCCCTCTGCAGATGGGGCAATCGCTAAACTTCAAAGGCACAGTCAGATATGTCACAATATGTCAAAAGAAACACCATGATTTTTTTTTTTGTTATATTTTGTGACCGTTTGCAATTACCAAAAACGAAAGAGAATAAGCATGCATGTTTATGGCTGCTTGGATAGAGCTGCGGAGCCTGGCTGAAGCAAAGATCCATTATATGTGTGAATTCAGTGCCGTCATTATGCTCTTCACAATCGTGCATCTGACTTGAATTTTGAATGAATCCTGACAGATCTAAAGGCGGGGTAGCCTTAAGGTAGCACACACACACCACCGTCCAGGCTAACTCTGGACAAACCCACATCCGCAAAGACCCCGTTGTTGACTAGAGAAAGCAAATGTGAATACATGAGGCTTCAAACCAGATTCCCCACAGGCCAAAGCCATTTCCTGAGATTCACTAGCATCGATCCAACTTCTGTTCAGGAGACGTGGGCAAAACACTTCAGTGACTGCTTTCCACCGGCTGCCTCCAAAACACTGAGAGAGAGAGCAGTACTCTGTAATTATCAATACATTGCACAATTAGCAAACAGATCCCCAGCAACCAGGGCAGAATTTCTCTTCTTTTAATGTCTGGAACTGTTTTTTTTTCCTTCTTTCCTTGAAAGCAACATCCCCCTGTTTCTAATAAAAGTCTGCTGATTTATCAATAAGCCGTTTTGTAACATTGACATTGCGTAATTGCGCTGCTTACATTTCTGCATGCCATCTGCTATTCGGTGTTTGCCTTTCATAAACACACTTTTTCCATCCCACTGCAAAGACAGGGCCATGTCTCCGCACTACACACACAACAGGGGGGGGGTGCCGGGCTTCCAATCTGATGCCGCTGTTTGCAGCAAACACCATTGTCAGCCGTGTGTGCCAGCACTAGGAGATAAGGCTTTCAAAACTGACCACAAATAGCAATCAGACCATTCAAAACACAGTTGACATGGTAACGTTCTTTAAAAGCCGTGTTGACACCAGTGCCTGCGAGTGTCTGTTGATATCTGCCTTTATGTTTCCAATGACGACTCCTGTGGCTGCGAATGAGGGCTCACATTCGCAACAAGAATAAAGCCACAGCAGCAGCGAACCTCTTGCTTTTGGTTGGTTGGTGGACGAAATCTGCACTTTAGTTTGATGAAGGTGAGAAAATTCACACAAGCATATGAACCCAAAAGTCAAAAACCTTGTGAGAATATGATCCACCATCATCAATAAATGACCTTCATCGGACAAACCGGATGTGTTCTGACAGACCCAAGAGCGGTGTGTTCAGACACACCACATTCATTCTGCGATGTGTACATTGGTCTTGTATCAGGCACCTGGGTCTGTAAGAACTTACAGTTGGAAAGCAAGTATACCATAAACGCAAACTAAATCTGTGCATGTGGGTGAAAACAACTACTAACAATTACATAATATAATTTGGCAAAATCACAGACAGTCCACAAACTTGATGATAGTGGGACAAGTTCAAATAAGCATGTCTCTAAAAACCTTGGATTATTAAAAAGAACAGAAAGAGAGCTAGAAAGAAAAAAATGACAGAGACTGAGAAGCCACACTCTAATGGAAATTTCCCTATCACTCCTACACACTAGAGTAGGAATCATCTGAGAATTACACTGGAAAAGTAAAAAAAAAAAAAAAAACTGCTATTTTCACCGCTTCATCTGGCAACAAGGAACTGACGATCGCTGTGTTACAGAAAATACAACAGCCATGTGAAAGCAAGTGGGTGACCAGCCAATCAGAGATTGCGGGATTTTAGAATTGCCCTCTGTAATGGAACACTACCCTTCAATCACACTAAGAGGGCATGGATCATCCAATCAGCTGAACATTATGGACACAACCATGACATCAAAAAGAAAGATATGTGGAAAGAGGAGAAAGAGTATGAGACAGAGATTGCACTGAATTTATATGCCAAATGCAGTAAGAGATTTGACATGGGGGTGGGGGGATTTTACTAGTGGGACTGTCATTTAAACTCAGCGTTGAAGGCAGTAACAGACTGCAAATAGCACAGAATATGTGAAGGACTGAGTTCTGAACTGTTGCAGGACATCTTTAGACAGTAAAAACTAGATTTTCCCCAAATCAAGTGTACATAAAAGGAGCATTTCAATGCCAAATTGAGCTTCACGTTATTGCAAAATGAAGCCAAAAGGTATTACAAGTAATAGCACGGTCAATAAAACTTCAGCTACATGTATTTCTGCTCAGCGAAGGTATGATCCAGCAGGGACATGTAACAATGGCGAGAACCGTTTCCAGTTATGTCACTTCATTAAGGTCCATACACATGGAGATGTAGCTGGCTTGTTCTTACATACACAGAAATCCATAGTTCTCAAAAACAGTTATTAGCAACAGAAAAATATTGAGAAATAAATCAATGTAGCCTTCCTTATTTTGCTGACAAATGAAATACCCTATGAATATATTCAATGTCAACATGCTTTACTTTTTGAGAGGAGTTTATATTTCATAAAGACAAGAAAGCTGTAGAAGGCCAAATGTTTCTTGTAAGAACAAAAAAGAAGTTACAAAAAGAAGTTACCTTAGCCAGGTTTTTAGCTCACATAAGTGAGCTAGCTTGCGGCAGTCATCTTGGCAGCATGGTCTGTGAGCTAAATAAAATTAATATTGTATACGTAGCCCTGAAAATCTGTGCAACAGTGTATCTTTAGTGAATGTGCCTTTACATACTGCCAGGGGGCATTATAAAGCTTTGAAAGAACATTCCAGATGCCTTACGCAATAAGACATTCACTTTGGAAGCACACAAGAGCCCTGCAAGTGGGTACAACCCCTACCATGCCATTGCCAAAACCAAGCACATCATTACAAATCCCTACCACACCATTACCAAAACCTACCACATCATTACAAATCCCTACCATGTCATTACCAAAACCTACCACGTCATTACAAATCCCCACCGCGCCATTATGAAAACCAACCACATCATTACAAATCCCTACCACACCATTACCAAAACCTACCACATCATTACAAATCCCTACCATACCATTAACGGCTGTGGCTAGAGCTACATTTATTTTGTCCAAAATGTATCAATGTATCAATAACAGAAACATTTCTTGATTGGCTAGGTGTATCTGCTTGACGTTGAGTGTTACCATGATTCAAATGCGAAGTCCGCACAACATTCTCTGTTTTATCGAGCCAGGGAGCCACCTCTGAGACAGCTGATTATGTTTGAGTCTGGCAGCACTGACAGAGAAACCAATTTTATTATCAGCAGGATCGAGGTACTGCAGCTGCACATGTACGAACCTTCACATCAGAGTCGCAACAACCGGTCGACCACAGCCATCTATTTTACCTATACTGACCCACTGAGTTAGCTGGGAGTAAAATCCGCAGTAACCTCGGCTATTACATCCTGTACCATTTGTTTTCAGAAGAAATTCATCATTAAAATATTGCAAAAGAATGACACACCCACGCACTGAAGTTTTAAAGTTCACATTGTAAAAAAAAAAAAAAACCTTAGTTGCTGAAAACATACTAAATTTGACTAATTTGACTAAAAAGTTAATGCATGTTGTTATGATGTTATTGCAATACTTGATGTACTGCCAGTAGGAGCTCAGAACTGAGAACTGATGTTTGTTCTTTGATACACCACAGTCCTGTGACCTGCAACGGGATGACAACAGAGCGACACCAATAAAACACTGGCGATTCCCACGATCCTCCATAACGCCATCAATCATGTTGTCTGGAGACAGGCAGACATACAGTCAGTAAGAGATGGACAGACACAGAACCAATCTCATAATCTTTACTCCACCTACTGGTGACAGAGTTAGTTTAGTATTTTAGCAGAGGATCAGTCTAAGTGCCATGCACACGCATTTATATAAAGTACAGCCGACAAGTGAACTTTTCGGCAAGCCACGGCAGGCAGCTCAATAACCATATAATGATAAAGGTGGTTACAGTTGACCTTTGCATATGATCCTGCGGCAGCTACTGATTCATATCCAGTCACCCTACACAGAGGCAGACTCATGCTCTACAGATGAGTCAAACACGCGGTCACACCTCGCTCCCTGTAACGACTCAGGTAAAACACACTGCTCGGCGCGGCTCTACATTTGTGAAACACCCCAGGGTGTCCCATGAGAAATTTACACACTTTATACTAAAGCTAGCTCACTGCATATGGAATGTCCACCTGGAGTGTCAAATGAATTCGAATTTCACCGGGGGGAAAAGTCAAAGTTTATCCACAGGAGTTGTGAGAAAGCTACGATGGGTACTGCATACTATGCAAATGTAAAAGTTGAGGGACCGAATTTGTGTAGTCCTTACATTCACACAGTTTCCCCTTGGTTCTCATTGAACAGTGCATATATATATATATAGACACAGACACAGACACAGACACAGACAGACAGACAGACAGACAGACAGACAGACAGACAGACAGACACACACACACACACACACACACACACACACACACACACACACACACACACACACACACACCTATGTCAAGCTGCTATAATTTATCCTAGCTGTAATTTGAGGGCTATTTAATTGGCATCTCCAGTGACTCAGAGGAGAGAGGTAACATGTGAAATCCTGGTAAATCATGGTAAGCATATTTTTTTCCTTAGAGTTCCATACTGAAAAAGAAAAAACAACAATACCCAACTTCTACCCAAAATTCTACAAGTCATGTGTTGCACAAAAACCTTGTATCTCCAAAAACAGTATTCACAGTAAAAACCTGACAAACACAGCTCTATAGTGTACATAAATTGAGTTGTGATTCAGGTTTTTCAGTGAACTCCAATTTGTCGCCGTGCTATGAGATGAGTAGTGCATGCAGCAAGAAAACCAAAATGTCTGTTTTATGTTGAATACTTCCAAAATACGAATTTGTTAAAGAGAAATCTGAAAACAACTGAAGCTCTCAATATACTCCCCTAGCCATAATTGAAAGACAGGACGGCTGATGTCCTACACTGATGTTCTAGGGGAAAAAAAAACACACAAAATAACCCATTCAGTGGCACAATACATAACCTTCTCTCCTCTGGCTACCCTCTCTTTCTTAGAAGTCTGCTGTTTGCTTAGCAAACGGGTCAGTTGCACAACTGCCTCGCTATTCAAACTGTTCCCACATCGGCCGCTGTAAATATTGGCTCAAAGATGAGCAGGCTGCTTTTGCAAAAAATGGCCCTGCCTGTTTGGTAAAGCCACCTTATAACAGGGAGGTGTAATACAACAGCGGTTACGTTATCCTCTGTGGTGGTTGCAGGGGGGTTACTGTGACGGCTACAAAAACCAAGGGCTTAAAGAGAGTTTGTTTATACCGCAGTCCCATGACTCAAGACACTTGGTTCTGCTGTACAGGCCTTACTCCTGTGATCAGAGCCAGGAAGCAGGAGATTCCATATAATCATCGAATCATCAAATAACCAAACAGCCTCAGTCCTTTCTCTCTCTGTCAGTAGCCCTTCATTGACTCACAGAGATGCATTGTGGGTAAGCTGATCCCTGGCCAGTATGCAGGCTGGCCTACTTCTCAGGGATGTGTAGGTCGGGTTACCAAGGCCACCACTACTGCGTTATCACAGAAGCAAAGGGTTGTTTTATTGCAGGTTGGATGGGACGTGTGCTGTTTTCAAGGTACAACTATTGTTCTGATATCAACCAAAGGTTTGGTTAAGCGGGCATTTAACACTAACAAACTCTGTAATAGACCTCTTTGGTTGAAATCAAGTCACAGCTGCAAATTTCACACCCGTCTGTATAGCAGCTATGCGAGAGTACTAAAGAAGACCATCCCTTCAGAAGTACAAAAATAGAAAGTGACAACCTGAAACACGCAAGCCCTAAGCATTCCTTTCTAACTTCCCATTCAAGAATCTGAAAGATAAAGACACGGGTGTGTGTATTTTGTCTGGTGCTTTTGCGCAACAAAAGCAAAGCAGAAGCAGGAATCAATAGCTGAACACAATGACGACAGGATCTGAAACAACAAAAGGGTCCCCCTCCTATATCTTCCCCTGGATATTTTTCTCCCATGTCGCTTGGCCGTAGAGCCATCTTAGGACAGGTATTGTGAAACTTTAAACAGTGGCACATTCTGTTTAATGAACTAACCACAGAGGTATTGGGAAACTATTGTGTAATCAATGCCCTAAGCTAATTGTTATGAGATCAAATAGTAGTAGCCATAGCAACAGGTTCCTGTTTTCCAAAACAAGCGTTCCCTTACTGTATTTATATATATGTCTGTGACACAGAAACTGCATGCGCTCAGGGAACTGGGCTGCAGGCATGGCTGACCCCTACATGATGAGGAAACGGGGTCAGTAATTATACTCCATCGGCTGCAGATGACACTTGCCGCAATTTAGGAACATCTACTCAGACTCGATAACTACCATTGAACAGGGTTAGGAAAAAAAATCATCAGTCAGTGATGTTGTGCTACGAAGCGCTTTTCAACACTCCCAGTCGCAAGACCTGCAATGGCCAGCGTGACGTCAGCAGCTTGAGCATGCCTGCCTGCAAGCTGCGCAGCCATGTGCATGACTGCATGAACGCTCATATCTGACAGGCTAATCACAGGTCCTGGAAGATGAGTAACAAACAAAAACAGGAGGAAAACCCCACTGCGTGACACATCTTTACACCATCCTCCACCTTCCACAAACATGCCAGTATGATTATATCAGTGCTGTGGCGACATGCTGACAGTAGATTGTCGTACAAAATACAGGTACGCGCCGCATAACGTCTGTTCGTGCAACGTCCGACCGCATATACGTCCATGGTCCCATAAGGTTGTAAGAGTTCAGAAATCCCGATCGGAGAACGCGACGTAGCGGACATAATCTATTTCATCGATACATTATGTTGCCGGATACATTAGCTCAAATAATTTCTTTTGTAATGAGGGTTTCATTTCTTCTAACCTTTAGATATCTATTTACGTGTATGGTTCAGGTAAGCTTATGCAGCGAATGTGTAGTTATAAGCAAACCTAACCATAAATGGTAAGTCACAATGAAAAACACAAACCAAGGCATAAGCATCAGAAGGTTAAGAAAAAACCAACATCACAAAATGAAAAAGGAATCCACTGATTTTCTATAAGACCTGTTTAATCCATGATGTTTAGACGAAATTCCAGAGAACGAGGTCCCTCTCTAAAGCTCAGTAAAGATTACTGCTCCATACGTTGGTGGCGGGATGATAAAGAACAGCTGCTTTCATCCTGGTCTGACTAAGCATGAATGAGTAACAGACAGAGACTACATAATTTATTGAAATTATAAACACAGATGCTCTTGACGTTATAATGCAAATACCTGAATATGCATTACATAAATGAAAATAATAATCAGACAAATTAGTAAACAACCACTAGAACTGCAAAATGATGATTCTGACCGGAGGGGGCCTTTCGTTAATTTCATTCTATGAATGAACAGACTTTTCACAACACTGGGACCTATCATTTCTGACACTGTCTCGTTATATGTTACAATCCTTTCGTTTCTGTGAGCAAAACGAATTAAGAAGCCATGCGTGAGGAGATCTCAGATAGGCCTGTCCTTTTACTGAAACATCCCCTCATATTTCAGGACAGCAGCCAATCACAGACAGGCAGCTTCCAGGTCCTGTCACTCTGAAACCCATCAGCAAAGCACCATGTTTCATGTGTTACTCTCATTGCTGTCTCATGAAGTTTGCCTGTGACTGACCAGAGGGGGCGCTGTTGGGCAGGGTGGGGATAGTCCAAGGCCAGACATTTTGACTCGGGATCGTTTGGCACATCAAGTGCTGAATACATGAGCAATTACAATATGCACAACATCACAGCAAAGCTGGACATTTAAAAGCAATTATAAAATGTTACCAAACTAGCCATTTCGGTGCATTTTTATCATGCCTCCCTATGGCCTCCAAACTCCATTAGTAAAGACCATAAGAGACCTTGTAGCAAAGTTTCATGGCAGCCACTTAAAATACTGCTGGCTATATCTCAATCAAAATGTTAAATATTACACACCCTCCCTGGTAACTCATCGGGTAGCGCGAATGCCCCATAAGGCCAAGGCCTTACCACAGCGGCCCAGGCTCGAATCCGACCTGGGCCCCCTGCTGCATGTCCTCCCCTCTCTCTCTCCCCCGCATTTCCTGTCTGTCTCTCTGCTATAACTGTCAAATAAGGTGGAAAAATCCCAAAAATAACTTTAAATTTTTAATTAAATATTAAAAGGGATGAACTGCTTTCTGATTTTGTCTCATGCAGTTATGATCGGTTTGGTACAAACAACTCTTTGTTTATTAGCCAATATCGCGTTTCATAAACGTGTACCGTAGTCTTCTCTGAAAACCTGGCTGCACTCCGATATGCACGCCCAACCTCAGCTTTTACGCACTGGGCAAAAACACAAAACATAAAATATCACAATAAAAAAAACAGGCTGTATACAGCATGTGTGGTCAAAAATAGTTGGCCTCATTTTTATTTTTTGTTACATAAACCCTATGGGATTTCCCAATTAATATCCCGTTCGCAGGCAGTCGTGAAGTCTGCTGTCATAATACGGCCCTCAAATGTAATTAGTGGGTCTCTGGAGAGCGGGCGGCGGTTGGATTGCGCTTTCACAAGCCTCACCAGCACAGTGCGAGCTCTGGCGTGTTTCTCAGCACCCGTGGGGGTGAGGGTTTGGATTCAGGACAGCCTCGCACCTTGTAATTGATTCTGCTAGAGCTGTCAGCTCACTGCAGGCGCTCCCGCGGCTCAGGTAAGCTTACTCCATTCTCACGCCAGGATACCTCACTCTCACTTTCAGCGCGATTCTGCCAGCCTGCCGCCTCTGTCTCGGCTTACTCTAACACCTCGCCTCACACGTACCTGCGGTGAGAGAAAACCATGATGGTTTAGACCTCGCTGAGATTCCTGCTGGCTTTTCAGGCCTTATTAGGGATTGTGCTTCGGCCTGGTTTTGATTAGTCACCCTGGCAGACGGCGCGGAATGGCGGCCAGGTGGAAGGAGCGGCCTCACAGGAGGCAGAGGCAGGGAGGCCTGTCCGTGTTTGCGCAAGCTGCCCGAGGACGCCGCGTGCGCCGAGCCCGGCGGTTAACAGATCGCATCGCTGTTCAACCGACAGCTCAATCAAACCTGAAGAAGTGAGAGCATAACTCACAACAGTGGCCAGTCCAGGACCAGTACTGGAAAATGCACAAAACTGGCCACTTCAGGCCAGTGTTTTCTTGTTAAAAAATCAGATCTCCAGTTTACAATGTCAAGCAAGATGGGTCTTGATGCCAAATTTTTTTTCCCACTTTGTTTTCAGTGAGATGATCACAGGGACCTGCTGACCATGAGACACGTAGACTGGTCAGGACAGTTTTAATTTTCTGTAAACTGCTCAGACAATCACAATGACACATAGCAGTGAATTTCCAGCGAATGCTGCTTTATCATGGGTCTAAATGAATATGCAGACCCTTCAACATACTGCTTCACCTTCTCACTCCATTTGCAACTGAAAATAATGGCAGAAAAGTGACAACAACACTGTGCTAACATACGTTTTTTTCCCCACTGTATCTGAGTGTTAAATTTCTGCAGTTGATAGTAGCTGTATATGCATATGTAATATATGAAGACTAAAGCACCCAGGCTGAGCAGCTGAAGGGCTGTAAACTGCTTCAGGGTGGATAAGGGCCTATCCATGCAAAGCTAGGCCTGGCCTTCAGCTTACAGGCTCCAGCCTATTGCCAGGTGTGGTGCTGGTTTCATTTTTATCTCACCAGTTTGTTTATGCTTTACGGCAGATATATAAAACAAAAGAAATAAAACGAGCAGGCCGAGGCACATCAAACATTGTTTCTTCTTTCTCTCGTGTAAACAAACAAAACGGATGGCCAGAGGGGAAAAAAAACACATACATAACTGTACCTCACATGTAGTCTGTGGAGTAAGGCTGTTCATTTTCACTCACAGACTCCGGGAAGCAGCTTGATACCCACTACAAGGTCCCACGTCAATCAAGACTGACACAAAACTGCACAAACACTGAACGGGTAAACTTAATGCATAAAAGCATGCCTCCTCTATCAGAGCAGCAGAAGAATATGTTTAAAACCGAACTTCAAACCCTGCATATGTCTGTGCATCCAATGGCCAAACTTTAAGAGACATCCTTTAGTTAACTGAACAGTTAACTCACAACATCCAATAAACCATACAGAGGTTTTTCTCATCTCAAAAATTCCCCAACCCCCCTCTTCCTCTGAAGGTGGTCACAGCTGCAGGGAGCCAAAGCGAGAAGGGCGCACACCACTGCTTCCTGTTTAGTAGCATTAGCCATGGTGGCCCCATTCACACAGACGTAATGGTGTGAAGCTTGATTCAACCAAGTAAAGCAATAGATGCTAATGGTTATTTACTGACGTTATGGTCCATTTAAATTATCATCAAAAGATATGAATTATTGTAGAAGACAAAACAGGCTTCCCCTGTAGCACAAACATTTATCACAGTTTTTCTACCTGTTCACCTGGTCATTAACATCATCAAAATGGAAATGTATGAGGTAAAATTGTACTCAGATTCTGCTGAGGATCGAATGATAATACCCTGTGACATATACATGCTGTATAGTCTGCCCACATTGCACAGATCTGTGTTACAGTCTATCCGATAGGCAAATTTAAACCTTAAGCATAGAGAAGTGATGCTTACTCCAACTTTCCAAATCCCTTTAGGAGGAAGTGCTTGCTTGTAACATGATCAAGAGATGTACATATACAAAAATAAAACTAAAAGTGTGCGTGCGTGCATGTGTGCGTGCCAGCGGAGTAACTTGTTCAAACAAACCAAAGATAGGCTGTGACAGCTCATTTCTGGTTTGCATGATTATTGCATCATATTTCTTTAAGAGTCAAACATGGCATGCAACATTTTCTCTTCTTTTTCGAGTCTTTAGCTGGACTCATGGATTCCTCCCCTGGGAAGAAAATGGAAAGCACAGTGCAGAAATCAAACATGTGAGCAGAGTAGAAGACACAACAGACAACAATGGAATGTGCCTCTCAGGCCAGGCCAGTGTTTGCCATTGGCTAAGAATTCATGTTAGAAAAAAGAATCCCTTTGGCTTTGGAGGAACATTCCAACTGTCTTTTACAAAAAAGATAAAGAAATTTAGAAGAGAACCCCCCTGAAAAAGGTATAGGAACCGACCTGCCCCGCTGCTAACTGGACACGGTTTGCACAGCGATGGCAGACGGGGTGGCACGGCTGGGCCGGCTCACCACGCAGCTTCTGCACAAAATGGCAAAAACTGAATGCCAAATTCCCCGGCAGATCAGTGCAGACCCATCGGCCAGACACACTTGTGTAACACTCCCTGCTACAACCTGCTTTCTCAAATGGAATGTGACCATCATTACCAGAACAGCCCAGGGTTCACAAAAAAGACATGGGCAACTGTCATACAAAAACAAACTGGAGGCCGCACGAGGACGGCAAACACTTGGAAAAGTCCTCCCTCTCCCTCCCTCCCTCTCTCCCTCCACCCCTCTCTCCCTCAATTATTTCCTTTCAATTATTTTGTGTTGCGCTGTAATGAGGATGTAGGGACAATGGTCTGGAACACTGAGATCACCTCCATGCGGCGGGGGAACGAGGAGAGAGGGAGCTCTTCCACAGGAATGTGCAGGAGAACAGGGAGCCAGTGGAGCACAAGTAACAGGATTTGCAGGCCGTAAGAAACATTGGAAGGACAGTAAATGCAGATTATGTAAATAGCCTGTCAGGGGATAGCACCGTTTACATAATGTTGAGAGAATTCAGCCCCAACGTTTCTGCACCTGAGGTGTCCTGACTATATCTATATTCACAGAAATCATTTGGCTTTAGTACCATTACTCATAGCATATATTATGTGACATTTAGCTTGAGGAAAACATGCTGTAGCAGGTATCTCAGATCACGCTGGTACGTCTTGTCCATAAACAGGTCAACTTGAGAGCTGCTGTGCTCCTTTCAGTTTCTTCTGTTTTGTTTTTGAATGTATGAATGCATGTATTTGAATAGTATGAACAAATTATTGTGTTATACAGGCAAATAAAAGTTTGGAATTATGTTCACAGAAGAGAAATAAAGTTGTGGCAAGACCTTCCACTTGAACAGAAACAAACTGTGACTGATCAAGCCTGGCACAGAAGAGGCCTTCCTCTGCTGCTTCAATGTTTTCAGATGCAGGTCAGCATGCAAAGAAATTCCAAAACCAACTGGTGCTTGAAAATGTGGGCATACTACTGTTTCTAAAACCCAACTTTCTGGTAAATACAGACAAATAGGCTTCAGTTATACAGGATAGGAGTATCATTACAAATCCAAAAATAATACAGAATACATCTGAACAGGTTTTTCGACAGAATTATTTTTTTAATCAAGCTCAAAAGGAAATAACTTCTTAATATACCGTGTGTTGTGCTAAATAAATGGTTGTTTATTTTTTTTAATTTATATAATGCTACCAGTATGTTTAACCACTTCATGAACCAGCATGTACACATGCACTGAATTTAACCGTACATGGTTACATATAACCATACATACATACATATATGTACATAGAACCGTACATGTATGTAAATATGATCGATCATCATCATTATCATCATCATCTTCATGATCACCGTGCTACTGCAGCTGGGTATAAGACCCACCAGTAGGTCCATGACCCTTGGAATGTCTGAACTCACAGCTACAGACCCCTCTGATATACAACCACTGCTGCTGCTGGCCCACATCTGACTGGCTGCACTACAGTCACTGGTGCTTAAGGACTGGCTGCACTACACTCACTGATCCTTAAGGACTGGCTGCACTACACTTACAGATCCTTAAGGACTGGCTGCACCGCACTCACAGATTCTTAAGGACTGGCTGCACTACACTTACAGATTCTTAAGGACTGGCTGCACTACACTCACAGATTCTTAAGGACTGGCTGCCTAGACTCACTGATTCTTAAGGACTGGCTGCACTACACTTACAGATTCTTAAGGACTGGCTGCGCTACACTCACAGATTCTTAAGGACTGGCTGCACTACACTCACTGATCCTTAAGGACTGGCTGCACTACACTCACTGATTCTTAAGGACTGGCTGCACTACACTTACAGATTCTTAAGGACTGGCTGCGCTACACTCACTGGTGCTTAAGGACTGGCTGCACCGCACTCACTGATTCTTAAGGACTGGCTGCACTACACTTACAGATTCTTAAGGACTGGCTGCGCTACACTCACTGGTGCTTAAGGACTGGCTGCACCGCACTCACTGATTCTTAAGGACTGGCTGCGCTACACTCACTGATCCTTAAGGACTGGCTGCACTACACTCACTAATTCTTAAGGACTGGCTGCGCTACACTCACTGGTGCTTAAGGACTGGCTGCACCGCACTCACTGATTCTTAAGGACTGGCTGCACTACACTCACGGACGCAAGGACAGAGAACGTTGAACAACATGTATGGAAAAAAGTTTAAAGCGCTGTGAGAGCACTTTTTTTCCCTAGAACTGATGCAAAAGCCAAGAAATATCTTAAGACTTCGGCCAAAATTTTTAACCATGTTACTCCGCGAGCAGACACAGAAATCCGGAGAAGAGAGCGGTTTTTGGCGTTTTCCTAGAACGCAGAGCGACGGCGGGATGTGGGGCGCTAAGGGCCGCGGGTCTGCGAGCTGCTCGCGCTCACTCGCCGTTAATGACTCACTCTCTGACTCACGCTCCAGCTATTCCAGCCCCGTTTTAAGTGCTGCCAGGCGCTGGGTTAATGTTCAGCGTGCTGGAAGCGCAGCCACTTGTGAAAACACTGGTTTCCATGGATGTCCACATGAATGACCTGGACTGTAAAGGCCCAGATGCTCATCTGCACCAACCAGACAGAGCAAAGTGTGAATCCTGAACGTTATTTTCCATTTGCAAACAGTAAAAGGGTCATAAACACGCAGTATATGCTTCGGTTGTAAAAGGAACTTCACTTTCCTCATTTCTAGGATATTTTGTCTGGTTTACTGCCCCCCCACAACATTCAACTGCAAACATTCAGCTGTCCAAAGAAATACAATAACAGCCCAAACACATACTACAGTATTTTAAATATATCTGATACTACCCTCGCAGGGTATTGCATTTTCTGAACCAAGCAGGAAGGAGGTTTTAAGGAAAGCCTGGGTAAACAGAGAGCGATTTTCCTCTCCTCTGGCATTCATTTAAACATTGATCCATTAGCTAAAGTCCAGGCCCCCTCCCCACTATGTCTGATCCCTGTGGGAAAGCAGACCACGGTTCTCACTGACTCTTCAGATAAAACACAAGCATTCACATAGAACCCAGCAGATCCTGCAGGTTCAACCACAGCAGATTCGGGACTGAAGCCTGTCTGAGGAATGAGGAATGACGGAAGACGCAACAAAGCAAACTGGTCAACTATATCAATACAAAAGAGCTTGGCTGCTTTTGCTTGGTTAAGCTCAGCTTGCCGGGAGAGCACTATTTCCCCAATGAGTCACCCCCTAGTGGCAACAAGGGAAAAAAAAAGTACAGAATAGGCATACAAGTGCCACAGAATTTGTTTTTGTTCAAATACAAAAGGTAAATCTTCATCTAAGACAAACACTGTGAGCTCCATTCATGCCAGATCCACATGTCTGTTCAGGATGTAACATTAGGTGGGGTAGCTATGCAAGGATGGGATTAAAACACTTGTACCACATTTAAGGAATTATCAGAGCTGCACTCATTTTCATTTATGTTCAGACCAGGAAAGAATCTGCTGCTCTTACCCACATGAGCAGTGCAAACAAACGATCCACAAGCTTGGTGTGTTTCCGACTCAAAAGGCAGCTTGTGTTGGTGGGACTGGAGTTTCTCACCTTCCTTCTGTGAATTCCTCAGGCTCTCGTTGTAGCTCACAACCTTGGCGTGCTTCTGCAGGTCCGAGTCGGCGAATCCTCCCTGAAGCTCGGCCAAACGCTCTTCCACTCTGCTTTTCAGTGTGAACATGGCGTCTGGCTGCTGCTGCCTGGCCTGGGGACAGGAGCGGATGGGAGAAGGCAGACATTAGTGATAGTAGACATGAAGGTTCATTAAACCCGGTCAGGGTGGAGCTACCCTTACCTGTCAGTGACATGCTTGATCAAATACGTTTTTCTCTTCATAGCCAGATTCCAATTGGTCCAAATTATTGAGTAACTGATAATATATGGTAGCTCCTTCCTATGTTTGGCTCAGTGAAACTCCAACAATAACTAATGGACACAGTGATCATCCTCCACAGTGTATTAGTTCCTGTCTCATTAGATTTCCTTCCAAAAGCTAAAAAGATGCTCCATTGCACATACTCTATGTCAGGCCAGCAGAAACGAGTGCATGGGTGCCAAGCAGAGGGTGAAGATGTCTTTGATTCAGGTCAAGCCAGCCCTCACCCATTCACTCACTCAGCCAACAATCCACACAGCTCTGCTAAGATATTTCTGCTTGTGAGCTGAAGAACTCCTCTGCATTTGCAATGGCAGGTCCGTGTGGCTGTTATAGTAATCCTCTGCTATGCCTGGAGCAGGGGTCAGAGAGATCCATGATTCCACCAATTTTAGAATAGCCGCCTCTGTAAGTGATTTATTTAGACCCTGCACTGCAGGTAGGGTGGCTGTCTGTACTAATAATTCCTTCACAGCTTACGGTTAAGAAATACAGTGGAGAAAAAGCCAGACCCTGCAGCTTTCCAGGTCTGGAGTGACCCAGCAATTGCTTCAGTCTACAGTTACCCTGCATTTTTCACTATAAGTCCATTTGTGTTCTATATGAGGAGGCACCTTGAGCTGTCTGGGGTCAAGTGACTGTTGGCAATGAGTCTGGGGTGAGCTGGCACTGCAGAAAAGCTTAGAAATGAACTTTTTACAGATATCACCAAGCGACACCCAATCACATTCAAGTGTTGCCATACTTCCCAACCACACAGAAACAGTACACCAAAGTTGGGATTCATGGTTGAAGGGTGAGCAATGTTTTTATAAACACAATTTATAGCATTTAGAGGGGTAATAATCTCAACTGGATGTCTTATATTTGTTCTATACTTATCGACACCAACTAATTTTTTTTTCAATTATATATTTGTAGAGACTTAAAAATTTTCAAAGAAACATGATTTTGCAAAGTATACATATTGAGAACTACATGTATAATTTATTTAACCATGCAAAAATTTTATCCGGCACAATGGAACAAACTGAAGGGAGTATGTCTACCCAGTGAGGCAGCCAGACTGACTACACTGCCTTCAGGATTAGAGTCTGAAACTTGAAAAGCATTAGTTTGTGGAGGAATGGAATTGTTCCAAAGGCATTCCTATTTTCCTAATTTAGACTCATAGTTTTGGTTGTTTTTTGCATTGTATGCACTGTTGAGTATGTGTATTTGCTGTGTGCTGTTTCGCTGCTCCTTGTCCCCCAAGGGTCTCTTCCAAAAGAGATTTTTATCTCAATGAGACTAACCTGGTCAAACACAGGTTAAACGAAATAAAGAAACCATTTTGTTACTTCATTTGCATCATCTTATGTACCATTATGACACGAAAACTGGAATGGCAAGATCTAATCAGCAACAAACAGAAACAGTCCTATTGTGGAAAGCATGCACGTCACACGGATGAAATGTCAATCCCCACGCCGGGGAATGGAGACAATAGTGAATCAACTGTACCGGCAGCAAACTACACATTTATGCATGCCCCAGGGATACCCTGCCTGTCTCCTCACCACAAAGAACAAGTGCGGCCAGCTCCATGGCCACCCCACATGCCCTTCGCCTGCGGCTCGTTCAGGAATCATGGGAAACAGGCCGGGCCAGCACATATGAGTCACAGATGGAGAATCTCTCAGTGACTCACACAGGCACACACTGCGCCGGTGAGTCACTGCTGGCCATTTAAGTCCGTGTGACACGGCCAGCACACCAAAGTAAACACTCTGTGTCTGCGCCTGTGTTTGCATGTGTGTGTGTGTGTGTGTGTGTGTACAGTCACCACATCTTAGCCCTCATTATCACTGTCTCTGCAGATGACGTGTCCTTAGAGGATTGTTCTGGGCTTCACATCTGAATTTGCCTTTTTATTTACTGGGGGGGTGGGATCTCTTTCAAAGGGACTGGCTTAACATTTCTCAGAAACGGTGAGGGCGGGGCACGCATGGCATCCATCAAAGATGTCATCTGTCTGAAGGACCGCACAGGCTGGTAGGCATGATTGACAGTACCCCATGGGGGATGGACTGCAGGGGGGGTTGAATAACAGGGAACCTGGAACCTGGAATGCACCTGGAATTCAGGATGGACAAAACGACCCACCTGCGTGGTCACCTGCTCGACAGCTTCCACAAAGCAGTTAATTTCCCTGTCCAGTCTTGCACAGTCCAGGATCATCTGCTCCAGCTTATTCATGTCCTCTTCGCTCCCTGTAATGCAGTGAGTTGGACTGGTAATGCATCCTCGCGTACCCAGTCTTACCCCATGTGCACTGAAACTTGGCATGCCTTACTGCTGGTTAAACTTCTCAGTATGGAATGAATGACACATCAAGGAAGACTGTACAATGCAATTTCACAATAAAGCACCAACACAGGCAGGGCTCAACATTCCTACTGGCCTGTTGGTCTTGAATTGTACCAACCTGTTTAGGCCAGTTAGTCAAGCTTTCGATTGGCCCTCTTGACCTAGTGACCTTCAAAGGTGCAAACTGAAAAAAATTACTTTCACTTAATCCTTCTGCAAATTAAGATATTTAGGCCTGGGTCCCTTTTCCATGGACTTCACCAATTAAGTTTCTTGCAGTATAGGACTTGACCTAATTCATGTAGGGAAACCAGCCCATAATGTTAAGTGACATGAAACTGCAAAACAATTCAGCAAAATATATATTTTTGGCAACATAATTTCACAAATATTGCCAACAATTTCAGACATCTTACATCAATGTAACATTTTCACGTCATGTGGGACGTCAGATCAGTAAACATTCAATTATGCTGTCTTGTCTTGGCTAAACCATCCAAAAAATGACGAGAACGGTGTATAGCTACCTGAAACAATCTACTTCATTACTTTTCAACGATCTGACTAAACTGTTGCCATTAGTTGAGTTGAAGACCAGAACCAGTGAATAATTCAAATGAAAATAAACCATAAAGAATCAATGGCCTTGAACTTTACTTTTATTTTGGTGCCCTTAAACATCAAATTCATGGTCACAAACAAGGAACAGATGTGTTCTATTTATCCTGCATCCTCATAAATGTTTTACAGTACCCACTATGAGGAGGTTTGCTTTAAGAATCAGAATAATACATTGAGTATTTTATCAAAAAATAAAGTCCTTAACAGTCCTCATGGCATGCTCTCTTTTATGGCTTTCTCTGAAGCCATGTCACCACTGAGGAAGAAATGATATTCTTGCAATGGTTTATATCAAGTGTGGGTGGAAAGAGTCTTATCTCACACTAAATGATTTTGAGTCAGGTAACTTATCTCAGACTGTGTAATAAAAATGCAGTAAAAATGAACCCCTATGTAAGTGACAGCAAATGTTCCCGTAAGTTTCAGGCGTGATAGGAAAACACATCTGATAAACGCGCTATACCTTCAGTTTCTACGAGGTCGAGAGCCACATCTGTGACCATGTCCATGCCCGTGCCGATGTCTGTCTGGCATGCTTTCAGTGCTGATAGCGTGGAATTCACCACGCTCAACGACATTGCACCTCACGTCGAGACCAAATCTGAAAATACACATTCAAAATGCAAACCTCCATTTCATAACTGTTGCAGGACACAAAGTTCGGTTGATTTATTGTAGTTTGTTAATCGTAGAACACTGTCTTCACAAAGACTAGTTTGCGTCTTCATTCCCTGAATTACATTCTAAACTTAATTTATACCTACTGAACCATTGAACTGTATGTTACTTGGCGCTAGCTACAACTCAACCGCTTCACTACGTATGAATACTAAGTGAGTTATTTTATAATGCTTGAACCACCTCGCTCGGCAAAATAATGCCATAAGCACCAAGGCCTATTTAGGGGAATTTACTACATTTGCATGGACTTCTTGCACATTGCTTATAGGCTACCTAAACTGACAACACAGCGACATCCGAGGGATTCAAAGGCTTAACGTTATGTTAGCCATACAAACTTCTATGTCGTGGCTATCGGCTATTTAAATGCCTAAAACAAGAAGAGCACTTTTACATATTTCAATAAAGAGTTATGTGGAAAATTAAAAAACATTCACCTGGGAAAATATTCCAATCGTGTTCAAAATTTCCGGCTAAACATCAAACTGTAAAAACTCCCCTTCCTGATATTGCATAGTGGGACTTGTAGTTGGCGCTGCTGTTCTGATAGAAGCGTTGGGAGGCAAAACAACTACATATCCCATATTGCATTGCACATCATTTTGTCCTCAAACGCACGGAACCAATATATATGCGGGCACGAATTCTACCTGCAATAGAGGCTAGCAGACATTACGCGTTCTCTAATTTACTTTCAAAATAACAATGATCATATTAGGTGTGAAGGAAAGTAGTCTGCAATATACAGATAAATGATAAAATTCTGCCATACAGTAGGGCACTCCAACTAAGGATAGTTTTATGGAATTTTTAAAAACTCAGTATGGATAAAATTGACTTTTTGTATCAGAATATATTGCTTAGTTATACATTTTTATTTATCAATATATGGAGGGTGTATTTCAAAATGTTTACTTTTGCCCTCTCCCTCTCACACACATCTTTTAAAAAGAAATGAAATACTCACTTTAGACATTTGCCATTTGAAAGAGATGGTTAAGTCTGGCTTAATCTAAAGAAATACTGTAATGCTAGAGAAGGAAATTTGTAGAAAGGCAAAACATGGGAATTCCCATGCACAGTCTTCACTATTGTATCTCCAATCACAACACAGATACCAACCCCTAAACTCATTCAGCTTTTTGATTTAGGATACAATATGCAACAGGTGCATATTGTTGCATAATATTTTACTTCATGCTTCATGCTTGACTACTGGGGTAAAATCTCACTGGAAATCAACACAAGACACAGAATAATTCACAACTGCATTTATAATGGTACTATTCACAAAATTATTACCATTTAATAGGTTATTGATTGCATACAAAGTTACATTACTGAACATGAGTCTATACTAATACAGTATATTCTAAAAATTATAGATTTAAAAAGTGAACATTTTTAATTTCATTAGATTAGTGCATTCAGACAATGAAGGCCAAATGATGAAGATGAATCTGTCTTCAGTAAAAACAGGAACACTTGTCAAGCCCCACTCATCCTCCGAAGATCACAAGACCGTCCTGAACTCATCGAAGATGAAACTTGGCACATGGGCTTCAGCAACCTAAGATGTTAAACACAAAACACACCAACATTCATGTAAAAAAAATCTGTTTTTGTTTGAAAAAAAAAAAGATTGTCTTTGTTAGAGGAGTACTGGCGTTCTCCTGGCTCACCTTGCGAGGAAGTTTGGTGTAATGCACGTAATCTTCCAGAAACATTAGTGCTCCCACCACATCTGAGGGCATTTCTGGAATCCGCTGGCTGAAAACACATCAGATTCCTAATTTTATACACCGCTAAAACGAGAACACCTTTGTAACATTAAAGGTAACATTAAAACAAGTAATGCTGACCGCTGTAATCTCGCTTATAGCGACTGCTGTTGCAACATATTTAACAGCCCCACAAACCACTGCAGAACCACCTCTGAAAAAGGATGTATTTTTAGAACTGTCCTTGTGTCTAAAAATACAAGTGTTTCCCCTTCTTGTATTTAGGACAGAAAACATACATGCAGCAACTAAAAAAATTCAGTGTTGTTGTTTTTTTCAAACATTAAAATGTTTCAGAACGGATGTTTGGTATGGAATACATTCTGTAAGAGATGGACGGGTGTTATGTGAATATCATATGAAGGTTTCATGACTGGGGGACAATGTTTTAAAGGTAATTAAAGCAGGGCACTGAGACAGGATGTCATACCTGGTGCACTGCTCCATGATGGAGCGGATAAACTGACCAATCAGAGCTAGAAACTGTTCTGTGTATCTGGAGTGGAATTGCTTGAGCAGGGTCAGCAGTCCCAGGACCAAGGGGGGCCAGTCCACAGGGTCAGTGGCCTTCCTGCAGGTCATCCCTGAAGGGGACGAAAAAGACACATTCGGTCTTTCTTTTGTACGGTCACAAAATTGCGCAGGAAGATGATTATTTCGCAGAAGGGTTTACCTTGGTTTTTGCTGTACTGCAGTTTGGGCAGCTGAGCAATGAGGAAGAGGAAGTTCACAATGGGGAAATATGGCAGCCGTTTGGTTGTGATGTAGATCTAGGAGTGAAGTGGTAGACACATGGCACACAGAGTTCAGTGTGGAGCCGTCCACTACGGGTTCTTCAACCAATGCTTGCTGAGGCAAAACTAATGTTTGCACATTCAAAAAGACCGCTGATATGTCTAATCAAACCATATATGAAAAGTTAAATGGTTATTTAAAGACTGGTGACAGTATTCATTTTGATCTAAAAGCTGAATAGACAACAAATACGGGACTGACTTTATTGAGAGGGTTGTGGATCCCAGCTGCCTCCAGGTAAGCCGTGATCTCGTACAAGAGGGTGTTGTCCTCTTTGGGATAAGGCAAGGTTGGGTCCTGATAGTGCGCTTCAATGTCAGCCAGCAGAGACCTGTTAACTCAACATTGTTAATTTATATATTTTCATTGTTAATTTACATGTTAAAATTCAGTGCTATAGACATCATACTGACTTGTTCAGGTTATCCAGAGCGGCAGCAAGGTGTTTGGAATCAAACTTGCAGGAGTAGTTCAACTCGTTGGCAATCTGTTGTCTTAGAATCTGCATCTGTCCAACCTGAGACATTTAGAGAACAAGAATGGGAAAATCTAAAACTGGGTATTGCTGATTAGCATGGAAAAGTTGTTTTAATGCCTCTTTTATACTGGTTCAGTTCTCAACACCTTTTTTTAAAGGCAAATGGTTGTAAATACCTTCAGAATTGCATCCAAGTAGGCTGGCCAGATTTTCTGCGTTTTGGCAACTGCATTGGTGTAGACTTTACTGGCATTCGCTAAAGTACAACAAAGACACACCAAGTAATGTTGTACAACATTCCCACAGACCTAAAAACCCCAGCAGCATTTTCATAAAGTTCTATGATCTTACCCACAATGCCTTTCACAGGATTCACAGTGTTCAACACGGCTTTGAAAACATCGACCACAGCCTTATCCCGGAGAATGGTCTTCTGCAGCACAGTCAGGAAGTTCTGCCGGTGGATACAACTCACTGTAGGCAGGCTCACCTCCAGCATATCAACATATCAAAACTAAAGTAGTGTTTTATTATACTTAAGATAAATGTCACTTGGGGTCACATGTCTGTTTCATTCACCTTTCCAGCGGGATTAGTTAATTGTTATTGTTAAGTATAAACGCAAAAACGGTCACCTGTAACTCTTTGACTATCATGAAACAAAGCAGTCGGTCGAGGCCATTCAGTCCAAAAGTGCCCAGAGTGTCTTGAATCTCAGAGAACAGTCTGTTGTTTGTCACCTCCTGGTGTGTTTTCATGTCATACCAGGTGTTCATCTGATCAATGTAGCAGGTTATCCTGAAAAGAGCCACATGCCAATTTTACTACTACGGACCAAAGGGAAGAACTACTTTTAATTCTACTTTCTATTATTCATATTTATTTTCTAGAAGGGTCCCGTTGGCCAAGGCAATGCTAAAACAATGCTTACAAGTCTATATACATAAATGTAAAAATAAATATATTTCAGTCAAATTCAGTCAAGGTAAATTACATTTTCAAGGTATAAATGAACACACTATTCAGATCCAGCAATCCAGATTTGTAATCTGATAATTAAGGCTGTGCTTTTCTGCAGTCTGATTGTGTAATTTGGTTTAAATGCACCATTTGTGTCAATTACAACAATTGCTTCTGCGTGCCAAACGCTCTCTGAACACAAAGCAATGTTACTGGTAAAGGCTATGATAATCAAAATGGAGAGCAATCGATTAAAATAGTCCTGTAACTGTATGCATTATATTAGATAGTTCTACGGACATCAGAGAAGATGCTTACTCTCCAACGGACAACCTGTTCCAACTGTGCTCAAGTGGCATTAAACGCTTGATTAGCAGAGGATCGCTTCAAAGCTGTCTTGGTGAGGATGCTGTATCAGCATTTTTCAGCTGAAGGACTGAACTGGAGATAAGGCATGACCTTCCATGATGTAGGTGACGACTGAGACTCACTTGGGGTCAGTGATCCTCAGGATCTCCCTGCACAGACGCCCGATGAAGGTGGCAGACTCGTCCACAGACGGGTATTTGGGTATAGGGATGTGGGTGGACTGATACACGCTCTGCCAGTCTTGGATCTTTAAATGGGAAATATTTGGTCACTTTCCGAGCTGAGCCTAAATAGCACAGAATAGCTCAACAAAGCATTGCTAACGCTAGATTGTAAAATGGCTGCTAGATTTTGCACTACAAAAAACATGCATTTCAACATAAATTCAAGCGAATGATCCTTTGTCATGTAAACCTATTGCAGTTTAAAGATAGAATGAAAAAGGTTGTTGTTGTTGACATGATTTGACCACACTACAGAGACAGGAAAGAGAGGTCTGACTGACCTTTGTCCTGAGGAAGCTGTTGCACTCTTGCTCCACGTTGTAGTTGATGATGCGTGACACTTCTTCTTGCCAGATTTTCAGCCCATAGATGCTGACGTAGTCTTGGATGTACTCGAAGGATCGATAGAAGCCGTCCATAGTGGCTGCCATCTCTTTCAGCTTGGGCATCAGCTCGCTGGTCTGAAACAAAGGCAGGGGCGGGTTACAGCAGGGCACTCACCTGTGGCATATATTTGAGTTTCAACTCTAATTTGTACCAAATGGAGTCAAACAACGATTGTTAAATGTATTGATGTATCCAATATGCTGTGTCACTCGTACTTTATGGACACCACGTCCAAAATTGAACTCAGCTGGTGAGGACATTTTCATACCACACCCCTAAAATAAGCCAGACAAAATGGCAACAGTTTTTGAGCAACTAAAATTCATTTTAGCCATACATCAGTACACTTTAATGTGGATTACTTGTAAAAATGCACTTGCTTGAGTGATGTTCTCTCAAGTTGCCTGTTATATTGGCACAGTTTTTTTTTCGTTTGCATAAACATTTTAGTCTTTTATCTCACCATTAACATCAGGTAAGCCGAAGAATTTTAATACTTCAGTACATCATTTGTGAGATAATCCCCTTTTCAGAAGTTGATTCCCTTCTCTTAGCCATTTTCACGGTATGCTATGGTCTGTGCATATGATTTTAGCAGAGAGGATGCAAGTCATGTATGAAAAAAAGAGTAGTACCCTAGTAACAGAAATTCATTGGTACTTTTACACATCTGAATGTCAGAGAGAAGAGAGGTGGATCAAGTATTATTATTACTGTTTATATTTGTATCAGAGAGTCATATTTAAATACTAAGAATTTCTCAACATTTTGAAAACGGATGCTCTCAGAAACAATAATACATTGACCAAACATATGTTCAAATGTCCAGTT
The DNA here is from genome assembly GCA_022829145.1 of Albula goreensis. Lineage (NCBI taxonomy): Eukaryota > Metazoa > Chordata > Actinopteri > Albuliformes > Albulidae > Albula > Albula goreensis. Next base: position 5,344,657 of record CM040750.1, on the reverse strand, counting down.
TAGCATCAAACTGAACAAATAAAAATCGAATTTCAAATTTCAGCCAAAAAGCCCCATGTCACATCACCAAAAAATGGCTGTTAAACATTTTGACACAAAGTTCAACTAACTTGGATGTTTAATGAGTGTTCTAGTGCCAAGATGGCTGCTGGCCATGACCCAGTTTAATGCTACACACTGGTGACCCAGTAAAGCTCACTGTAAAGCTCCTTGACCAGCTTTTCATAAGGTGCTGTACAAATTATGTAATGATAATAATACAATATAGTTAGTAATATTGATGCTTCTAATTATTACTAACCTAGCCTATTTCTCCTACAGCTTTGCAGATGTGATAATGTTAACCACAAGTATTGCAATAGGCTTGTGAATGGCCCTTCAACACTAGCTCACAGTGTTCATTACAAAAATTTGAGCAGGGGCTCGTAACCCATTAATGTTGATATTTCAGGGCATTGATAAAGTACTCTCACATCTGTTTTATTATTATAAAGTGATTTTTTGCTAGACAAAATGCTTGCACATTCTCCTTGTTCTCTGCTGGTATGGAGGTTTTCACCTTGGCTTTGGGGTTGAAGATGAGTCCCTTGTGTAGAGCAAAGGCCACCCTCCTGACCAGCTCCTTGCGTATGCCATCCTCCAGAAGCTGTTTGGGATCCACCTATGAGATGCAGAACACCACAGAACCATTGTGACATCATCTCAGCAGGACACCACCACCCACTGTGACATCATTTCAATAGGACACCACCGCCAAGAGTGACATTTTCAATAGGACACCACCAAACAATTGTGACCTCATTTCAACAGGATACGACTGCCCATGTGACATAATTTCAACAGGTCTGTGGTCCTAAATGTACTGGTGAACTTAAAGAGCAGATTAATGTTTGTTAGTGTGTAGTGAGGTGGGGAATAGGTATTATTGGTACTTTTCATTCATTGGTGAAGCTTTGGCCAGTTATAACAATTATTATTGCATTCCAATCTAATATGAGCTTCACACTAATATTCCAAGTGGAGTCTGAATTATGCATGTCCAGTCTTATCTGAAGAGGGCTGGTGCAGGTGAAGGCTTTGGTTTTAGACCAGAACTAAGTTCTAGAGTGAAGACTGTGAGCAGCTCATTTGGGTATTTTAGTATTGTATAAAACAAAAGCCTGCAACCAATAACAACCATTCTCGGTTGTATTTAGACTCCCTTCTCTCTAAATGCACCCATAAAAGAAAAAAAAAGAATTTAGGATTGCATGGTAAACTCTGTGAAAATGGATTAAAAAGCACTCAACCTCCTAGCAAAGTGAGTGATCTAATTTTACCTTTATGATCCCAACAAGAGTGGTCTTCATCATCAGAATTCCCTCCGTGAAAATTGAAATGGCATGGGTGAGTTTGGCAACCTAAAAGACAAGGAAGCAGAAGAACAACAATTTTTCAGAGGGTTTGAATACACTGACACTCTACGATAACTAATGAGACCTACACTGTTCCGGTCCCATTTTATTTCCTATTTTTCCACATATTTCATATATTACCTCATTACCTCTGGGGAGTACACATCCATGGAAAAGCAGCTGATCCTAACTTAATGTTAAATAATTAAACTGATTAATTTCAGCAAATATTAATCACTGGGCATTCATATAAGGTTTCTGAGATCTTGATAAAAGATTATGCACATGGGTAAGGAATGTATGCCTTAAGGAGAGCTGGAAATCAGTGTTTTACTGTTTTCCATTACTAAATATCTACAATGATATTAGGAAGTATTATTTTACATAGTTGCTAATGCAGACAAGGGTCCCTTTGTGTGTTCAAGCCCAAGCTTGATGCAGTACTAGATACTCAGTAGATTGTAGGTGAAGGTCAAGCCCAACTGGGCTAACTGTTCTCTTCATATGTTTCTATGCTCCTCTTACGCTCATGTTTCTTCATTTAAAACAGCATGGTACTTTGTGAACCATATGACCGAATAACTGGCATATGATGCAACTGAGACGAGTTTAACACACAGCTCTGGTGGTGAGGCCCTGCCCCCACCTCGTATCGGGCCCCCAGCTGGGCATAGTCCCTCAGCTTGTCCTTGTCCAGGCGGGTGGGAACCTCCATGATGTCATGAATCTGCAGTTTGATGATTTTGGCCAGCGAGGTGAACATGCTCTCTGGAATGATCTGCAAAACCTGAGGAAAAAAAGACAACAGTATTAAACGGGAAAGTACTACAAAAAACCAACAAAAACACCCCACAGATTTTCATCCGCAATCATGATATATAACAGGGTAGACTCTATATTTTCAAGGAGAATATGAACCATTTTTTTCCTTGCACTTTTGAAAATAATTGAGTTTACGCCATTTGATTGAGCAAGGGCTGACTTTCCTCCTATAAACATACTAAAAATACACCTCCCATGATTCAAACTCCCAGTATCTTGGCATGATCTGGGGCTTGGCATTTGGCATGTCGGGGCACAACAACCATTGAAGAATTCTTTGATCCTTGATCCTTGACATAAACCAGGAAGTATCAATAAAAGATTATCAGAACACATTACACTACAGTAACACTTTAAGTGCCAGTACTAATCCTTCAAAAGTATTTAAAATGCATGTTTGGTGTGTAGTGCTACTGGCTGCAGCAAGCATACAGAAGCAGCTATGCAAGGAACTGTTGTCTAACGCATTTCTGAACACATGAACCGAGTCTGCATTATGGGGTAAGATTAGAGTGTTTCTGAGTCTGGATGATGGGTGTGTGTTTGTTATGTGCTTGTGTGTGTGAGACAGAGTACCGATCATTTGGCATACACTGGAAGTGCTGCTTTGATTTTAAAGAGTGCTTTTTTGTCAAAGAAGCCAACAGCCCACTTGTAACCTGCCAATTACCCTTGAAATCATCCCAACTATCCATCTGGGTGGTATTTTCCTTTCCACTTGTGTTAGAAGGTAATTAAGATTTACGATTAGACCTTACTCCATCACTCTTGGAACGGTTCACCCATCTTACCTTCCTGACGTATGCCACAAGTTCGCCAGAGTAGAACTGGGAGACGCTGAGCAGGTCCGGGCTATTGGCCTGGTTAATACGCAGCAGGGGAAGGTCCAGAGCAGAGGCCAGCTGAACACAGGAAACAAGGCAGGTCAGGATGGATACAGGGACCATGGAGAATGTTACCATAAAGCAGCTCCTCAACGGGTCCTCATTGATCTATATACATGTACTGCATATACTGTACTTATACATGCCAGCATACAGCAAGTATGTGGTCTCATGCATACAGCTGTGGTTGTGTGTATTCAGTTACAGTAAGACTGTAAGACAAACACTAGAGTAAGACAAATTATGACCACAGTCCGGCCCTCACAGTCCTGTTGAGTATCAGTAACATTAATGATGAAAGGACATCTCTCATTTACCTTCAGGAAAGTAGCCCGCAGCTTTGTCACCATAGATGGGTTCACCCTAATACTCTCCTGCATGATAGATGTGAAGCTACATTGGACAGAAACGACAAATTAAGGGTCACAAAATGGCTGCCGATTCTAAAGTTCATTCTATCAGCGTCAGAGCCCATGCAAGCTGTGAGCTCCAAACAGGGACACATGCAGCGCATTGAAACAGATGCTCTGTACTTCACAAATATGCCGTACTGCAGAGTTGGGGTAAAATCCATTTACATTATATTACAGGTATTTAGCAGATGGTACTATCCAGAGTGACTTACAACACAAAGGGCACAGGTCATTTAATGTCAATTTAGGAAATAAACTGAAATTCTGTTAATCAACTTAAAAATCCAAACAGCAAATTCTTCAGTTAATTACATTAACCTCAACATTCCTAAACTGACTGCACCTAAATGAATCTGACCATGACCCTGCTTTGTTGTGCATTCATTTCAGCAGTTTCGTGTTTGTACTGTACCCCACACGCAGTTGGCGAGGCCGAGCTGCGATGCACAGCCCAGCGGCGCTTACCTGTCGATGAGCTGCCAGGCGTAGGACAGGTCCCCCACGATCTGCATGGTGATCAGAACCTCCTCCTTGATGTTGATGGTCCGGATCATTTGGTGCAGGAACTTGCGGGTGTCGGCCAGGAACTGGCACACCTGCAGGTTGGACTCAAGCTGGTGGAACTCTTGAACCTGCCCAGAAACACACAGCTGGATGTCAGTAAATCTTGACTTTTAAATAGTCCTCTTTTCTCAGAATTTCACAAGAGGCTTAAAGCCCCTGGGTAAAGGAATAATCAGTGCTGTAGTAGAGACAAAAAAAATTCAATTCAGGAAGGCATTGAGGGACGTTCTCTTAAAACAAAGTCAAATAAGTATTTGCCTGAATGTACCAAGCATTCATCAAACAGTCTTGGACAGCTATTTTGCTTGGAGTGTAACAATTGACTTTTCCATTATTTATTTAATAACTGATTTCAATTGTGACTTTAATTAGTAAAAATTTTTCACTTTCTCACAACAACAATGTCTTTTCTTGGCTAGCCTTTTGTCGTTGTTTTGAAGCTTGTCGTGCTCTCAAGAGCGTACTTATCTAGTCGTCTTTTTGGTTTTTGCTTCAAAACCAAAGAAGAGAAGCATTCCTAACCATCTGAAGCTTCAATTCTTAACATCGAGTTCAAGTCAGGCAAGTCTGTCCTTTGGATAATCGACTTTTCCACCACGGTTAGTTTAGTGAGAGAAACGAATACAGCCAGCTAACCGTGATCAAAGGGAGACTGTTTATATGAACACTGTGTAAATAATTACAGTGTGTCTACACAGTTGCCGTTCAGTTATTTTTTAAATTTGTGGAGCAGCTTTGCATCCCTTTATCTCTTACATGTGCTGCCAATGGACTCACCTCGACCAGGGCCTGAATCAGCTGCACCGTCTTCCTCCCGGCCGCCGTGGAGTCCTCGTAGTTCAGGGACTCAATCTGCTTGGAGATCTCCCTGAACCAGGCCTGCAGGTTCTCTGTGGATAACATGAACCACACAGAGGAGTCAGCACCCACTGAGGACTCCATGCACAGAAACTGCATATTCGCTGCACATTTACAGCACATTTACTGCACATTTAATGCACATTTACTGCACATTTAATGCACATTTACTGCACATTTACTCACTCGCTCACTTTGTGTTATTACTAGTTTTGATGAGTTTATAATGTGTTTGCAATACAGGATGAAAACTAGTTACTTTCTGAGACTTAGCACTTAATTTTGGATTAGGAATTTTAGTGCTAAAGTTAAGAAATTATGAGAAATCGCTCTTGGTTCTGATATAATGAGGCAGCAGTTAGATTTGGTCAGACCATGGGGGTCAGTATTTTAGTATTTGTTACCGTTTTTCTCCACCCTGGTGAGGGGCTTGACTCCAGAGAAGACCTCTGCCAGCTCCGTCATCCTCTCCGACCCCTCCCTCTTGTAGCTCTCCCATTTCAGCTGCTTTTCAGACAGCATCTGCTTAAACATCTGGAAGGGCGGAGTGGATGTGTGATTCAGAGGGTATATCTATTCTTTCCTTTATTTCTTTTTCTCTATTTTTAAATAGCACCTTTCAAGCCAGACAGCACAGGGTGCTTCAACAAAGATTAAAAAAAACATGGAAACAGAGTAAGATATACTGTTGCCATATACTGAGAATAAAGGCAATATACAGACATCGAGAAAGAAATTTCAAAAATTAGAATTTAAGCCAGTCTATGGAGAATTACAGTCATCCAAACATGACAATACAAATGCATGTTTGATGTTTTGATGCTCAAGTGAACAAATTTATCTAGTTTTGGAGAGATCTCTTAATTGATAGCAGCTTATCTGAACTAACTTACTTTTGTACGGATCAAGATTGAAAATCCTACAAAGATTTCAGGTGATACATTTCACATTAGGGACAAAAAAACACTGATTCAGCTTGATTTGACAAGAGGCACGTTATGGACCAAGATTCCAAACTTCAATGTTATCTTTACCTTAAACTGGATTAAGGTGGAAGATGTTCTTTGATATCTATCATTGAACACCAGTCTTACAAAACTGTTTTACAGATACACAAAATTTGCTTCATTCATTAGGTTTAACCGACAGGTATAACAGAGTGACTGTGGCTCCCCGTGTTGAAAAAATGGTTGCACATTTTGTTTACTTGGTTAAAAAATGTCTGTATACTGCATCTACTTCATAACATATGTTAATGCTAGGACCTTAACATTTGGCATAGTTTCATCAGTTATGTAACATTAGCGGTGCCCGCACAAAAACAAAACAGGAAATGATCAGTTGGAGACATCTCACATGTGACATTCGAATGGGAGAACATCACCCTGTAAAGTGTCAGCTACAAAATGGTGTGACACGTTTGTTTGGATTCATACTGGTTATATGTCACATATTTACTGAAGATGTAAGGTATACTGACTGCCATTTCCCCGGCTGTTCTACATTCCCAGGGGGAGAAAAAACACTCCGCTGAATCAAATCATTTAGATGAGGCTGTCAGAGGTATCCTACTAGCAACATCATTGTGAACAACATCCATGCTCTTATTCATGTGTATGGGTGAATGAAATGTTTAGTCACACCACAAACCAAAGCCAAATTGATAATTACTGACTCAATCGGCATTTACATTAGTGCCAGTGATTGCACTCCCAACAGAAAGCCCACTTAATTTAGTATCCTACGGTCAAGGCAATTTCAAAAACTCACATTAATCCACCCTTCCATTTCCCCTGTTTTCCCCTCATGTGATAAATGATGCTTTGATGAGCTTATTTATAAAAGAATCTGGCCCGTTTGGCCTGCTCACCTCCTTCAGAATAAACTCAAACTGCGCTGTATCTAGGAGCAGCTGGAAGAGGATCTTGGGGTTGTACTTGGAGTCGTTGATAACCTGGTCTTTGATCTGCCGCAGTCTCTTATTGTTTGGGTCATAGGCTGAAAGATAACATTGTGCATGCTGGTTGATGAGGAATCCCAAAGTAGCGGGAGGGTGATGAGGGACATTCCGCGCTTTATTCAGAGCAGAACCAAAACAACCACGGACAAACAACAGCAAAACCAATCACGTCAAAGAAATGTTTGAAATGCCAATGACATGCCAACCCTTGATTACAACCTTTAATTCAGAGAAATATTGTGACCTTATTCTACCCTGAGTCCTGCTGTGGAAAACCACAGACAGAGGATATGTTGCAATTGTGACGCTTGATTTACGCTATAGTGAAAGAGGAACACAAAAGACTGATGATGTAACCAAATGGCACGAGGGCCGTGTGACAATTTACTGCATATAAGGAAATATGCTGTCAATTTTGTAACTAGAGCCAATACGAAACAGACTATCACAAATTCTTGTGGCCACTTCTCTGAAGACAAAAATACCAAAAATCTCAGAAAAAGTTGTTCTTGACTGGCTGAATGATAAAAAAAATTTGAAATGTGTGTCTAATTCCAACATATCAATAAAAAAGTAAATACAATGATAACTGCAGGTTTTTAACCACATCAGAGTTGTTATAGTCCCACATTTCATTATCATATAAATACATAAAAGCACATGAGATTAAATGTTATTGGACATAAATTAATGAAACATGAAAACAAATTATGACCCAAGTTTTGTTTCTATGTGGGAATGATTACTCTTTTACATGTCTGTAGGGGCTACTTATTGCACCAAGAGTCTTCCCTGGCTGTCCCCAAGTGACTTTGGATAACTGCATGGATGCCTCTGGTTTTTTTTACTGCACATTCCAAGCTCCATCCTTGTCAGTAAGCACCTTACAAGGGCCGACGGGCCTTACCAGACTCTGCAGTGTGGAGCATCAGCCACCGGATGGCGACGTTGCAGTCCCTCAGACAGTTCAGCAGCTTGGGGATGTTGTCCAGGACTATCTCCTCCCGCAGAAACCCCTCCTTCAGGAGCTGCTGCACCTGTGGCCTGAGGGTGTCCAAACTGGCTGCATACCGAGAGGCCTGTGGGGGCGGGGTTAAATGTGGGTGGGGCGTGGTTCAAAGAAGGTGGGCGGTGTTTTACTAGAGGTGGGGTGTCCAGCACAGACCCAAGCAAATTCCAAGAAGATAATATACACATTGCTAAACATACTCAAGGGTGGGTTCATGAATACCAGGATAAAGTCACCTTCCATGGGCTAAAAGTGTTACTACTACTCTTACTTGTACGATGCAGACAAAAGCAGTGGTACAGTGAAGATTCTGGAACCTGGCATGTGACTGCATAATGAACTGGTGTTTCAGTCAGACACACGAGGACTCATGTTCCACATCTTTACTGGAGTGATTATGAGCTGTAAAATTCACATTCCTCTCAAAGTCTAGCACCCCTGCCGATGTCTGGGACTCTGTTACCTGTTCTCTGATGTTGGCGGTGTCCAGGGTGTAGTTAAGCGCGATCTTGGCGGCTTTGTAAGGCTCCCAGGCTTCCACCAGGTTCACAGTGATCCCCATGTAGATGCTGATAACCTAATATAAGACATAAAACTGATTCGTTTAATTTAGGAGCAGATGAAAAACACATTATAGAGTAACAAAGCAACATCAGTTACTGAAGAGCCTGTCGTTCAACAAAAGAAAAACTTAAGTGTTTATTTAAATACAGCTTAATTGCAGGGCAAAAAAGACAAGTGGAGAGTCAATTTATAATCAGTTATACTATCAGATACAATTGTATTCCTCTGATATGTTACATGTGAGTGAGTGGCTATTTCCACCCTTTTAAGGAGAGACAGGTCTCTCTGCTAATCTGTAACGTAAGGAACAGACAGACAGTTTCTGACTTACACCATCTGCTTTGCCACATGAACCACACAGAGCTTTTAAAGCGCACTTTAATTCATAACAAGGTGCTGGAGATAATGTACAGTAACTATGATGTTTAAATAAAATCTAAGTGGCCCCTGTCTGCTCTGTGCTAAGTCTCTGTTGGGTCTTGCCTCACCCAGTTATCAGGGAAGTACTTGTCCACAATCTCTCTCATCTTGGCCTGTTGAGTGTGCAAGATAGACGGGGTGAAGAAGAGGCAGACGTACAGCATGGCTGCCTGATTGGCCAGCGCAGTGCTGCGGTGCTCGGGCAGCGGGTACGCGGACACCTGGGCAATGCAGAAACACAATCTGAGTACACACTGAATCACCTGACCAATACAGAAACACACTCAGAGTACAAACTGAACCACTGCACACATTGGCCTGCTGCAACCAATCAAACTGCTACATGACTTTGGGGCTGGGCTGGATAAGGGTAAAAAAATAGGGGGTGGGGTCACAGTGAAGGGTGTGGTTAGGGGTGTGGTCATGGTGAAGGGTAGGGTTAGAGGGTGGGGTCAGGAAGAAGGATAGAGTTAAGAAATGAGATATATGAGAGTGTCGCGCAGCGGTGGGGTAATAGATGGGGTTAGGGTCAGAGCGAAGGCCCAGCTCTCAGTCGCTCATGTACTTGCCTGGTTGTAGATGTCGTCAGAGCGAAGGCGCCCAATCACCATGCTAATGAATGTGGGGCTGATGGGAACCCTCTGGAAGTAGCTCTCTGGGTAGTTAGGGGGGCGCTTGGCACCCGGCTGGCTGGAGTAGCCTGTGCTTCGCAGGAGCTTGCAGATGTCGTCCAGGTTCGAGTCGGCCGAGGAGCGGGCGGCACTGAAAATCAAACCAAATCCATTCAGTAAGACACTGAAACTTCTGGAGCTTACAGTCTCACAAAACACAACGAGCAATAATACTCACAGTGGAGGTTTACTGTTTGTGAAGCCCTGAGGTGGTCTGCACTTTTAACACTACATTAAAAAACGTTCAACATTAAATAAACCCCTCTATGCAAAAGTATATGAACCATCACATTTAATAATTAGTGACACCTCCTTGAGCAGTAACGACTTAAACTAAATATTGACTACAGCCATTTATTGGTGTCTTGCATCTGCTTTGAGCAATTTTAGCCTATTCCAGCAGATGGAATTGCTTGAAAGGAACTTCGTTTCAACTGCATGAGCAGCTTGCCTCAAGTCCTGCTGCAATGTTTGAACAATCTACATGCCAACTTCTATTTGGACACCCCTAACACTCTTTTCACTTGCATTCGGGTGAAGATGTGCTGGAATATTTAAGGTAGATGCCTGTCTGCAGGGTACACTGCAAGAGAAGAAAACATGCAATAGCAAAGAAGCAAACATGAATGGTAACAACTTAGCAACAAAAACCCTCACCTGTATCTATAGTATGACACCAACATCCGCTCTCGGACTTCACCTTCGATCTTCTGGTCAATAACCAATAACATGACTCCATAGAGATACAGTGCTTCACACTGTGGTTAGAGAGGAAACAGATCTCCACTGAGTCAACATGCTTATCGGAATGGACAAACATATTTACCATGTCAGATTAACACGTATATCAGCTATCTGAGGTGACGAATCGCCTAAATACGTTACTTACCAACAGCTGCTTCCCATCTTCATTCAACAGAACCGTTTCCAAAGTCTGCTGAATGTATACTCCTTCATTAAGGTCATCTAAATACCTGTAAGAAATGATGTAATCGATAAGTGTGAAACAGACCCTTCAGTTGAAGTCAATGGACTATCACAAAGCCACTGTTGTCAGCGATACTTATAAGCATAATAAAGTAATACCATTGACATTAGTGAGGATGTGATGGCTCATTACAGTGATGACGATGATGATATTTGATATTTAAGACAAATCGGCACCAAACCAAAATATCAATAAATAAATACCAAACAATAAAGACAAAGCATACAATAAATATACAAATATGGTCACAGAGTAGAACAAACCTTATACAGCACAAAGAAACACCTATACAGAATACTTTATATGTAGTTGTGATTAAAAATTCTAAAATGTTTCCCAGAGGTACCTTAGTGAAAATATCTTTTAAAGATCCTTCAGAGTAAAACCTTTGCCAAAATGGCAGTAAAAGCAGAACAGTATTCTAAAACATGCTTGAGAATTAAAGGAGTCTTACAAGAGTCACAAAAAGGTGTTTCTTCACCCTTTAGTGAATACTCATGTGTAAGACTCAGCATGGTCTGTTATAGTTGATCATGTTACGCTTTGCCGTCAGCCTGTAAATGTCATTACCTTATAAGATCCACAATGTACTTGTGGACACTCTCAAATGCAAGGTAAAACCGTGACAGTATTTCAATATTATTTTCACGGAATTCCTCATCTAGGTCTTGAAGCTCTGGCTTGGCCTCTAATTTGCTCTCGTAGTACTCCTGACCCTGAAAGGCAAAAAAAAAAACCCAAAGCGCTGTCTTAGTGTTCATAACATAAGGTGCATCATTTACTTTTATTTTAAAAATCAATCTGTCGATGATCGAACTCACCTTAAAGTAGCTGAAGTCACAGATGATGTCTCCATATTTCTGCTGGTCGCTCTTGTCTCTGAGCCTGAAGACAGCAGGGATAAACTCGGACAGGCGGAGGAGTTCAGCGATGATGGCGTTTCCCCGGGATACGATCCTGAGGACAGCCTGGCCGCAGAGATTATTCTCTGCGAGGAAGTCCACCATGGCCCTTCAGAGGTGAAGACCCGAGGCGATCCTTCAGAACCAGAGGGGCTGGGTGGAGCACCTCATGAGCTTAGTCCAACACTGAGGGGAGAGGAGGGAACCTGCCAGCTTCACGAAAACCTCATCCAACATTGGCACAGATCCTGAAGTCAACACAATAGCAACGCAAGGTAACTCCTGATGATCCACATAAAAGTAAATTAAGTCATTTAACCTTCAAAAGCAAGGTCAATAAAGGAGCTGTCAGGCTTCATCAATACAACAGTATTGTACCACATTGATGAGCGGGACTGACAATGAAAGCAAAAGACTGTAGCTATGCAGTTACAAATAGTTACTGTACAGCTAGCAGCAACAATTAGAACTGTTCTAGATGTAATCCCTCCGGTGACACTACACAGTTTCAGGAAACTATACACAGGCGACAGTAAAACATCCACAAAAAGAGAGAAAAACCCCTGGGAACCGTAATTCTATAACAGATGCAAAACCGTTGCAATATTTTTTTAACTAAATATCGGCCGATTCTACATTATAATTTGGGTTATTGTAGAGCACCTGACGACGCTGTGGGAGGTCAGTGATTTAATTATTATTGAATTTGGGTTTATCAAATTATCTACAGTATAGTGCCCGGTAGGCAACATTTTAAACGGGATTTCATTTGAACAATTGATTCTTCTGGATGCTGCCGAATATCAATGGCTGCAAGTCGTTGTCCATTAGCATTCAGTGTGTTTATATAATTTGTACATGTCTGATCAGTTACATTTACTCTACATTCAACACGTATCACAATGACTGGTAAGAACTCATGACAGAATAAAACATCGAGATTGTTCCTGTTTCTTGGAAATGAGATATACTACAAAGCAAGGCAAGTCCTCTCTCCATCAGATCGCCAAACAAAACGGTAATGAATCTATATAATGTTAGCTTGTAAATTCCGCTGCAAAACAAAAGGCAAATGGGGCTATTCTAACCTAAAACACATTTACTGTCGTGCACGTTTGTGAGTAACACAAAAATGAGCTAAAATGCATGGTCGAGCTGGCTCATTTTTACCCACCTATTTTGCCTCTTCAATTCCTGTTCTGACGGATCACATGACAAGTGTATCACATGAGTTCCGTAAAGCTGTCGTAGGGACAGTGCGCCACCTACCTTCGGCAAAGGAAACATACATGCATTAGTTTCAAACAGTCACGAGATGTCGCTAAATAGCTTCTCCAGTCTGCTTGGATCAGCATTATTATGTTTTCGATTTCTGTCACAGCCCGTGAATAAGTTTTGTATTGCAGCTAGACATATACTTCTTCAGATCGTCATCTGTGAATTAAAATCAATAATTGATTGTAAAACTGATTTGTACAAGCAAGCAATTCTAGTCTGAATTCCACTTGAGTAGAGTGTTTAAAACTTTCTTGAAGCAAAACTGAATGTAAATCATTCAATAAAGTCAACTAACACCACCTTGCCATTGTCTGTTTCATTTTAGACATTGCAGAATGTAGGTGTTGTCCTCGCTTATGTACTTTGTTGCTTTGGCAGTGAAAGCAAACACTGATTCATCACAGAAAGCACACAGCTCCCAGCTTGTCTTAAGTGAGTCAGAGAGAACACATGCTCACAAAACAAACACTGGATCTGGCTAAGACAGATTTTTACTTTTTTTTTTTTTGGTTTTTTAAAGAGAGGAGCACATGACTTGAAGAATACAGAGAATTTCTCTGACTGTCCTCAAGACTTGATGTATGTGCATACTACTCAACTTCATCAGTGTTTATGTCAAGGAATACATGACTTCATATTTCCACACAATGCAGTTTTGATCATGCCTCTCGGTTTCGATTGTTTGGTGGCTGTACCTCTGATGTGGTCTCCCTCTCACATGGGCCTTTGTTCTAGTCAGTTGGTATTGTTTACAGTATAAAGCAAGGAGGAGATGAAAATAAGTGCAAACATGATAAATCTCTAGCGTCATAGCGGCAGAGTCAGAGACCGTACACATTCAGGAGTATTTTTTTAAGGTTTTCATATTAGGGTTCCCCTCATAGTGGGGTGGTGGGTATGTCTGTGTAATGTGAGTCAACAGGAAGAGGTGCTATGGAGATATCCTGAGCTCCTCGCAACAATTATGGCAGGCAGAAAAAGAGGTCAAACAGTGTGTGCGAGAGTGAAAAAAGCTGTATGAGGGTGCCATGTTACGTCCTGTTCAGCCTTCCCCTCGGGGCTCTTGGGTGCTCTCTCCTGCTTGCCGGTGCTCAGAAATAATCTTTTTATTGTATCTTCCCTCTCCCTCGCCCCCTCCCCTCCTCATCTCCTTTCGTCTGTGCTAGTCTTCATTGCGGAAGAGAGGAGTCAGTCAAGGGACACAGCCCAGTGTCAGATGTTTGAGGCAGACAATGGTGTCAATGCGAGGAGAAAGTCAAAGGAGTTTTTCCAACACCGGCCTTTTGACAAGATTCTGTCAACACATCCTCCAGCTTCTGCTCCGGGAAAGGAGGAAGTGGGGGAACGGAATGAATATGCAAACAAAAAAGAGGTATTATGCAAGTATGTACTGTCTAAATAACCCAGCTGCATTGCAGCAGATTATTTGCCCTGGGGAAAGGCTATTTGGTCAAATATAATTCACACCTTCCACGTGTTTCTCACATGAGTGGGAAGGCTGAGGACTGTGCAGTGTGCTTTGCTTTATAAGATCCCGTCTTTGGGAATTTCTGTAGCAGAAACACAGGTGGGTAGCAGATAAACTTTCATGAATCTATTTTATAGAACAGCTGATCAGCATCAGATATATTGTCATATTTTAGTGTGAAATAAAGAATAGAAAAACCCTGATTAGTTACAACTGACGATCATACCATAGTAAATAGCATGGTTTGAAGTCATAAGGTTAAGAGTCATTATAACCTTTATTGTTAATTTTATTCTGATTAATTTTTTCACTCTCTCTGTAATAGCTCCTTCCATTATTAGGGACAACTGGCCACATGAAGGGTGCAGACATTTACAAGGGCATACAGCACCAGTATTCATTCAAAGGTGTGTCCCCAGCAGGTGACCATAGGGGTGTCTCTGTGACATCCGGGTGCAAAGTGTATCCTCTGCTGGGACTTGGATCCACAGAAGAAGATGATTCCCAACAATGACAATAAACCATTTTCCCCATTTATACTTCATTCATTAATACATGTACTTCCCCCATCACCAGTTTCCGCTTCTCAAAATTTTGAATGTCCAGTTGTAATTGTAAAACCTATTCCATTGCTACAATATATACCAATATGGGCAAAGTGGACTAGTATGCACAGACTCCAAAGCATGTGTTCTTTTATTCACTCCCTGCTTCAGCCATGGCACCTGAGAACTCAATTTCCCACGCTGCTGGAACAGGCAGGCGATTGCGATTCCCTGAGGTTTTCCCTGCCTGGGTGTTGCTACAACGAGTTAGCCACTGCCCGCCAGATCACCACCACCGGGACAGTACTGACACAGGAGTTTGATTCCACACAGAGAACGGAGGTATCACTGGAGGGTTTGTGTGCAAGATGGCTACAGGCCTCTGTTTTACCTGTTCTTTTAGGTGATCCCTTCTAAATCTAAAATGGCCTTGGATGTAGGACAGGATGTAAGCTACAGGAAGTGAAGTTTGTTATTTGATCCCCAGTAGCCTCCTTCAAAGCGTATGTGATCGTACATATAACACTCTCATTCAGTATAATGATACAGCAAATTTGATGAATGTTACTAGTATACAAATGAATGTTTGGATTTGGGTAATGATAGGAGTGGGTAAACATGAAATGGGAGTGCAGTGATGTAGAAGTATTTGTGGTCAGGCTGTTGAAGTATGCAAACATCTCCAGTGCTTAAATATTCCCAGTAATTTTATGATGTAAAATACCAATATCAAGCAATCCAGTAGAGAACAAAGGTCAGCATTACTGGAATAATGTTGATGGTAAATCATAACCACCAAACCTGTTACTCTTGGCTTTTGAGCTGTGAAATTTGTTTTAAAACCAGGTTCAACTTAACGTGTAAGAGTTCACACTTGTTTCAGACTCCTTTCATTTCGTAATTTTCAGTGATATTTTGAGCCATGCATTTAGTTGTGGCACTTGCTTCATGCAGTGATGCACCTTGACGCAGTCATGCAATATGCTTGAAAACATTAATTCATTTCCACTCATGGTTTTCCGTTTTGAGAAACTAACAAACATAGGTGTAGTTGATTCAGTTTGACTTAAGCATTAGAACTTTCTAAAGTGTCTGTTACTCCTCCATGTTCATAAGGAAATATGTCTTATTTGGATCTCCTTTAGCTATGACCATTGAATGAAGCAACATGTTTTATTCTGAACAAATTGAAAACAATTACATCAAAATTCCTCGGGGTGCTATCTGAGAACTGACCATACTCTGAGGGGGAGTTGCAGCACCTCTTCGCGCCTTCCTGCCACCACAGGTAGTTACACCACCAGTATTGTACGATACAAGACAATGAGCAATATGGTGGCTGGCTATTCAATACTCTCAGTTATCTACAATTATAGTATGTTTGCGTACATTCAAACATAGATGGCTTGGTAATGGGTATCAATAACCGTTTTGCGGTATCCATGTAATATCATTTACAAAAATGTGCAATGATGAACTTAACTACAGTAACAGCCAAGTAAATTATTGAATTTCACTGCAACATGTTTTGTTTGAAGCTAAAATGACAGCTGGTCGTGTGAGTGATAAAATAATGGTTGCACTTATCATGCTTGATATGTAAAATAGTTGTCTGGAAACCAAACAGAAAAACTGTGATACCCGTATAGAAACTACATTTTCAATCACTGTAATACAAACCTACAAGTGTTCTATACATTTTTCTTTGGCTGATTATTTCCTGATGGCTTAAGAAACCAGCTAAAGCAAGGAGCAGCCATTACTTGGTGTAAGCACGGTTTGTATTTTTCCTCTGATGTGGCAACCAGCAAATTCCAAGATAATTTACCGGAATTGCTGGTTTAACTTGAAAGTGTAGTAACGATTGTAATGAGTTTCAGTCTCAAAATTACTATATAGTTTCTTTTGTCATCAGGAAAGATGCAATTATTGAACAATTAAACGTTACACATCATGACAATTGTGCAAGAGAATGTATAATCATTTTAGTGTAATAAATAAGCTTATGTTTAGGAAGTTTTTATCAGGTCAGCTAAGGCGTTATCTTCTATACAATCAATATGTTGACACACGAGGCTTTACACAAAAAATAAAATGTAATTTTTATTGTTCTGGTTTTATCCTTGATATCCAGAGGTATTCCCAGACAGGGAGACAAACCAGACACAACTATGCAGCATAGTGCTTACAGGTAATGTACCATTTCTACACTTTTAGTTTCTACTTCAGTATGCATGCAACTCTGATCCAATATACTGATCAAAGCATATGTACATTCCTGTCAATATAACCAATATATTTGCTAAGTCTTTCAAGGTCAATTTAAAAAGAACTAGACATGCACATCATGGCTACTTCACAATGCAAAGGATTAAGCTACAGTGTACTGTATATTTTTTCTGGCCTGTATATTTGGGTAGTGGAAGTAAAATGGCATATTGTATTTCACGGTCTATATATGCAGAAAAGTGAAAAGGGGGTACCAGTCTACTAAACAGCAGATGTAAATTCAATATCAGCTTTTGACGTTCAATTTTTGGATTCGGTTCAGGAATAATTCACATAGTCCCTATGCAAGTCTTAAGAATTCAGTTGTTATGCACCTCATTCTTCATTTGCATTCATATTGTAAAGAACACTTTTTGCCCAATTTTTTTTTTTTTTTGCACAAACCATGGACACTTGTGATTGGCCCAAGGCTGTCACTTGGGACATGTACACCAATCAGGGAGGAGACAGCATCATGTACAAAGAGAAACACAACCCCCGGCCTTTATGTCTCTGATCATAGCTTTTGTCAAAAGTACCTGTATGCTTGACAGTGTATGCTCTATACAAAACTATGGATTCAGCAGTGCATTGATCTTGGCAGAGAATGTAAACTTCTTAGAATAGAATTGTAGCCCTTTTTTTCAAACTTCATCATGCAATATAGCAATTTCTACATCTGTCAACAGGAAATATATTATGAAAATGTGCGTGGTTGGCTAGGAATTTGAAAACAATGTAGTCAGAGCTTACCGAAAGAAAATCAATCTCTTGCGATATCTTCTCTTTCCGGCACATAACTCAACATAGCACAACTTTGCACAACATAGGTTCCTACAATCTACAGCAATCAAAGGTGCTGCAAGCAGCCACAATAACAAGTTGATACATTGGCAAAGGATAGCATTAAAAAGTGAACTATTATAAAATATTATAAAAATGAATTCTTACATAATTGATGAGGTTTATATTTACATATTTCAAACAGAACTGCTTTAACTTTCCTGAGAGCCATTTTTCAGACAGACAAAATAAACTGAAGCAACAGTAACATAGGTAATGGCTGCTCTATCGCTGTGACCATGATGAGAACATCAGATAAAGGGGGTTAAGTCACAGGTTTGAAGCCAATGGATCAAGCAGTAGTATGAGACGTTCTCTCACTCGGCACACATAGTGTGTGAAGTCCTGTCATTGTGTCCCTGTGGTCCCACCCACAGAACGACTATGACACAAACATTGGCTGCAGCGTGAACACAGCACATGTACGGCATCAACATAAATTTTTTTTAAAAAATTAAAAAAAAAAAGTAAAAAAAAACAACCGTCAATGTCCGCAATCATAAAATGATATGATGCCCTTTCAATCGATTTAAAAAAAAAAAAAAAAAAAATCTAATTTATAATAAAGCTATGATTTGGCAAAAGCCACATTAATATTGATAGACAAAACATACAATTATGCTTATATATGCATTTATATATACACACACATATTTATAGATATAAATAGACAGACAATTTTTATACCTAAGAATGGCATTAAAATCCAATGAAAACATTTTTTAAGGAAAGAAATTTTCCTAGTTTTACATTGCCCTGTGTAGGAAGTCCAGCATCCTGTAGTTTTGAAGACGGGGGCCCTCAGTGTTTGACACCCCCCCTCTACAGCAGCTGGAGGTCCAGGAAGGGGCCTCCTAGGGCCCCGGGGCCCCGGTCTGGCAGAGGCTGCTTGGCTGAAAGGAGAGCTGGGAGCGTCATGAGGGCTTCGCTGCTGCTGGGTTGTCCGCAGAGACTGTTCACAAGTGCCATAGATTCAGGAGGACTCTGGAGAAATGACAGCGTATGGGCCGGGGAGGTGGGGGAGGGAGAGAGAGCAAGAGGTCAGAGATTTTGGATAAGACAAGCTGACATCTAGATGGAAAACCACATTCCCAAACCCCCAGAAGGAGGTGAGGAACCACCCCCTGCACCCTCACCCTTGCGTGTGGCCACACTGCCTGCCACACCCACATCCCACTACAGCACTGTCTAACAGCCAACACCACCTGTGTTCAAAAAAGGATCATCAAGTCCCTACATGGCTTTCAGGAAAGAGGACAGCACCACACCGAGCTAGAACTGCGTTCTCTGAAGAGGCAAAAGGTGTAAAGTTACCACCGACAGAATCTACATACTGCACCATGAAAGATTGGGGGTAAATCAGTCAATTTTACTACTGCTACTTGTTTTTCCAAATAAAGCATGTCATTGTCCTCTGACATAACTAGGCCAGCACACCTGAACAGGAAACGCAAAGGGCAAATCAAGAGCTACGGCGTGCAGGGGAGGGGGAAAGGGTCCACTGGACTGGAACCTAAAAATCATTGAATCCACAGCTAAGCCCACACCTCCGGAGATTCCCACTGATGGATGCCTGGAAAAGTTGACCCCTGTGACCCCTGCTGCCATGGCAATGGCAAAGCCTTACCTTCAGTCTCCTCCAACAGCAGAGCTGTGCCTGACAGGCCCTCTTTAAATACACACCCACTCTTTGGGATGAGCAAGCAATGTCCTGGCTTGGTCATGTGAGTGCACAAGTCCGTCTTCAGATGCATACTATGGTGTAAGTTTGAACAGAAATATAGCACTGAATGACAGGAATGGTTCATACTGCCCACTCGGCTTGCTCTAATGCACAAGCCTTTTAAAAACATTGCTGCAAATGAAGATGGGGCAGCGGAAGCAAATAAAACAGGGATGATAGAGGAAAAGGGACATTTATTTATTGGTTTTTTTATGGTGAATTATTAGCATATTGGATATGAGAATAAGAATTGTAAGACAATGTCCATTTTAAGTTCCTTAAGTATTAGAAAGGGAAACCAGGAAATACTTAGCTGGATGAGCCGAGTAAATGCAAGTCAGCGATCTAAACAGATGAACAGACTCAAAAATGCTTTGCTACAGGTACCCACAGAAATGCCTCCTGAACATTTTAATGGCTATCAATGTATAACCAACATCTTCAAACTAATGGCTGCTAACATATTTGGATTCTTACATATTTATTTCAGCAGGTAATGGTTTGAAGTTTGTCAATGACAGGAGATTCTTTCTCAAAGAACATTAACAGAACTCCTCAGTATTTGAAACTTTGACATGTTGCAAGACATTTATGTATCATGATTACACATATTAAATGGGCACCTGTGCAAATCTTGTTGCAAAATCATGCCCACACAAGCTAGTTTGTAAAGCACTTGTGCTCCACCCTAGATAATAGCTGGACAAGTGAGGGAAAGTAAGAGACCAAGCAGGGAAAACCTGTTCTGCAGAAGCAAAGAACCACAAATGAGATAATGGAAGGACTCCATAGATTAACACTTTGTTCATTACTGTTCTGTTTTTTCTCTAACAAATATGATGGAAAGTTTACACGGTTGTCTACACCGTTGATGCATTTGGATTCTGCATTATGGCATACCGCCAGTGAATAGATCTGGTATGCACGGTGTGACGGTGTCTTTTTAGTTTCATGGCTCTCTCACACACTGTCAAGGGCAGAGTAAGTTTTAGCAATTTTTCATGCACCTACTGTGAGCTATCTTTCGCCAGAAAAAGTTTAGCCTGCAGTTTGAAGCTGGTGTTGCAAACTGGCACACATCACTAAAATTTCTGAAATTAACTGACAAAAATACCACACTGATACAGATGGCTTCTTCAAAAAGTTGGTCTCCAAAGATATGCTGAAAATATGTACAAGAATGGGATACAAACCACTGAACGTGATATTGGCTGGAAACTGAGAAAAGTACACCTATCTCAGGGATATAAATATACAATCCCATGGTGCAAGTCATGATACCAACATTATGGTACAAACTGACAAGCTGATACAACTGAAAATTGATTAATTCATAATTATATTACTAGTTGCACTGTGTTTTCATGTGGGGCAATAAAACTTTGCTCATCTCATATACAAGTACTCAGTCGGCCATTCCTCCTTTTATGTACAATGGCAAAACAACTTTGGTTTTACATTTAATTTTGTTTGTTTAATTTTATTTTCTGGTGGATGTGTGGGTGGGGTTCACTCCCACCCCCTCGTACCCACCCCCAAGGCAGAGCCCCCACCCCAGCCCCTGCCCCCACCGTATCCTTCAGTGTCTCACTCTCTTTCCTTCGACAGCTGTGACGTTATGTGGGGATAGTCACCCAGTGAATCTGTTTCTCACACCAACTAAATCACTGTACATGACATTGAGGCTATTCTCAGTAGAAACCACACTAAGCGCTCTGGTTAAATGGTCATGGTGCAATGAACAAACAAAACTTATTTCACACGGTAACTTCTGTATTGTGTGTAGCATCACATTGACACAGGTAAAATGGACCTACATGGCTGCAGAAGTGACATACTAAACCATTATGAAATTAACATGGATGCCACAGATATCATATAAACCTGGGTTTTCAATTCCCCAATTTTTCAATTTCCCAACTTTTCAACATGGTATTTTTATCTGTGCACTGCCAGTACGGAATGCTAAAACAGAACCCTAAAACTGCTTTTAGGTTTTGAAAGTGTAATGTTTATCATTTTTCACAAACAACATAAAAAAAAAAAAAAATCACACAAGTTGCTCTACTTAATATTAACCATTTGGTAGACAGTAGGAAATGAGTCAAACCTGGTAGCCTTGGAAGATGTTGAGGATCTCTTTGACTCCGTTGTTGTAGGTCAGACCGTGCATCCGGACCAGGGCTCCGGGCTGTGCCCCCAGGGCAGGGGCGTTGCTGGGAGAATGGAAATAGTTCAGGCTGGTGGGTGACCCAGGGGGGCTGCGGACAGGACAGCATAAAGCATTGCATAAATACGATATGAAACAGACCCATGGTAAGACCATTCTGATATTTCAGTGTCAGAACAGAACATATCAGGTAACGTGTCACAGGTTGCCCAATCAGAGAAATGAATCCATCTATTACCAGTCTATATAGTGACTTTGATTGGGTGATGAGTCAGTTTATTACTGGTAGAGGAAAGTACTGTAGAAGGGCTGAAGGATTTGGCAGTATTAAAGCTCTACAGCAGGCCACCGGGTTAAGCGCAGCAAATAATGTTGATGTACAGCAACAGAGCTCAGTGGAGGAAAACACGTCTGTTTGTCCTGGTAGGTGAACGATCAAGTGAAAATTATCGCCGATGCAACATTCCCCACGGGACTTTAACTAAAAATTAAAAATTAAAATTTAAGGTAAACAAAGGGTAAAGAGACTTAAACGACTCTGACACAAAAAAAGTGTGTCCATTCCTGAATAGCACCCAGGAGATCATAGACATCTCATTTTGCATAGTATTTTGCATGGCCAGGAGGAGGAACATCCTCAGTGCAAAGGCAAATACAGTTTTGCCAGGCTTGTTGGTTCCTCGGTGAGGGGCGTTATCGACGACGGCACATAGAACAAGACTAAAAGGGAGATGTGTGTGACCACACACAATGGCCATCCGGTCATTCTGGCCCTCAGTCCATTCACTAAAAATGTGGCTACTGTACATAAACACATAACCAAGCCCATACTGCAAACAGTAACATCAACACCAAAAACAATGTTTCAAATTTGAATTAGCTCAAAAATCTTAAATGAGTAAAGTCCATAAACAAAAAATGATCAACTAAAATGTGTGACATTCCGGGGGAAAAAGGTAAGCTCGGTATACTGCAACGCAGAGTTCGCCGTCACATTTCCAAAACACTGGCCACTGTGTCTGCTGGGCAGCTGGCCAAGGAAACCTGACCTTCACTACGGAGGCTGTGGGCGCAGAACGTGCGCTGGAGGTCACGGTCTCCCCTGCTGTTTACAGGGGATTCAGATACCGCGCTGCAGCTCAGTCATTAACTACCCTTACTGCGCGCCCTTTCCAACCCACAAACTCTGTGAAGTGAGCAACCTGGAACCTGTAGGTGACATGCACCATTCCTCTGTGGGGCAGGCACAATTCAGTTATCTGTTTGATAATTTACATTTGCCTAAGTGGTATCACAGGTACAGATCGCAGACAAAGAATGCTTTGCTTCCTCTTCACAGACAGTCAATTACACAGCATAAAGACGGTATAAACAATCACTGATCATAAATGGAGATTCAATGATAAAGTATCAATTCATCAATAACAGCTTTTATTTCACTTTTTATAAAATTCAGACATTTATCAATAAAATTGAATTGAAATATTACATGTTAACATGAAGGAATATCGTCATGCAACTTGGTTTGGAACGTCAGGCTATGGTTTTATTAATATTTCTCAACAGACCTACGATTCCATTAAAACTCCATTTCCCTTGATGAGTTTGATAAACCCTTTGTTGCAGAGTCTCAGATTGAGAAGGGGCTCCACCCAAGTGAGCCTGACAGTTTTAGTGTTAGTTAATAAGCATCACATGCTGGCAGGCTCATATGGAGCGCTGGCAAGGTTACATCACTTTCCAGAAACAGGATGCACTGCTGAGAATGCAGTCAGACCTGCCATTTGTGCTCTTATGCAGGACCAAGACCAATTACTGGTATGGAGCTGGGGTCAGTTCCATTCCAATCCAGTCCAGTCAGTCCAGGAAATACAATAGTTACCAATTCCCCACTGTCATAGAACTTCATGAAAAGGCTTAATTTCCTGAATTGAAGTGGAATTGAGCGCTACTCTGATGTGGTGCGCAAAAAAAAAAAAAAAACAGAAAAATGAGATCCGTGTTTGGTCACATTCTCAGGTGTGAGGGGGGAGGAGCTGGCTCTCTCGGCCATTTTGTGTCCCTACCTGGGGTAGTATGCAGCGTAGTTCATGAAGACCTGGGCACTAGCGGGGTAGAAGGCGGGTGGCTGCAAGGGGCGAGGGTTCAGTATGACTTGGGGCTGGTACAGGGCAGAGGCGTCCGCAGGCATGACCGCCGTCGGGGGAGGGAAGGTGTAGGACGGGGGAGAGAGGCCTGGAATGACGGGAGAGAGGTGAAAAGGTCAGACAGCTTAGGGGGAGGGGCTACAGCGTTGTTATCCCTCGGTTCATTTATCACACTTTTTTGATGCCCTTTGCCCCCAGGTGACCTTAACGGCAGAGCCTTAGATGAAGTAGAGGAAAGTTTTGCAAATCATTCCAAACCACTGGCTTCCAGCAGAGTGTAAATTTTGGCAAGGCCCTTTTCAAGCATGTATCGTGCTTTGGTGTCCAATTCCCACTTGCGATTACGAAAGTATCCCTGTTATCTATATCTTTAGGGTTTGGAGAATAAGCTGTGTATGGGGGAAGTGAAACAAATCTGCAGTGCGAGCACATGTCCGTGTGGCACAGCAGAGAAAAGTCAAATTACAAAGCCACCATCATTTTACACTTGGTTCATTGTTTGTATTCATGGGAAGCTCATGCAACAAGGACTCTCACAATGTTAAGAACCAGTACCCACAAACAATGAAGGCACATTTCAGTGCAAGCCCTTCCAACTGTAAAAGAGTGAGTGTGTGTGTGGGGGGGTGGTTCCTGTACATCCTGTTCTCTGTACAGGTGAATGTTTCTGAGCTTGTGCATTTCCCCTTTATAAAATGTACTCGCATGGCAAGACCTTCCACTGCTTTTATCTCCCCTTACTTATGCCCCCCGGCCTCCAAAAACAGCCCCCACCCTCACCAGTGTCCCGCCCACACCCCCTCAGGCATGAGACCAGTGTCACCATGATTCCACTACACACATTAGAGCACAGGTAAGCTCACCTTTCCAAAAGCAGCAACAGCCACAAGCAAATGCTTTTCTCACACACACACACACACACACACACACACACACACACACACACACACACACACACACACACACACACACACACACACACACACACACACACACACAACACACCAAAAGGTGAGCAACCTGATTTCTATCAAATTGAATGAGAGGTACACTTCAACCAAACATAACAGAAGTTACTCTTAAACCACTTGCTTTCATTGTTTCTGTATTACCAATGAATAGTATCAGGTGTTTTAAAAAAAAAAAAAAAAAAAAAAAAAAAAAAAAAACCACTAGGGTCCAGCGATATTTTGATAATATTAGACATTGCATACATATTAATAGTTAATACACTAATTATGAAATCATTGGACAGTCCAAAAAAATGAGCATTGATCTAATCTGCACTGCGACTCACATTGAATCTCCTCAGTGCAGTAGCAGGCAGGCTCTCTAATGACCCTGACACCCAACTGGCTAATAACAGAAATAAAAACTGACATGCCCATTAGCAGAGAACTCTACCCAAACCATTACTGCCATTAACAGCATTTTAGTCATTCAGAAAGCACTCCAATGGATGACATGGGTGTGGTTGGTAAGATTTTGGAGTACTTTCCTCCCCTAAATGTTATGATCATTGACTTATCTTCATTTTAATATATGTGATGTGATAGTTATGATAAAGTGATTAACTACAGGGTCTGTCTCCAGATTTACTGTACAGCTTGCTGGCCTATTTTTTAGGACTGAGCAGTGATGGACAGATCAGAGTTCAGTCAGCAATAGATATTTCAGCATCAATATACACTACGAACCAAGCAGCAAACACTGGCAAACTATAACAGAGCTGCAGTCAGTAAGGTCAGACACAAAGCCTGTTCTACTCCTGACAAAACCACTATGCTGCAGTGTCTGTCAGTCCCTTTGCAGGTGAGAGAAAGTGGCCACATAGATATGGAGGTATTTTGGGTGTATTATTTTACTGACCTTTTTCGAAATGGTTTACATTTCTAGAATTTGCAGCCTACCATTTACAAATTTTTCTTTAAGTATTGTGAGAAAGCCTGCAACATTTTTTCAATATAGTATTTTTTGGTAAAAACCAAATACTGCTTTTTGGTTAAATAAGTATGCACTTTTCATTTGAAATGCAGATTAATGATGCCAGATCTGTGCTACAGAAATCAGTGTTAAGAATCTACATTATTAATGACTTATTTCCATAATTGAGCTCTAAATATGTTTTTTTTAAATATTTGAACTTTTGTTTCAATAATTTACATTTCTGTCTATAAAAGATGAGAATGGCACACGCTAAAATCATAGTTTGCTTCCATTTTGGTTCCTCTTACAAGCGCATGAAAAAACCAAACACATTCCATCATCAAGATTTTGAAATCTATATAAATATCTATATTGAAAAAAAAAAAACAAATATCGCTGGAACCTAAATACAACACAATCATGTAATCTTGAATATCAAATCATGATTACATGTTTAAAAAAATACATATAAAATTAAAGGGTGCAAATTGAAGCAATTTCATCAATTTTTAAGGATTTAAAATTGTTTAAAATATGTGAAAGCATCAGAGTAACTGTCCCAAAGCCGCAGAGAACACAAACGCACCCCAGATTCCTACCGATCTGTAGAAAGACTGTTTTTTCCCCACCACGGCAACATTCTGAATCAAAGAGAACCCAGAAAAACGAAGGATTTAAAGAGGGTAGCTCCAACACCTACCAGCACGTAGCTCAGAGAAGCGCCAAAGACCCCCAGCAAAACTTACGTCGTAACTTACATGGCGGTGGGGACAAGCCATTCCTGTTCAACGTGCCCCCCATTAACACAATGTTCATCTCCTCGGCCGAGCACTGGAACACCTCTACGTAGCGGTCCTTCATGGTCCTCTTGTGACATTTCTGAGCCGTCATGAAGGCTCTCTCTGCCGACTTCATCTGGATGAAGGAGTCCCCGGAAGGTCGACCCTGCAAAGGAACCGCCCACACAAGAGAGTTATAGAGGAGATGGAAGAGGTACGCATTCCTTTACTTTACCAAAGAGCACATGTTCACATGGAGTCAGAAAAACTACAACAGTACAGAAAAAAACTAAATTATTGAAACAATGTTGTTTGGAAAATAACTTGATTAGAGCAGCTAACTACCTAATCTTTTCTGATTTCCTCAGGACTCGGGCCTCTGAGAGAACATCAGCTCGCTTTCATCTCCTCATTAACCTGATAAAGGCCCACCGAGGGCATTCAAAATAAGCTCATTCAAATCCTCTTTACAACTTTGAAAGGAACAGCCCTATTGGCCACGTCGCACATGTCCAGGAAAACCAACATGACTAAAAAGTCTGCTTCCGATACCCAGTGACATCAAAGAAAAACACATACTACATGTTTACTTTCATTTGAGACAGTGCAAATTGGCAAAGGTGGGTCTGTTTAATTACAGAGAGAAAAAAAATATCTTTTGATGATGCAAATAGTATGAACCAAAAACAAACGTCACTTCCTAGTTAAGTTTTCAAACATTTATAAGGAGGGATCAAGTCTTAGAAATGTCTGTCTTTGTTAAATCCAGCATCTTAATAATTTCTTCACCAGCTCCAGCAGGAGAACAGCTCCTTGTGTACATGTTCATTTTTCACCAAAAATGAAATGCTACAGATCTTGAACTTCTACCACTAAACCACTAACCACTGAAGACTGTCTGCATGTCAGTACCAGTCAGTCTGAAGGATTCAGAGGACAGCAAGATCAGGTACCTGTTGGTTCAACACCATGTGAACACCATGGGGGACAGTGAGATCAAGTACCTGTTGGTTTAACACCATGTGAACACCATGGGGCCGGATGTCTGCGGTGAAATCCCCCAGAAACTCCAAGATGTCCTCGATGGTGGCGATGTAGGGAAGCCCCCTGAGACGGACGCAGTCCCGCACCGCAGTTGGGGGCACAAACGGGGGCTGAGGTAGCACAGGTATGATGGGCGCAGGGGCGATCGGGATGAGGGGCGCTGATGTGTACCTGTTCAGCACCTGGAGGGGAATTCACAAGACAACAGTTATGAATGGTCCCTGCTGTCATAAAACAGGGAAGAACAGGGCCTGGTGTAAGGCAGACAGGGGTGTTTAACATTGCTTTTCTTTGCACGTCCTTGAGTTATCAGAATCCATCACTATTCAACATGAAATCAACAAAAAAATTTCAAAACAGGCAATCCAAAGCACTTTAATGACCAGGCTGATGTTGACTCAGAAAACCATGGACAGCTGCCAACAGGACACTTAAATGTTTGCTGTCCTGGAAAATGACAATAAAACCCCCACAGCTGTTTTTGCTCCCACCCTGTTCCCTCTTGAAATATATTCTGGATAAAGGAACAGTAAACCCACAATATACCAGTTCCTACAAATATACAACAATCATAAAGGCAATTTTCTTCTATCGAAGAATATAAAAATAACCTCATTTAAAAGAGGAATTAGAAATGTCTCCTATCTGAAGTCCTCTGTAAGTGAACTGAAGTAAAAATTCACAACAACTTTCAAAACTAATTATAAAAGGCTTGGAGTGACAACACTGACTGAATGGAGTTGTTTGGGGAAATTATTCTATTAGTGGTGAGGAGCAAATCTTTTATCTCCCGCCTTCAGTGCTGGGAGTTGTTTGCACAGCACACCTCAACTATAATCCAACAAATGCAGAGGTAAATAAAGCAATGAATGCCCCAACGCTCTTTTCACACTTAATTTGCTTCAATTGAAAGGCAATTACTAAACCCAAAGTATTCAAACACCCCCCCGCTACTCTAAACAAGCACCAAACTGGACTACTGGAACGACTTCAGGCAGGAACATGAAAACCCTTTCTTTACTCTCGTCATTAAATACATCGCAGCCATTCTCCTTCAGGTCAAAAACATCCTGTTGCACAACCCCAGTTTAGTATTACCCAACAACCATCCAATGCCCGCCCCAGGCTTGTTTGGTCTTACCAGATGAGGATACTTTCAGGAACGCTCCTGTCAATTCACATCACAGCGAAGTGATACAAAGATGAAACAATACTATTTAATTAAAGTCAACGTTTGGACGAGAGCTATCCTCCCCCGGTGTGCTGCATCATATGTGTGAGTCAGCTCCTTTATTGAACAGCAGCAAATATATGCACCAAGCTACTCTGCCCGCTGAAGGTCCACGTGATCCGTTGGATTTCATTGCAACTCAGCATTTGATCAATGTAAGCGGTTGTCTACATTGTTAATTTCACTTAGTGTAGGTTTAAATTTGTTGCCAATAGCTGGATGAGAACTATCAGATCCTGTGACTCTCTGCTATCGGCATGGCCACCCCCCTGTTTTACAGAGTTGGGTTGGGGTCTATTCCCTCAACTCTCCCAAATTAAGGATGGCCAAATATGTATACAAAGCTCAATGGGAAAAATACATTAAAACCAAAAAAGTTCCGGAGACTGGCCTCACTCACCTGTTGCACCTCGGCGGCAGTACTCTTGAACAGCTCGATGTAACGCTTCCCCAGGATCTCCTTGTGTTTCTTGAGGGCGTTTTGGGCGTACTCCTCGCAGGAGAAGAGCACGAACGCGTCCCCGGTGGGCCGACCATCAGGATACTTCACAAAGAGAATGCCATCCTTGCCGCCGGTGATGGGGCAGGAGGGGGAGAAGAACACGAGCACATCGTCGGCCGTGGCAGTGAAAGGGAGGCCGCGCATGCGCACGATCACCTGGTTCTCTTTGGACAGGAAGTGTGCCACCTCGTTTGAGGTCCCTGAGGAAAGCAGGAAGCTTGTGAGATGGACTGTGCATACATACAGGGTACCGTTACATACAAATGCAACCTTTTCTTTCTTACAATTTGTTTTATAGAGGTCTGTATTTAGAGATCACTCTGATCTGATGAGTTTAGGAGGAAGCACTGATGGGAATGAGGAATCAGAGGTTCAAAAACTGCATTATCATTCTGACTCTCTTCTGTAATGCTACATATTTTACGAAAAATTGTTAACTTGAATAATAAAAAAAAAACAAAAACATACCTCCAGCTATTTTTAGAAAGTCCTCACCAGTTGCCTTGTACACCTATAGCAGGAAGAAGGTCACCAGTCACAAAAAGAGGCGTTTTAATTTCCACAACATCAGGACTTGTTTGGATGGATTAATGGTTATGAAACCAATTAAAAACAATCATACATGGACGATTAAAATTTAAAAATGGTAATGGAAGATTCATGACCATTTATTCTTGGTTATAGTTCAGGCAGGAATAATCCAAATGTGTGGATTAGAAATGAATAATTAGAGTAGAAATGCGATGTTAAGACCATGCGTTTGTTTTAACGGACTCTGGACTGTAGAGAACAGGTTTGGGATAATGGAGTCACATCCTATGTCCCCCACCTCGATGTATCGGGCGCCCATGTGGTGCTTGTGTCTCTGCAGCGCCAGGTCTCTGTGCTCCTCACTCACGAACCGCACCAAGGCCTCCCCGTTCCTCCGACCCTGGGCGTTCAGGCACAGAGCTGCCCCCCCTCTGGAAAACACAAAACCCCTCACATCAACTCAGGACTTATCACTCCAAGCTCATAGTTTTGCACGAGAGCATGGCTCTGTACCAGAAACCGTTATAGCAAAATTCCCTTTCTGTAAATGGGTACAACTAAATCGACCCCCCTCCCCCAATATATGTAGCAATATATGTAAGCGTTTTAAGTATTTTTGATGAGCAGGTATAAAGATGACATTAAAAGAACTTGCTTTGCGATGTTGAGGCCTCTGAAGAAGCGGGCGATGTCCTGGTCAGAGGACTGCCACGGGAGGCCGCGGGCACGAATCACCGTGTCATCATCCACCCTCTCCATCTTACTACTGTGGGGTCATACAGAAGGCACAGGTCTCAACACCGATGCACAGCCTTAAAAACACCTTTTCTCATCTACCAGGCTATCTCAGGAGCATAGGTCTAAAATGCTGTGGGATTTTGGTATCTATGAAAATCAGAGATCCAGATATTATGAGTCAATTTTAAAAAATATTACAAAGACATCAGAGTAGGTAAGTCAGCTACATATGACTTGAGTCTAGATGCAATTAAAAAAAAAAATGAACAAAGTTTTTGTCTAACCAGGTGCCAGTTTCAAATTTTTCATTCACTCTTTCGGGCTGGGAGAAACTGTGACCTGTGAATTAAAAAAAAAGAAAAGGATACAGTAAAGATTAGATTCAACAGACTGATTGAAGTAACCGATACACAGGCCCAGGATTTCTGATCACGAGAGACGTACAGTGCGGGTCTGAAATGAGCTCCAGGACAATGCTGGCTATGGTCTGGACCTTGACTGCTGCAGGCGTGTTGGCGGAAGAGTCTGTGGTTACGTTCAGGTCTGAGAACGGTCCTCGTTAAGGAAGAAGACAGGAGCAACGGCAAGTCTTTGAACACAAATCTCTCCTACAGGATGAGAAGAATCCTAAACCTTTACTCATAATTTTGACTCACCAGAGAACCTGTGCAAACAGAAGTGCTGAAATTTCAGGGAGAGGGCAAACTGCCATGCTACAGGTTGGCAGCGTGGAATGCAGAAATACACACAGGAAATAAGAGAAGCTTATTTGGTCAAATCCAAAATGTAAAGGACATTATATATCATTTACAAGAGACACTCCTCATGACAGAAAAGAAGTGTCCCCTTTGCTTAAAAAAAAAAAAGTAAGGAAACGGAGTGAAAAAACATTCAGTATAACCTCAATGACGTTGAATCATCTTTTTTGAGCAGTGAATTAAGAATATCATCAGGACTTTAACAAAGAAACAAATGTAAAAAACATTGCATGAGAATCAAACAACATGCACTCAATAAAATTTGCTCCATAAAGACGGCACCTAAGTTGTGTCATGGTTAGCTGGAACACCCACACTTAACTATGCTGCAATGCTACTTAAGCCTAAGTCTGATTCATGGTCCTGCATCCAAGCCACACTCACATAACTGACTGGTGTTAGCAGACTTGCAGTGCTCATTATGGGGTGGGCGTGAAGGACCTACCTGTTGACTAAACATGAAGGGCTTTGACATGGCTTCCTTTATTTGCATTTCAAACCCACCTCCCCCTCCCCATCCCGCCCCCCAAAATCCACAAGCCAACACCCTGCATGTAATTCAGTCCTCTTTTCCTGATCAGCACCTGAGGGCACGATACTGTGGATGGATAAAGCAGCCTCCAACCAGGGAGAGTTCTCACCTCCTTACCTTTCTCAAGCCAGGGGGGTTCTGTTACCATTCTTCCCAAGTAACCTCCACACAAAAAAAAAAAAGACAGTACTAGCCCAACAAAAATGTGACATTTTGTCAGGTACCATACTCCTGGTATATATGTACACATGCTATGCTAAATCATAAAGGTAAACCTATTCAAATTTTAATGTGACTTTTAAGGTTAATTAACCATGCATTTCCATTACATAACAGCTGGTACAGAATGGGGGGGGGAACAAATTATGCTGAACCAGCACATTTTGCATTTCACTGATATAAAACATGGAGTGGGCGGTTTATGTAGTGTCCTGTTTGTTCATCTTTCCTTTGAGTCAAAGCATAGCTGGAAATGATTCATGAGATTTAAATTTGAGAGCTCCCAGTATACATATAAAAAATGTGTACTCATAGGAGCTTCAGTGCCTGCAGCAAATCTATCCGGTTTGGTTTCCACAGAACAAGGATACAATCTGCCATGACTTGAATGTCCAGATCCTTCAGATTTGCTGAGGAAGGGACGTTTTTCTTGAACTCTTTTCGAAGGTCAAAAAATGAGTAAAAACTCTCGGGCAGCATGATATTCTGTAATGGGAGAAATCAATGAAATAAGAGAAAACTGAAAATGCTAAAAGCAAACACATGCCAATGCATTCAAATAGGTAGACATGAAAAATGAATGATTAATAGTAATCAGTAAGCAAACACAATAATTCATGAATCATTAACAATGCAAGGAATGGTGGAACTCTAACATTGTATTCTTTTTAAATTCTGGTATTTTTACATTTTTAAATCTGGTATTTGAACATTTCCTTCTTGCTGCTATGTTGATTCTAAAGAATTTCACACAATGAAAGCAAGTACTAACATTAACTGTATAGTATCTAAAATGAGAGTAATCTAAAATGAGAGTAATCTATTTAGTACATCGGAGAAGTGCCACAAACTGTTTTGCTTTTCAGTGGGCCGAATGTGGAACAATTATGGGATCTTAGGAAGTAAAATGCATTGAAGTTTAAAGAGGCCTGGTCTTCTTTGTCAACAACAACAACAAGAACAACAACTACTAATGGTTATTTTTGAACTGATATTCTTTTTAATTTCATGCTAAAAAAAAAAAAAAACCAGACAGACACAAATAGGAAGTAACTCTGGAATATTGAATGTTAAGGTGAATCCACTGTGAAGAAAAAAAAATGAGCTCATCTCTCTTGGCTTTACCTTGCTGGAAGCTTCGGGGTGAATAACTTGACGAATATGAAGCTGTCCATCAGTGCATAAACACACAGGCGCCCCATTCGCTTCAATACTCAGCCTTTGACTAAACTGCAAAGTACAGAAATAAGCGGTTTTGAAGATCACACACGCATGCCACCTACATCATAGTTCTAGAGATAAAAAAAATCTTGCATTGATATAACATTCAAAACATGAGAATTGAGTGATGTAATGATATAGCTGGGAACATTTTAAACTCCACACTAGTTTCTGTTCAAGAGAGACTTCCAGAAGGGCCTCTAAGCAAAGTATATGGCTTCATCTTCACATCTATTCAAATTCAAATATTTGCCTTCAACTCTTTATCCACTGCTTCTCATGACCTGACTGGCTTTCCCCAAGAATGACAGGTACAACTGACAGAGATCCTTTGCACTGACATATTCTCATAGATATTTTTAACTGTTAAAAATATTAATAAGTTGTCTTTAAAGGAAAACTGTTTTGGAGATGCCATATCACATTGTGATGAGCGTTCACAATATCTCGCAATGGTCGCGTGGCTTGTCTATTTAATGTGAAATATCAAAAACAAATATATCCATTAAGTGCATAGCCGGCGAAGATTATTCTACAGTTGTGCCCAGAATAATTTACTAAAATTATCATGCACAAATACCCATAATGAATAATGACTTCATGAATGCATTTTCCAGTTGATTTTCCAAATCATCGTCCAGTTCTACTTGCCTAATTACTGGTGAGTTTTTAAGAGGATTAGATGGCAATGGTTTTTCCCAATATTTACCTGATTTAAAGCATTTTCCAAAGGTTCGGCTGCAGTGATGGTTTCCTCGGTA
Source organism: Albula goreensis (assembly GCA_022829145.1). Classification (NCBI taxonomy): domain Eukaryota; kingdom Metazoa; phylum Chordata; class Actinopteri; order Albuliformes; family Albulidae; genus Albula; species Albula goreensis. The sequence continues at coordinate 5,310,524 of CM040750.1, read as the reverse complement.
ATCCCACTCTCTGCTTTACATTCGTCGGTTAATTCCAAATGTTTGGGTCTGACGAAAACTTCATTTAATTGCCCGGTCTAATAAAACAGTTTAAATGCATCATAAGTTGACAACGTGGGTTGTTCTACATACTTGTGGGCCTCAAACGGAAAAAAAACTAAACATCATAAGGAATCAAAATTCACTGAGATTAAAACACAAGATAATTCCCTTAGTGATATGTGCTGTACAAATTATTTAAACGGCATTTTAGAGATGAGTTATGACGATCAACATAAAATAAACGGGGATGCCGAGTGCATTTTGAGAAACAACCCTCCCTAAGTGACTTGATTAGGACATTTGAAACAAAGGATGATATATTTCAAAAATACCTTCTTGTTCGCCAAATCCACAACTTGCCACACCAATTGAATGATCTCCTTTTCGTCCGATCCCAGTAATTCCCCACTTGCACCAGAAGTTGCGGCGAATAATACCACTAAATTGTCTATACTCGCAGTCATGTTGATGATAGAAAGAAAAAAACTAGTCTAAACGCACCTGGAATAAAGAAATCCACCCAAAGAAACAGTAGTCAACAGAATTAAACTACCAAAGAAGCCAACCAGCCAACCCACACCTACCGACACATACGTCCAAAGCTAGGTGTGTTTCGCTGGCTACAGGTATTTAGTGGCTTTTTTGATTGCGTGAGAACCTATGCAAAACAGGTAGCACCCCTCATAGCCTCGTAATGGCTGAATGTTCCCTATTTTTGTGTGCACCTACCTGTCTGCAACCCACGTGACTCAGGTAACAGATACCTGCCCTGTTCTGCGTCCTCTTCTATTGGTGCTTTTAAATAGGGACGTGGCATTGCAAATGCAGAAATCCATCAGTGCTTGCTGGACCCAAATGTCTTGTTTTCGGGTTTAGCAACCGCAGTGTGAAACTCAAAAGAAATTATCATGCATTTACAATGTATTTCTTTTTATGTTATTATGATGAGTAAACCATTAAATACATTCAATTGCTCTATTATTTTATTGTACATTTTACCTGATGCACTGCTTGCGAATTCTGATAGAAAAGCTTAACGCTAAAATGTTGTGCTAGGCTACTCCTTATATTGCATTTCTCTTTCGCATATAGATCTGAATAGCTAGTTTATATGCTATTTTGAACTATATATGAAATACATAACTTACAGAAATAAGATATAATAAGATATCAGTCATATCAATATGCCTAATTTGTATTATTGTTGTTGCTTTTGTCGTTATTATTATTCATTATTGTGTAGATATACATTGGAAGGTAAATAAAACACACACATACTCTACCAACATTTCTTCCAAGCAGGATGAGGGCAAAACATAGATAATTACTACATATTATGGGTATACGTCCAAAGAAAGTTTATTCAGAACGGGAAAAAAATATGGTTGTGAGACCAATAGACCTATCCCAAAATAGGATGAACTATAGGCGACATGCCTGAAAGCTGAGGCCATCAGTACCCACATTGACACATACTACATGATGTAGCCAAACCCTTTAATTAAATCTGAATTTCCAAATGAAAAACCGTTGAAACTTTTAAAACAGACATGCTCTCCTGTTGTGAAGTTAATTATTTGCAATGGGACAATTTGATGCATTGTTCTGGCGGGTCTTCAGGACGGTTCAATAAATAAACTGACAACATGGTAAACAAGTAGATGTAAGGAAAAATAAATTACTGTGTACATAAACTTGGGATGAGAACGAGAACAAATTTACACAAACAAACAAATAAAACACGCAATAGCCCTTAATGAGCAAATTCATTTATTCTATTTGTCTATTGTTAAGGTATACTTTTTGTTTACAGTTAATACTAAGTTTATTTCGTCACATCCAACTGCTCATTTCGAACTATTCTACAAACTCATTTTGAAACAAGAAATTGTCAACATTCTAGTTCTGTGTGTAAAAAAAAATGAAGAATATTTCTATAGGCTAGTCATAGTAAAATGTAATATATCGTTAGGCTATAAGTAGCCTTTATTTTCGGTTACTAGACACAACTCACTGCCAGTGTTATACACAGCTGCCTGAGAAGAGTCGACGTCATGATGTTTGTGAACAAAGTAATGCCATGCAGTTTAAATAGACCAGTACAGTCTACAAAACATGCACATGGGATTCGGCAGATTTGGATGTGATGCAAAGGAAGTGTTTTAATAACCCGGAAGTGTATGCCCATGTGAATAAGCAAGATGGCGGGGGATTCCTCAATGGAGCTCCTGTTTTTGGATACTTTTAAACATCAGAGTGCAGAGGTAAAATATACAGTTTTAATATGTTTATCGGGTTCTGTTGTAAATGCTGTATACTTACCAAGCATAATATTTGTTATTGCTGTGAACTGTTGGACAGGCGTTATGCGATGCCTTACACATCTTGCAGACGATAACTACCTAGTGGCGTTAGCTAGGTATCCGTGAAATAGCTCATATCGCGCCTGCAGTCACGGCACCAGCTGGCGATCATACGGCTTGCTACGTGAACTGTTTTATCCTGACACCTACAGTAATGCTATATAGTGCACAAATGCATCGTGTTTCACTGCGCTGGAAGAGTAATCTTACATAGCGTTTATGAAGGAACAAGTAGTTGGCAAGTGCTAGCTAGCTATCCAATGGTACGGCTATAGGGAAGCTTTAGGGTACGTAACTCATGTAAGCTATGTTGTTACCTCTTTATATAGTTTGTTCAAGTCTGTTTTGTTTGCCGACAAGCTACTTACACCAAGTAGCAATCCAGTTTGCAGTTTAATTTATAACTGGTCATATGGTTATGCTCTAGTTAGTCTGCTGTTGCTCGTATTGGCTGGCAAATGTTATGGCTGTTTTGAAATCCAATTGATGTATGTTAGCTAAGCGCTCATGTAGCAGGAGTAATTGTCAACCAGCTACTTGTCACTAGCCGATTATTAGTTGTGTTTATAGCCACTGGTAACATTTGCCTCAATAACTTAATGTATTATTTTTTTTTCTACACCATAGTACAAGCAACGTTACAGTTGCATCTCAAATCAAACATATGTGTTGCACTTGAGGTTGTTTGCGGTTTCCCACTGGAACAAGTTCTTCAATACTTAATATTAACGGCCCTTCTAGACATACATTCTGAAAAGTGGATCAACAATTGGTTAGCGAGATTTGTCCTCTCCATAGGTGTTTTATGTTATGTTGCTTATGTATTTGTAGTGACGACAATTCCTACAATTGTTTTAGCAAATGTAGGTCAACCGAAGGACCAATAAAAAACTGGTTAAACTTGTTCATTCAAGTGTATGTTTGACAGCATTGCTATTTAACTTTCTATTGTATAATGCCAGTATTTCTTGGTTTGTGTGGTCACTTTCAAAAGATAATTAAACATAAAATTGATTAGTTTTGTTACTCTCTAATTTGTTTTGCCACTGCAGGCCTTAAGTGTTCCCAAAGGCTGTGGTTAAATTGACTTTAAAGTCAACATTATCTTCTTGACCAATGGCCACGAATGAGTGTCTGGATGTTTACTAAATGCACATGTTTGCTACTTTGTTTTCTCCTCAGCTCACAAATGTGGATGTGGTGCGTTTCCCTTGTGGGGTGCTGATCACAGAAGTACGAGTTATCCCCCCCGGCATCAAGGCCCACAGCAGCCTCCCGGACAGCCGGGCTTTTGGGTGAGAGCCGCTCCACCTTATTCCCTCTGTTTTGAGTGTCATCTGATCTGCCTTAAAACACAGAGAAAAGGTGGCATGTGAGATTTGTTCATTGTAGATGAAATGTATTTTGAAAATAAGAGGTTGGACTTGTAGGTGATGTCCAAGAAACATGCTTGAAACAAAGGAAAATGCAAATCTCAGGTACACAATAGCAGGATTTTGACAGTGTCTACCAAGGCTGTCAAGTAACCAGCTGATGACTTTAGTCCTGTGCCTGAAGTCTTGTGAGAAACCGTCTTCTCTGTTCCACAGTCAGAATTCACATTCTTCATGGTAAAATGCAAACCTATGTCTAACGCCATACCTTGTCATATATATTGAAAGGTAGAACTTTGACCAGTAAGTAGTATATATGTCTCCATAGTTATGAGCAATTACCAGCTGTTACCTAACATGGTCAACAATATAAGCACAAGCTATGGCATGTTTATTGCAGTGCTATTAATTCATAACTAGGTAGATGCACATAAGGTCACAGCCCTTCCCATTAACTAAACTATGTCCTTAGCCATACTTGGCTCTGTAAGGTCCTTGGGTTGGAGAGTGGCCAGAGGTTAAATACAGGTCAGGCATGGGCCCCACCACAACTCAGGAATGACTAGGGAAACAAAATGATCACTGACATGCCTTTGCATGCGCTACTTTAGCCTGTTTATGGAAATGGGCCTAATGTGTCATTTGCACAGCTATCCATGTAACTTTCTCAAAGGGGATCAGTATAGAGTAATATCTGCTTCAACACTGTTTATGATCTCTCGCTAAATCAGTGATGTGGATAATAATGCATAGAATTTATAATGCCATCCAAAAAATGTCAAGCACCTACAATGCCTGGCATGAAAATCCTACCTTCTACAGTATCCGGACTGCAGCAAATAAACATTTTGATAATTGATTATTGGAACCTGTTTTTTCATTGATTTATCAGGTTTACGTATGAGGGCTTGGACATAAGAAGGGATTTGACAAATGATTGTTCTCATTGTTTGGTAGGGGTATGCAAATCAACAAAATAATGAAAGAAAATAACTTTGAAAAGGTTTCAGCCAAATTGTTTCTACTTTCTCCAGCCACACTAGCCTAATAAACCAGTGTAGAAGTTGCTGCTGCTGTAATTTCATGGTTCATCTAAAAATAATTATTTTGCAAAGATGGGGTAATTTTTGTGCAGCGGGGAGAAGTGTGCTTTTGAACAGGAACATGATTGTTACTCCCAAGTTTTTGAGTAAAACTGAAGAACCCAAACAGGGCCATAAAGTCATCAGCACGGCAGGTAACACAAGAAACTGCGCACGAACATTAAAGGATGTCGCTAAAAGTAGCGCACAACGATAGTCTTTCACTTAAACACTGAGGATGTACTCTTAACATGTTGATATGATTGAATCTGAAACTGGCTCCCACCATGCTACATCTGGTGTGCTGTAGAATAATCGCTCACTTGTTGCCACTGCTTAAAGTCCGATAATGGCAATTTTAGTTACAACAGTAATATTTATAACAGTAATGGCTGTTATAAGATTTATACCATGTTCTCCAGACAGATATATTTTCAAGTATATCGCCAAGATGCACCCTACTGTGATTAACGTAACCTTCGACTTGTTGTCAGCACAAATTGTGGTAAAACAAAGAAAAAAACAAAAACAAATTCGGTTTTCACGAAGTTTAGCATATTTGTAAACTTCATGCATCATCTCCAATTAAAGGAACCTTCACTGGCAATACGCCAGGTGGTGCGTATGAAAGGTGGTGCTCTTGGTTTCAATTGGGAAAAATGATAGTTTCAAAGTATATAAGGAGGCTTAGTCTGAGTATCATTCTGGGAATGTGAATTGCTAACCCCGCTACTGACTTAACGTTACCTACGTTTACTGGCTGGTAAGTTTATTGGTGCTTTCTTCCATGCCTGGATGCTCCCTTTTCAGATAATTCAGCACACACACCATACTGCTGTAGATGTGAAATGGGTCATGCACAATATGCTTGTTACAATATTTAATCTATTTATCCTTTGTCTGCACGTGTGCAGGCATGTGGGCCACTTTCAAGATGCAATCGACCAATCGATAATTGAAATGTTTGTTTATAATTTTGTATTGTTGACTTTATTGATACGGTGGTGAATTTTTGTGCAACACCATGTCTTTTACTGCTTTCTGAGAGCCATCTGTTGCCTCCGGTTGGAACCTTAGAATGCACCTTTGTGTCTTGCGTGCTTTCCCACGCAAGGTTAGGTAACTTCTTATGTAACGGGTAAAGGGATTCTCTCATTTTCTCCTTTTCTGTGATTCTCAGTTTTATTTTGCAGTCATCCCCTCAAAAACTAAAACTGGTGTCTGTCCCTTCATTAGTGACACACAGTATCTCAGACATCACTGGCCTGGATTTGACCACATTTGGGTGAATGATGATTTTTTGCCATAAAAATATGGAAATTAAATATTGCACTGAAGGCTATGAAAGCAGAGCTGAAAGCTTTGACTAACTGCCTGATGTGTCTTACTTTGGAGATCCAGTGTGTAATTAATTTGTCATGATTTTGGGGAGGGGGGGTTCACTACTTTTGCCAGGTTTCAGTAGTGAACAAACAGAGGGCATGGGGAGGCCATAAGGGAAATGGCTTTCTCACCCGACTCTGAATGCCATTTGCTTTCAGGGAGACGTCGCCCCACGCCTTCCAGCTGGACCTGTTCTTCAACAATGTCACAAAACCGAGTGCCCCAGTCTTTGACCGGCTGGGCAGGTGAGTGCAGTGGCGTGGCTGTTCTCCTTTTATCGTGACTCTTTATTTGGCCTGCACTCTGAGCACGCATTGTTTTTCTGTATTTTTGAATGCCGTGTGAAAGGTCAACGTATGGTTCAAGAGCAGTGTGAAACTTGCAGCAAGCCTGCAGTTTTCTGTGCTGCACCCACCCAGCAAGCTTCATTCTGAGCTTGTTGACTGGCAAACAAACTTGACCCACATCCTTGAGTGGAGCTAGATCGAATGAATGAAAGTTTGGGTAGTGACGTAAGATTTGGATGGGCCAAAACAGCAAAACAAACACAGAGGAGCACTTGAGGACATGCAGTAAATGGCTTCACAGCCCAATATAAAGATTTCTCGTAAAGGTTCCTGAAAGCCCAGTACTGAAAAGAAGATTGACATGTATTGATTAAAGACTCCTGTCAACATTGTGTGCGGTGTAATTTGTGGTGCTTGTGAAAGGTTGTCCTTTTGGCCCCATTTGGGCAAGATATCGTAGCTTTAGAGTTTATAAGTAGATGTATTCTGAATATCAGAGTACAAATGGGAATTGCTAACCCCACTACTAGCTTCATGTTACCTACGGATACAGGATGCTAAATTACCATTTGCAGTGTAATTTGTATTCTGCCTTTGTATCCATGTGTAGTTAGCCAGATTGACATCATTGTACTGTCAATGTCTATTTTGAGCTTTTACATCGTCTTGTTGCTTGCCAACCAGTCTTTTTGGGTGGCAAGCAACATCAAATGACTGTCTCTCTCCTTACCTTCCTGTCCAAACTCTATTATTTTGAAGTAAGCACACCTTTTCAAACCTAATGCATCTCACTGGCAAGTGGCAGCGTTTTAATTTTATTAAAATTTAAATTTTTTAAAATTTAATTGTATCAAATGTTGCTGCTTTGCCTTTGCGTGGATTTTCCTGAGTAATAACAGTTTCACAAAACGTCACACAACATGCAAATTTCGTCATTATAGAAAGGTCCGGTCCCTGAAATGACACATGGCCTTGTGACACATGACACATCTTTCTCACTCAGCGAGTGAAGTTTAACTGGTTTTCATGGTCTGTGTTACGTGTTTTTTTGTTTATCTTTCTTTGTACTTTATGTTGGACATTAAAAATAATTCCTTTGATTTACCAAATTAAAATTCAGAAGGAGTCTATTTGCTAACTTATTTCGTGCATTCTGAATTGTTTTGCTGTGAGCTGAGGTAGTTCACCTGCTCCACTCTAAAATCTTGTCCCCGAAATTGCATGCGCTGAAGACTTTGATAGTTTTCGTAAATTTGGTCCTAAATTTTCTAAATATGAAAACACTCATTGCTGTGCATTGGTGGGATCAATTTGCTGTGTGCTCTAGTCCTCAGTATGAAGCACCGTTCTCAAACAAAACGTGTGCACTCTCTCTGTGTGGCCTCTGCAGGCCTGAAATTATGCCTCCTCATAAATCCTCAGCTGTCGAAACACATGATCATGTTAACCATGTGTATGAACTTAAAAGACACTGTTATCAAAGCTTATTGAACTTATCCATAATCTTGTTCTGTATGTAATTATAATGCATGCGAATGAAAAGGAAATTAATGACCCAAATTCTTGAATTATACTTATATTTGATTGTCTGTAATTACTGACCCTTTTGTTAGTTTGAATACTTTGGTATTCATAAACAACTGTGGAGATTTTTTTTCCCAAAGGTCATTGAAATAAGTTTCGAGTGCCTAGTGAAAATGATTCCCTCCATGCAAAGAAATCAATACAGAAATAATAATGCATGGTTTATGATTGACCATACATTTTCCTTAGTGCAATTAAGGTGTGCAACATAGTATGTTATTAAAATGTGTTTTTGGCCTAGCTCAGCTAGCCATCCATAAGACCTTTTGAGTGTTTTCTTTGACTGATGGGAGGACTTATTGTACTGGTAAAGTATGATTGTTGGGTTGTCTGCATCCAGACCTCAGTGCACATATATCAGAGCACCGGAGCCAACACGACCAATTTAAAAGCAGATCTCATGTAGTAACATCCAGCCGTCCAGAATTAAAGCGAATAAATTACCTCCCTTCTCTCCCGCAGTCTGGAGTACGATGAAAACAAATCCATCATTTTCAGACCCAGCGGAAAGGTAAGCACTGCCTTTTAAAACGAGGTTTTCAAGATACGCTCACATACACAAACGAAGGTACAATTCATTCAACACCAATACAAGATGGACTACTCTAAAAGATTGAGTACCATTACTGTACATGACAAATAACTGTCCTCCTGAAGAGGAGAAACAGCATCATCATACAGATAAACCTGTAGGGGTTAAAGAAAACTCAAATAAAAAGATTAAAAGGTAATATGGATGTACTGAATAATTAGGTAACCATAGTCATTGCAGAAGGCAGGCAGCTAGTTGGTTGTAATAACATTCCTTCAGTCCCGTCATAATGTTTCTGCATAAATGAAGAAATAAAACATCAGGAGCTGTAATGTCTGACAACAAAACACTGACATCGGTTTGAGCTGAATTCCCCCCCAGATGGGAGAGTCAGTTAAGAATTTACAAAATGTTTGACTTGAACCGTCACAAGTGTTTGCTTTGAGAATTCACATTTAAATAGAATTTATTGGAATGCCCGCAAACAGCTGTTTTGAAACAGTACACCTGTTTTTATGCAATAGTAAAAGAGGTCATTTCTCAGGTAATGCGGTGAATGAATGAATCATTTTAAGTGGAGTAATTGCGAAGGTTTCTCTGAGATGGAGTTTATAAATATTTCTCCAAACCTTTCATGTGCAATGAAGAAGAAAATTATTATTATTTTTTTTTGGTGTTTTTTTTTTTTAGTATTAATGCCTACTGTACATCCATTCATTATTTTGCAGTCAATACAATGGCGAGATGGTGCTGTACACCATGAATCCAAATCCACCCATGTAGGACAAGGGTGTGCTTGTGCTGGATGAGTCTTGGCTTTTGTGTTTTTGTATTATTTTGCGGCTTCCCTGCAGAGGTGACTCCAACATGATATTGTGTAAGACCTGAAAGTCTGCCCTGAAAGTGGGATAATTTATTAATGTGAGCTGATAAACATGCTGAAATCTGATGACAGTTGAATGTTGGTGATCTTCGAAAAATTAGTTGTAATGACTTATCCTTTACTCAGGTCTTTTGGTCTTGGACATTGTGCTCTTTTGTTTCCAACATTTTATGTCGGTTTATCATTGTAATTACTAAACTGAGACCCTTGATAAGCTGTAGGCTGAAGTCAGTAGCAGATCAAAGGCTGCAGGTAACGCAGGCAGGTCATGCAAAGTCTGCTGTTGCAGGTATGACTCATTTGCATGTTTCAGCGCTGAGGTGTTTGGATCGCTGACAGTAACCGGCAGGCTGCCTCGGGGCTCTTGGGTAAAGGAGGGATGAAGTACCGCACCCACTCACCTGCCCAATTCAGGCTGTGTCGCATTCCTCATGTGCCAATCTTAAAGTCAGCCTTCTGATCCCACCCCTGTGCCAAACACTGCGTGGGATCAGAAAACAGTTATGGTGGAGTTAGCTGGCACAATAGCTAATGTGTTTTTGATCCTGAGAAGGCAGTTGGGTTAGTTTGTGGTTATAGTGCGCTGTATAACGAAGCTGGTCACATGATCACATGCCATCGGTACTCTGGACGCGAAGTCCCAATCTCCTGCTACCAGAGAGAGATGGCTTCAGCCCGGAGGAAGTTTTTGTTTTGCCCTCATCTATGAAAAATAATAAGTGACACATGATGTAATCAAAAAGTCAAATGAGCATGTGCGTTTTTATGGCTTACTGTTTGGGCCTTCCTGTGCATGCGCCTGCAAGTCTGTGATCTTACAGAGGAGGTTCCTTGATACAAGTTGTGCTCACCAATACCACTCCTGTAAGGTTTTAGAATAAAGGGCATGCATTTGTGTGTTGTAATACAGAGGAGTCAAGTGATTCTTTGTTATTCATATTTTTAAAATCCATTCAGCACATGGGACAGTTGTTTACAATTTCACTCAAAAAAGACACATGCTGCCCCCTTCCCACTCCTTCAGAGTCCTTCCAGCAGCTTCATCTTGGCTGTATATGTCACGTTAATGCCAACAGAAATGTTATTCATCGATGTGGTATGTGGCTTAGCGTTTAGCAGTGAGCTGTGTTGTTGGTTTGGTTTGTTTTCTAACCAGAGATGACAGAGTCTATAATGTAGGAAAAGGTCAGATTGGTGCACATGCCTTAATGTCTGGTTAGGAGTTTGTGGGCTACAGTCTTGCCAAGAGTTGCAGTGTTGCACAGTGTAGACTCCTCACTGTCTGGTTTAAGCTCTCTGTGTCTGCTGTTGCCCTGTGATACCCGTGGCTCTGCTGTTGCTAGGTGAACACAGATGGCCTGGTGCTCCGGGGATGGTACACCAGCCTGACGGTAGCGGTGTACGGCTCGGCAGAGAGGTCACACGGCCACGACCGGGATTCACCGCCCCTTCCCCCGCCCCCTCCACCCCAGCAACAGCCCAGCCTGAAGAGGAACGTCAAACACGGTGAGCAGATCGGCCCCTCTGTTTACCCAGAGATCTGTGCTACAAGGCTAAGTTCAAGCAGACTTACTCAGGAAGACTTTCAGGCAATGTGTGCCACCTCGAATGTATCAGTAATCATAAATAACATTTGCATAAGTGCCTGTGTAATTGAGTTTTTGCCTGCACTGAGTGTTGTTCTGATGTTAATGGCCTATTTACCTAGATTGGGACAAAGAGGACCAGTACAATGGCAGCCCCCCTAGGCCACAGCCCAGAGGTCCCAGGACCCCCCCAGGGCCCCCCCCTCCGGATGACGATGAGGAGGAGACCGTCCCAGTGACTGGTGAGGGCTTGTAGCTCCCCGCCCCCACCCTTACTGTTTGCATTTTATTATAATACTTATTATTAATAATAATAATAATAATATAATTATTTAGATTATATTTCAGTATTAGTTTAATTTTAACAAAGCCAATTTAGGAAATGAACAGAAATTAATGTAATTGAGAAAGTCCTTGTAAAGCATGACATTTTGATGGAATTTATTTAGTTTATGTATTAATTTGAAATGTACAAATTTAGTTTCAGTGCAATTTCTCAGTTCAGGAAATGAGCTAAAATTCTCCCTGATATGTATGTCGCTGTGATGTATGGGGTGATGTGTGTAACTCAGGCTCTTTGTTTGGTTTCAGCTGGTACAGAGAAGGAGGAGGGCACGGTGGGACGGGACGATTACTTGGAGCCCATTTCGCCTGAGCGCGGCTCCCTACCCCTGGAGGAGCCGTACTCCGACGAGGCTGAACCAGAGGAGGAGGGCGAGGAGGAGGAGGAGGGCGGGCCCGAGGAAGAGGAGGAAGACGATGACGCACGGACAGAAGGCAGCCTGGTGGAGGACGAGGAAGATGAAGAGGAAGAGGAAGAAGAGGGTGAGGAGGAGGAGGAGGAGGAAGGAGAAGGTAGGGGGGCGGGGCCAGGGGAGGGGATGGGAGTGCGACTGCAGAGAGCGCCCACGCAGCCTGGCCTCTTACCGTCTCTCTCCTGCGTCTGCAGCATCCCAGCATGCCGTTCCAGCTCCCCTTCAGCTTCAGGGCCACACGCTGTTCTAGTCCAGCCTGGTTACCACTGTTACCGCTTTGAAGTCATGCGGTGTCTTTTTATACAGTAACACAAAATTTTAGTCGCTCATAACAAGTAGTAACAAATTGCAGAATTGGCACACTGCATGAGAAACTGATAATCTGCATGCAGCTTGTCTTTTGGGTGCATGTGTGGGTATTGCATCAAATGGGATGTCAGGACTGTTAGTTGTGGAAAAACATGCTTTTTTGTCGTTTGTTACAGGAGATGATGGCTATGAGCAGATCTCCAGCGATGAGGAGGATCTGGAGAACGGGAACTTCAAGCTCCCCAGCTTCGACATTGACTACACAGCCGAGGATCTGGCAGCCGTCCCCACCGTGCAGTACGACCCCTACGAACGCGAGATCCGGCCGCTGCTCTACTTCAGCGCCCCCTACAGGACTAAGTTTGAACTTGAGGTTAGCAGGCTGAAGGACTCAGACATCCAGGATGAGGCTGCGGGGGTTGGGGCAGAGTCGGCAGCCAAGCTGACGGAGCTGCTGGAGGCTTACAGGGAGGATCGGGGGGCTAAGTGGGTAACTGCTCTGGAGGAGGTCCCAGGACTCTTGGTGAAGGGGCTGAGCTACCTCGCCGCTAAGGACACAGAGGATGCCACTTTGAGGCAGCTAGCGGACTGGACCATGCAGGCTCTTTGCCTGCAGATGGCGCTCTCCCAGCCCATCGCGCTCAACGTGCGGCAGCTCAAGGCAGGTGCCAAGCTGACGTCAGCTTTGGCGGAGTGCGGGGCCAGGGCGGCAGCAACCCTCCTGGAGGCAGGGGCCATGTCTCGGCTCCTGGAGCTCCTCTTCGCTGAGCATGTGTCGTCATCACTGAAGCTCAACACACTTCGGTCCCTGGACTCGCTCATAAGTGTGTCGGAGGGTATGGAGGCCTTCCTGGGCTTGGCCTCAGAGGTCCAGGAGAAGAGTGCGTACCAGCGGCTAGTGGAACTCATCCTGTTGGACCAGACAGTGCGGGTGGTTACCGCGGGAACCGCCATAATCCAGAAGGCCCACTTCTACGAGGTGCTGAGTGACCTGCAGAAGACAGCCACGCTGTGGGCCGAGAGGCTGCCGGCCCAGCCGCTTCCCTCGGCAACGGTCTCCACATCCGAGGCCGACCCAGAGGCTGAATCAGGGCCGGAAAAGGCTGGGAAGGAGGAGGAGGCGGAGCCAGAGAGCCCAATGGACATGGACCACCTGCTGGCCTCTGTGGACATCAGCGAGGGGGATCTGGAGAAGCTCGCCGGCATGCTGGATGAGCTCCTCCACCTCTTGGAGACCGCGCCCCATGCCATGGTTCAGCCGCCGGTTAAGTCCTTCCCCACCACGGCCCGCATCACCGGGCCGCTGGAGAGAGATGACCCCTATCCTGTCCTCTTCAGGTTAGCCAGTGTTCCTTTGCATTGATTTCATTAGGCAACCCCTGGTGGTTTGTCAGGGAAAAACACTTTTCTGCCCTGGTTATTTACCTTTTGAAGAAATTTGCCTTTTTTGAGCTGAGGCTCTTGTGATTGGCAATTGCTATTGCGTTGGTTTATAGATGAAAAAAGAAGAATTACAGACAACCATAATGTATGTCCCACCATAAGATAGGGTCACACTCCTTTCACTTTATTTTCATGTATCAGATGTTTACCTGTAGATATTTAGCGGCTTCTATTATCCAGACCACGTACCCGCTCAATGGTACAAATGCAGTGCCCCACCTGGGAATTGAACCTGCAACCTCTGAGGCAGAAGGCTGGGTCCCTGTGCTGCCAGCCCTCTTATGTATACCTGTGACTTGCCTTTCCTCTTTAGGTACATGCACACACGGCATTTCCTGGAGTCCCTGACAGTGGTTCTGTCCACACCGGTTGCCAGCGCCCACCCCGGGATCCTTCAGGCGCTGAAGGACCTGCTGCGCTTCCTGGCCCAGACCCAGCAGGGCCTGCTCTTCCTAATGGCCGAGCACGAGGCCACCAACCTGCTGGTGCGCGTCCTGACTCAGATCTCCGAAGGTGACGCGGAGGCGGAGCCGGGGGCAGGAGTGGGTGGGCCCGGGGGCCCGGGCGACACCCCGGGGGAGGACGGCTTCGCCATGTGGCTGATGCAGGCGCTGCACGCCCTGCAGGGCGTGGCGGAGCTGCTGACGCACTGCGGGGCGGAGGGTGGGCTGGAGGAGGGGGACAGTGCTGAGGTACTGGGGACCCTGCATGCCCTCTACCTCATCACCTTCAGCTCCACCGGCCGCGCCGTCGTCTCGCACGTCTTCAGCCTGGACCACAACTTCTCTTGCCTGGTCACACTCATGGAGCACTACTCCAAAGAGGGGCAGGGGTGAGTGACATGGGTAGAGGTGCGCGCGCACACACACACACACACACACACATTATCAGTCAATCTCATGTATACCTACTCACACAGTCTCTCTGTCTCTCATAGACGCACACATACAGTAAAACACAAACACAGTCACACACACAGTCAAACACAGTCTCTCACACACACATACATACACTGATTGCACAACCACTGCAATCAGTGAAACTATCTGTATTTCCCAGACACCAAATCATTTTTCTCCAAAGTAGTGTTTCAGTGGAATGCTCATAATTTTGGTGTGAACAGACAGAAACAACTTCAGAACAAACAAAACGGAGATAATTTCAAAATCCATTTTGAACACAATGACTCATAACTCAGCACTGACATCAGTTCTTAAAGGTTACCTGTAAGGTGCATTTCTTATGCTAAGTGATCTTGGCAGTTTTATGGTATACCTTTGTAATAAGAGGAAGGTCAATCATATTTGGTCATGGTCTCATTGGTTGTAGTTTATCTATGTTTACCTTAGATAGCTTCCCTGGTATAAGTCCCTCCCAGCAAAAGTTTGACAGTAGGCCTGTGTAGATAATTGCTTTAATACTTTTCCACTGCATGCTTCAGTGCATGAATCAAAGCCAGCTTCTCCCACGCTTATTTCCTGCTAATCTGCTATTGAGAGAGCCTGCTGGACTGCATACCACAAGCACTTGAAAGGGCAACTCGTATATAAAAAAATTGCAATATAACAATAGTTTATGGCACAATTTCCATCTTGAGGGCTGTCAGCATGTTTTTGAATGGAAGGTGCTTTTGTGATTGGGGAGACAAGTCATGGAGTGTGTATTTAAATGTCACACAGTTAAAGTAGCCCTCAGCCTACACGTACACTGGCCATCATTGTGTTTCCCTGCTGCTTTCTAAAGTCAGTGCTCACTGTTCTCCTGTTCATTCAGCAGTCAGTGCTCGCTGTTCTCAGGTTTGTTCAGCAGTCAGTGCTCACTGTTCTCCTGTTCGTTCAGCAGTCAGTGCTCACTGTTCTCCTGTTCACTCAGCAGTCAGTGCTCGCTGGTCTCCTGTTCGTTCAGCAGTCAGTGCTCACTGTTCTCCTGTTCCTTCAGCAGTCAGTGCTCGCTGTTCTCCTATTTGTTTAGCAGTCAGTGCTCACTGTTCTCCTGTTCATTCAGCAGTCAGTGCTCGCTGTTCTCCTGTATGTTCAGCAGTCAGTGCTCACTGTTCTCCTGTTCACTCAGCGGTCAGTGCTCATTGTTCTCCTGTTCGTTCAGCAGTCAGTGCTCACTGTTCTCCTGTTCGTTCAGCAGTCAGTGCTCACTGTTCTCCTGTTCATTCAGCAGTCAGTGCTCACTGTTCTCCTGTTCATTCAGCAGTCAGTGCTCGCTGTTCTCAGGTTTGTTCAGCAGTCAGTGCTCACTGTTCTCCTGTTCGTTCAGCAGTCAGTGCTCACTGTTCTCCTGTTCACTCAGCAGTCAGTGCATTCAGCAGTCAGTGCTCACTGTTCTCCTGTTCTTCAGCAGTCAGTGCTTGTTCTCCTATTTGTTTAGCAGTCAGTGCTCACTGTTCTCCTGTTCATTCAGCAGTCAGTGCTCGCTGTTCTCCTGTATGTTCAGCAGTCAGTGCTCACTGTTCTCCTGTTCACTCAGCGGTCAGTGCTCACTGTTCTCCTCAGTGCTCACTGTTCTGTCAGCAGTCAGTGCTCACTGTTCTCCTGTTCATTCAGCAGTCAGTGCTCACTGTTCACCTGTTCATTCAGCAGTCAGTGCTCATTGTTCTCCTGTTCATTCAGCAGTCAGTGCTCGCTGTTCTCCTGTTCGTTCAGCAGTCAGTGCTCGCTGTTCTCCTATTTGTTTAGCAGTCAGTGCTCACTGTTCTCCTGTTCATTCAGCAGTCAGTGCTCGCTGTTCTCCTGTTCGTTCAGCAGTCAGTGCTCACTGTTCTCCTGTTCATTCAGCAGTCAGTGCTCACTGTTCTCCTGTTCGTTCAGCAGTCAGTGCTCGCTGTTCTCCTGTTCGTTCAGCAGTCAGTGCTCGCTGTTCTCCTGTTCGTTCAGCAGTCAGTGCTCACTGTTCTTCTGTTCATTCAGCAGTCAGTGCTCGCTGTCCTCCTGTTCATTCAGCAGTCAGTGCTCGCTGTTCTCCTGTTCATTCAGCAGTCAGTGCTCATTGTTCTCCCGTTGCTTTATCTGCCCAGGGAAGCGAAGGCGCGGAAGTCTGTGACCTATAACTACGCCTGTATGCTGGTGCTGCTTGTGGTGCAGTCATCAGGTGACCTGCGCATGATGGAGCACTACGCCACCCCTCTGCTCGCCGTCTGCAAGGCCGACGAGAACAACGCCAAGCTGCAAGGTGCGGCTCTCCCCTCTCCAGCGCCACTTTCATTGCACTCTGCGTTGTTTCCTCACCTTTTAACCAGTACCCAGGATGAGGTGGGGATGTTCATATTTCATTCTTTAATAAGTTTGGCATAATTTCAGACAAAATCATACCTAACAGATAAAATAATCAAATTTTTTGGATCTAACATTTTGGAGCCAACATCTCACCCTGGTATGGTTTTCTGGCAACATGCAGCCAGAACATTTTACATAGGAGCGTTAACTTGTGAGCAGGGTGTTTTTCCCTGTGGTTAATCTCTCACCCAGGACCATCGCTGGCTTTATGGCATGTGTGTTTTGCTCTTTGATACGTAAGTAATAACTACAGGCCAGTCCCAGTGCTGCAGCATCTCCTCATTAGCTCAGGAGGAGTTATCTAGCAGGCTGTGTCCTCCATACTGGCATGGCCTCCTGCTCCAGTATCCCCCAGCAGAGCTGCGCAGTCACTGGGCTGCCGGCGCAGCTTCTGCAGGCGCATCACAAGCCACTGGATCCACCAGCGGAGTCTGCTCCTGCTCTGAGCTCTCACTTTGGATATCAGTTCCTGGTGGACACATGAAAGGCACAGTGGGAATTGAAGGGAAAAAAATGTGATTGAGTAGAGTGTGCTTCTGTGTGTCAAGATATATTTCGGTTCCGCCACACTGCAGAGGTCAGTGTCGTGGGCCATGCTTTGATTTGGTAATGACTTTGGATAAGAGCGTGTGATAAGCTGGAATGCTGTGAAATAAGGCTGCGGCATGTTCATCAAAGCAGGAGAGCTGAAGCATCGAAAGAATGCAGTTTTCTTTTGGTTTTTATTGTGATAAAATTACTGATTAGATGACAGCTCATCAGAGCTGGCTGTGTCTTTAAAATCTCAC
Organism: Albula goreensis; assembly: GCA_022829145.1. NCBI lineage: Eukaryota > Metazoa > Chordata > Actinopteri > Albuliformes > Albulidae > Albula > Albula goreensis. Next base: position 5,292,830 of record CM040750.1, on the reverse strand, counting down.
GGTTAACGCAAATCACACGTTTAGTCCTGTCTTGATACAGAAATTATTCCTGAATTTGAGTTGAAATTACAGGCTGTTTTAACCCTGTATGTATTTTCAGAAAAAAATCACCACCAGCTTTTGGAGACTAAGGCAGGCTTTGGCTTCTGTGTTTTTCAGAGCTCAGCAAATGGCTGGAACCTCTGGAGAAGCTACGGTTTGAGATAAACTGCATCCCGGGTCTAATCGAGTACATTAAACAGGTGAGCGAATCGCCGCAGTGCAGACCCTATCGTTCCAAAGCTCCTGCAGAGAGTCCTACTGTAAGGTCACACACACTGACCCACCACACAAGCCTGGAATACACTCACTCAGTGTGTGAATGACTACCTACCCCCTTCCCCCCTTAATAACCTCATACCTTTGAATTAATATGATGTACACAGAGATCCCAGAATGCCCTGCAGCCAGTCAGATTACAGCATGCTGCTACAAGCTGCTGAACAAACAATGATCCTACCTGGCTCATTGGGGTTGCCTGGAGCATCACGGCCTTTTCTTCAGTGCATTTTTTCAGGAGAGAAAGTCAGTTCAGTGTAATGCCTGATTCTTTCATGAGCATGACAGCAGTGAAGACTCTGCCAAAGCACTTTATGGCTAGGAATTAGTCCAAGTTTGTCCATAACTTCTACTTGAATTTAAGTGCAACTCAACTGGTTTTTTCCAATGCAAGCACGAAAAGGCAGGCAGCATTCACCAAACTGTTTGTAAAATGCACACAGGTCCATGGGGACGGAGGATGATTGAATTTCGTAGTGATGTAATACACAGTACAGTAGAACCTTATTGATAAGAGTGTAGTTGGATTGCAGGTTTGGAGATCTTTGTTTTTGACTCAAAGTGACACAAAAATACACCAGTTTAGCCTTTGAAGCATGAACTTGGTTGTGAGAGGAAAATTGGTATTTTTTTATTTTTGTCTCTTGGTTTACATCTGCGGGGTTCTTCTGTATATGTTTTACTGATGTATTTCAACCAATAAAAGGGCAAGATGGTCGTATTTGATAATGAAATTTTGTATCATTGCTTCTGGATCACGTGTCTGTGCATTGTCATTGTGTGCCCCCTTAGAATGTGGAGAACCTCATAACTCAGGAAGGTACTGGCCTCATCACAGCTCTCAGAATCCTCTGCCACATCGCCTGCCCTCCCAGCGCTGTCGAAGGTGCGTACGCCTCCCCCATCACAGCCTTAAACAGCCTTAAACGGTTTTATTGCATCCCATTCTCTCAAACTGCTTAACATGTAGGACATGGTCTGACCTTCTTACTGTTGAACTGTACTGTATTGGTGTACACTGTGTAAATTTACTGGGTTGTCAATGGACGAGTTTCCATATACTTAAAAAAGAGAAATATGTTATTAAGCATTGGCATCATGGTGGTGTGTGTGCACGCATGTGTGTAACCCCTGTCTTTGTAAGGTGAGTGTGTGGATGACCTCTGTCTGGGTAATAGTGCGGTGTATGTGTGTGTGTGTGTGTGTGTGTGTGTGTGTGAGAGAGACTTTGCGCTTGTGTGTGTGTGTGCATGTGTGTTAGAGAGATTGTGACCTCTGGACTCCATGGCCCGACAGGCCAGCAGAAAGACCTGAAGTGGAACCTTGCGGTGATCCAGCTTTTCTCGGCCGACGGCATGGACACCTTCATCAAGGTGCTGCAGAAGCTGACGGCGCTGCTGCTGCAACCCTGGCGTCTCCATGGCAGCACGGGCCCCACGCTGCAGCGTGTCATGGTGCTGTCGGCCGCCTGCTGCACACTGCGCCTGCTCAAGTGCATGCTGACCGAGCTGTTGCGCGGCGGAGCCTTCGAGTTCAAGGACACGCGCATCCCCTCCACACTGGTGGCCCTGCACATGATCGTGTGCTCAGCCCCGCCCAGCGGCCGCCTGGACCCCGACGAGCAGCGCGTGCAGAACGACGTGGTGGACATCCTCCTCACCTTCACGCAGGGCGTCAACGAGCAGGTGACGGACACGGAGGAGACGCTGGCCAACAACACCTGGTCCCTGATGCTGAAGGAGGTGCTGTCGTCAGTGCTGAAGGCCCCCGAGGGGTTCTTCTCTGGGATGGCCCTGCTGTCCGAACTCCTGCCCCTCCCCCTGCCCCTGCAGACCACACAGGTAGGGCCAAACTCGCCCTCAGCAGTGCGCTTTCAGAGAGCGGGGTTCAGGAAAAGCATTTCTGCAGGTTTGGTCAAGTTGGCTTGGGTCCCATTTGCACCAGATGGGCTCTCCCTATATCAGTTTGCATTTTGGTGTGGGTGGGAGATGTAGAGTTGATGCCTGATAAGTCAGAATGTGCTCCGTGATAGACTGTTTCTCTAAATTTTGTTTTTGTCCAGTTTTATCAAATTTTAGTTCAGCTTTTCTTGACCTGGAAGATGTTTTTATCATTTCTAAAGTACCTTTTAACTTCATTTGTTCAACAAGGGTTTCTAATGCATGTTCGGAGTTGATCCATTTGGTGATTTTGGAGAATCTGCACAGTGTTGCACAGAGATGCAGTAACAGTCGAGTTTGAGCCATTGGGAGAAGGAGGGACGAGAGGGGCTGGTTTAACCCCTTGTGCGTAGCTGAGCCCCTGTCAGGATTCTTGCACTGAGCAGTTGCACAGTTGTGTTGAGTTGCTTCCGTGGTTGACGGCGCCCTTCCCTTCACCCCCAGACAATTGCGGCGCAGGACATCGCCGTGGCGCTGAACACACGGAAGCTGTGGAGTATGCACTTGCACGGGCAGGCGCGAGCACTGCAGGAGATCGTGCGCTCGGTGAGCGGCACCAGCTGCCAGCCCCTGCTGGCCATGCTGCGGCGGGTGTGTGTGCAGCTCAGCGACCTGGCCTCCCCCACCGCCCTGCTCATCATGCGCACCCTGCTGGAGCTGCTGCTGGACGACCTGCAGCCGTAAGACCCCGGCGTGCTCACACAAACACACATGCTCACACGAACAGGTTCACATGCACATGCTGACATACGCAGAATCACATGCTCTAACACACAGACACACACACGCTTACGCACATGCACACACAGACTCACAGAAACACACTTACTCACAGACACACACGCTCACACACACAGACACACACTCATTCTCACACACGCACTCACAAACACACCCACAACACACAAACACCACACCCTTATACGGACACTCACACACGCTTACACAGACACACGCTCACACATACAGATAGATACTCACACATACACATACATTCCCATGTCAGTGGCAGGGCTCCAGTACAGCCAATTTTGGAAACATGTCTTTTTCAAATGGAAATGAATTTCATGCATTAATTGTATGTGCTTGACCTCATGCTTTCCTCAGGCCAGCGGAGGGGAAAGAGAGGGTGTGCACGCCCCAGACAGCCCGCCTCCTGGCCCTGCTGGACTCCCTGGCGTCCCACCGCGCCTGCAAGGTGTCGGCCCTGCACCTGCTGAGCGGGGCGAGCCGTGGGGACGAGAGGCTGGTGGAGCTCTTCCCCTGCCTGGTGTCTCTGCTTACGCCCCCTACAGACGCCAACCTGCACCAGCAGCACTGTGGCGAGCTGGCGGCCTCCTTCTTCCAGTCCCTGTGTGACCAGGTAACCTCCCCATAGTATACATTATAATACATCATAATCAAACTATAGGTGTCACTATTTGTAAAGACTCCCAAGTAAGAAAGAAGTTTCAGTGACGCCCTTATTTTACAAAACGATGTTTGGGGCCTGTGGGAAAATGACAAGCGGAGAGCGAATTCCTGGGTTTATCTTCCAGAATCACAGGCACGCCTCAGCTCTTTTGTCTATAAGAAATTTACTGTGAGGGCCTATATCCAACTGAAAATGCAATATCATATGCTGGACTCTGCTTTAGTAGTCTGGCATTCTGTTTGTTGTCTACATGATGAACCTGCAGTATCTGTGGGTAATTACCATGAACAGCTAACGAGTACACCCTCCCCTTTGCGTTTCTAAGTGTTAATGTTGCAGGGAACTGTGACTGCTTTAATGGCTGCTTTTAAACTTTTTGGCACGTACTGGTGGAAAGATGGAACTGTTCTCACTTTGGGGAAGCTGTTCACTCTAGTGGTCATGACTTTTTCAAGGGCTGGTCAATTTATAATATATATAATGCCCGTCCCAGTTATATCTGCTCGCAAACCACAGACCTCTTCAGGTTTCTCTTTTACATGAAGTCCCATAATGTGGCAAACTGTGTCTGTATCTCAGGCAGCTAGGGAGCAGTGGGAGTATTTGCTCAGTGTCATTTGCAATAAAAATCTATGTGGTCATCAATTATCCTGATTTGCAGTCAGAAGCTTCCGAGTTGACTGTGACAGAAGCATTGAAGTTTTCTACCATGAAAACATTTTTCTGAGGGGTGTGTGCACGTCTGAGTCACGATGTGGTTGCCGTTGTGTTAAGTAATGAATCTGTCGAATTAAAATGATATCACTCGTTCTAGACTGAGGAGCTTATTCTTCCCAGCCGACACAAAGCATGCATAGAAATATCTGAATGCTGTATTATTTCAAGCTTTATAGGATTTATGCAAAAAAAGATTTGATCTATGTTATGCAGGTTTGACCTAGAAATGTCATTTTGTGACATTGTGATATTAAAACGGCTTGATGGACCGGGAAAAATTGAGCTGAACTTGCATTGGGTCCTTGGCTACACACCAGCTCTGATTATCCTTTCATCTGCGTTGCCTACTTCATAACTGAACATTCCCTACCGTCGTTTATTACTTTAACCTCACGGCATTTTAATCTAGCAGGAATCCGAGCTGATTTATCATGATTCAAATTTCTGATCAGGCCAAGCCTTTTAAAAGACATGGCTTTAAAGAGATTTAGGGTAATTACTCTTCTCTTCATTTCAGTGCCTTGCTGGAACTATTTATTGGTAGAGAAACACATTCAAATGAATAGTCGTCTTATTTTTTTCTCCAGCCAAACCCAGGACTAAATGGTTTTAATTATCACTAGATTTAATGATATAGGTAGATATGGTATGCTGGAAGTCCACAGTGTTTTACGATTTTGACTCTGTCTCCTAACAATCAGTCTGTGTAATCCAGTATGGATGAGTCATGAAGCCCAGCAACAAGCTAACAGCTAATACGCGCAGTAGTTGGCTCAAGCAGTTAGCGCAGCTGCCTTGTGGTTACGTTTACTTTCTCATTGCTCTCCTGTTGATGCAGCTGTGCTACATCGTCATCTACTGAAATATATAACTCCAACTGAATTGTTCTGTATTTATGTGTGCACTATGGAATTTTTATTGCCAGCCACAAAACGTGCTTTTGTGATCTTGCAGTGAGCACCAGGGCTCTAGGTGCAGCGCTTACTGGTCATTGTGTCAACATGGGAAACCCACGCAGTTTGTGAGAAACATTACTGCCCTGTGAACAGCATTGCATTTGCGTTGTTGTCGTTGTTCTCTTTATTTTTTTTGGCACTCTCCTAGTCCCTGTATCTGAGGTGTTACCAGAACTTATCCTAGTTTACCTGATTACACATACAACATGCCCACAGTAATTGGCTGCTCTCTGTTACGGAGGCTGATGGGGCTGGGCGAGAGGGTGTATAACCTGTTTCCCATAAGCATTAGGAAGAGTGTGATGAAGGTGGTGAATGGTAATGTTTATTTTTTCAGTGTGTCGTGATCCGTCAGAGACAGAGAGAGGCGCTGCCGCAGACGTGGTCTCACCCAGTGCATTGTGGTAGAGTGGCGTGGGCTCAGGGGAAGGCAGACCTGATCTTTCCTCACTGCTTTCGCCCCCACCAGCCTCGTAGAGGCACCACCCTGAAAAGCCGGTTCCACAATTTCATTCTTTTTGTTTTTTGTTCTGCTGTATTGAGGGTGAGGTCAGGATGAATGTGCTTGGATGTTTGCTGAGTTGGTAAGGGTTTATAGGGGAGAAAATGAAATATCCTGACCTGAATCGCTGTCTGATTCGTGCAGTAATGCCGCATTTGTATACTGGTTCCGGCCACTTGAGATTTGCATGGGTTTTGCAAGTGGGTCAAGAGACAACCAGTTCCAGTTCTGAGGATTAGTCGGTCCAACTGACCCTGTTCTGAAGGTACAAAACACTGACTGTGGAGTGAAATTGTGAATATTGTTATTATGAGTTGCAGGCACAGGAATCAGTCTAATCAATTCAACAGCAAATCTGTCATGTGCTATTCATTAGCGTCACAAATATTGGTAAATTACAGGTAAACGATTGAGCCTACTGCATTTTTTAATTTCCTTCCTGATGTGCAATCTCTGCTTTGCTTTTCATTCTGCTGCTGAAGCACAAAACAACTTGCTTTTGCAAATAAAACACTTGCCACAAAATAAATATTGATAGAGATTACATGTTTTGAATATTCCCAAACAGGAGCATTTGAGTGTTATGTGCCGTAATTTTGACTTTCAAACTCTGAGGTAGGAGCCCATTAAGGCAGTAAAATGGTGTATCAACACTGTACGAATGTTTGAATTTCTCCTCAAAGTGCTCCAGCTGTCCCTTTTCCCTGAACCTGGTCTGAAAGCATGGGGTCCCTGACTATAGTGCACCTGCAGTGGCGAGTGTGTAGATGCAGCGTTAGCTGTGTTATATGCAGATGAAGCACTATCTGTGTTATATGCAGATGTAGCCCTAGCAGTGTTATATGCAGGTACATGCAGCTACAGCGTTAGCTGTGTGATATGCAGATGTATGTGGATGCAGCATTAGCTGTGTTATATGTAGATGTATCATTAGCTGTGTTAGATGCAGATGTAGCGCTCGCCGTTTCATATAAGATATATGAATATGTAGCATTAGCTGTGTTATATTCAGATATATGCAGATGTACCATGAACTGTGTTAGATGCAGATGTAGCGCTAGCCATGTTATATGCAGATATGTGCATATGTAGTGTGAGCTGTGTTATATGCAGATGTAGCATTAGCTATGTTATATGTAGATGTAGCGTTAGCCGTGTTATATGCGGATGTAGCGTTAGCCCTGTTATATGCCGATATATGCAGATTTCCATGTTAGAATACTGTATGAACATGATGTCCCTGCTTATTTCCTCCACCAGGACATTGCACTGATGGCGAGCACTTCCTCAGACACACCCCTGTCAGAGGCGGAGCAGCTGGCCAATGCGCTGCCGTCGCGGGAGATGCTGTCGGCGGTGTGCGACGCCATGTTGGAGGTGCTGGGGAACCCAGACAGCAGCTACACCTTGGTGCTCACCTGCATCCGTACGATGATGTTCCTCACCGAGCATGAGTACGGCTTCTTCCACCTGAAAAGGTGAGGGCAGTGCTACCCGTGACCCCCCATGGGCTGTTCACATTCACCAGATTGATAGTCTGTGTGTGGCACTGTGTATGTGAGTTTTGATTGGCAGTGTATTTCAGAGTTTATGGTGTGATTGTATTAGTCAGGTTTTGCTGTCAGTTTCAGTTTGTTTGGTTTGCAGCGTACAGTGCAGTCTGTTTCTGCAATCTCTGTTTTTGTGGCTCTGTACTCCAACACATTGATATGAAATGAAACAATGACTATGAGATTGAAGTGCTGACTTTCAGATTTAATTTGTTGTTGTTTAGATCCATATTGCGTGAACAGTGTAGAGATAGTCGCTCGCAAAGTTAGAGCACCAAAAGTAATTGCATGATCAGCTGGTCAAATGTTTCTTGGATGCTGTGTTTTGTTTCATCAATACCTCATGCACAGAAGAGATAGTAAAAGGTCCAGAGTTGATTGTCGGTGTGACATCAGCTTGTGGAGTCTGTTGTTGTTGTTGTCTCTGAACCTGAGGACCAAAGAAGAGTCAATGGAAGTAAAGCAGGCCATCATAAGGCTGAAAAACTGTTAGGTTCATCAGGAGGTGTAAATGCACTAGTAAGCTTTGAAGTTGTAGGTGAGCTGGTAGACCATGAAAGACCAGTGTAGTGGATGACAGAAATGTTCTGGGAGTGATGAAGAAAACCCCCTTTATAAGTGTTCATCCAATCAAGAACAGTGTCCAGGATGTAGGCGTAAATGTGTCAAAGATTATCAGCAAGCACAGACTACACCAGGATACGGGTTCACAAGATTCAAACCCAGGGTGAGCCTCAAGAATACGCCCAGGATACAGTTTGCAATGGAATTTATAAAAAAAAAAAAAAAAAACCTTTAGTTTTCTGCAACAAAGTGTTATGGACAGATTAAATAAAGCTCAACATGTGCCAGAGTGATGGAAAGAGGAAAGTGTAGAAAATTAACAACTCATGATCCGTAGCATACCACTTCATCTATGAAACGTGGTGGTGAGGGTGTTATGGATTGGGCATGTATGGCTGCTGATGGAATCGGCTCACTTGTCTTCATTGATGAAGGCAGCAGCAGGATAAATTCAGAAGTATGCAGAAACAACATCTTGTCTGCTCAGATCCAAGTCATCAAAACTCGGGCAAGGGTTCATCATGCATCAGGACAGTGATCCTAAACATACAGCCAAAGTAACGAAGGAGTGTTTTTTTTTCTTTATTACGATTTTTTTTTATCTCTCAAGACTCCTGTTTTATCTTTGTAGATTTTCTCAGATTCAGTTCAGAAAGCCCAGTCATATCTGCAGGCCCATTCCTTGTCTGTTCTCAGGCTGTTGAGAAGGGTGCAGAGTAGTGTTTGTGATCTCTGAGGTCCACATATCCACTGTCTGGCTTTGTTTCTTCTCACCCTGCAGTCCAACTACTGAGCTGCAGTCATTGGTTTTGAGGAATAGCATAGGCAGTCTGCAGATGCCTTAATTGGCCAAAGGAGGCACTCTTGCACTTGTGAGTGCAGGAATTTCCTGCCGACCGAAGCCTTTGTGGGCGACACTATTGTCCGTTATGGGCTGGTCCTGGTAGCCCAGCCACAACTGGCAGTGGCATATTCATGATTTGGTTCCAGACCATTGGGCATATCACTAAATGAATAGCCAGTTCTTTAACACATAGCCATCTGGTGAGTTTTATGATGACATAGAGAATTTCATAAAATCATTTTCCTCTGCTGTGCACAAACACGGCAAGCAGCCCGTCCCCTGCCTGCGCTGATGGAGATCCAGAGCCGTGCCTGTACAGACAGGGCTCTCGCCATGATGCAACCCTGCAGCCCCGCGGCCAGTGCCGCCTCAAAAGCTCAGGCGTTAGGCTCCCAGTCCTGACACATTTAATGAGACCGTAAATCCTCAGGCAGCGTCTCTCACACGGTCCACACCATGGAGGAGCATTTGAGCTTACCCCAATCACAGAATTCACATAATTCTTTTCACAGTATTTGAATAGTAGAATTTAAAAATAATAATTTCACCATGGTATACTCAGACCAGTCAGATAATAAAATCTGTATTTATAATACCAGTGTTGCACATCACTTTCTGTTACAAAAATCACATTCAGAGTAGAATCAGGAAAGGAAGCTTGGGAAGTATTGTTCCTTATTGCCAAGGTGAACTCATTCCCTTTGGAGTTCAGAGCCAGACTTCACTCTGAAGTCCCTCTGAAGCCGTCTCTTCAGTGCACCTTTCCCCAACATGTCAGTTGTGCTAACACAAAGTATTGAGAAACTGTTGAAAACAAGTCACTCATTTCACTCATGTTTTTTGGTCGTCTTAAGTAATTTGTTTATACATTATTGGCACTTCACAACTAATTTCTAGTGTCCATTAACTGTTTATGCAGGCTATGTAGGTTTACTGAAAATAATGTTTACTTATGGCTCCTACCTCCAGGTCTCTTATTGAAGATCTTTTAGTTGCGGTTTAGGATAGCATTTCAAACATATAGTAATTGTAAAAAGAGCTAGATCCCAATATTATATTTCCATTATGTAAGAGGTTTATAAATACTTACTGCTGATCATTTTGTTTGACTTAAGTTGTTCTGATAATGCTGTATTGTGTATCTGTTTTCTTATTTGTGAAATAAGTGAAGAGGAGTAGCATAACCGTAGTCTACTTTTTGTTGTGTAGGCCTTATTTGAATAATAACCCTTTATGAGTTGTTCATTGTTTGCCTAGAACTTAGCAATTTTCAACTTTTTCTTTCTTAGGTAAACATATGCACCTAAAATAGAACACCATACAAATTGTTTTTGTTAATTTTTTTTCAACTGTATCCTCAGATGAAATTGCTGGATTTTATTTAGTATTTTTATTTTTTTTTAGCATTTTATTTTAGTTAAAATGTAATCATTTTAGCTTGTAATGTGTGCTAAAATGGTAGTGTAAGCCTATGGAACAATGCATAGGATATTGGAAACAAATTCCAGGATACAATTGTTGACAATAAGTTGTCTCAAATAAAGCAGCCTACCAAAGCCAAAGCATCTCTTTGGCTTTGTCTCAGATCTGTTGTTTTCAGACATTGTGTGGCATTGAATACCTGGTTCTGAGGCTGATTGCCTTTGTCCAGAATGGTTGTTATTTTAAATGTGGATGTCGACACTGGAGATGTGAATATTTCCCAGCACCAGTTGTGATCTGAGTGATGTCATCTCTCCATTGCCTGGCAGCGCCCTAAAGAAGCACGAGACGGCGGTGTGCTCATTACTCAAGAGGGTCATCTTCGCCTTCAACAAAGATTCGGCTGAGCTGGTGTCCGCATTACTGGACTTCTTGCGGCAGATCCTCAACTCAGACTCCCTGGTAAAGCTCTGCCCTCCCTAATACACACTGTTTTTAAAGTACACACACTGTCCTGCACAGAATGCACACGGTCCCTACAGTACACACACTGTCCTGCACAGAATGCACACTGTCCGTACAGTACACACACTGTCCTGCACAGAATGCACACTGTCCGTACAGTACACACACTGTCCTGCACAGAATGCACACTGTCCTTACAGTACACACACTGTCCTGCATAGAATGCACACTGTCCCTACAGTACACACACTGTCCTGCACAGAATGCACACTGTCTCTACAGTACACACACTGTCCTCACAGTACACTGTCCTGCACAGAATGCACACTGTCTCTACAGTACACACACTGTCCTGCACAGAATGCACACAGTCTTCACAGTACACACACTGTCCTGCACAGAACCCATTTTGAAGTCTCAAAATATATTTTTTGGTTAAAGGTGCTCAAGAATTTAATTTGCCTATGGTTAGGACAAGTTTAATTCCTTTCTCTGCACAAGTGTTTTTCTGGTATTTAGGACCCTCCTACCACAACTCCCTGGAATCCCCAAAAGCCCAGCCCTCTTACCCCCTCACCCCTCCCAATTCTTTTGTCTCTGCATTTGTTTGTTTGAACATTCTTTCTGCCTGCTATTGGGTTTTCCTGTCTGTATTATCATAGAAGTTGGAGATAAGGGGTTGGAGAGTAAATCATTTGACTGACTGAAAGTGAAAGCGTGTGTCCTTCAGTGCCCTCACTGTGTATGTTTATATGTATGAGTGTGTTTATATGTATGAGGCATTGTTCATGCCTGCACATGAGTGTGTGTGTGTGTGTGCATGTGTGTATGTGAATGTGTGTATGTATGGTATACAGTAGTGGCTATGGTGTAACAGTTCCTCCCTGTGTGTGTGTGTGTGTGTGTGTGTGTGTGTGTGTGTGTGTGTGTGTGTGTGTGTGTGTGTGTGTGTGTGTGTGTGTGTGTGTGTGTGTGTGTGTGTGTGTGTGTGTGTGTGTGTGTGTGTGTGTGTGTGTGTAGGGTTGCTGTGGGGACGAGGGCCCCATGGAGCTGGACTGCAGCGCCCCCTCTCGCTCCCTGGCGCTGAGCGCTGCCGACATGAAGCAGCTGCTGCAGTGGAAGGATGACTCTCTGGAGCACCCGCTCCCCGAGCTGGAAAAACAGATCGCGGTAAACGAGCCCCTCGCTTTGCCTCTGGTTAACCAAGCACCGTTTTCTGCAGCACACTCACAGGGACACACAGAAAACCCGCATTGGGTATTTCATTTAGTCCCTCAGGCTTATTCTCTTTCTTTACTTGTTCTTGTGCATTGACATTACTTTTGTTTACAATGTATTGTTCAAAAGTTCACTTCTCACCAGTGATGAAGGTGCTTCTGTGAAAAATTTGACCCCTCTGTGAACTTCAGTGTAGAGGAGTTTATGGTTGTTATTGCTGGGGCCTCTTCTAATGGAAGAAATGTTGGCTTCTTGAATGGTTCTGTTTAACTGTCCAACAATGATACCAACCTATAATTACCTTTATCTTGCCTTGTAATTCCCATCTGCAGCAGTTTAGCAGAGAGAAACTCAGGCTCAGGGAAAATGAGACAGCAGCTCTATCCGAAGCACTGTATTTCCCACGACAGTCAGCAAATTCCTATTACTGCACTGCCACCTAAATGAGATTCCTATCTACCACAGCCATTACTTAGGAACTTTACAGTCATACGCAGTTGTTCAGTCTCTATAGAGGCTCAGTCACCATTTTTACTGTCTGTGTACTGTTCCGCAGTGATATGTGAAAACTGAAGACCTGATCGTTTTTATTTGACAAACGGATTGGAAAAAGGTCATTGTTGGTTATGTATGACTGGCAGCTGGCTGGTTTTGTGTCAGGCAGTCAAAACTGACATGCGTGTGTGCATGCCCACAGGAGTACTCTAAGGAGGACGATTCGTTGGAGACGCTGCTGGAGAACGTGGTGGGGCTGAGGCAGACGCTGGAGAGCGCCGGAGACACGCCCCCTGTCCCAGAGCAGGAGGCAGAGCCTACCCTGCCCGCCCCCGACAGCCTGCAGGCCCAATTCAACCACAGGTATGTCCACCTGTCATAGGTAACCAGGTCTCTTACCAGAGATCAGACTACACATTCGATAAGAGCACTGTAAATAAATGCATATAGTTTAAAGGTGTCTGCTTATCGTCTATCCTATCAAGTGCAAGTACAACAACCGTGACCTGCCAGGGAATCGAACCTTCCAGCTACTAGTCCCGTTCCCTCACCAGTATACCCTACTGCAGCAGAGTTATAAACAGAGACAAGAGTTTTATTGTCATAAATGCAATGCTGGGGCTGCCCTGTGGAATGTACAGTCTCTCTCTCCTCCCCCAGCAGTCTGTCTCTCTCTCTGTCTCCTCCCCCAGCAGTCTGTCTCTCTCTCCCCAGCAGTCTGTCTCCTCCCCCAGCAGTCTGTCTCTCTCTCCCCCCAGCAGTCTGTCTTCTAGCCTCACAACTCAGTAGCCATCACCTATAACATATCAATTACATGCATTCAACCAGTTTACCAGTTTAGTTAGGTGCAGCATGCAGTCATACGGAAGCAGTGAAAGGTGCATTTAATTGATATGCTCAGGGAACCTCGCTGAACACTCTCTCTATAGTAAATGGTCACAGACCCTCCCATGTGCTGAGGGAATAAAGGAGGGACTTTCACCTTCTTGCGTCTTCCCCAGGACTGTGTACGTACTCTCTGATGTGTTCGATGACCAGCTCAAGGCCCTGTGGTTCTCCCCGTTCCAGGCTGAGGACATTGACACAGATCTGGACATGGTGAGCAGCCAATTATAACTATTGGAAAGTCTGTGCGTGTATGTTTGCATGAAGAGTGTTTGTATGCGTGTCTGCATGTGCGTGCGTGTGTGTGTGTGTGTGTGCATTTTAAATGTGTGTTTGTGTCTGTGCTTGCATGATGAGTGTGTGTATGTATGTGTGTGTGTGTGTGTGCGTGCGCATGTGTTTGTGTTTGCATTATGAATGTGTGTGTGTTTGTGTTTGTATTATGAATGTGTGTGTGCGTACTGCTGGTAAGGTCTGTGCTGAACCATTGTCCTCTCCATGCCCAGGTGAAGGTGGATCTGGTGGGACTGGCTGAGGAGTGCTGTCCTGACCTGGATCTGAAAGCAGAGCTGGAGCGCTCCTTCCTGACCGAGCCGTCCTCTCCTGGACACACCAAGGCCCCAAAGGGCATCAGACTGGGCAAACACAAACACGAGACCTTTATCACCTCCAGGTCTGCCTCTCTCTTCACCTGTTTGAATGTAGGGACAGACACTGACATTATTCATAACACAGTTTCTTGCAGAAATGACATCATTGTCAGTAGAAGTTTTGGTGCCTTCATACACTGCTCCAATGGTCATTGTTGGTAAATGTGTATGTTTCTATTTCTTATTGTCATGTCATCAAAACAGATCTGTAGATCAAAGTAAGCCATGAGAACAAGCACTTGCTCACAGCACAATCAGATTAAAATATTATTGTTGAATTGTTCCTTAAATGTGGACGAAAGTTTGTAATTTCTTTGTTCCGTCTGACCCGGTCTGCTGTATTCTTTATAAATAGTCCTTTCTGTGTGGTAAAGCACATTGTTAAAGTCGGGTCCAGACTGTTACACTGTCGTGTCTCTGCTCCTGTAGTGGGAAGTCGGAGTACGTGGAGCCGGCGAAGCGCGCGCACGTGATGGCGTTGCCCAGGGGGCGAGGCCGGGGGGCGTTCGGCCAGCTGTGTCGCCCGCACGACATCTTCCGTCAGCGCAAGCAGAACACCAGCCGCCCGCCCTCCATGCACGTGGACGACTTTGTGGCGGCCGAGTTCAAAGACATCGGACCCCCGGTGGGGCTGCTGCAGCCAAAGCGCGTGCCCAAGGGCTCCCCGAAGGTGCCGACGCGGGGTCTGTTCACCGGCAACCGCGGCGGCCGAGGGGCCTTCCACAGCCAGACGCGCTTCTTCACCCCGCCCACGCCAAAGGGCGTTATCCTATCCGGTACGTGTATGAGAGGCAGGATACTGTGACTACCAGGGAACCTGGCACACATGTTTGCAGTTGAGGAAATGTTTTAAATTACTGTGAAGGAACACTTCCACTGCTTCATCATATTTAGCCAAAAAAAAGACAATGCTACATTTCTTTTCGTACCTTGACGGTTCTCTTTTGGCGAAGCTTCAGGTCCCAGTCATGCCTCTCTATAGACTGAAATGCCCATTGTGTTGTCTTTGCTCCAGGGAACTACAACCGGCGAGAGGGTGGGCGTGGCTCAAGCTGGAACGCCCAGGTCACGCCTGTCACGCACCGGGGGACATACAGCGAGGCCCGGGGGGGCCAGAGCAATTTCGCCAGAGGACCACTTCCCTCCAGACAGCCCCCTGCAGGTAAAATACGCTATATAAAAATAAAAGGAGGCGAATGTGCTGGAAGAGTCGTCAAGTTTATAAAATCTGGCACATGAAAGTTTCATGTGAATGTCCCTTATGAATTATTACGTTTGAAAGTGAAGTTCCATTCCCACTACTGCACACCACTACTGGCTTTGGCCGGAGGTCCGCATCGGCGTGGAAACGGTTGTTCCAGCCTTGTGCAGAGATGAAACTGCTTAAAATCTCAATGCTCTCTTGGTCGGCCAGCTGCTTTCAGGTGCACAAACCAGCTATTTGCTGATCAAGTCGCCCTTGACGACACAGGCAGTGTGTACTCGCTGGTGCATCTGCAGTGTGCAGATACGCTAGGGCTCATCGTCATGTGATCAGGAGGAGTCATGCATTCATGACGTCACTGGGAGTCCGTGGGAGAGGGTTGATGTGTGAGGTCAAGAAGTTCAGCTGAACTATTGGGGGGGGAGAAAGAGAAAACGGGGGAGAAAAGGTTGAGGTTTGAAT
This sequence comes from Albula goreensis, assembly GCA_022829145.1. Classification (NCBI taxonomy): domain Eukaryota; kingdom Metazoa; phylum Chordata; class Actinopteri; order Albuliformes; family Albulidae; genus Albula; species Albula goreensis. The sequence continues at coordinate 5,277,224 of CM040750.1, read as the reverse complement.
TGGAGCAGAAAGGTCTCACCAGTTGAAATCATTCACCGCTGTGTGAGTGTTCTGTTACCCAACCCCATATTATATTATTATATTATTTGCATGTACAGTTCCATGTGTTTCTCACTCCAGGCAGGTGTTGTTCTGAGCTGAAACTTGGAAACAGGCCAGTTTGTCTTAGAGAATCCCTTAATCTCACCCTGGCTCAAACATTGCATTGCCATTACCTGGTTTATGGGAGGAAACACCTCAATACCTCTGCACATTCCCTGAGCACAGAGATCACATTTTGTGTTTTTCTATTTGCTAATCCTTGGGTGAGTGAGAATTTCACAAAGTGAAGACCTTTGTGTATGAGCCCTGTCAAAGCTCACGTAGCGCATGTGGCGTTCTCCTTTGGTTATGTCTGAGGCAGGCTGTGCTGTCCAGTCTGCGTCTCCGGTAATTTGCATGTCCTCTCCTTACAGGTGGCTACCGGCTGGCCCCCAGAGACCGTGCCCCGCGTGGTCCGGGGCCGAGGGACGGGCCTGTCCTGGATGAGTGGCGGGGGCGGGGGCAGTAGCGGAGGAGGGGGCGGAGGGGGTGGTGGCGGGGGCGGAGCCGGGGGATCCAGAGGAAAGTTCAGCAGCGGGGGCAGTGGTGGTGGCCGGGGGCGACACGTTCGCTCCTTCACCAGGTAGACCCGCCAGGCGTGACAGAACTTTGGACACAGCGCAGTGGCCGCCCCCCCCCCCACCCCCACAGCAAGCCTGGCCCCCACATCCCGAAAGGAAGGCTAGCACTAAAGGACCAATAATGATCCCATCATGCTGTCTGGAATGCTTCACAGTGACTCAGTGCTTTCAGATGACAAAATGCTTTCTGTTGTGTTGTTCTTTTTTAAATGTGTTTACATTTCAATAAAATTATGTAAGTAGTACCTTTTTGTTTTTCATGTGCCGTTTTCTTAGATCTAACAACAGCCCATGAACTGCAAAACGTTTTTTTTTTTTCAAATTACAATTACATTAGCAATTCCTTAATTCAAGATATTATTGAAAACAAGAGGAAAAGTAATCATTTGTTTCTGTTTTATTTTGCCAACATTAAACTGTAAATATGAAAACATCCCTCACATGTGATCAGTCAACCCAAATGTCTGACAAAAATATACTCATTTTAGAAGGGCAAAGTGAAAAGTTTGTCATCAAACAGCCGTGCAATGTACTAAGTAATTAAGGAATGATTTCCTGAGCTGCATAAACTCCTGCACCTGTGAATTGAATGCCTCGGGATTACACGATTTAGTACTTAATACACTGATTGCATTCTAAAGTTCTCAAATGTAGTTTGCACTAAGCCCTAAAATCGTAATCTTTCAGTAGAAAAAAAGTGGTTGACATCAGATTGTGCCAATAAAATTGGCGGTTCAAACGTGCGCTTATGTTGAGCTCCCAAGTGTTGATCTTGCAGAAATTTAGAAATTATGCACAAGTTTTTCTACACTGAAAAAAATGCTCAAATAATAATTACAAATTTCAAGGTTAGTATTGTACAGTACATCACTATACAGATTGCATAAGAGCAGCATTGCATATCTTCTGCAGTAAAAAATGAGTTTCTCTATTGTATGTTTTTCTCCTTAATAATGGATTACAAAACACTAAAGACTTTGAAACTGGCTGAAAGGTTTCTTAAGGTGTTGGGTGGAGAAAAAAAAACATGGACAGCTAACAAAACATGCAGAAAATCTATGGGATTCATGTAATTTAGATAAATACTACAATCAGGCTGTAGGACTACAGAAAGATATATTTAACATATTTCACCTTAGAAACATTTGTGTACTACTAGTTCGTAAATTTCTGGGCCAGTGTCACTATCATGCTAGTTAAGGATAATAACATAAAAATGAAATGAAGACTCTACTGGAATGTAACAAATACAAAATACGAACAATTTATCTTTTACATTCAAATGGCAGTGACAGCAGGTGATTGAAATGGCAGTTTCAGGACAAATTTCCAGGATGTGGATTATGGTCTTCATTCTTTCTCTCTGGTCCACCACAAATTCTAATGGAATGGAGAAAAAAAAATCATGACTTGATAAAAGTTTTCTTCTTGATCGTTCAGATACACCAGAAAGGCCTGTCATTTATACAAAATAAGACTAAAATATTTTGGTCTTTTTTTGTTTTAAATAGGCTGCCATGAGGGACATAAGAACACTACATGAAGAAATGAGCTATACCAACATGCAGTGCTACGTTTAAGGTAAATTGACTGAAATATGTAGCCATATAAGAGGAGATATTTAGCTGGATTCAGTCGCAAACACTGTTTGGCAAAATCGTTTTCTGTGATTGTTGAACTCGCCAAACAGTTTGTGAGGCAACAAACGTAGAAACCTATTTGCATTTAACTGTGAAACTGAGGCCGCTGAATCCAGGCCAGTGAAAAGCCAGACTGGTCTTCGTGATTGAGTCAGAGTGCTTACAGCTGTCAGATAACGGTGACCTCGCGGGACTTCCTCTTGATGCAGTCGAGCGTGAGGCTGCGGGCGCTGCTGGCTTTGCGGAGGCCCTCGGTGACGGCATGTGGAGGGGGCGTGGCCGGGGAGTGGCCTTCCCTCTGCAGGCTCTTCAGCAGCTCCAGCAGCTCTCTCTTCTCCAGCTCCGCCTGCTCCATTTCCTGTCTGTGCAGACGCTCCGCCCCCATGAGTGCCCGCACATCTGACATCACCCGTGAGAGCTGGCCCTGCAGATGCACGGGATGAGCACGTCACACACACTGTGCACACACACTCACAATGCCCACTGACTGCATGCATACACACACTGTTTGCCAAGACAAGCCCTGTTACACACACACCCTTCTCAAACACATGCAACCCATAATAAGAGCAATGTCTTTGAGTTAATACAGATCAGTCACTGACACACAACTGCACTCTACCATCAGTTTTACTGCTGAACAGTGAGTATATGCACGCTCATACACCTACACACTCACTCAAACACTCACCAGCACTGACAGCAGCTATTCTGCAGCATGCAAACACACACCAAGATGGACCTACCAGGAGTGATGGTTGAAATGAGGTTTCATGAACTCTGTTAAGGTGGATCTACACTCAGACGTCAATCAATGGCTTGTCTGAAACCATCACAAACGTTGTTCTCTACACACTACCAATGTGGTCATTGGGGTACATTATCAAATCAAAGATGCTACATGGTAACAACTCAAAGTTTTTGGTTCACTGAAACCTGGCTCCCCCATCACTGCCTTCCCCTCTTCTAATGGTGCAGTAGTAGCCTCTACCTTCAGCTCCTCCACCTCGTTCTTCAGCAGGCTCTCCTTCTGCACCATGTGCCTCCTCTGAGAGTCCAGCCGGGACTCCATCTCGTGCCTCACCTCCTCCACCTTGCAGATCATCTCCGACCTGAGACACAGAGCCACACTCAAACTCCCTCCATCTTTAAAATGCTGCCGGTCTCCTAGAATAGCCCTATTGACAACTGACAGACAAACTATTTAAGCACACGCTGGTTACACTGCTGTTTTGGGTAGTTTACAAGTTACTTTAACTGTGGCTTTCCCTGTCCTGAGGGGGACAGTTTGAGTGACATGTTTCCCATGGTCTGGTTACAGGTGAGGGAGTTCAGCACACCTGTCATTGGGGTGTTACATTTCAGTGAGTTGCCATCTGAAATGAGTGGTAAGCAATTCCTGAAACTCCCAGAGCTATTTTTGAACATGATGAACATGACAGTTTGTCTCCGTAATTGTTCTGGTGAATGGCCGATGCTTTCGGACATAACTAACATGGAGATGGGTTCACCTTACCTAAATTAATAAAAAAATTTGAGTTAATTGACCTCTTGGGGATTTTCTGCGTATGCCAATTCAGAAGCTTGTCAGAATATGATTTCTCCTAATGAATATCAACAATTCATACTTTATGAAAGGAAACCATTGTTGTAAAGTTCTTTGCTGATGGGATAGTATTCTCAGCTTATGTTTTAATTTGTGACCTTCATAAATAATTAATGCAAATTATTATCCGGTCTAATGCTTCATCAGTTGTGCAGTGCATTCTGTTTTAACTTTGAACAGCCGCACCAAAATGCATTCAACGGGCGTGATGCATGTTGAATGAGCTCCTTTTATTTTCCTTTTAGCATGTTGTTCAGGCACCTGGGGACATTTCTTTAACACCACCCTGCAACGCAGCCCATTTACAAGCGCTATTAAACGCGCATCACTGTTCAATTTGACAGCTCAATCCATCCTGAACAGCTGAAACCGGTTGGAACACGGAACGTACACTGAGCGTACAGGGGCCCGGGGCGTTGACACCACCCGCATTCCACCCTCAGTCATGAAGAGTCGTGCTGAGCCCAGGAGCACAGACACCCAGCCTGTCTCTGCACACAGGGTCCGTGCAGGTTTCCCCACAGCCCAGCCAAAGAAAAAAACGGCTCTCAGCTGCGGTTAAATCCCATTTGACTCTGATTGGGCCTGACCCACTTCTATGTAACAGCTTAACTTTCAAGCCTCAGGGTGAAATGGATCCATGCACCATTTACTCGGAGTTACACGGAGGGACACATGTGTGAGAGACAAGCAGAATCAATGCGCATCCTAAACTACTTTACAAATAATTTATAGTTTTCCTCTGCACAGGATTGCTAGAGGTTACAGCTGAAGCCATTACACATCAAATCAGGTTAAAATGATAGACTCAGAGGTAAGTTATTTCTGAGCAGTAAGATGCAGAAGGCACAGCATTGCCAGAACAGCACTGTCCACAAAGGCAGCTGTATTAATCATCTCCTAGTACTTTATCACCTCCCTCCAAAAAACTGATCAGGGATCAGTTTACCTGGTCCTGACCCTGACTGTAACAGTTATATCCAAAACATGGGCACTGGTCCTGGATCAGCGCTATGAGCATGGTCTGGTGCCGGTGCGTACCGGAGGAGCTCCAGCTCGGTGCGCAGCTCAGCCACACAGCTGTGCTGAGTGTCATCACAGCTAAGGATGGTGTAGCCGCAGCCGTTAGGACACTCGCGGCTCCGGAACTCACACACGGACAGGTGAGCCTCCAGGGTCCTCCGCTCTACCTGCATCGGACATCCTGACAGAGAGGAAGAGACAGCGGGAGACTCGGCTGAGGCACAATCCCTTACACACACACACACATACACACACACAGAAACACACACAAATACATCATCACACTCAAATGCAAGTCAAAGAGATGAAGGATGGGCAAGAACAGAGAATGAAATGTGAAAAGATACATCTATATATTTAACTAACTTATCCTTGCCCTATTCCTCCTCTGACACTGTGATAAAACTCCTCTAATTTCACTTGTTGATGCGTTCTTTCTATGCATTGTGTTCATTTTGTAGGTCTGTGTATTGTTTATACTGAGCTGTGGAAACATACCATTCCTACAAGACAAGAGACTTGAAATTTTGAATCTTACTGTAAGTGTGCATGGAATTTTTACATCCAACATGGAAATGAAAAGCATTTTGTAGATAATGGATTCTGAAGTTAGTTTTTTGGAGATCTCTCTCTCCCTCCCTCTCTATCTCACTCTCTCATTCTCTCTCCCCCTGTCTCTTCCTCTCTCCCTCCTTGTCTCCCCCCTCTCTCTCTCCTGCCATCTCTGAGGGAAGAATCTGCCAAAGCACCACAGCACCCCACAGCACACAGGATTGTGTCACCCTGAGCCCTCAGTGCTCCAGGAAAACCTACATACCACATCGATAACAGAGGTACACTCCACCTGGCAAAGAAAAACAGGTCACACACAAATAACATGTCTTTGAGGTCCTCATTCCAGCTTTCAAGACAAAGAGCGACCACCAACATGGAAAAGTTATGTGGATAGATGAACAGCAGTGTTTTTTTGTTTCGTTTTTTTTTGGCAATGATCTATCAAGATGAGACAGAGATGATACGTGTCATTAATCATGAAGGGGAAGTGAACCATACCCCTGCAGCTCTTATCCCATTGGCCAGCTGTCCGGCTTTGGTGGGGGGGCTCTTCAACTGATCCAGGGCCCTTGGGGACCCTCATTAAAAATTGAGCAGGGACCCACCCAGCTCAGCCTGCTAGCCCTTAGTCCGTATGTTCTAAAGGCCGACTGGCCAGTCAGCTGTTAGCTGAGAGATAAGACCAGGGCTGTATCAACAGCAATTACAGATGAACTAACCTAGGGATATACCACAAGGCTGGCTTACAAGGCTAGCAAAAACTACCTCTAAATCAATTCAATGTGTTAAAAATACATTGTAAAAGTTAATGACTTTTGCCCTGCCAGCTCCCACTTTGTGTGAACTGTGGTTTGTGCACCCCTGGTGCTCAATCAAACAATCATACTTAGTTTAAGTTTAGTGGGTGTGTCTATCCCCTGATACTTCGTTTCCACACTTGGTTTTGGTTGGCTGGTGTGTGTGTTTGGGACCCCTCAGTACCTGTGTTGGTGCAGGCCACCAGCCCATACTCGCATTCTCTCTCATGTCTGTCCACAGACTCCAGCGAGCACACCATCTCACAGCCCTGCTCCCTGTTCCGGCACCGGATCTGCAGCCGGCTCAGGTCATTCCGCATGTACCTGCAGCCATAACAGGGGTCACGGGTCAGGGGTCACATCTGGGCTTTACCACAGGCCCACTGTTTAATCACAAACACTATACCTAAACAGGTGTCTCTAAAACTCCCTATGGCACAACCCTGTTTGTGCACTCACCTACGATACAAACCAAAAAGTATGTTTCTTTAAACCCAACCAGTGCTAAGACACTTTGAGCTTTAGGTGTAGCGTAACACAGAGGTCATGGAGCTCTGCCTTCCCAAGCAAGGTGTTTAACTCGAATGGCTTTAGTAAATACATTCCTATGTAAAATCCAGGTTGTACAATGTAAGTGATTCAAGTTGCCTTGAAGGAGGATGACTACTTAACAAAGAAACTGTAAGAGGAAGTCCTCTTGACTTTATAATTACTGAAGAGGGGATCTGAGGAGGCTGAGACTTTGGCTACAGTTAACTGAAGAGAGGCAGCAGAAGGGAGCCAGACTGATTAATGGAGGCTGTGTTTCTGACCATGTAGTTACCTGAAGAGGGGTCGGAGGAGAGTGACCTCCAGTGGCTGCCGGTCCTCGGGGCAGTTGTGGTGGTGCACCAGCCAGCCGTGGATGCAGGAGCTGCAGAAGGCATGCTCACAGGAGCCTGTAGAGGATCCTCCAGCACATCCCGACACACGCAACACAGGAGGCCCTCATTCACGTACCCCACAAAACGCTCGATGTCGTAGCCCATTCTCTAGGATGACGGTCTGCGCGCTGGCGTGGATGACTGGGAGGAGTTAGACAGAGAAAATCACTCTTTCCTCAAACTTGTCAAATAGATCTATCAGTCACTTCTATGTCAGATTGGAAAATTCTACCCTGTTCTTTACTGCATCTGTCAAGTGTTCAATTCATACTAGCAAAATTTAGCACCATTTGGTTCCACCTGGAAGTTCAGGCCAAATTTTTACTGCAACCACCAGCTGGGAAATGATTAAGTTTTTTAAGACCACTATGGCTTCAAGAATTCTGCAGCACATTAAGTGTTTCCCTTAGTAATGAACAAAAACAAACATGTCAGAGCTCCGCAGTAGTTTTCAGTCTCAGATTTGAATGAAGTTGAGGTTAAAAAAAATCATATTTTTAGTTTGTGGTGTTTCTTGTAATTACATTACTTTTGCTGGCACTCTTCCAAGTTTGGGTGAATTACACTGAAGTCTCTCAACTTCATAAAATAAAAGAACAATTCCTTTGACTCATAATTATGGAGGAAATGACACAAGAAGACAAGTAGCGATGTCCATGATGCCAGTTGGCAACAATCAGAGTTCTGAGGGTTCATGGCTATTTTAGGCAGCACTATATTCCCATTAAGACAACTGCAGGATAGGCTGGCTAAAGATGCAAACCTGGGGTGGCAGCTATGTGAAACTGAACAAAGTTGCAAAGGTTGGTTGCTTTTGCATAACCACAGAGCAATCAAAAGGTCTCCAGAATTACTGAAACAGAAGATGTAGCAGCAGCATCTCAACAGATGTGGGAGATTTTCCAACAGTACCACAATTGGGTTAGCATATGCCAAGTAAAACAGAACCATGTACCAAATCAGTATAAACTGGGTAAAACAGTACCACATTTGGACTGGCATAGGCTGGGTAAAACAGTACCACTCAGCAACTCCTTACGCCTTCCAGTGGCATGACCTGTTCTACGCTGGCTACATTAAATTAGTTTATAAGGTTTTTTTAACTGAAAAAATAAAATAAAAACACACGCACCGCTGTAAATGCTAGAAGAGGAAATTCTCCTGATTAAAACCAGGCTGATACCTGAGAGAAAAGGCTGGGTTCCACCCTCCTCCACCTGTTCGGCCTCTTGTGCTCCACTCAGGACAGGAGTCCCCCTCCGTCCTCTCTGCCTCTCTCTCCAGCCTCCAAATGCACCCAAGTGCGATGAGAGAACGAGGGCCGTCCTGTCAGCCGCTCCGTTTCCTTAGAGACGCCACTTCAGGGCCCAAGCAGCCAGCTGTTGCACAAAGCAAACAAAGAGGCAGTGTTCACTCAGGGACACCCCCCACCACCGCTTCCTCCGGCCCCCAGGGTCCTCCCAACAGTGGGTTACAAATAAACTCTCAGACCAATGGACACTCTCCATCCACCTGCTACACAACACCTTGGAACTATATGATGCACTGTAGATGCATTCTTGCTACTGTTCTACTTTTTCATTGACTTGGTGAGTGGGTTATTTAATCAAATATATATTTTCTGTGATGACCTTGCTGTACCTGCAGCTGAAGTGAGATAGTTCTAGTGATGGGTATCCTTGTTAAATGGCTCTCTGCAAGTTTGTGCTGGTACAGACATCAGCCAGAATGTCAAAAAAAAACTGCCCAAATCACATCGCATGCCACACCAATGGAATCTTCTCCACACTAAAACTGCACCACAGATCAAATCTAAGGTTCCAAGGTCCCCTGTAATCCCCCTCCCACCCTGCAGTTCTCAGTACAGCGCTAACGAGCTAACTTGCAGCTATGCTCTCTGCGGACTTAAAGTTGCTGAGGCAACAAACATAGTTTTACAGAGTAAAATCAGACGGTTCAGCATGTGGCACTGTTATCATCTAATATTTAGGTGTAAATTTGTGTGTTTGCAGTGACACACAAACACCACAAAATCTTCTGGGAAAAGCACACCACTAAGGTAATTTCCAAAATAGCATGGTCATATGAGACTACATAACAGATGGCACCGCCTAGCAACAGGAACTGTAATCAAAACTACAGGAACTCCATTTAGCTATGCAGATTAGTTTGTACAATATCCTTGCACACTTAAAGCGATACAGCCTGACAACCAGAAATGATGATAAATTAACATCACAATAATAAGCACTGACCTGAGTTTAATCTGTTACAAGTGGATTTTTACCAAAGAAGTTACCTATGTTACCAAGTGGAGGGCATTCTTTCTGTTGCATGGCAACCTATTCAATGGAAGAAGACCAGCCCAACATTCTGAGGTGGTAGCAGTTTAGAGCACACCACTCACTGGCCACTCTCTGATGAATGTAGGATATGGAAATTATTTTGTTTTGAGTGTCACTCCCATTGAGACCCCTTTTCAGTTAACAGGTATCCCCCTTAATGGTCCATAACAACACAGGAGTTGGATAAAAATGGAAAAAAAAAAAACCTTTGTTTAAAAACATGTCTTATAATTTGTTTCCTTCTGAGCTTGGCTTGAAAATGTCTGATGAAACACACAACTATCACTGTGAAATAAGAACACCTGCAATCTGAATTGTCTGGTAGTCAAATCCCCTAATTAAGGATCTTCACAGATTTTTTACATTGACCTCATTAACTGGCATGTGTACAGAACAGTTGATGTTTTGGCAAATCTTGGAAATGTTAAAATGGAACCTGCAACAGCACATTAAACAACCATCTGGAACTGAGGAAATATCTTTAAAATGTGTAATTGTAATAAATGTATATGTAATTTTCAATCCCTTTTGATGTACAAAATGGACCTGGAATAAAAAAATTTAAAAAATCTCTGATGGATTAGCCAACCTAATGCAAGTCAAATTTACAATGACTTTAAAATTCTAAATCTAGTGTTGCAAATGTTTTCTGATCATTTAAGTAGGATGGAGTATTTTTAACAAAGTTGTCCTTTATAGTTTTACATGTCCATTATATATGTATAACTTCTGCTGTGTTGAATTGTTCATCTTTAATTGACGGAACACCTCCACGTTGGCAGTATGCCGCTCCCAGACACATCAAATGATCTGTAATTTCCTTTTAAACCTTTAGTCACATACAATATTCCTCAAAGTAAGCAGATGTCAAATTGCTTTGATTTGCACACCATTCAATTCGACCTAGTGGATAATACCGTGTGTTTTTTCGGTAATGTTTGTTAATTACATAAACAGTTATCCATTATGTGGTGCATTCGCTCGCTCACATACAAGAAAAAACATACATGATTTACAAAATTTAAAATCACAAAACGGGGTCAGATATCTTCCGTGCTGTTTGTGGATGTCACCGGATTAAAGGGATATTAATCCTCTCAGTCTTTGATTGGATTATGGACTGACTAACAACATCACACAGCTAGGCCTACACTTTCACATGGCAGAAATCAAAGAGCACCTGTACCCTTTACGTTGCTCAAAAACATATGCAACTGAGCCCTGGTTTCAATCGCCATCAATTACAATAGCTTCATAATTTGCGACAAACACCCAATATTACATTCACACAATGTCCATATTAACACTCCAAGTTTTCACAAACTGAAGGGATTTAGAACGGCTTGGTGTAATTCTCCATCTCTTGAAATCCCATGAATAACAACAGTACTTTTACAAAAACATTAAAAAACACACGAAATCTACACACACATGGCAGAATGTTACATATATGTGTTGTCATTTTTATTGAACACAATCAGAAAGGCTATTCTTCAACTAGCTGCCATCAACACCAGTATAAAATTCATTTTATATCTAGGTTTACTATTCAGTTACTATTCTGATGGTATTTAAAGAGCAATAATCTATAGCTAAAATACTAACTAGCGGTAGAAATCTATACTATAGACAGCATCCAAACTCATAAACAACTAGACTATAGTACTCTAAACATTAGGAAAATTTTGACTAATACCAGACCTTTTATTAATTTTCTTGAACCAGCTAAAGTACAACCATAAATTCGCTGCTGTCTGGCAGCTACTGCAGATAACAACATTCAACTAATTTAGCTGCCAATCTTAGCTGGTCAGTGATAGCTAACGTTGCAGTAGTGGCATCTTGCTGCCAAGAAAACTAGCAATTTTACAAGATCACAAGTCAACGGTTAAGTACAGGCTAATACCACTGACTGTTTCACTGTGCAAAAGTGTCGCTCGTGTGTTATTTATGTTTCTCCGAAGAGCTCACCCGTTACTGTCCCTCTTTGCCGATGCCAGCTGTCTGTTTACCATCATCATATCAGAGATCACAATTTACCGTAAAGTTCAACGCGCTGTCGTGAAGTTTTGAGTAATGCGCAAGCCTATAGTTTCTGTTTATTTTCCGTTCAAAAAAGAAATAACTATGCTAAACGGCTGACTTCAGGATAATTACTGACATCCACTAATGCATAATGTATTTGACAAAAACTGTAGCGTGCAAGTTTGTAAACCAGCTCTATGGTGCACTGGTACGCAGTGTGAGATTAATTTACATATTAAAACGCATCATCTCGAGACGTAACCAATGGGAAGTTACGTCACGTTACAGCGTCTTTCGCGGGAGACTTGATGTCGCTAGTCACAGGATAATAAAGCGAAGGAGGGTTTTCTTCAGGAAAAAGGTACGTTTGTGCTACGACATGTTTATTAACTGATGAACTGATCATATTTTTAATGTAATGTCCTCTAGCAATAACGGGTAATAGCACTTGGATGGCGTTGTTGTGATTTGGTGAATTGTACTTCAGGAGTTATGAAGACAAGGATTGTTTTCATTCTTGTAAGTTTTGCAGTGCATGCTAGATACGGTACTGTGATGAACGAATTCTGCTTATTTCTATGGACGTAACTGAACTTTGTCATTGTTATAATCAATAGTGGTAATGTCTGTCGTTATCCTTAAGAAAACAGCAATGGGTTCTCGATTTGTACGCCAAATACGCCGGTGTAGGAGTTAGCACTCTGCTCAAACATTAAATGTCTGTATTCCTGCGCTTCTCCACTCCCTCCAAATTGACGGAGAAATCAGATGAAGGGAAAACAAACACATGTTGCAACGAAGAGGAGGGACCCCTGCGCTTCATTGATTTTGATTTGAAATGTGAAAAGTAAACCGATTTCGGGTATTATTGGAATAGTGCTGTTACTAATTAATGTGATTCTAAACGTGTTTGTTAAGACGATCTTCTAAGTGGGCTGGCTAAATTGATGTTTCGGGTTTTTATAACACTTACCATTTGTATCCATTTTTTGTTTTTTTTACACTTCACCCCCCTGTTACTGTCATGCTACACATGTCAAATGTCGCGATCTGCTTCATTGGCTGTCAGTTTGTCCTCGATTTCAGCGGGTGGAAATGGTCACAATTATTAACTAATTGAAAATGAGATGAATAGTCTGAAACACATTACTCTCTCTCTCCCTCCAGTGAAATTCACGTTTGGAGAAGCTATAAAGCGATTGCCTCGCTGTCTGTCAGTAAGAAGTAATGTATGCTCTTCATCTATTTTTCTAGTATCATGCGCCGATCAAGAGCTCCCAGCCAGCAGTGTGGGAATGTGTCCAAGAGGCCCAGGTTCATTCCTCCGGGGGCCACAGCGAGCAGCCCAGACTCCAGCTTTGCGCTGGTGGCAGCGCAGCCTCATCAGAACGCAGAATGCAGAGCGCTCAACAAGGTACAGAAATCAAACCCTCTATTTCTTCAGTTCGTATCCAGCATAACCATCCTGTTTTGGATTGAATTTGGTACTTACATTTTGTATTTCATTGTAATAGGTTCTGAAGTCTCTCCCTGAGCAAAAAAGCGAAGCTCCTGTCCTGTCTAAAGCACTGGCAAGAATCCTAAATGCTGGCCCACAGGGAGAATCCAAACAGAACTGCACAGTGCTGAAGAAGCTCTCTTCAGCACTCTCCAGTGAGGACAGTGCTTCAGAGGACGGGCCTGGCACTGGTGAGATTAACAGACCTGCAATCCCCTGCTGTGATTATTCCCAGCTATTTGCTGATGCTTAAAGACACGTTAACCTCTAGAGTTAATGCAAGTCGGTCTTGAGCTGACATTCCACTGTAGGGCCTCGGTTCCAGCTCCACATTTGAGTTGTATTACGGGTAATGAGTTAAACCCTAGTGCTGTCGTGTCTTAGCGTGACATAATCCTGCCACAAACCCATCTATACTAAGATCAACTGGGCCAGGATTTTACAGGAAAAATTAACATTATATCGCAGGTAGTGGCAGTGACTGCAACCACATCAATATGCCGGCATACAAAATAAACACATCTAAGCATGTAAAATAGAGCTAAGGACAAAGTAAATACTCACAGATACTGGAAACATTAGTGTACAGAATAGTGCAAGTGTATAAAGCTACAGCACTTTTTCATGTAAAAATGTCACTGCTTTATTGGAGTAATTGAGAGGAAGGGCTGCAGGAGAGAAGATCAGACCCTGTGGAATGGTCTATATGGGCTTTTGTGCTATGTTTAGTAGTTGGGAATCTACAGGAATTTATGCGTTTTACATATTGAAACTAGCAGCAGAATAGAGGTTTGCAAAGAGAAGGGACAGCTGTTGTTGGTCGAGGATTACCTTGCACTACAGTACGATGGATTTCTGCAGACAGGTTTGTTCGGCTGTTATCAGTAATGGGTGTAATTTAATGACAGTCAATGTTGTACCCTGCCTTTTAGCCTTTACCTTTCACGTTCTGTGCATACTGTGATATGTAGGTTACAGCTAGCCAGCAATTTGTTGTGTCCGCTTTGTTTTTTACCATGACTGTGATTACACACACATCTTCAGTCATGACATAACAGGCATTTTGCATCTTATCCAGAGCAACTTACAACTCAAAGAGCATTAAGGTGTGAGAGTGCTAAAAGTCCTTGAGTGGGGTCCCAAGTGACAGAAGGGATAGCATAGACTAAACCATGTGAATGACCTGCTGAAAAAACAAAAAGAATACCATCAGTAACATCAGTAACACATAAAAAATAAATAAAAATCAGAAAATTAGGTCACTACTAAGAGTACTATGGCTAACTAGAGGAGCTAGAGAGGGACAGGGAAAGGTGGGTCCTGAAAAGGTGAGTCTTCATTCTGCGCTTGAAGGTGGACAGATTATCTGCTGTTCAGACCTCTGTGGGAAGGTCATTCCACCAGCAGAAAGCCGGAACAGACTGCAGGCGTGACTGGGAAGTGCGAGCGCAAGGGGAAGGGACACCTGGCGTGCTGATGACGCCGACCGGAGCGATCAGACAGGCATGTAGGGCCTGGTGAACTTTTGGAGATAGGATGGGCCCGTCCCTGAGATAGCCTGGTAGGCGTGCTCCAACGTTTTAAATTTGATGTGGGCCATGAGAGGAAGCCAGTGAAGGTCGATGAGGAGGGGGGTGATGTGGGAGTGTCTGGGCAGGTTGAGTACCAGGCTAACAGCAGCGTTCCGAGTGAGCTGCAAGGAGCTGATAGTAATTGCTAGGAGACCAGCAAGGTGGGAGTTGAATTAGTCCAGGAGGGAGAGTTTGCTCTACCGTTGCTTGGGCTAACAGCTGTGTTGAGTAGGTGGTGAGGAATGGGCGGATTCTCATGATGGTTCACAGGAAGAATCTGCACACCCAGTTCACCGGCGCAATGAGAGGGCCAGTTTGTGCTTGAACGCCACTCCAAGGTTCTTTGCACAATGTCAGTTACATCAGTAGCTAGTGCTTTTGATCATAAAACATATGAACTGGGGTCGGGGAGAGCAGACAGTGCAGTTCAGACATATCTGTAACATGCAGGATATGCATGGAAAGAGTGAGCATGGAATCGGGGTCAGTCTGCTGCAGTCACATAGATCGTATTATTATCCAGGTAATTCAATGAGAGCCGTCGTTGTTGTTGCTTGTCTTTATACATTGCATCATGTTTCTGTACATTCTGTATATGTAGCTTATATAGGTTAAGCATTGAGCATGCAGATCCATAATATATTGATACATAATACATTAGAGACAAAAACAAAGGGATTTCTGGGTACTGAGTTGAATGCAAGACAGCGTTGCGCCACGAGTGCAGCTGACCACACCTCATCTTAGGACCAGCACGCCCACAGCGCCTCAACATCTTACGCTATTTAGAGGGCAGAGGCGCAACATGCTAAATGACAGCTGTAGGTGAAAGATACCATAGCACATTGCAATTTCATGATTAAGTGCCCATTCATGATTAAGCCTCTTGCCTGGAACTACCTTAAGGGTGTCCTATACACAAAAATAATGTACACCATACCAATCAGAAAGGGAAATTCAACATGCCAATTGTGTGTATACATTCAAGGGATTTAACATCTGCAATGTTTTCATTTAAGTCTGTTACGGCTGTGTGTATGTGACAGAAAACAGGGTTGTCCCTTCTTTATCCAACTCAAAGGCACTTTGCCTTTAAGAGTGTCCGCCATCATCAAAACATGAAAAATATCTGGCCCAAAGGTTATACAGTGTTTCTCCATGTAGCTTGACTGTCTAATGATTGAAGGAACCTGAGTTGGGGGAACACATTTTTATATCAGGTACTAAATGAATTCTGTCTCACCGTTTACTTTAATATGTCTGTTTTGTGCTCAGAAATCTTGAGTACAAAATGCTTTGTGCACAACATTTATTTTGGAGGACATTGCCAAGAGTAGGCTATATTAGATAGGCCTTTTTGTAGGGTCCTTGGCTTTCGTAATAAACTAGCCCATCTGTGAAAGATGTGTTTATCGCTCAGAAGGTTAGCGAACGTGTTTTTGTGGTGTTGCAATGTGTTCATGACATAGCAAAAGACATAGGTATTATAATATGTTAATTATTTGAGTAATGAGCATGGTTATTGGTTAAAAACGAGATGCTACAACAACACAATATATGTATTAGTAGCCTTTCCTCATGTCTTGGGCCACTTGGTATTCTGATATTGTCATATTGTTACATAGTTTTTGCTTTTAAGCGTTTAAAACATAATAGTCTAATAGGATTTAAATGCTGGCTAATTACAGTGTATGTAATCGATGAAAAACGTTATTTAACGCCCTGGTCGAAACAGCGAAACAAGTGTGAAATAGCTAGCAAGTGAAGTTTGTCATTCTCCAAGCCAATAATGGCGTACAATTGTTCAACATCAGTTAAGGTGGTCATGCTGAACTACCTACAAAAATCTGAAGATGTTTGTTTTTAGCAGGAGATGCAGAAGACGAGGAAGTGAGCTAAAAGTTTGAAATTGACTAGTTACACAGGCAGTACTGTGTTTCAAGCCATCACCTCTCCCCTACCCATATCATCTCATTTGATTTGTCTGTAGACAAAGTAAAAATTCACTTTAAATTATGCATTTTGAATTACTGTTTGTTTGTTACGGGTACTCCAGTTGTTCTTGTTGTTTTTTTGACCGGGTACATTTTGACTCTTACTCGGGTAGTTTTTTTTTTTTTTAATGGGTAAGCTTTATCTCAACTGAATGGGTACCCGTACTCTTAGTCGAGTACATGTTTTTGTACTCTACCCACCCCAGATCACACTCGAAAACCTTAATTTGCGCCCGACACCCCCACCCAGTGATATCGTGTTTTCGTGCTGCGTGTGAAGCGGCAGCCTTGAGTCTCACTGATCTCTGACATGCTCCTATATCTTGATACGCTGCGTGGACACTGGACAAATGTAATGGCTGTGAATTAGGTATAACTTGATTTTGTATTCATTACCTTGGACAGTTCTACGCAAGGTAACTCGAGGAAGCACACATGAATTTGACCGCTATTAACGCCCCTGCGAGTAGCAGGGCTTTGTTTCACAATAGCCAATTCCAAGTTAATGAGTATAAGAACAGTTGCGCTTAATGTCTATAATACTGGTTTGAACCAGTGAGAAATGAAGAACAGCGTTGCTTTATTTACTCAACTGCATTGGATAAACCCTACTTGATTCATTGATTGATGCAGATGTTGCATATCTTAGAGAATGGCAAATAATTTCGCTGACCGAAACGTTTCCTTAAAGCAATCTAGCCCTTGTCCAGTAAACTGTCGGAGATAACTTAAAACGTTACACAAACGTATCGTATACAGGCTTGTCCAGAATAAAACGTTTCAATTTACATTACAGGATAAAGCCAGTTCAACTTAAAAGTAAATAAATATACATTGAACTGGACTGCAAGCGGATCACTACCGCTGAAACAGCAAAAATGCGTTTGCGACGTTTATCTGCTTCTGTCAGAAAAGCGATAATAATGCTTGCGCTACATCCACGCATTATAGGTGTAGATTAACTTAACGCTGAAACTGGATCTTTGGGTGAAACCTAACCAGCCGAGAGGAAACGCGACGTGTGATTGACAACAGGTCCAGCATTATGCAAATGAGCGTGGTTGCTGCAGCGGCAGTGAGAGGCAGATTAGGGTTGTGTTCGGGATCAGTGAGCACACATGCTCTGTCTCTCTCCCTCCCGTACTTCAAATTAAAAGCAACTAGTGTTTGCTAGTGTGCACTTTCTCTTCAGCCTAACACGCCGATCACGTACCGTACGGACTATTTTACTTTTTTATGCACCTCTAGAAGCCGGTTCGATTGTTTGTTAGCAGAACGTGCAGAACGTTTATTGGACGTTTCAGTTTCTCTTTGTGTAGATAACCGTTAGAGCGCTGCGGTACACCTCTTCCGCACATGCTGTTTTAGATCAGCGGGTGAACGTATTTGTGATCTAAAAAGAAAATAATTCGCCAGTTTTTGCCTCCAAGCACATACATTTAGCTCCTGTTTTCACATGCGTTCAAAAAAGCAAAATGTGCTCGCTTGGTTTACAATTTAATAGAGTCTAGATCTGTATGTAGGTCAGGCTGGGTTTAAGCAGCTTTCCTGAATCTGCGTCAGCTTAAGCTGAAAGGAATTTCAATAAAACCCTCCCTGGTAGGCGTGGGCCTAAATGAGGCTGGCCTAGTTAAGCCTGATTTCTTTTTGTGTGTGTGTGTGTGTGTTGTGTAACAGAGGGGAGAAGGACTGTTGTATGTGTGCATGTGTGTATATGTTTATATGTTTTAGAAAGAGGGGAAAAGGAAGGGCAGAGAAGAGATTTAGAGGTAGAGCTAGAGGGGGAAGACAGGAAAACAAAACAAGACAAAAAAAAGAAACCAGCACAGCATGAGCAAGAATGGCTGCTGTGTTCATGGCAACAAGCATGGTGGGGAAAGCCAGGTCGTCTAATTTCACCCTCTCCGAGAAGCTGGACCTGCTGAAGCTTGTGAAACCCCACATTAGAATTCTGGAGGAGCACACTAACAAGCATGCGGTTATCGTGGACAAAAACAAGTGCTGGGACAACATCGCGGACCAGTACAACGCGCTAGGCGGGGACCGCCCGCCACGGACTGCCCAGGGCCTGCGCACCTTGTACAAGCGGCTGAAGGAGAGCGCCAAGCAGGAGATGGTCCAGCGTAAGCACGCCCAGCCCGAGTACCGGGGCAACATTTCTGAGCCCACCAAGAGGGTCATGGAGATGATTCCCCACCTCTTCCACCCGCTCCATGAAAAGGAACACAACGCCATGCACAGGTAAGACCCCGCCCAACCCCTCCCCTGTTAGGCTTGTCTGCTCATTCGGCGTCAACCAATAACACCAGGTGTTGTGGGTAACACCCTCCCCTCCCCCTCTCCACCCGCTCAACCATTTTTTTTTTTTTAGTCTGGAAAATACTCCTAGTTCATTTGATCTGTGGTTTGTCCTTGCTTGGAGATATGCGTGTAGGTATAAGGCAAGGTCCAGAGGGATCATTGGGAGGGTTTAGCACTCGCTGCGACTGCGGCTGCAGGAGCGTAGAATATCCCGGACTGCATTGAGGAGCGGTATACGCTATACGCTGCAGTCTTTAACCATACAGCAATCCCCTCCCCCTTTTTCTCCTTGCCGGGTTGTAAATGCCAGATTAAAGAGACAAGGACAGTATTGTGAGTCCCATCCAGCCAGTTGCTGTCCGGAACCAAGGGGTGGTCTGTGTTTGTCTCTTGGCCGCAAGAAATTGTTGCTTGTGCAGTTTTACTTTTTTTTTCTTCTTCTTCTTCTTTTCCTTCGTCGTCAGGCCAGAGAAGAAATGCGGAAACAGCTGCAGGCAGTCTCGCTGGAAAGCAGACGTGTGCGCTGAGCAACGTTAGAACAGCGCGTTTTTTTAGCCGCAGCACAGATTGTCCCCCCTTTCCTGTCTTTGCCAGGGTTTCTCTGAATCCCACTTTCAGCATACGCTCACTGTTTTTGTTGTCGTGAACCGTATTCTCAGTGGAGAGCCGGAAAAAAACAGAAACGAAATGCTGCTTTTTCTGAAGGAGGGAAGGAATTGAGCCAGCATAAGATGCATTCCCCTTTCCTCTCATTGTTTCAGAGGATAATAATTTAATTCCTGTTTGCTTTGTAATCTCAGATACGTGAACAGTCAATTCACTATGTCAACACTAAATGTTTTTATTCTCTATCAGTTCTGCTGTGCTTCAACTTCAGAAACAACCAGATAGATTTAAGTTTTTATTTCCACTGTAATCAGCACTGCGCCTAATGGTCATTATTAATTGATTATATCAGTTTATGAATATCATGAATTGTGTGTATGCACCACATGTACTGGCATGAGGTTTTAGCGGTAGCTTTGGAAATGGTGAACCCACTAAAACAACGTGTTAATGTTTAATAAAGATATTTGCTCAAAGAGAGAAGTTTAGTTAAGATTATGACCTTTTTAGTATCAGTAAGTAACCTCAGAGATTGTCATGATAAAAGCTTACAGCTGGTACTGTTCAGATTCTTAACACAGCTAGTATCAGTACAGGTGTGAGCAGAGACTGAATGTCAACAGTTGGACACAGTTTATTAGTATGGGCTATAATTTCCATGATTAGGGTTGTTTTCTCATTTTGAGAGATTATTTTAGCTAATTAGTTCTTAATTAGGGGAGTGGGGTATCAAAAGCAAGTGTAAGACTTCTTGTAGTTTGGATGAGATACTGTGTTAGTGCTATATAGCTAGGCTTCAAAGCTGGGGTCCACTGCACTGTCATTTCCAATTAAATACTTCTTCCGTGTTAATTCTTAATTTTAGGTCTAAATCATTTATAACTCTCGGTTCTTATTCATTTATAATTCCCAGTAAGTGTAATTGATTCATTTTGAAGTATGTTATTTTTGTAATTCTAACTTGTTAAATAAAAAATCCAACTTTGATATGGCTCTTTATTTCAGATAGGCTATTTAAAGTTTTGTGTTTTTTGTTCTAAAGAGGAGCGACATATGTAAATTGCATGTTTTTATGTTATGTTTTATGGTATTTCAATAATTATTTTCAATTTTTTCAGTTGTCTTAGGGCAACCAGGTTTTTTATGAATTAAATTATTTTCGCATTTGCATTTTGCAAAACACTGCATATGTTTTCAAGCAATGCAGTGTAATCAAACTGATATTTTGTGCATAGCCCCTTCATTTTAGTCACATGACCCTAATCACTCATTTTCATTCAAGGTTTTTGCATTCAGTTAATCCGAAGGTACGGCATTTTTTAAAACTGAGAAACTCATATTAATTCCCTTTTCGCATGCTTGATCGCTTGCACAAATTAAATAGTGAACCGGCAGTCATCTGTAAGCTCCTGTTAGAAGCTCCTGGCTTGTCAAAGTCGTTTGAGTCTCTGTCTCTTCTCTGGGCCAGAAGCTTTGGTCCCGATTCATGGATATCTTGACACCCAAATTTTAAATAGCCAGCATATGTGCTTGTGTGCAGACCACCTTTCTGTAATTATCATCACACATCTTATTAACGCATATATTCACTGAAAGAACAATTTGTTATCCTTATTTAACCTTTTTAAGGGGGTTAATATCCCGTTAAGATCATGCAGACATCCAGAAATTCCGTTTTTTCCAGGGAGATCAGCCAAGAAGGCAGCAGCATATGGAAATACAGACATACAATACAAACAATGCAAGAACTATACAATAAAACATACTCATTTATGCAAAGCAAGTGTGAGGGAGAGCCCTTGAGAGAGAGTAGAAGGGAGGAAGGAGGGGAGGGGAGAGCCAGCCAAGAGTGACGCAGGACCAGAAGTACAGTCGAAAAGCCAGGCAACTACTTTTGAAAAGCAAGCACAATTTTCAATTTTCTAATGGTTAATTATTCAACCGTTTTATGTTGTGGGTAGAATTTCTTTACATGACGAAATTGTTTTGCATTTTACAATACCCAGAGATAGATTGAACTCATGGGAAAATGTACTCTTCAATCTCCATGTACAAAATTCAAGGAATATTGCATGCATAATGGTGAGCTAATGTAATCAGGCAACATTCTAATTATTGCTTATGAAAACTGAAGATTATATTAGGTAAATAATAAAAGTAACTTTTGTTTGTTGTGCCTAACAATGGTGCAATATACGATACCAGGGGTTTTCGCCGAGCTGTTTAAGCTGCATGTATTTAGGGAATTGATTCAGTTGGTTCTAACATGATATATTCCACTGGTGAGATGACAGAGAACACCTCCATGTGATACTCAAGAAAAAAAATTTACTCAACATTGTATTGTTCAGATGTTTGTCACACATTTTTCCAAATATTAATTGAAATGGTTTGAGATCAAGTTAATGGTCAGATTTCTGTGTCCCTTACTTTACTCTCAAGCCACTACTGTTCATTTGAAAGTGCGTTTTGTGATGTCCAAGAAGTAGAAGAGCGCATAGCTCGCTCTTTGTTCCTCTGCAGCACCTGTGCTGTGATTGGTCATTGACTTGATGTCTTGTCTTTCAGGATCCTATACAAGCACGAATCCCCGATTGAGCAGCCCGGAAGCAGTTCCTCCCTCCCTGCCCTGTCAGACTACCAATCAGCCGCTGTTACGGTTCGGTTGGACCACGACGTGGACATCAAGCCCCCGCCCGACCTCACAATCCTGTCCACCCGAATCGAGGGCGAACGCGAGGAAGAGGAGGAGATAGGCTCGGTCCAGGGTTTTGATGGGTCCATCTCCCCATGCCCTTCCTCAGTGAACCTGGCCATGTCCCCCTCGCCTATCCCGCTGCGGCGGGACCTGTACACCCGGCCCGAGGGCTTCCGGCACCTGGCCGGCCTGGAGCACGAAACCCTGCAGCTCTCCAAGGAGGAGCACGAGCTGCTGATGGACAACCAGAGGAAGATGGGACTGTACATTGAGGAGAAGCGAGAGGGGCTGAAGAGGAAGCAGCAGCTGGAAGAGGAGCTGCTCAGGGCAAAGATCAAGGTGGAGAAGCTAAAGGCAGCGCGCCTGAGGCACGGCCTCCCCATCCCACACATGTGACTCTCATGCCAGCGCACCCCAAATCCTGCAGCCAGCCAAGCCTCGTGCCAAGAGACTCCACTCTTCCCAAATATTCTACCCATTTTATTCAACCCGGACAACAATATGAGTTTGTGGGTGTGAGGCTGGATCTGTAGCCAAAGCTGGTTGAACGCGGTACCACTGGATTGCCTTTCTCCCCATCGTGGTTCCGGCAAACAGAGCTGTAGCATGTGATGTAGGAGTAAAACCGCCATCTACGCAATGGCACGGATTTAAAACCTTGTGGTCCAAGAGCCACTCCCTCTCCTGCCCCACACAGAGGTCAGGGGTCAGATGAGTGGAGCTACTGCAGAATCGGCCAACCTTGGGCCTGTGTAGCCGCAGCTTCCACACATATCTGTGCTGAGCAGAAAATCAAGTCATAGACAGTCATAAACCCAAGAAGCTAGGTTAGGTGATCACCAGTGTAATTAAGTGCTTTAATTGATTAAGTGCTGTGTACTAATTAAATCCAGCATACCTTTTTGTCCTAAGCTAAGTTGGCCGCCTTCTCACTTCAATTACTGGAATACTTTGTATAAAGTTACGCAAAATTACACAGAGCCCCACCTCCTTTGGCCAGCTCAGCTCAAGTGCTACAGTTGGGAAAAGGGCGTCACAATTCATGGTGATTTATCCGATTAAGGAGGATGACAAACTTTCTGGCCCTTGCTTGGGAACGTTGGGATTAAAACGCGGGGAAAAGAGCCTATTACACATCTGAACTGCAAATGTTTGTTAGAACTGCTTGTTTCAGAAGCCTTCTAGAGGAATGTGTCAAGATTCCTAATCATGAGTAATGTATATGTAAAATGGTCCAAAGATTACATTATTTTTTTGTAGACGCATCTGTCTGTTGTTCTTATTTCTTTCATACTTTTTCAGCACAGATTTAGACATGGCAACCTTGATACAAAGTACAGGAGAAAATGGGAGTCACAAGTTTGATGCTGGTCGATCAGAGTGGAAATTGGCGAATTTCATACATGTACATGGTAAATAAAACATTTTTTAAGGATGTTTTGAAGTCGCCTGTGTATTTTTGTGTTCACTGCAGCCTTGTACAGTTGATGCACCCTCCATAAACTTGCTCAAGTTGGCTTACCTCCAGCAAGACCTCAGTGTGCTGTTGACTAAGCAGACACCCTTATTTTGGACGATTGAACAGAGCTTGCACTTTCATATGTTATCCATTCGTTCAGCTGATTTTTTTAAACTCTTATTCAGGTTAAGTAACTTGCTCTAGGATACAACTGTACTGGCATACCTCAAAATGAATCCTGCGGCCTTTTTGATTACAGGCCCATCCTTGTAAACCACCAAACGGCACCACCTGAATGCCCAAACATTTTCTCAGAAAAAAACAGAAATATCCATCGCGCAAGTCTCTATCTATGCTGTTTCATGATAGGCGGTGGAGTTTGGTGGAATGATTTAGGTCAATGCATTTTACTTTCTGTGGCCATTTAGGATACTGGCATGTCGGCCTCAAGTAGAGTAACTTTGAGGCAAGTGCAAAGTCTAACTTTTGTGTTTGTTGAAGTTCCATAGGTTCATGACAGATTGTGTTTGTCGTTTGGCTTTTTTGGTTCTTGTCTGAAGGATTCTGTGCAGAAGTTTATTGCCGCATTTTGTGTGAAAAGCTTACTGTTTCCGCAACTGAATCAGCTGAAATATGAGCAGCAAAAGCACGTGTTTAAACTAAGTTTAGTTACTTGTAGCTTCTTAGCTTTGACTGCTAAAATTCTTAACATTTAGTGAGTCTCCTTTTTTTCATCCCCTCAGAATGGTGCTTGAGGTCTCTCAGTCACATGTATAGATGTTGTGTTGGTGCTGGAATGGGAAACCAAGATTGATTTGACCTCTAAGAACCTCTACAAGTTCAGGTCAATGGCTAATGATTTTTTTTTTCCTGCTTCAGATTGGAGTGTCTGGTTGTGTTCAGATCTGCTTTAGCCTGTGAAAAGGCAAAGGGCTTCCTGTGCGTTTCTCGTGGTGTCCTTGTCACCAGGGTGACAGATGGGAAAGTGCGGGTGACGGTTGCCAGCAGTATTGGGGTTTTGCCAATGAACTGTAAATTTGAAACTGCCGTTTATGGTCTCCGAAAGGACCAATGAAAATAGCAGGCCCTTAAATTGATATGGCTGAAGTTTGATTTGAGGCTTCTCCTCAGACCTGGTTATTTTCAAGACAACCTTCTTATTTCCCAATGTGATAATTGCTTGATGCCTTTGAGTAAATTGAATAAATATTTTGAACATGCACATGATAGCTTCAAAATGTTTTTTTGTATGGTCTCCAAAACAGCAATGTACTAACTGGGGCATCAGAAGATGGTGTTGAAACTGTTAAATAAAGAGGGTGAATAAAAGCCACTACAAATTATTTTTATTGGACATTTTCACTGTGGACATTGGAATGTGGGACTGTTAATTTGTTTGGGCCAGTGGGTAAGGAATTAAATGTTGTGTTTTTTGGTTTTTATCAATTAATATGTGATGTTATGTTTTAAAATGAGTAAATACAAATGGGGTCCAGGGAGAAAGAGTGATAAAAATGTATTGTGTATAATGTTGGGGGGAGTTTTCCACGCCCATGTGCAGTCCAGTCCAAAGGAGTGTGAATTTCATGGGCAGTGAACGAAATAAAGTACTAGGCTTTGGAAATGTTGAAGGCCTTATTTGCTTAGTGCCCTCTGCTGGTTAACTATAGAACAGTACACATGTCAAAGGGGCAGAAACAGAGCTTTGGTATGAAATGGCAGGACCTTCATGTTAATATGGACAGTGCTGGAATAACCTCAGTTTTTACTCTTTCTTTGTCATTTTCATACTCAAGAACATTTAATATTCAAATATTTAAATTTTAGGTTCTGTGGTGAATGTCTCTTCTTATGTCGAGTGCAGAGAGTATCACTTAGCTAATATTTGCTATATTTTTTCACTTAGTTTTTAATAATTGAGCCTACATGGCTGATCATTGTGTGTTTGAACTTGAGACCATTTGTATGAACACAGGCCGTTTGGCCCAGCTAAGCTCACCATTTAAAAGGGTAACACTTCAGGACTCTTTGAGTAACCCATTATCTCTAACACAGTTTTTTGATTAGGGGTACAGTCTGGGAGACCACAAGCCCCAAAACCTTGCCAGTATCAGCTGCCATTTTGCTGTGAATGATTATGTACTGACCTGGCCTAAACCATCTTGGAGTGCAACCTGAGAAAATTTCACATCTTTTGTGTCATTGATTTTGCAGTAACCTCACAATGAATGGCAGAGCTGAGCTCTGTAAACATCACCTTGTAAACAACACCCCTACATCTGAGAGCTGAGATCGCGTGCAGACTCACAGATGTTGATGTGTTTTTGGGCGCTGGTGTCTCTGTGTTCATGTCCAGCTCTCAGGCAGCTGTCGGAGAATGCCGTGCCACCAGGTCCCTCTGTCTGCCGTGGCACTCCCCTGGGACCCGGCCCGTCACACACGCCGCAGACCGCACAGACCACGCTGGATAGCGGGGCCCGCTACTTCAGCGTTGTGTGGTGCAAGATGTCAAAGAAGAAGCACAAGCGGTGGGAGGGTGACGCGGTGCTGGTGGCACGTAGGCAGAGTGTGGTGCTGAAGGACATGGAGGGCAAGGACATTGGGAGAGGTAGGGCCTGTGACCCCGCGTAGGAGCTAAGACCCTGCGTTATGTTACACACAAAACACACACAGTCCCAACAGGGAGCTCATTTCACACAAAACACAATCAGTCAAAGCATGGAGCTCATTTCACACAAAACACATACGGTCCCAGCATGGAGCTCTCTAACACAAAAACACACGTGGTCCAAACATGGATTTCATTTCCCATGAAACACATTTGGTCCCAGCATGGAGCTCTCTAAGACAAAAACACACATGGTCCAAACATGAATCTCATTTCCCATGAAACACACATGGTCCCAACATATTGCGATATTTTTCAAAATGCAATATATCGTGTAGCCCTCATCTCAGATCAGTCTCACGTTGGTCTCCTGTTGGTCACGTGTCCATCACAGGTAAACCTTCCCTCCCTCTGTAGGCACGGGCTACAAGTCCTCAGTGCTGGAGGGCCTGACGGAGGGCCAGTCTTTGACGGTGGGAGGAAAGGAGGTGGAGGTGATGGGCACCATCTCCACTGAGGACTTCATCAGCGGCCGCTGCTTCCAGGACACCCCGGCGGAAGACTCGCGCGCAGAGGCCACGCCCCTCAGAAGACCGGTAACGAAGCCCTTCTCCAGACCCGCGCTGAAGAGCGGGCTGGAGAACCAGGGGGCCTCACCAAAGGAGGGGGCGGTCTGTGGGCCCCGACACGACCCTCTCGCTCCAGGTAACACCCAACCAGTACATTTGTTGTAGAAATGCTATAAAGGGGTCTATTAAAACATAACGTAATTTTTTTTTGGTTGACACCTCCTAACTGCAGGATGTAGAGAAGGTAAGTTGGTGTCACTATGGGAAAGGTTTAAATGTAAAGAAATTGTGATGCCAGGCAATAGGGTTGGGCGATATGACAGATACATTGTGAACCAATGATGGGCTGAATCCATCGGCAGTATTTTTTTGTTAGTTTTTTTTCTGCCAGTATTTTCCCAATTTTAAGTCCTTTGGTTATTTAAATGCTTGCACTACTCAAAGCGCCAAGAATGAAGCAAACTTTATTGTGCAATTAAACATGTAACATGAATTCTTGTTGCTTTTATTGCAATCTAATATTCTCTAATCTTTGCCCAGTAGTCTATGTCACATAGGCCTATATAGCCATACTATTTGTCCTATGTTTAAAAAGAAGGGTACTTTTATTTCTTTCCAGTTCTTATTTATCATTTTCAATCACTATTTTTCAAATACAAAATAAATACACATTTTGGTTTACAAAATCCCAGACGCAGGTAGTAGACTAATACAATGGCAAAATAAGAAACGAAAATAAAGGCACAGAAATTGTAGTCCTGTCCCTTTGCCGTACAGTGCAGTCTATAGCCTTAAACATGCAAAACCAGGCTTTACAAAAAATATAACATTTTTGTTCTCTTATCAACCATGAACTATCGATCAAACTAAAAGTAAACAAATTTAAAGCATAATAATGTAACAGCTGGTTCAGTATGGATTTTTACCCAGGATAAGCATGTTTACTCTCTCTGGTCTGAGTAAAGTGCGGAGGGTAACAATATCACCAGCTGTGCTAAATAGTCTCTCTGATGCTATGCTGGTGGCCGGAATGCGCAGATATTTTCATGCCATGTGTGACATGAGAGGAAGGCACTTTTCGTATGCTTTTTTGGATCCTCATCTCCAGTTATTTCTTCTCCCTTGAGATAGCTGTCCATCTCTCCTCTGTCTCTGCTCTGGGGTGAGAGTAATCTGAGGTTTCTGTTAGTGAGTTTAGAGAGTGTGTGGTGTCTCTGCAGACGTGAGAATCCACAATTTCACAATCCACTGAGACAGGAGGGCTATGTTACACTAGCTGTCAGTTTGGCCCTTTTTTGCTTGATTTTTGCATTTTGTGCATTTTTCAATAAAGTAATCCTGAAATTGTATGGACCATGGGGAAACGTTAAAACACCAGTAATATGTAGCTATCTGTTCTGCTGATACTTCTAACAGAAATTTCTTTAAGGTTCTTGAATATTTTATGGAAATTTTTGCAGAAGTTTCACATCCATAATTGATGCCTTAAGAACCTGGATCAGGATTTACGTTGTGATTGAAATGGTTAAGGTTTAAATTTGTACGAAGGTTTAAATTTGGAGAAGACTCAAACTCATGGCGTTTGTGAAAGTATGTGTGGGAATCGTAATGATTCATGTATGTGTGCATTTTGTGTATGCAGGGGCCCTGGTCATGCCCAGGCCGACAGAGAACCATCAGTGGCTCTTTAACAAGGCCGGACAGCCTGTGGTGGACGTGGTTGTGGACCCCCATCTCACCAACCACCTACGGCCCCACCAGAGGGAGGGCGTGGTCTTCCTGTATGAGTGCATCATGGGAATGAGGTGCTGTTCTGCTTTTGAGCTTAAATACGGGCATAACGTTTATACAAACTTAGAGTCAACATCAATACGTACAAGAGTACACAAAATGGTGGAAACTGCAAGCAATATATGAATATTTATTAGTGATGAATGTTCATTTGCTCATAAGAAGTTGTGCCGTCCCTTGCCTACAGAAGAGCTTTAACTTTTGTTGGAATGCTATTACAGAGGTTTTTAACTATTTTTATTAGGATATAGGGATATTCCTTAAAAATGAAACCTTCATATATTTATATGTCTCTTTCTATTGTCTACCCATTGTATATACGTAGCTGGACAAAATAGGGCAAGAAATCCATATGGAATAGTACTCTATTGTCATTACTATGTAGCTGCATTGAAGGATGTACATGTGAATCGGGCTGCTGGGTGGAACTTCCTGTTCTTGTTTGTTAATGCTAGGTGTGTCAGATTGTGCCAGTTAATAAGTAGAGTGTATATATAAGTACATGCACATATCTGCATACAGACACACATGCACACCACATACATATGAGTCTGCAGCAAAGGGATCATGTTACCGGTGTATGTGTTTGGCAGGACTGCTGGTCGGCACGGCGCGATCCTGGCGGATGAGATGGGGCTGGGGAAGACCCTGCAGTGCATCGCACTGGTGTGGACGCTGCTGCGGCAGGGGCCCTACGGGGGCCGGCCGGTGGCGCGCAGGGTGCTGGTAGTGACCCCCGGAAGCCTGGTCAAAAACTGGGCTGCGGAGTTTCAGAAGTGGCTGGGGAGGGAGAGGATCAATGTCTTCACTGTGGATCAGGTGATTAGTGTGGGGGCGGGGCCTGAGAGAGGCGGGGCAAGAGGGGGCAAACGCATGCGCTCAGAAGGAGCTGAAAAATTAGCTGAATACAGTATGTTCTGAAGAAGGTAGGTTTAGGAACGTTCAAACTTCCCAGGTTTTTGTGAATAGAATTATATAGTATTGTTGCACCTTCTTTGCCCTTTTCAAAGATCTGGTTTGAAGAGAATGGCTATGTTTGCTTGACCCTCCTCCCACATTTACTGATTGGCTAAATCTGTGGCAAGGCCACTGTCCGTGTCTCTGCCTCATAAAAATAGACGTACTGATGAACTAAACTTACTCTAAACTGGCTTTAACAGAGATTATCACACCAAACAAGACCATTTTAACAGTTTGTATTGCTCCATTTGGCTAGATCACTAAATCATAGATACACTAGTTCAGGTGAAGTGTCTCCCAAGCTGCTTTGTACCCACTGATTCATTTTCCATGGTGTTAGCAGGCCTTTGAGGAAACGGTACCGTCCCCACTCTACAGACTGACAGTCTGCCATTTCTGTGTGCATTTTTTTTACCAGGACCACAAGGTGGAAGACTTTGTGAGCTCTTCCCTGTCCAACGTGCTGGTGATCAGCTATGAGATGCTGCTCCGCTCTGTGGACCAGCTGGAGCGCGTGGAGTTCAGCCTGATCATCTGTGACGAAGGCCACCGGCTGAAGAACAGCAGCATCAAGACCTCCTCGGCCCTCAGCAGCCTGGCCTGCGTGCGCAGGGTCATCCTGACCGGTCAGCCCCCACGCCTGTGTTCAGTCTGGCTCACACGCTGAACACATCATACTGAGCTCACACTAAACACATATAATAATGAACTGATGCATACCTTCAGACAAACACCAAATACATACCATACTGCACACAAACACTGAACACGTATCATATGCCACACTAATGCTGGGCGCATATTATACTGAACTCATGCTAAACACATACCAAACTGAGCTCACACTAAACGCATATAATACCGAACTCACACTAAACACATACCATACTGCACACAAGCACTGAACACATACCATACTGAACACATATCATACTGCACACACACACACACAACACATACTTCACAGAAGCTAAACATATATCATACTTACAGTTAACACATATAAGACTGTACATACTCTAGAGACAGTGAAGTCTAAGCATTTGGTCAGTGTTATATGAGATAAACCGTACAGGAATTGCAGCCCTTTTTATGCATAGTCCTCCAATTTTAGGGTCACCGGGCCAGCTCCTTAGGGTGACTCCAAGTCCAGCCAGCCCTCATCATTTTGTTTGTTTATTATATTTTTTTAAGAATTGAGTTCTTTTAGACAGTGCTTCTTGGGGAAATCAAATGGGGAACGATGAAGGATGCAGTCATTCGTTCTTCACCATGACAGCGTCATGCGTCCGTTTCTCATCATGGCTCCACCCCCTTCCCCTATGACGCTGCTGCCCCTTTTACTGGTTTCCCAGAATGCAAGCTCCACCCTGCATCCAATACATGAGGTGTGGTAGTGGATGTGTGATGCAAAACTAAGGTGCATCCCCAGACATGATAATGGCTAAGCTATAGCACCACCATCACCGTGTCTGACGGATGAGGTGCTATACGTTGGTCCTTTTTTTCTCCACACTTTCCTCTTTCCATCCCTCTAGAATAGGTTGATCTTTGTCTCATCTGTTTAAAACTTTGTTCCAGTACTCTACAGGTTTTCAGTAACCTTTTTGAAAACTATAACCTGGCTCTTCTATTCTATAAGTTATGCTGGTGTCGTTTTCTCTTGATGGTAGACACATCTAAGCCTACATCCTGGAGAGTGTTCTTGATCGTTTTCAGCTGCTGAACTCACAGATCCGTTCTTGCTCCTTTACAATGTGTCAGTTAATGGATTAAGGCACAACTAATATTCTGGCTACGTCTGATTTATTCTGTTGTTTCATGACGGCCTGCTTTACTGGCATTGTTACTTCCACAAAGAGACATTGTATCCCTCTTCGTGAATGCCCACTGTGTCCCGAATTTCACAGAGCACAGTTTATGCACAGCAAGGTGCAGAAGTCTCTTTTCACTTGTTGCACTTCTTATCTGTTGAAGATCGAGAAAGCAAACAACGTGGGCAGAAATAATCAAACTTGCATTTAAGTTTTCCCCTTCCTTCAATTGTGAATACACTGCAGTTAAAATGCTAATCCAAAAATCAAGAAAACAAAACAAAGACCTACTAAAGTGGTGAAAAAGAGAATGGGTGGTCAGTTTATTTAGGTACTTGCTTCACCTTTGCCTTGCGTCAGACTGTTTCAAAATATAACCAAAAAAAGTCAAAAAGAGGAGATTTTTTACTATCAATGAAAATATGATCCATGACGCAATGAGTCTCCTCTTACGAATTTGATTATGACTAAATCTAACTAAGTGCTACATCTACACAAAAAGTGTAGCCCATGTTATAATAGTGAGGCAGTGCTAATGTAAGTCACAATTCCAATCAGTAAATGATTCTTGTTCTGTAAATTGCTTTATTTTAATGTCAGTTTCCTCATAAATAGCACATATGAAATGTGCCGTTTTTTACTTGCATACAGTATAATTCTGACAGTACAGTAATCTAAATTGCTTCACACTTCACATTCTAGCCACATTTATGCTTATATTCACTATACTTAATAACTTTTATAGTGCAGTATAAAAAATATTAGGACATGCAATCGTAACACATATTTTTAAACGCGTATATCCCAATACACAATGTATACAGCAAGAAAAATGATGCAAACTTTCACACACAGCACAGGTTAGGTTTGTGGCAGTCTGTAGCAGAGTATGTGAACTCCCTTTAAAACAACAATAAAACTACTTTCTCATGACTTCAGTGCTGGTTTTGCTTTGTGCTGAATCAAAATAGCAAAACACAGACAATACCCCCAGCCACACCCCGTTTTAAGACCTACCCGCCCAAATGGACACCAGCTTATTTGCTATTTTAAGGATGTGGGTGCTGAATGGAAAGATGTCAGCACTGGTCTGAAACTAGCGTAGCAGGTTGTGTCAGGGCTAAAGGAGAAACTGAGTAAACAAGTAACGCAATATTTTAATTCCAATTTAATTTATTTATCAAAGGAGTCTGAGGCAATGCTGTGTCCCCATGTTACCCAGCCCTCAGTCGTAATGCCCACAGCCAGCTCACTAATCCGCCTTTCAGCAATGCTGCACTTAAATAGGTTGTGCCTGTCTTTGAGTTATACCTTCAACAGGTCTTGAATCAACAGATATTTAGCAATAATTCTGCTTGCATCCCTGACAGTGGTCATGTGACGGGAATGTATTTCTCTTAGTTTGATTGCTGGAATATGGGCCTGTTCTTGCGCCATTGCTGCCATCTGCTGTGCCAGTAACACCCACATCCAGGTCCTACGAAAATAAGAAACCGTATTTGCTGGGGGAATTACATATACCAAAATGTAAGGATTTTTAATGGAAAGTTGTTATTTATTGTTGTAATTGCATAAGTAATAAATGTTGAAACGTATAACATTGCCTGCATTTATATGAATGTATATGTCAGCCATCTGAATCTTTCCTTATTATTGATTGAACAGTGAATGATAACACTGTGTGTATGCAGCGTGTGTGCGTGTGTGTGTGCACGTGTCAGTCATGTTTTTGGCCGGTTACCCCACCCTCTCCTGATTAGAAGAAGGTATTTTTGATACTGCAGGTACTCCAGTCCAGAACGACCTACAGGAGTTTTACTCCATCATTGAGTTTGTGAATCCAGGAGTGCTTGGATCGTCCTCATCCTACAGGAAAGTGTACGAGGAGCCGATTCTCCGATCCCGTCAGCCCAGCGCCACTCAGGTTCGTGTGTGTGTGTGTGTGTGTGTGTGTGTGTGTGTGTGTGTGTGTGTGTGTGTGTGTGTGTGTGTGTGTGTGTGTGTGTGTGTGTGTGTGTGTGTGTGTGTGTGAGTGTGTGTGTGTGTGTGTGTGTGTGTTTGAGACTTCTTCTTAGTAGCATGAGTATGTTCGCTGTCTATAACAATAGCAGCCTGTGAAATCAAATGTAATGAGAAATAAAATGAGACAATCTAAAAATATGCAGTATAAATGTACTTTATTTTCAAAAGGAGTTTAATAAACGTTGGCCTAATATCAGTAACGATAGGGAGTATCCTTTTGGTTTATGCACTGCTTCACCACAACTTGTTCTGCCAAAAGTTCAGCTCTCATGAATTTTGTTTGTGGAGAGTGGAGCAGGTTCTTTTGCAAATTTCCCAGTGTTGCTGTCTGTCTTTGTGTAACGTATCGCTCTCATTGAAACACGGTCATCAGGTTATGTTTTATACTCATCTGAATTTCCTGTTTGTACCGACCCTCCACCATGCTTTAATGACCCAGTTAGTTTCCTGGTGACCCTCCCCTGGTTGTCATGGCTGTCTTGTTGTCGTGCAGGAGGAGAGGCACCTGGGGGAGGAACGGGGCGCTGAGCTGGCCCGTCTGACCAGCCTGTTCATCCTGCGCCGGACCCAGGAGATTATCGACCGCTACCTGCCGCCCAAGCAGGAGTGGACCCTGTTCTGCCGGCCAGCGCCGCTGCAGCTGGACCTGTACCGCCATATGCTGTCCCACCGCCTGGTCCGCGCCTGCCTGCAGGGGGCGCTGCAGAACAGCCCCCACCTCGTCTGTATCGGGGCCCTGAAGAAGCTCTGCAACCACCCCAGCCTGCTGTACGCCACTGTGCAGGTACGGCCTCGAGGCCCAGGGCTTTGGGGGTGGGTGGGGTGCCATGGTGTTGTGAATCTGCCTGATCCTGGAACAGTAACAGCTGGTAACCTTCAACCCCGGTCCTGGACAGCTGCACAGTCTGCTGGCCGCATTGTCACTCAGCACTGAAGTTTAAAGCTACTCATTCAAACTCACCTTATCTGTGCTCTGAAGTGGCTGCTGATTTTTAAGAAAAAACAAAAGCCAGCTTTGTGGTTCTGTGGATCCGGACCAGGAGCACCAGTTTAACTTTAACTTATGGATTGCATTATCTGCACCATATAGCAAATTATAAAAGATAATGAAAAACAGTAATATAATGAGCTCAGTGCTGAAATGATGATGTCATGATATTTCAGCCTGAAAATTGCAGTCAGATTCACAGTGGTGTTGCGTTTTGCCGATCAGCTCAGAAATCTGTGAGCAGTAAAATCTGAAACAGAAAGAGAGAACGTTAAGTCACAGCTGCTCTGATAACAGTTTTGCACTGTATGTAAGTATTAGACTCTAAGAGGCTCAGTCAGTAGCTACAGTAGGTCATTCAGAGTAACAAGCCGAAATATTTCCGTCCAGTCAGTGTGGTCCTGTCATGTTTACCTTATTCCACCTCTGAGAGTCCTCTGGGTTGACAGCAGGTATGTGAGTGCGATTCTGAATCATACAACAGTAAATGCCTTAGCAGAGTTTGAAGAAACACAGACATTGTTTGCATGTTAGTCTGACACGTTGTCATAAATTACTTGCATCTCTGGAGCCACAGAATTGTATGTGGCAGGTTTGTTATATACTCTGTGCATCTGTGTGGGTGAAGCATCTGTTCTTATTGCATTTGTGTAGCTGTGCTGTCACTTCCGTCAGTTTAACCTCCTCCAGGCCTTACCTCAGCTTGTACTCCACTTATGTATTAGTCTGAGATACAGTTACACAACATGACCATATTTTGGCCCCAGAATGCTGTCACTGTCATTGTCACAGGTTGTTTTAAAATGTAGAGTTTTCTTATATATGGCAGTTATGAGCCTGAGGCAGTAAGGAGTAGTTTTCTGTTAGGTTTTAAAAAGCCAGTAGCTGCTGTTTCAGTTGAAGGATTTTCCCATAATCCCCATGTGGCAGGAGAAGGAGGGCGTACAGACGGAGGACGGCAGCACAGAGGCGTCCCTATACGAGGGTTTAGGAGAGATGTTCCCTCAGGCGTACTCCTCCGGAGGTTTCAGCCCCGCCGACTCCGGCAAGCTCCAGGTCCTCATCGACCTGCTGGCCGCTGTCCGCCAGCTCAGCCCGTCTGACAGGTACACTCCCCCACGAGGACTCTCCTTCATCCAAAACAAAAGTGTTCATGTGTCACTCTCAACAGCTGCCCTTTGAAAATAGTCCAGGCCATTTCTGTCTGAAGATGACTTGATGAATTACCTTGCACGTCTCACCAGCCACTGAAACACAGAACATCTGCCCTACATAGTGGAAATATTGTTTGTACTCTCTGTACAGAGTGTATTCTTCAAAACTGTGTGATCATGCCACAGTCAAAAGAAAAGACTCCTAAAAAACGTTGTTACCTGTCAATCTGGGAAGGGTTACAAGTCTGTTCAAAAGCCCTTCCGGCTCCACCAAACCACAGTCATTTCTTCACCCATACTCCCATTCCACTAGTATCTGGGCAATAATCCCAATGTGTTTTAAACGCCTTGTTCATGTTGAGGGAACTCTTACTGCAGGGTAGTTAAAGGGATGTAGTGGGACTGCTGTGTTTCCAGTGTTGAGTCTGTGGTGTGTTGGTGTCTGTGCCTACAGGGTGGTGCTTGTGTCCAACTACACTCAGACCCTTGACCTGCTGCAGGACGTGTGCTCTCACTGGGGATACGGCTGCAGCCGGCTGGACGGACAGACTCCCGTGGCCCAGAGGCAGAAGCTGGTCGATCGCTTCAACAGCAGGTTCACCTCCGACTTCGTCTTCCTGCTCAGCTCCAAGGCCGGGGGCGTGGGGCTCAATTTGGTGGGAGCCTCCCACCTGGTCCTGTATGACATCGACTGGAATCCGGCCAATGACATTCAGGTGAGGGCGGGAACAGGGAGGGAAGTCACAGGAACCCAGCCAATCACATTGAGGTGAGGGGAGGAAAGATGGGGTCAGGTCTCAGACGTGATCTTGGGTCAGTGTCCACCTTTCAAACAACATGGTAGCCGCAGGTCCTTCAAAACGTTGAACGCAATTGTTTTGTTATGTAGTGGAAAAATCTTTTTTTTTTCAGGATGTGTATTATTCAGTTACAGATAAATATGAATTTTGTATATTTTCTCCACACTAGAGTCTAAAGTGTTCTGAAATCATTGTGTTGTTTCACCATGCTGTAATTGGGTGTTGGGGATTTTTTAAATCAGATTCATTCTACTGTATGTGCCCTGCTAACTTTTACAGAAGTCTGATGAAATCATTCAAATGAAGTCCTTAAAAACTTGACCTTGTTTGAAATCGTCTTTTAAAATCATTGAGTTTTGCTTTAGAAATATTTTAAGAGGCTTACCGGAAGGTTAGGGTTAGGATATGGGATGGTTTCCCTTATCTGGGGCTGGTGGTTTGGGGCAGAAAATACTAAACCGGTGAGCTGAAAGGTAAGCATCCTCTGAGAATAAGAATGAAATGGTTTGTTTTTGGCTCACTCGCTACACTTTTTAAAATCACAAATGATGTTTAGTATAATTGTCACAATGAGCTTCACTGTCCCTTTGAGTTTTCCATTTTAGCTGTTGATGCAGCAATTTGATGCAGTGTTAAACATCTGATTTTGTTTCACAATTCTTCATTCGAATAATTTCAGTAAGGTAAAGCACAGTATTCCTGCTGTCTCACCAGACTGTATGCTGATACTGAAGTGGCCAGCAGGTGGTGCTGTTTGTCAGGCCATCTTGTCACTCCACCTGACCTTGAACAGAGAGTGATAAGGGAGTGCAGATCGCTTCACACATACTCACAAATCGGATTTTACATTCGCATTTAAAATCATATTCTGACAGCATGTAATCTGCTGCCCGTGGTGTGATTTGTGACTAATTCCTTTTAATCTATCTGTACAGTATTTAAAATAATTTGCATGAACACAGGTGCCGGTGGAGGATTGCTGTCAGTGTGTCAGATGTTGAGGTCTGCATGGCTGTAAGATGTGAAAAGTGAAACAAAGCAGTAGGGTTTTGAACTGTTGGATCTAACAGGAAGTGTTGGGGGAGTGGCAGACAGACAGACTGTGTTCCCCCTCCCTCTCCCTTGGACACCGTTGTGGGGGGGGGAACGAAGCAGACCTCTCTGATTAATCTCAGCAGGGGTTGGCGGCTCAGTCTGAGGGCTGTCAGAGGCTCCTGGAACAAGTGTCTGTGGTGTGAGGATGAGGTCATAGCTTTCTGTTTTTACTGGTGTCAGTCAGTATAACTCTTTTTTATTTTACAGATGTCAGTCTTTGTAAGCTGGGTTGTTTGCAGTCCTCATTCAGTGTTGGGTGATTAGCAGGACACCTTGCCAGTGCTGCCTGTTAGTGTTTGCCAGTGACTGGTCAGTAGGTGTCAGTTAATGATGATTGACAGGTGTCTGTCAGTCATGCCGTAGGGTGACTGACATGCTTTCTGTTGTGTTCTGCTGTCCCTCTGCAGGCGATGGCGAGGGTGTGGAGAGACGGACAGAAGAAGACGGTTCGCATCTACCGCCTCCTGACCACAGGTCAGAGTCTGCAGCCCCCACTGTGGGTCCTCGGTGACCTAACCCCCTTAGCCCACGGTGCTTTCACTTTGCTGGAAGTGTAGGATGACCATAAACCGTGTCATTAGTCTGTCCTGACCTACTGCTTACAGTGCAAGATTAATGCATCTGACTGTGTGTGTGTGTGTGTGTGTGTGTGTGTGTGTGTGTGTGTGCGCGCGCGTGCACATGCATGCATGTGTGTGTCTGCCTCAGTATGTATGTGTGCATGGGTTGGTGTGTGTGTGTGTGTGTGTGTGTGTGTGTGTGTGTGTGAGTGAGTGTGCAAGCTTGTGTGTGTATGTATGAATGGCTGTGTTTGTGTGCATGTGTGTGTGTGTGTGTTTGTGTGTGCATGTGAGCATGTTCCCTTGTGTATGGATTCATGCAGTGCGTGTATGCGTGACATTGTGATGTCTGTGGATTACCTGCATGTTGTGATTTACATTACATTACATTGCATTACATTACAGGGGGTCCTCGGGTAACGACGGTCTCGAGTTACGTCGTTTCGTGGTTACGACGCACTCCCATAAATTAATTAAAAAACCAAGTTTCAACCTACGCGGTTTGGTTCGTACATACGACCACAGAAATAAAGATAAGAAATTGTTCTCTCTTTTTTTATTACTGTTTCATTTAATTTCTGTATTTTATATGTCCTTCATGTGTTGTGCGTACAGAGTGAGTGACTTGGTGACTTTAGGTATAAATTCCGGCTTACGTCGAAAATCGGCTGACGACAAGTCGTAGGAACGGAACTTGTTCGTAAGTCGAGGACTCCCTGTATAGTCATTTTGCAGAGCCTCGTCCAGAGTGACTTACAACTCAAATGGAACAAGAGTGCTAAAGTGCTAGAGTGGAGTAAAAATCCCAAGTGCCAGAAGGGACAGCATGGACTAGTCATACTGACTGCAGCAGTCAGTCTTACCTGTCAAAGCCAGGAAATGCTGTTAGGATAAGCGTCTGCTTTGCAGTTGGTCTCATGAGAGCAGAGATGCTACAGGAGCCCGTCAGGTGGCCCTGCCGGTGCAGCGGTTTTAAACGTGTCTCAAAGCTCACCCAGACCCCCCACTGAACGCCCACACAGCATGTCAGGTGTCGTCAGGGGGATTCCTCTCCTCTTTTTCTTACACACACCGCAAGTGGTTTATTTGCATAAGGTTCCAACCCAGTCGTGTGTTTTTTGTCTTCTGATGATCTTCCTTTGTGGCACCATCACTGAGCTGTTTCCGTATCTGATATTTGTCATTGTATGGTGTGTGATTTGGCTTGATGCAGTTATGGAGGCAGTAGCAGCTGTTGTCTCACTTAATATAAAAAGCGCTGTTGGAATTACTGTTGGTCAATCTTAAAGCAGAGGTGTGAAGTGACCTTGCTCGCACAGGTAAACTGTTACACATTACCTTGAGCTTACAGTCATTAATACAGTGCACGCACAGCACTTTCCAATTAATCAAAGTAAAGGTAACTCCAAGCAGCTTTCCAGGGTTAAGGCCACAATGAGCGCTTTTTGCAAATATTTTTTCTGTCATGGTTTTATCATTAAGAGTAAGTAGATTGAGGGCCAGAACTACTAAAGTGTTGTGACTGTTTTTCAGGCGTGAAAGCAGCCACTAAAACGTCTCAGTATTATCATACAAATTACTGAACAGTTGCAATTGGTGAAAATTATTAAAAGGGAAGAATGAGAATTTCTCATTTCAGCTGGTGTTTTCTTCCTATTCTGCTTTGCCTCATTGGCAATTATATCTATTACCTGATCAGTAGATTTAAGTTTCATTTTTCCTGAGGTTTCCGGCACAACTTGTGCCTGGTTGATCTGTATCCATTTGGCATTGCCTTGTTACCTGGCTGTATAAGCATGACGTATCTGACCCGTTTCATGGGCGTCTCCAGCCTGAGGGTGCTGACCTCACCATAGCGCCCACTCTGATGGCTTTGGGATGGGGTGAGCATGTGACTCCTCCGATTCATGTGACGACGCCCTCGCTTCTGTTCACACAGCAGATGTACCACTGATCGTACTCTGCCTACGACATTGGAGGATGATTCAGTCAGCTTACTGTCAGTTCGCCCAGCGTGACCAGAGCGGGTGCTATAGCGATGAGACCAGCAAGCTTTGGCCAGCTTACCCCTATCATCCATGGCGAGGCTGGGCCAATTGTTGGCCATGGCTGGCTATGGTGAGACTGAGTTTTGAGCCCCCAATCTCAGGGCTCCCAGGGGAACATCTTACCCCATGAGCCACTCAGAGGCCCCCAGGGGGTTACACGTTTGATTTTGTTTGTTATCTATAACAAACTTTAAGCACTGTTTGTCAGTTGACCAGCCTCTCCCAGGTAAATAACTGATAGGAAATGCAGTGTATGAAGGACAGAAAGAGCTGTAAGACGGAGCTGTGTATAGTCCCATCCTCTGGTTATCTGGCTCTGCTTTCTCAGGCACCATAGAGGAGAAGATCTACCAGAGGCAGGTCAGTAAGCAGGGCCTCTCTGGCACGGTGGTGGACGTGTCCAAACGAGCTGAGCACATCAGCTTCTCCGCCGAGGAGCTGCGCAACATCTTCACGCTCCACGAGGACTCGGACTGTGTGACCCACGACCTGCTTGGGTGCAGCTGCCATGGCGACGGCAGCCGGCCAGGTAACCATCTCAACTCTCGCCCATGCACTCTCTATAGGGTCTGCTGGGGAACTGCAGCACTTGCCTTCAGAAACCACCGTCAACACTTATTTTTTGTGTAGCAAGGTAGAACGTTTGGAAGGCATGAAGATGACTACTTCTTCTTCCTAATTATCTGCTATGTATCTATGTGTGTTTACTACTTGTTTCTCTTTCAGCTGTGCTGGAGGAGGCCACACCTGTGGTGGAGAGGCCCTGTCAGTTGGGTCGCCATAGCGACAGGCATGGTGCTCAGAAGCACCGTAGCATGTCTGAGCTGATGCAGTGGAGGCACTATTCAGGCGAGGTTCCCTCCTTCTCCAACCCCTACCTGGACAGAGCGAAGAGTCACGTCTCATTCGCTTTCCAGAGCACCACCATGGAAGGGCAGGGCTCCTCTTCTCCAGGCTCCACCCCCTCTCTCCACAGGCTCCACCCCATCTGACACCAATCTCCCAAACCCACACTTCACCATGTAGACCTGTCTGCAACTTGACAGCCTTTAAGTTCTCCACAAGGACAGTACTGGGTGGAAAAATGAACTGTGATTAGTATTTAAATGTGGTTTTAATAACAAAACAACTATAACTGTCATATGACAGCTGCCATAGCTGTATTATTTGTCAATTTTTTCGAGTTTATACTTAAACCAATAAACCAATGCCAAGTAAAATGAACATGATTTAGGATTTTTTCAGTGTTTTGATGGGGTTAAAGGTGTAGGGGTTGTAAAGGATTGCTTCTCTAGCTAGCATCATGCATGATCCACTGCAAATGTTTTTCTGAACAATGCTCCTCACTACCTGTCTGCAAACCATGAAAGATTTCAGTAGAGCACATCATAGGCACAGGCTGAACATTGATGCAGAAATGTGGGTTAATTGCCAGTGTGTTATTTCTGCAAAATAAAGGTCAGAATTCCTGTGCACAAGTCAGGAAATTATGTAAGGTATTTGTTAAAATCTGCCAATGCCACCCACCAGATGAGGGTCGGTGCTCTGCAGGGGTCATATTTGTATGTAAACTGTGGTCACCTTCAGTGTGCAATGGGGGACTGTGTTTTCTGTTGTAGGAGACAAAGAGAAAGTAAGTTTGCCGTATGGTTTCCTTCATTGGAAAGCAATGTAAGATAGATAGAAAAATATTTACATTTTTCCCTTCTCAACCAGGCTGTTC
This sequence comes from Albula goreensis, assembly GCA_022829145.1. Taxonomy (NCBI): domain Eukaryota; kingdom Metazoa; phylum Chordata; class Actinopteri; order Albuliformes; family Albulidae; genus Albula; species Albula goreensis. Next base: position 5,235,389 of record CM040750.1, on the reverse strand, counting down.
AAATAATCACATGACTGTATATCGTATAAATATACAGTCAGGTCCATAAGTATGTAGACAGTGACAATTGGCCTAAGTTTGCCTCTGTACGCCATCATAATGGATTTGAAATGAAACTATCAAGATGTAATTGAAGTGCAGACTTTCAGCTTTAATTCAAGGGGTTGAACAAAAATATCGTGTGAAACATTTAGGAATTGCAATCATTTTTATACTCAGTCCCCTATTTTCAGGGGCTCAAATGTAATTGGACAGCATAATCATAAATAAAATGTCATTTTTAATCCTTTGTCAAGAATCCTTTGTAGGCAGTGGCTGCCTGAAGTCTGGAACCCAATGGACATCACCAGAGAATGGGTTTCTGACAGTATATCCGTATACACTTCAGAATTCATCCGGCAGCTTGTCTTCTGTCACTTCATCAATAATCACTAGTGGCCCAGTGCCATTGGAAGCCATGCATTCCTATGCCATACACTGCCTTCTCCGTGTTTTACAGATGATGTGGTATGCTTCGGATCATGAGCCGTTCCAAGTGTTCTCCATACTTTTTTCGTCTCATCATTCTGTTTCATAGTTTCATCTGTCCAAAGAATGCTGTTCCAGAACTGGTCCGACTTTTTTTATTTAGACGTTTCTTGGCAAAGTCAAATGTGGCCTTTCTATTCTTGAGGCCTATGACTGGTTTGCACCTTGAGGTAAACCCTCAGTGTTTGCTCTCGTGAAGTCTTCTCTTCATGGTAAACTTGGATAATGATATGCCTACCCCCTGGAGAGTGTCCTTCACTTGGCTGGATGTTGTGAAGGGGTTATTCTTTACCGTGGAAAGGATCCTGTGGTCATCCACCACCGTCGTCTTCCGTGGACGCCCAGGCCTTTTTGTGTCGCCGAGGTCACCAGTGTGTTTTTTTTCCCAGAATGCACCAAACTCTATTTGGCCACTTCTAATGTTCCCGCCGTCTCTCTGACCGATTTGTTCTGTTTTTGCAGCCTAAGGATGGCCTATTTCACTTGCAGTCAAAGGAACTCTCAATGCATGTTGTGGGTTCACAGCAACAGCTTCCAAACGCAAATGCCACACTAGGAATCAACTCTAGACCTTTAATCTGCTTAATTGATACAGAAATAACAAAGGACTAGCCCACACCTCTCCACATGAAACAGAGTCAATTGTCCTGACACTTTTATCCAAAGTGACTTACAGTTGATTAGACTCCCTCCCCTGGGAAAACAGCAATGGTGTTCTTACTGTGGCTGGACTGGGACTTGAACCTTCAACCTCAGGGGTCCCAGTCATGTACCTTCCACTAAAGGCTGCCTCCACTTTCTTTTGGTCCCTTGAAAAAGAGGGGGCTACATATTAAAGTGCTGTAATTCCTAAATCCTCCCTCCAGTTTGGATGTGAATACCAACTTAAAGCTGAGAGTTTGCACTTTAAGCCCATTTTCATTATAACTGACTTGAATATGTTTTTGGTAAACAGCTAAAATAAAAATTGTGTCAGTGTCCAAATATATATATGGACTTAACTGTATAATATAAAAGGTACCCTTAATTTGTTTAGGAAGTTGACTCGGGGTAGGCCACTTACTTTAGCAGTCTATTTGCTATAAGGAGTAAGGAGTTTGCAGATCACTTGAATGTAGGTTGGCAGTCAATCAGCGGAGTAATCTCGGCTCACTTGAACCTCTGAGCGTCCAGCATTGTTCTTGGGACACTAATCTGTTAATTAAACCTACTTTATCCACTTATGCCATTTGAGGCCACGGACTCCCTTGGCTTTAAGTAAGGATAAAGCCACAGTATTTGATTTCCCAGACAGCAATAGCAGAAAGCTTCATTAAAATGTCCTGGAAAAAAAGTCGAGCACGGTTTGGGAAAAGCGACGCTGTGTGTTGTCTTTGTGTTGTTACTGAGATGCAGTTCAGGAGATTTCATTCTCTGGGATTCCCTGCCTCTTGCATTCTGATCGCTGGGTTTAGATGTCACCGTGATGGGTTTGGTGTGTTCAGTCAGGAGATAGGGACGGAATACTCCGTTTGAATTAATGCCCACATAAAGATCTCCTTGTGAGGTGGCTGCCAAAATAATTTGCTGTCTGACTGTATATGTGTCCAGTGTCATAATAAGGCATTGTATTTGTGTCATAAAACCATAGTCTGACCATTCTGTTATTTATGTCAGTAGGGACTTTGATACAGTAAGTTACATAACTTGAAATACTTGATTCATTTATTATGGATTTTATTTACTTCAGATAGCTCCTTCTAGGACTGTTTTTTTCCTAGTGTAAAATGCTTTTTAATATTCTTTCCTGCATAATTGTATCCATCATGAACTTTGCATGGTTATTTTGGTTTTTTTTGCAAATGCTGACTAGAATCTTTTATATTCTGTTTTCTGGTTATAAAAGCACTTTCAAGTTAAAAAGCTCTTATGATGAAGTAAGCTGTCAAAATAATTCAGTGTCCAAGTGAAGCCATTTATGTCCTCTCTCTGGAAGCAGCCTAATTCATAGGGCTGTATCCGGGCAGTAGGACCGTGGAGACACCAGCCACAGAACAGATCTGTACGCCTCGCTGCTACTTCCTGCTTTGCTGCAGGATGAATTATTGACAGGTGTAACTGGGTGTAGCTGGTATACAGCTTTGCTACAGGTCATTGTTGTAAATCAGAGATAAATATCCATGGCCAGCTAGCACAGGGGACGCTGCCATGGAGACAGACTCACCCCTGGGTCTCAGAGCTAAGATGGGACCATGGGTAGGGGTGTGGGAGGAGGTTAACCACCGGCCAGCCGCCTAAAAGACTGAATCACAGGAATGAGTCACAGATCTGGACTGCCCAACACCTGATTCTAAAGCAGAACCAAAAACATGAGATTAAAACCACTTTAACATTTCTTCAGTATTTTGATTATGATTCCATTTGTGTTTCTAACTTATTGATAGTACTTCAAAATGTGTGGGTTTCTTCTTAAGATAAAACTTTTGCCCAAAGCACTTTTTTCAATCTGTTTCACCAGGTAGAGGAACTGAGAGCTCAACACATTCGCTGATAAATAGATCATATAAATCAACCTTTGCTTTCTCCTTTTTAAGATGCGTAATAGTTGTCATTCACAAACTCTTGCCTTTGGTAGTGTACTGTCTAGTACCCATATTTCTGTACAAGCAGCCTGTTCTGCAATGGCCTACAACCCTTTCCATTCCAGGTATCCCTACCTGAGTAGAGGGTCACAGCAGGGACCACAATTAGATTTGTATTTATTGCTTAACACCTCATAATGATGGTATGACATGATGTAAAACTAACTTAGACAGTTTAGTTTCAGTATGAGTTTAGTTTCAGTATGCATCATGAAATGTAGCAGGAAATGTGTGTGTAAATATGTGTACTCCCATCCAGAGCTATGTCTCTATTTCAGGAACTTCTGGCACTTGTAGGCTGTTTTGATGTTCTTTTAGTCATGATGGGAGGAATGCATATATATGTAATATCAAAACACATTTGAAATGTGCAGAACATAAATGTTTTTCCCCCTTGTTTTTTCTTTCCCACCACCTATTTTGACTTGTCCATTTTTATACAGACTTCCTGCAGCACTGTAGACTTAAGGTGTCTTTATCAGTGAAATTACTTCCACCTTTCTTAACTGTCCATCTTGCACAAGGACAGTTCCCAGTGCTTTATTTGAAAAGTGCAACTGTTGCATCCTGGACTTTCCCTACTGGAGGAAGGGCTGAGAGCTTCTCAAACTACTGACTCATCTGGAGAGAGAAAGTGATGTTGTCCAGAGCACAATCTAACACAGGGTTAACAAAAGAAAACAGTTCCACAGCTCCCGTTACTAAGTTACCGAGGACACCAGATCCCGTGAGTCAACGTTCTTTTTCTTTCAAATGTTTTTTTTTTTTTTTCAAATCCTTGTCTGGCAGCAATGTGAATAAACTGCTGAAAAGGCTTTTGAGGAGGGCAGAGCTGAGTTTTCTTTTGTGTGCAGCTTGCAGTGACATTGGTGTGCTTTCATGTGCATATACTTCAAGGAATGAAAATACCCTTTCTCCATCCAGTTCGGATTGTTCATCATGCAGTGGCTTTAGAAGCAAAGCACTCAGTTATTGAATGACATTTACAGTCCTCTGAGTCAGCCAATACGAAGCTTAAAATGACAAATTCAAAGATTTGAACAAAACAAAGAACGGAGTCTTTGTCCTTGGTTAAACCATGCAGAAAGCACACATTTGCCTAAAAGCCACACAGCAAGAGGTTAGCAGAAAAATGATTTACTGAAGACCATACCAGATAAATCATCATGTACAACAGATCAAAGAATTTCTCAAATAAAACCCATTAAAGGATGTGAGAACAGGACAATACATATCACAGAAGCAAGACACAAAAGCATATATTCAATTTATTATGCATTTTGCAGGTGACTTTGCAGGTAAGGTTAAGCACCTTTCTGGGTGGAGCTACAGCAATGTACCACCTTGACATCCTCCTGCTATCTTGTTGTTAAATCCAGTTCCTCAACCACTGCAAAGCATTTACATTGCATTACATTACATTACAGGCATTTGGCAGATGCTCTTATCCAGCGCAACTTACAACACAAAGTGCATTTCTTTGGGGACAAGATTATTGAAATGCTAGTGAAGGGTACAAGTCTCAAGTGCCATTAGGGTTAGAAAGGACTGAACCCTATGGATGACCTGTTGAGGAAAAAAAATAAACAATTAGTAAACAATAACTTTGATACAACAATTAGTAATAAGCAACAACCCTAAGGTAGCTACAGCAAAAACTATGGCTAAGTAGGAGAGCTAGGCAGGGAAGGAGAGAGGTGCATCCTGAAGAGGTAAGTCTTCAGTCTGTGCTTGAAGGTGGGCAGACTATCTGCTGTTCTGACCACCGTCCCTGTGTTTGTATCGCAGGATATTGTTGTGCATTTACATAGATAGTGGTAAGTGCAGATGTCACTACAACCAATGGAGTCACCCAAGGCAAAGAATGTATCAGTCTGTCATACGTGGACCTGAGACTGGCCTATACCGTAGCCTTACCCGGATGAGCTAAGTATGTAGAGCTTTGTAATAAAAATATTGTTCATCTGTCCTGACATTAAACATGTACGAGATTCCTTAATCTACATTCTATGTATGATTGTGAAGACCACTGAAGGAAACGCAGGGGCCGTGCTAAATATAGTTACATGGAAAAGAACATAATGCACAACAATATCCTGATACAAACGCAGGGAGCCTAAATCCTCCTTAGCACCCCATTAACGCACACACCACAAATATGAAGGCAGACGGAAATCCAGTCCATCGAGCAGAAAAGCCTTGCATGGAACAAATCACATATTATCCATGGTCTGAGATACTGAGCAATGCAAATCCTATCTACAAAAAGACCATGGTCAAAATTCAAGAGAACACATGTCAAGGCCATACCACATTAATGTCACATAACAGATTGAACAGCACTGAGTATAAATCCTGACTTCAGTAATCCCTTTCAAAACTAAAGCTGGCCCTTAAACCTGTGGATATCAGTGCTATTAACCTATCGGCCAGCTCTACCAAGCCCCCCATAAAAAATGGGTACGGTATGTTCTGGATGAAGCCTCCACAATACAGCTCTCTTTGTGTTTTGCGCCGTGTTTTTTTTTTCTTCAAATGTCATTCAGTAAATGTTCATTAATATGCTTAACAAATTTCAGCTTGGGGATGAACAATGAAAAAGGCTATAATCTCTAAAGAGCAATGTTAGGAGTAGCCCATCCGTCAAAGAAATCCTTTTCCACCTAATCAGAAAGTAAGTCTTCCAGCTTCAGCATTAAACCCATGATCTTATTCTTTCCTCAGTGGACTGAAGGGATGAAGTCAATTCGTTCAGTACAATCCAGTTTCCAGTTCAGCGTTCCCATTGACCCCTATTAATTAGTCTATATCTCCCTACTGTCAACATATGGAGTAGTGCTTCTTGTCACTAGGGTCTGTTTCTGTTATTCGGCTGCTGCCAGGAGATACCTGTTTGGTAGTTTGAGTTGCTGCATTTCTCATTCATGATGTTTGTCTACCAGGCTGGAGAAATGCAGCTCTCCTGTTTTGTGTAGCAGAGAGCAGCTGTAAAACTGCGAGGTCATGTACAGGACACACACATTGGTCTGTTAACGAATTTTAAAGCAAAGTTTTTCAAACAGTGTTGAAGGAACATTAGAATCTTGCTCCATTTTTACTTTGAGTGAATGTGTTCTGGTTTAGCTTCCAGTGCTTGGGTTTATGTTGCTTTACATACGCCATACATCATTCAGATGCTACCTAACCCCATGTTGTTGTGGAGGACGCTCTGTGGTCTGTCAGCAATTAGGTTGTTTTTCCATCAGCTGTGGACTCACTCTGTGGCCTATTTAACAACCGGGACCCTTTAATCTGATCCCTATCGGCCGGTGAAAGAGATGATCTGCGTGTCAGATGGGGACTTGCTACGTGTCCGGCACTTTGCCAGGATTTTGCTGATACTTTTGGTTCTTGTGTATTTCAGTTATTAATTCAGTCATACCACTGTTAAAACCACCATTTCTGGCACGACTGACCTTTATTTAGATCAACAACAACAAAAAAAAAGATAATCCAGCAATTACATTAATAACTCTTCAATTGCTTCTTTAGGGACTGAGAAAATATTAATAACAAAAACAGGGAAAAGTTCAGCATGTTCATCACATCGATTTTTTAGAATACATGATCAATTATCCTGCAGCATTGTTCATTTATTGTTAAGTTACAACATTTTTATTGTTAGAGCAATTCTTTATTTAATCTCTTTAATTACCCATCCATGACCTTAACGTAACAACTTTCCCATTGTTATTTAGTTTAAACAACTGGGCACTACATTACACAGTATGAGACTGTTACTAATTATTGTATGTGTTTCAGATTACCAATCAAATGATCAATCATTTAAAATTGCTGCCTTTCCTTTTGTTTAAGGCCGTGCAGTTCTGCTGTTCATTCTCCTCACTAAGGTTGCTGTGGAAAGAATGTGACCATGACTTATATCAATGTAATCCACACACACTGGGTGCCAACTTTATTTGGTACATCCTACCTTATAGTGAGCTGGTCCCCCTTTTGCCATTAGAACGGCCTGAACTTGCCAGGGCATGGACTCAATATAACGTTGAAAGTGTAGCACAAGAACTTTGGGTCCACATCAACTCCAGTGCTTCCAATGGTTGTTTTCACTCTCATGCTCCCAGAACCATTCCTGGACAGCCCTATCCATGTGGCATGGAGAATTATCCTACTGAAAAGCCCATTCACAGGTAGACATACCTGCCAGGAAGGGATACAGCTAATTGGCAGCAATGTTCAGTTGTTGCTGTACATGTATTAAGGAACCCAACATGTGCCAAGAAACACACACTATAATGCACTGTCACCCCTAGCCTGCACTGTGGGCATGCGGCAGGGGGGATCCATGGATTTAAGAGGTTTTTAACCATGTCCTGGTCCTTCAGTCATCATGAAACAGTAGAAACCAGGACTCATCAGACCAGCCTCTGTCTAGTCCTCCATCATCCTGTGGTTGTGTTCCTTAGCTCTTGCGGCTGCAGCTTCTTCTTCCTTTCTAACATTTGAACTTGGCTGCGATACCCCATGCATGACAGGGTGTAATGAGTTGCGTGTTCTAACGTGTCCTGAGCTGTCCTCAGCTGTTAACAGTGTGACTGTAGCCTGTCTGTTAGTCTGCACAGGTCATGTTCCATGGCCAATGGCCTCCATTGGCCACTTTCATCAACTGAGTTATGTTTGTAATGCAGTATAATTCTGTCAATTTTTGTGACATATTCCCTTACCAGAGGCAATGTAGGTCTAGTCCTCTTTATTTCATTAGTATTATTTTAATTATTATTTTGGGAAAATATAGGCTACATTGTGACAACGGTCAGGCAAAGGCTAAAATAGTTTTACTTAAATAGCGATGTCACGAAAGAAACCCCCTTTCCCTATCCACTCGTTGAGGAGGGAGGGAAAAGTGACGTCAAGGAAAGCCCTTTTGCTTTTAGCCACGCTTTATATAAACCAAGCGAGCTGAAAGCGCATTAGATACAAGTAGCGATTTAGTTGGGATTATTAGCGCGAAAGGCAAGAGCTTAGAATAGCGGACCTGCAGAGACCTCTATCCATTTCCAGAGGCAAACGGCAGTGAAGGCTGCGCTAGGACTGCAAAGTGTAAGAGTGCTTCTCTTTTCTGTAATAACGACTCATATAACGGAATGCCATGAGTATTTGTCTTGTAGTAGTTGTATTGAGACGTTTTCCATCCGTCTGGTGCTACCGACAAAGCAGCAGATCTGGTATTTAAACTGGCTTCTGTACAGGTGCATTTACCGTTAACGGAATCTATTTTAGCAGGATGGTTCTTTCAAATTTGTCACATTTTACTGCCAATCAAAAGTATTTTTTAATTAATCAAGATACTCAATTCAGTGACAACTGACAAAATTTCTCAATGTGTGAGACTCAGCAAATACTTTCAGAAGTATTGCAAAAGAAGATTCAGATTATGGCTCTTTTTCGATGTAGCCTACTAAAACGGAATGTTTGAGTTTCGTATGCATTTTATTAATTTACACTTTTGTATGTATAATTTGTGTCACTCAGCGGGACGATGGCCCTTTTAGTCAGCATGCGAAGGCACAGTTTGCGCCTGCAGCACCAGCTGCACCGCTGGAGTATCTGTGCTGATGCGAACCAACTTCTAACCAACGAGCTCGTGCAGACGTCTGGCATCGCGCGCTCCAAGTCCTGCAACAACTCCACGAGCGAGTCGTGCAGAGAGAGCTGGTCTTCGGATTCATCCGACTCCGTTATCTCCTCGGACTCCAGCAACAACGTCTACAACGTGGTGCTAATTGGAGAGAACGGCGTCGGAAAGTCTGCGCTGGCCAGCATCTTCGCGGGTGCGAAGGACAGCATGGGTAGCGACTGCGACTTGTATGGAGGTGATTGCTGACATGATCCTTTTGTCATAAATTATTATAATTACTGTCCCTAATAACAGGTGTAGCTATGGGTATGTTCTCCAGAATAAAAAAATGTTCTTTCTTTTTTAAGGAGAAGTGTGTGAGCAAACAGTAACAGTCGACGGTGAATGTGCTACTGTCACTTTACTGGACACATGGGACCCTCAGGTAAGCAAGTCTACTGCTTATGGTGAAAATGAGCATTAAATGCATGTAGTTTTTCATGTGAATCCATTGAAAATGTAAGAATTAAGTAAAGCTGTAACCTCTCTGATTTATGTTCTGAAATATTTTGCCGGAGTTCTGTTTGATTTCATATACCAGCAACTTACTGTATCAGGTGTAACACTGTGGAGTTGCTTATAGAACTCTCAAAAAGAGAACATGTTTCTCTTGCGCCCGTAGGATGACAGTAAGTGGACCCAAGACCAATGCATGCGTGCGGGCGACGCCTACCTCATCGTCTACTCGATAACTGACAGAGCCAGCTTTGAAAAGGCATCAGAGATGCGTATTCAGCTGCGGAGAGCAAGACAGTCCGAGGATATTCCAATCATTTTAGTGGGCAACAAGTGTGACCTCGTGCGATGCAGAGAAGTGTCCATCAACGGTGAGTTAAGCGTTTGTAAAAAAAAAAAAAAAAAAAACTTTAACAGTGTTATTTTACCTCTCATACCCTCTAGAACAAATAAACAATAAACTTTTATTATACATAAGTAAGTGCATTGCCATGTGATGTGCATGTGCATAAACGGAGAAATTCAGAAATGAAAAAAGCAGCACTGCGATGCCTTTATCTGGCTGTAAATTAAGAACGCTGTGACTGTGTTTTGGTGGGGTAGTTTGTAAATGGTTATCTCTGTAAAGTCTTTGACCAGCATACAGTGGCCTTGATTCAGTTAGTCTTTGTCTAGTTTTGTTTATTATGTCTTGTTTCTTATTTCATTTTTAATAAGAAACAACACCTGACCTCTTCAGCAGGTCCCTCAAACCCACCTGCCTCTACTCCCCACAACATCCCTGTTTTTTATTTTCTTTGACTTACAATAACTGTGTCCAAAAAATGTTCATAATTTTCTTTATAAATCCAGTTCATCTAGATTGACAATTCCAAAATGGGTTTGTTTGAAAAGAAGCAAACACTAGCACTTTTTATTAAGTCTCAGTCACAGGACAAAAGCTGATTTATCCAGGCCAACACCATGGTATAAGCCGCTCCTGGGGTTTTTGCAGGGATGACTGAGCCCTGGATGTGTTCTGGTCAGGGATGACTGGGCCCTGCCTGACTGAACCCGTTTTTTGCTTTGCAGAAGGACGGGCCTGTGCGGTGGTGTTTGACTGCAAGTTCATCGAGACGTCGGCGGCAATGCAACACAACGTGTGGGATATGTTTGACGGCATCGTGCGGCAGCTCCGCCTGCGCCGGGACAGCAAGGAGGCCAACGCGCGGCGCAAGGGCCTCAACAAGAGGAGGGTGAGCCTGCCCAAGAAGGCCAAGCGCTTTCTGGACAAGATGGTGGCCAAGAACAACAAGAACGTGGCTTTCCGCCTCAAGTCCAAGTCCTGTCACGACCTGACCGTGCTGTAGACAAACCCATCCATCTGGTCACAAAGACCCCTCTCTCCCAATCAATCTATATTAGATTGCAATTTTAAAGTAAGGCAGGAAAAGTTGGCATCACACTCTTTTTCACCTGTGAAAGACTGAAGAATTTCTCTGGAGAGTTTGGATTCCCCCGCTGGCCAATCAGATATTTCCCCACTGAAGAAGTACAGACTCAGACTGCCTGTGCGAGTGGCCAACGGGACACATTGTTGCATTTACACTGGGTTTTCAGCTCTCAAAGGCAAGAACTCTCACCTCCCTGGACCTGTGTGCATTGCTGCATTGTGAAGGTAGATAGTAAGGCTATAGCTTCTACATAATCCCTGACTCACGGTTTGAATAAACTTTCCTAAGTGCTTTCACATGGTAACCATGGCAACCTTAAATGATCAGAGAACGAGGCAGAAATATTCTATTTATGTGCAGTTTTATACTTTGGGTAATCTAATAGTTTTATGATTCTTGCAAATTTTCCTTCTTCAGAATTGAGATTAGGAGCATTTTTCATTATGTGTTGTCCACTGAATTCTAACTCTTTGTGAACAGAAAAATAAAAGATATTTTTTTACAGTTACATTGTTTGTTGATTTCTGAACAATGCCTTGTAAATATTTAAGATTTGTTTTAGTTATAGTAGCATATGTATAGATTATATCTTGTAAAATATTAAACATATGTACAGGTAGAATATCTTCATGATTTAACAGATTGTCATGTGAACAACATGTAGAGATGGAGACATGATTATGTGTCATTCCTTCCTGAGAATAACTGTAGAGAATCATAATTACTGTGAAAAAATTATATCACAGAGATAAGACTAGACCTCCCATATTGCACCATCTCATTAGGTATTCAAGAAAAAAAACCACTTAAACTTGTTAATAAATTGTGTTTACATTTCAGTCATTTACGATATGCTTTTAATCCAAACCAATTTGTAGTGCATAAGTTCATAATTCAAGTGAAACAGTATCAAATCCAAAAAACCACCACTTGTTGCATTATGCTGTTACATCATTGTCTGCAGCCCATGAAAGGAGCAGGTAATAGGCTCATTCTGGCCATGCTGAATTCACATACTTAACAGGCTGAAGTGCAAGTGCACAGGCTTATAGGACTAAAGCATTTCTCATTCATAGCCCTCAGCCCAATGTGACAGTCTCAACTCTGTGCTGGGAAGAAAGGGCACTGTTTGAGAGAACAGAAGAGAAAGAAAGGTACCAAAATGGACAGGGACATGGTTGATGGTGGGTCACCGTATGACAGTGAAAGTAAATGAGAAAACTGACCTCATGTGCATAAGAGTTCAGAATGAAGATGGCTCTTATATCAGCTATGAATTTTTTGAAGGGAATTAACACTCATGTAAATGCCAGTAATTGGAATGAAACAGACTACTTTGCACCAGTCAGTAACAGTTGAGGATGAAAGAGCTATGTATGCTAATAACTCGTTTTTTAGCTTTGGTCCCGGAACATGTTTCTTAATTTAGCTTTCCATGCAGGGGAAGTCTTAAGAACCACTGCCCTAGAGAATCATGGAATCATGACATTTTACTCTGTTATGCTGGATGTCTAGGGATGTTTAAAAATCAAAATATCATCTATTTATGTGTGGGTGATTACAAAAATATGGGAACCTTTATGTTTGTGCATTTTTCCTGAAAAAAGTGTTCTTTGGTTTTTTCTCCCTCATATGTTAAAATTACACTAAAATCATGTCTTTCTATATGGAATTTTCAATCCTTTTTAGTTGTATTTTGCCCCTTAATCTCACAATTTTGAATGTACCCCAAGAGTTTTGATAATTTATTATTATTTTAATGAGAAAAACAAATAATTTTCAAAAACCTAATAATCTATTTAGGTAAAACATTTTTTACATTTTTAAAAATATACTACAAAATGCAATGTATTTACACCATTTCTTTTATTTTTATACATTTTCCTGCTATACAGTTTCAGTCAAACACATTTCTGAGGAGGATAGAGATTGAAGTGTTTGAAAATGAAGATAAATCAAAGTAAATATCATTGAGAGTATTTTTATTGTCCATCATTTAACACACCCTAATTTCATTATACTGCCTTTAAACCTTTAAAAAAGTTACTTTAGTATTGTTTTTAGTGTATGTCAGATGTTAGCAACAAAATTTTGCCTTAAAATGTTAACTATCTTGCCTTCACTAAACAAAAACTGTACTTTTGGTATTCCCACAACAGCCATTCCCAACACAGATTTAACTGTGGTGGAAATAAATGAGATCAATTATCTCATAATTTTGTCCCTGTTGGGAGACAGTTATGGAGAGCGGCACAGTGCATGTAAATGTGTATTAGAATAAAATAGGGGTGTCACCGCATCCGATCAGAGCCAAATGGCGTCTCCTGTTAACGACCTTCTATCTCCCGTCTGGGTTCCCCACTATTATGTATGGGCCTCACTTCCTGGGGTTACCTCGTCATCGCATGCAAAAGTCTTTCCCTTTAACTGTATAAATGTTGACAACACAATGTAATCATTAAACATTTTGCTCCATGCTTGTGTTCCCGCAGCCAGACATGAGATCCATCTCTTAATTTACAGCATGGTAGTTTTAACATCCCTGTTTAAAAGTTACAGTACAATAAAATAACTACCTTTATTTTATGATGTTTAATAAGTTAGCATGTATGTTTTCTGTAATAAAATTGATTGCCATCTAAAACAACCACACAGTGGCCAAAAGCATGCGGAGCCAAGCATATCCATAAAGACACAGCAAGCAACACAGAAAACAGAGAGAGATTGGTTCTTAAAGATTTTTTGGGGGGGATTTTTCCACTTCATTTGACAGTTACAGTAGAGAGGAAAACAGGAAATGCAGGGGAGAGAGGGGGGCAGACATGCAGCAAAGGGCCCAGGCCAGACTTGAGCCCGGGCTGCTGCAGTAGGGCCGTGGCCTTATGTGGTATGTGCTCTACAGGATGATCTGAGAGAGGTTTTTAAAAAAGAGAAACGAGGCAGTGAAATCTGTCTCTGAGTTCACAAAGTGAGAGCAAAGAAATCAGAGGCAATGGGGAAAAACACACAAAGTACCTTTGACCTATTCTGCCGAGTGCAGGTCATGCCTCTCAAACTCGGACACATTCCTCACAAAATAGCCCTGCTCCTCTGGCCACCTGGTCCTCTCCTCCCACAAGGGCCCTGCTTCTTGATGAAGTCTTTTGTCTAGTAAGAACTGCAGTATCTGTCTTCATCATCTTCCACTAACAGAAAAAACTCTCAGTTTGCATTGTATGTCAGTCCATCTAATCCTGAAACCAGAAAACCAGTTTAATTTACCTAAGGATACTTCTGATGGCACCTACCAGAGCACTGCTTGGTTTTCTGAGGGTTGGTGTAGATTACCCTGTTATGGTTGGTTGTGGCACTGACCACCTGGTATCATCTTTGCTAGCCTATTGGATGCACTTTCTGGATAAGAGTGTCTGCTAAATGAGAGTGTTCTACTGGCCCATGGGATAGGCATTAGGTTTCGTAATAGGACTTATTCTTTGTGGCGATTATCTTGTCAAACACTCATACTGTCCAGAGAGTCAAGACCCCCACACCATCATGGCAAGTTAAAGTTATTGTACAACCTGTGGTTTTCCAGGCTGACTTTGCTTCTTTTGTTATCTGCCAGTACGTCAATCTCACACCCTCTTAGCTGCACAGCCCATGGAGCGTTCTAGGGGTCTCCCAAGGTCAGGCAAACCTTGCACTGACATTCGGCAAATACTGCTTCAATGTTGCGCATGCTACTTGTGAGACCGCAGCAGCAAACTGTGGTCACCAGGATGGCACTGAGCAGCTAGCAATTGGTGGAGCAGGAAAATATGAGGCCAGACACGAAAGTACCCAATATTTGTATGCAAAAAAGAAAACTAAGAGATGTGAGAGACTCAAATCAAATTGTAGGAAATGATTGGTGGCAGTTATAGCCACTATGGGTGGTCCAACCAGATATTAAGTTTAAGGGGGCAATTAGTTTTCACAGGGGTGATATGGGTGTATGGGTGTAGTTTTTTCATGGAAGGAATAAAATTAAAATTTCAAAACTGTTTTGTGTTTAATCAGGTTGCCCATGTGCAATAAAATCTAAAACCATTCAGCGCTCCAAATCGTAAATAACAGAGAAAATCTGTGCACTTGCTTTTTCACAGCGCTGCATTGTTTTACTGGTAATGCTTAACAATCATCAATGACTGTACTTCTTAAACATACTGGTTTAAAGTGTTAATGAAATTCATTGTATTTAATTTCTAATGAAATGTCATGTTTAATGATGGCAGGGGAATGATTCTTTCATCTGACTTTTCAGTGAAAAATGGCAAAAATATGATAATAAAATTCAAGACCAGAATGAGTCAATAAGATTGATGTTTCAATAGTT
The DNA here is from genome assembly GCA_022829145.1 of Albula goreensis. NCBI lineage: Eukaryota > Metazoa > Chordata > Actinopteri > Albuliformes > Albulidae > Albula > Albula goreensis. The sequence continues at coordinate 5,220,320 of CM040750.1, read as the reverse complement.
TCATTTTTGATGAATATATAATGTATCATTCAAGTTTTGAGGGACAAATGTTCCTGGCGTTGCAGATTCTCATATACACACACACACATGAATACACATACACACATACATATGGCCAAACACACTGTGTCTGTACTGTACATGTATAGGCCCCTCGTTGAGTTTAAAAAGTTAATTAATTCTGTTAATTTATTGAATGTATTGTTTAATTTATTATTTAATCTATTTTGCATTTATTGAAAAATAGACAATGCACAACCGTTTTTGTTCAGTGGCTACTCACAATAAGACACAACGATAAGTTTTACATACAAAATACTCTCGAGTTTCCTCCTTTCCCTCCTTTAGCTTTTAATATTGCTAAACAAACTCTTGGAAGTCTAATCAGTTTGCAAAGTGGGAGGTGGAGGGGTGGGAGAGAGGTGAAGGGGTCGTTAAATTGAATGAAATGTTCTTTAACTTAAGTAGGCTAAGAGGCCTTTTTAAATCACAAGTGACCTGTAGTGTATGTGAAGTATGCACCAAATTAGCAAGAAACAGAGTTAGTCTAAGACGTGCGGGAATAAGTATAAAAAACTGCTCTTTAATGAACTGAATTCTTCTCGTCCTCATGTTATAGGCGACCTGATACTTTTAGACTGTTCTGTACACCATGTGCTGTATTTTCAGCTATTTACTGTACCAATGTTACCATCGTCTAAAAATCCACTGTGTTCTTTATTAAAAGCTATGTCTTCATTTGAAAGGCCATGCTTTTAACCACAAGTGAGTTGTAATGTATTTTCAGTCCAGAACATGACATCTTAGATGTTCCATTAGCTAGAACCCCAGGCAGAAGAGGGCAGGGAATCAGTGGCTTCAAAAAGATCTGGAAAGTGCTGGTTTTCCAGAGAGTTCATGTATTATTAGGCATTTTTAAACTCTATGTTCAAAAAATTAACTGGTTTGAAAATTATGTCAAGTATGGTCTAGTATTAAGTTAAAGTTTTATTGCTTCAATAGGGCAAGGGAGTTTATAAATAACATCTCTAGCCAATCAAGTTTTATAAACTCTCTTGACCCTATTTAATCAATAAAACTTGATCAGCTACAGATGTAATTTATAGATACTGAGTTTTACACTCAGATGTTCCATCCTTTCTGTATTTCTGTGAGCCAACCTGAGAAAAAGTGGGTGGCATCCATTTTTTAATGTTCTTCATATTGCAACCCCCCTTCCCCCCCAAACTATTAGGACTGAAACCACATCATCAACACTGACCCAGATGCCAATCTGCCATTGAGAGTAAAATCTGCCCAATGCAGGTTAGGCCTTGGCAGAAGGCGGAATATAGAAGTATCAGCTCAAATTCCACATCTTATGGTTCATTATCTGGGCCGAACGTTTATTGTAGGAGAGGTGGGGATAATACTGCTCTGTTGCATTGGGTGCAGCAGCATGATCAAAGAAATATAATGTTTTATGGCAGCTGTGGCCTTAAGAATATCAAGAGCAATATTCGTTTTTGTGGCCTGCGGAAAAAATTGCACTTTGCCAACCGCTTGTCAGAAAGCTACTTTTATTTTTTAACCCTTGTTAAGTATTTACTAGTACCATAGAGGAAGAAAATAGAGATAAGGGTCAAATATTTGTTCATTTACTCAGCTCAGCTCCACACCAAAATAACGCTGTCTCACAATGCATGTGCAAGCAAGTAATTATCACCTTGAGACAAAAGAACTGCTGTCTTAATAATGAATCCTTTGTAATGTGTTGCAAAGTGCATAAACATGTTTGATTCTGCTGCTCTTAGACCAGACAGTTGATGTGATAGCAGTACCCTGGGATAAATTCTCTTCCTTAATGCTGTGTATAATATGAAAAGTCAATCTGCCATGGGATTAAAATAATTTGCTAACTGGTGCTATTTTGTTTCCAGTCTAAATGTGTAATTGCTGGAAAATCTCTTGCATTTGTGTGGCACAAACCTGCACGATGACAGCTCTATTGCATCACATGCATTTAGCAGACCTTCTTATCCAGAGCACAAACAAAATAATAAAGTGCATGAGCACTCAGGTTCATATGAGCAGCAGCGCTACAGAAAATAACTCCTAACATTCTTGGTGGCGGTGGCATTGTAACCAGGAAGTGCAGATTCAGCTGCCGTCCCTGACAGCATTAGCAGAACGCCGGTACATCATGTACAGCTTCGTCCACATGTGCTCAAAGCCTGGAAGCGAAGTCGTGCTGCGCCAAGCAGCAGTGGCAGCGGTGGAAAAGTCCAAACAGGAAACACTTAAAGGGTTAAGGTCTGCAGTGTCTGGATTGTGCAAGCCTTTTCCGGTCTTGAGCCAGTTGTCTTCCAAATCCCGTGAACGCCCCCTCTGACCTTCAGCCCTGTCGCCCGGGTTCCTGCAAGGGAAGGTCACCTCATTCCCCTTATGTCAGACACGGGTGGATGGGGGCAGGAATCATGAGCACCCCCAGCAACCATACATGAGCATGCTGTAACATTTAAAGGCAAGATTACAGTTAAAATCTTAAGGAGCTGCAGAGAGAGAAAATTCATTAGGGATCATTAGGGATGTATGCTTTATTCACACAGTAGTGAAAAATCACACCTTCCTGTATCTCATCCCATTTATCGAAATACTGGAGAACCCTCCCACCGGGGCTGTCTTCTACCTGTAATGAATATCATTAGCAAATCATTAGGTCCAATAAAATGCTGGTGGGTTAACGTTTCACCAGTGGATAGTGTCCTCCATCCGCATTGTTCTCTTGGTAGTCCAAGGAGTGACAAGGGAACTCTCTAGCAGGTATGTTCTGCTCTCTCCTCTCTTAAAATTGTTTTTTTTATCTTCAGTTAAGCTTTCATTTGTTTTTAATTTTTGCAATTAATGGCTGGGCACATGACGAGGCACACATTTGTTGATGGTAGACATTTTATGGGGAAAACAAAGCATTTGCCAAAATCAAAGTGAAAGGGTGTTGGTCCGCTGGCATGTTCCATTAGCGAGAGACAAGGTTAAAGTCTGCTCAGAGGATTAAAGGTAAGTCAGAGAGACTCCACCACGACCCAGGAAGAGACGGTAAAGAAATGTATTGAGCTGGACTGTAGCTAACTACAAGTGATCAAGAAACACAAGGAAATAGTGAGATATATAGAAATAGTGAATTGAGACAATTCAAGATCCTCTGAGCCTGTCTTTGCTAGCTACGGAGTTTTGTTTGTTTAAATCCATGTAGGCCTCACTTTTTGAGGCTTCCACTCTTTTTGATGAGTTTCTAAGATCTTTGTGAAAATATTCAAAATTGATAAAGTAGTGTAACAGCAAAGTCTTTGCAAAGTTAGTGTATACCAGGAGCTGGTACACGTCCGGGAAAAGTGGTTTGCATAATTCAGTCTCTTAGGTTATATTTGCTTTCGTTTTGGTGTCTGTGATTTGAAACCCACACGATATCTCAAGTTTGAATATGCTCGCCAAATTTTATCTTCGTCTTCTGTGATCCACAGATATAAAAAAATAGATAGAGAAGTAATGTTTAAACCTCTTAATGACAGCATTGTTTTTTCCTTTATTATCATCATCAGGTAAGGGCTTCGTAAATTTAAATTACCACGAATATGGTATAATATCAGTAAATCAATAAGGTATGCATTGAAAGAAACCGTTTTAGGAACTGAATCATAATGGTGCCATGTTGAAGAGTTAGAATCACATGTGTCCGTTGTGCCACCTGTGCCCTGAGGTTACTCTGAGGACTTGCCAATGTCACCTTGTGTTATCAGAGTCACCTATCAGAGTCCCCTGTCTCTTTGACAGGATTAAATCATCCTATCAAAGATGGACAAGGTGGACAGGTGTGACAGCAATGGGCAAACATAGCTATTTAAATATTGACTCATCTACACATAAAGCTTGATAAAGGGCATCCTGTAGGCTCAGCTCAGGCTGTGCCTATGGGCAGACCATGTGAATCCACCCTGAAACTGCAGACTTTTTCATTGCATTTGCCGTTTTTCTCTGGTGCAGAAAGGATACCGTGTGCTGTCACGGAGAAAGGACAGCTTCTCTTTTTCAATTTTATGTCCCAAGCTACTTCTTGACCTCCGATTTCTAATTTAACCTATGCAATTGATTATTAATCTTAGGATTTCCATGGAAACAAAATAAATAAGCATCCAGAAAATGAGCTCCAGAAAGTGTATAAGGATGTACCATGCTGTTGTTAGACTATTACTATCTCTGTTTACGAATGAGTAGTTCTTTGTCTGTAGCCGAGTATGTTCATTTCCTGTAAAAGTTAACGATTGGCCATTATGTGAGAAAGCAGCACACATGTTGAATTACTACCTGTAACAGCACTATGCATTGAAAAGGCTGAATTTCCCTTCATCTGATTACAATATTACAAAGATATAATATATAAGGATAAAATGGTTTGGCAGAATGCAACAATGTAATGCAGTTCTTGGTGTCTGAGAAACTTTTTCTTACTCGTTTTTACTGGATGAGAAGACCATGAATTCATGTCAGTGGTATGCTGAAGCTTTGCCGCATAGCTTTGAGTCCTTTCATTCTATGACCTTCGGTCTCTCAGCACCTGTGGCTTGTGAGTACAAGGTCAACCATAAGCAGACCTGTATGTGACCTTTCCAAAGACAGCCTGTCACTACGGTGTCAAACCGTAATCCGGGGGCAAATCAAACCTGCAGCTCAAAGCACGGGGCGTTATTTTGAAAGTACTGCTTGCTGTTGTTGTGTTTCACACTTTTTTCAACCTCAGGGGGTATCTTTCCTTTGAAGGTCACATTTTGGCCAGACTGACAGACATTTAGCAGGGATATCAGACATTAATTTGAAATTGATTTCATAGTTCGTCAAGTAAGAGTTGATATGTCTTTGAAAATGACTCTGAGGGACTGTGCGACTGATCTGACTGCGTCTGTGTGTGTGTCATAGCCCTGGGTAAATATCCAGTCACTAACCAGTCACCCAAGACTGCTTTTCAAATGCTTGGTGTGTGAAAGAATACACGGATTACAATGATTTTTATTTGAAGAAAATAAAGCTAATGTCTATGTTCTTTTTAATTCAGAACTTTTTTTAACTCGGAGTTTTCATCTGAGGCATGCACAGGACTGGCACTCAAATCCTACTACTGATTTCCCCAATCCAAAGTCTCCTCTCAGATAGCATGTAGATAGTGTGTGAATGAGTAACCGGCTGCGGAGATCCAGTGCAGAGGGGGAATCTGCTGAGTGAGTTTGACCGTGAGAAAAGAGCTGCTCTTATCTACGCTTTTTTTTTTCTCCACAGCCTTTCCATTTTGTGTCCGGCGCTCGCTGTCCCACAAACGCTCAGTTGTGCAATGTGGGCTTGTTACTGAATAGCCATGGCACACACATGGCAAGTGCGTTTTAGAGAGGTGTGTGTGCTGCAGCTGCTGGAGAGACGCGAAACCGTCTTCCGTCCCCGATCACAGATCATATTTGTCACTCATGTCTTACCTTCTAACCCCACAGGACCTGTCACCTGTTTACCCAAGATGCTTCCAACGTCATGTCTGATGGTCCTGGCTCTTCTAGTTAGCGGGGTAAGTCACCTCCTAGTTCATTATTTAGGGGTTCACATCATTTCGCTCGGAGGGCTACTTTCAAACCGAGCAGTGCACATGGAAAGATAAAGCTCTTGTTTTCTCATTGTTGGAATGAGTGAGGTTATGGCCAGGTGAAAGGGTAGGCCTGGAACTGAGGCAGATTTCATTGGCTGATTTCAGTGACATATTAGAGAATTCTTTTAATGAGTGAAGGGCATGGCTGGGCCTAGAGGTGGGACTGGAACTAGGTTGGATTCGATTGGCTGATCTCAGTGACATACTGTATTAGATCAGATTATTTAATGAGTTAAGGATATAGTTAGTCCATGACTCTTGTTCTTGGAATTTGAATCTTGAGTTTAATAGACATTTTGATTTACTCTGACTTCAATCTAACATGAAAAAGGAAAGTGACAAAAAAATCAATGAATAACTTTGCCTCGACGTTCAATATGTTCTGTCTGAAGGAGCTTAATGAGAGAGGAAAAAACATGCACTCTTTAATTAATGTTTATCTACAGTACGTTTTCTTCTCTGCTCTGAATGTCGGGCAGATGTTTAAACTAACGCTCAGTGAAAGCTTGGCAGACAGAAGTGGACTCAAACTAAGAGTTGCATATTTAATGTCATCATAAAAATGAGCAGCTTTGTTGAACTGTTTGTACAGTTAAACGTGCCTCTCTGTCCGTTTGCATATTGAGCTCTGCGTACATGTTTAAGTGCTAAAAAAATGAATGCTAATATGGGTCATATTACATAGTACAAGTCCTGTGTATAGCACTGAAATTTAGGTAGTAATGGTAAGTCAGCCATGACCACTTTGTGCTTCAAACAATGCAGCAGGACTTCCTGTTTTCATTAACACAATTGATATTGCATGAAGGTTGCAAGTATATGGTCGGTTCGATTCATTTAGATATTCACAACTGAAGCACAGCTAAGACACGGGCAGACATATGCAGAACCAAATCCTGACCATGCCAGTGTAATCCTAAACCAGGACATCCTGCATGGAAACCTAGGTCTGCCCACAGTGTCTCCTGGGGAAGGGCAATATCGGGCACCAGAGTATCACCCAGGTGATCAGGTGGTCCCAGTCTCCCTCCACCAGCTGCACAACAGTCACAGTCATGCATCTGCAGGAGCTGCATGCACACTGGAGGACATGCATGCTAGCCTGTGCGCTCACATCAACACAGTGAATAAAGACTGCAGTAAATAAAGACAATTACGCCTTTCAAATAGGGAAAACAGCAAAAAAAAAAAAAAAAAAAGTACAGGTTTCGAATACTCATGTATTCATCTATCCATGAAAATAGTTCAGTAAATTCAGAATATTAAATGTAACTCATATCTGGCACTATATTCTAGGAGTTCAGGCCTTACAGTTCTTCGGTCATGTGACGTTGTGCTTTGGGTGGTGCAGGAAATGGTTCAGTATCTAGGGCAGCCTGTTCCAATTGATTCCATAGACCCTTTGCATGATGCTGCTTTGCAGTAAATGTGTAGTGCATTCCATTCACTAAAGACCTTAAAAACGTGGAGAATGTAGAATGATACACATCCTCTCTCTCACTTACAACCTATACGACTTACGACCATCCATACATACGACCGAAAAAAAAAAAAAAATAAAAACTACAGAATCACATAAAATGTCAAATAATAAAGCTGGTTAATAAAAAATGAGATAATTATGACAGAAATTGAGTAGGATAAAAGAACTGCTGCATAGGTATATGACTTCTACATGCCATGCTAACAAACGTCCAACTCGCATCCATTTCAAGATACGACAGGTCGGTTAGAATGGAACTCTGACGTATGTCGGGGAATGACATGCTGTGTCTGAGTTCTTACCTCACTGTGAACCTGCACTCTCTCAGGCAGCTGCACAGGGATGGCAGGACCGCATAGGACCCTTGCAGGACAAGGTGCTGGAGGTGCCGGAGGGAACCGAAGTCCCATACCCAATCTTCCAGGTACGCATCTGACCAACGACACACTAAACATTGGTTTCTGCTCCTTTCAAGGGGACGGTCTTATGATTCATACCGAATAGCATAGCATGTGTTACCACCTGCTGTCTACTTAAAACAGTGTAAAACAGTCAATGGGTGTAATGTGGGTGAGTGTGTTGGTTTACTTCATTTACTAGGCGACAGGAGATGCTTCAGGTTTCTGAACACTATTTTCACCTTGCTACAACACAATTCCACTCCTTCACCAGACAACTGCGATTTATTGATCCACCAAATGTGACCTAATTTGCAAATCCTGGCCTGCTGACTTAACGGATCACAGAGCAAACAGGTGGTGTGAAGCAGTGCAGGCTGATAACAGTTCTTGGCAGTATGTAGGGTTTTTATTTTGCCTAGAATAAGCGTAGACAGGTGCCATCTGAGAAGCGCAAGAGGACACCAAGTTGTGGATTCTTGCATGACATATCAGTGTATGAATGCAGCTTCAAATGCATTTACAGTGACTTCCACATTGTAAGCTGTGTTTCTGGTCTCAGTTTAAATCAGGCAAACCTGCAGTAACATCATACAGTGTGACGGGCCAAACTAATGGAAAAATCGCCATTTCCGAAGAAGGCTGGCTGTACCTACTTGAGCCACTGAGCTGGGAAGAAGCGCCTGCACATCAATTACAGGTACAGTGTTTCAAAAATGTCATCCCATATTTGAGAAATATCATAACACAAACCCAGAAATAGAACAAACTGTAGATCGAGCATGCATTTCTGAGCACTTAGTACAGCCTTTTCCTATGACCCAGAAGAATAACAAAACTTCCTTTCATTCATACTGACGTCCCTCTGGTTGGACCTGTTTCAACAAGGCCTCTGTTTCTTATAATTATCCATTCATTTTTCTGTCATTGCGTGAGTAGTTAATCCAATGTACAGAAGAGGAAGGGTATGTCTGTGTATGTATAAGGGGTGATTTCTGTTAAAGTTCATTTCTATTAATGTTAAACTGTGAAGTTAGCAGTAGTTACTACTGGACAATATGTCTGATAAAGATTCATGATTTCAGTTTTTTTGACTGCTGAGACACATTTCTTGAAATTATGCTCCATTTCCCAAAACTCTAAACACAAATGCAAACCTGCACACTCATCTTCGCAAACTTCAAATGTCAAAACCAAACTTTTCACTCGATACCATGCAATCATACATCGAAACCAAACTTTGCCTTCAGACATCACACAAAAGCCATCAAATACACATACACTACAAAATGCAGCGGCGAGATCAATTCAAAACACTGCAGTAAAAACATGTAACTGTAATGAATAATGGTGCTTATTTTTTTCCCCCAATAACAACCATTTCACATGATGAACACAATATAAAGACACAAAACATGTATGCATTTTCAAAATGTTTAATCCTTCAATGTACTGTAGTACATTAAACGTGTAAGTTGCTCTAGATAAGAGCATCTGCAAAATGGTTACAATGTAATGCAATGTAAAATCGCCATCTCGATCGCTTACAGACTATTCCTGTGTGTGAGCAATCTAGAAAAAGTTCACAAAAAGCTCAACAAATCTGGATCATGTGTAAAAACAGGGGAATACTGTTTAAAGTTTTGGTAAATAAGATTGTCTTTTGATAGATGCCTTTATGGTCTGTGGTCATTAGTAATAGTGTATAGCTCTAGTGCATAGTTTAGTTATAGTTATCGTGTATGAGGGATTGAGAAAAACTAAGATAACTGACCCTTATCACAGTTCTTAAGCGGAGTGGAGCAGAAGCTATTTCCGCTCCCCGCTCAAAGTAATCACTCCGCTCCTACTCTGCTTTTTTATTCACTACTCCCTTCTCACTCCCCGCTCTCACATGAGTGAAAACCTCGACGTTTGCTCCATAGTAAAGTTTGTGAAGATGCGTTATTACCGTAAAAACTGGGATGTAAAATGGGAACATTGGCTACTACGTACGAAAATAAAATACGCGTGCTATTAGGTTGTTTGAATTTTTCGACCTATTTTAAATGTATGTTTAATTGTATTTGTGATAGTTGTGCATTACGTATTCTGAATATAGACCTACCTTATCTTTGAGAGGGTAGAGGGAAACAGGGGTTACATTATGCCACCCACCTTTCCAATTTCCCCCCAAGTGCACAAGGAGAACTGCACTTTAGCTTTCGGAACACGTCTTTTAAGATTCCATTACGTATTTTGTTGACGTTCATAATCTCCATCATTTTCACTGTTCTTAAATTCCGTCTTTGTTTCTCCCAGACAGCGTATTAATATGCGGTTTAACAACTATTACCTACACCAAATGACTTAGGGTTTACACATTTAATTGCATAATGGGCCATTACCACGTGTTTTGCTTGAGAGATGGAGCGAGAGAGAAAACCGACGCACCTACTTTAAAATAAAAAGCTGCTCCTCGCTCCAAGCAAAATTACCGCACTGCTCACATGTTCTCACCATTTCAGAAGCACTTCTGTGCTCTTGTGAACAGTTAAGTGAGTTGTGCGGTTGAATGTCGTGTGCATTGTTGTGTCAGAGGCCCTACTATTCCTCTTCCTGTTTGTAATTCGATGTGAAAGATCGAAGCCTTTGCTGGAGATGAAACAGTGGATGGACCCTACTCCGTGACCATAAACGTAAGAGACATCAACAACCATCCCCCGATCTTCGCCCAGACGGAATACCATGGGGAGGTGATGGAACACACACCAGCAGGTGCGTTTTCACCTCTCTCTCACTTCAAACGTCTGTCCCATATCTGTCTGTCTGTGCCAGATCCGGATCAGGCATTGAACAGGAAGCACCCCCTGCTTCTCAACAGCTGAAATCTGTTTCCTCTCCCTGAGGAGGTCTTTAGCATCAGGATTGGTCAGCAATGGGTGCATTAATAATATGTAGCCATCATGAGCATTTGGTTGTTGTGTGTGTTTATTTTCCTTAAATCCAAGCTAAACTCATGCTTTGCGTCACAGCTTTGGCATAGATGCTGTCAACAATGGTGCCTTCATGAAGAATGTTTGATTGTTTGGACACATTAAAAATGCACCTCCAGATCAAAATATCTCTTTGGGCTGTGCGTCTGCATGGTAGGGGTTATTTTAGGGTCCTTTATGGAATTGAATAGGAAGGGGAAAGTTTGCTGTTCCTCAAGCAGTTCGTCCTCTGAAATAAACTATTGCACTGGTTATTCCTTATTCCATGAAAACATTAAGTATATGCTTGGACTCCCTTTGGTGAGTAATGGCAGGATTAACTAATAAGATATTTGTGTGTGTGTGTGTGTGTGTGTGTGTGTGTGTGTGTGTGTGTGTGTGTGTGTGTGTGTGTATGTATGTGTGTGTGTGTGTGCTATTCCAGGTGAGCCCTTTATTAGGGTTTTTGCCACCGATCAGGACAACCCCGACACCTCCAATGCCAGGCTGAGCTACAGCATTGTGAACCAAATCCCAGACCGACTCAAAAAGCCTCTTTTCCAGATCAACAGCATGACTGGGGAAATCTCTGTCACTCCAGAGGGTATGTAGTGGTGTTAATCTCACATCTCTCCCACCGATTAATGCCTGATAAGCACATGTCTAGCACAGTTAAGAGTTGCAGGATTAAAGGCAGTTTGGTGTCAATGAGGTCACCTCTGGCCAATGTGAACCCCTCAATGTGGGGACGACCTCACAAAGAAGCGTAGCACTGGTCCCTAAATGTTGGAATAGAATGAACATTACTTTGGAAGGATATGAGTAAAATATATGTGTTTCTTTGTGAGACAGAATACATTTCATGTCATGTAAAATGTAGACAAATGTAACATGAGAGGATCTGCCCCCAAAGCATTCCTTCATAATATCTTTTTATCATCAATTGTTATTGAGAAAATATAAATATGGTAACGCTGTGTGTGGACAGGGACAAAGATCATGCAATGAATGGTTATTAATGGTCATCCAGTGTTCATGAAGCTATTATAAAATGCTAATGACTGTATATCTGGGACACTTCACGCAAAGATAAGTCTCTCGATGTCTCGGACTACAGGAGAGGAGCATCTGAGGGCGAGAGAGGCCATTCAGTATGGAAAGCAAGAGGACCCGCAGGGTGGCATGGAGCGCTTGAAGAGTAAATTTGATGAGTACTGTACTCCCAACCAGGATATCCCCTACGAACTGAACCCTTTCTACACCTGTGTTGAGAGATCAGGTCAGATTGATAGGCTCGCGTGAAAGAGGACAACGTGAACTTGATATCACGACTGTCGTTACCTGCAATAAAACCCAATCAAAAGATTCTGACAAGCACAGTTTCATAAGGCAAAAAAAAAAAACCCAGACCATAAAGGACTCTTCAAAATCCTGTAGCATCCTTTCAAAAATTGATTTGTGTCACAACTTAACTCAATATTGCTGACCAGGACAATACCAAAAATTCAAAACATCCCATAGAAAGTTCTACAGATTTGTGTCCATCTGCCAATCTCAGCAATCAGATCATCCACAACCAGAATGTCGTATGGAACTGAAGAATCATTTTGTAAATTGCTCTGATCTCGACGTAAGCTGCTTGCTCCCACGCTTTCTTAGGCCAATAATGTGGTTGATTTTTTTAATGAACACATCTTTGTATGATTTATATTTGTAATGCATTTAGAAATATATATATTAGTTAACTTGAACAGCACATAGAATATCTTTTCTCAAAATAAAGAGAGATTCATTTTCACCTCATGATAATTAAACGATTACTTCAGCACACAGATACCAAATCATTATTCACAGTTCTCAGGCTGATGATTTAAAATCAGTTCTGCTCTGCCACACCAAGCAGAGCACTCATGCAACCTGTAATCTGTTTGGACCCTGAAATAAAATCAGAGGACTTCTGTGAACAGGAAAAAAAACGATGAAAAGGCATTACCATTATTGAGCTTGATTAAAAATATTGATGTTTGGATCAGAGTTTGAACTCTCCCCTGAATTTTTTCTCTGTGAGATGAAGGTTTCATTTTTAATACACAGTGAAAATGAAAATGTAACCCAATACAGGGAAGAGCCCTAGTACAGCAGCTGGGTGCATTTTAATGGATTCTGTGATTCAGGAACAGAGTCTTAATTTCACAAGTAGGGCAGGGAATGAGAAGAGTAGCACGTGCACCGAGGAACTGTGGCGAGGAAGAGCTTCCAGATAGACAGCCTGATTAAATATCGGTGTCGCTTTGCGATTAACACAGAAGTGATTAGTCAGGCATGCAGGATGGAACTCAATCAAAACACTTAAAGTTGTTTGTTTGTGGCCTTCACCCTAATGGTAGAGGCTTACAAAAGCGTATTCACGACTGCAGCACTCTCTAGCCGTCACACAGGGAACAGATATCATGAAACGTCAAGGACAGTAACTGAAAAGTGTAACTTTGCACTTCAATGAAAAAAAACAATGAAAAGTGATATTTTTTTAACACAGGGCAATTGTTCCATCCAAAATGAGCTTCTTTCAAATGTTTAATACACACTACCACAGCTGGGGTCAGTTTCATTTCACTGAAGTCAATTCAGGAATTTAATTGAAATTCAATCAGTTAATTGAATTGGCCTTATAAGAAGATGATTTTTCAGTAAATGAACTGAATTTCAATTACGTTTCTCAACTGACTGCTGAATTGAAATGGTTTAGTTAGGCTGATTATATTTTCATCCTGTCGCACACCGGAAAACAATCAGTCGCCTCCATTCTCTTCCCCCTCTTCTCTCCTGATCGCTTGCATGCTTGCTCTCTGATGCACGCTCTTGCGGCTGTAAGAAATGTTTCTAACATTCAATCTTTCTTTTTCTTACAGAAACCATGAGAATGAACCCAGCGGATGACCCCGACTACATTCTGATTGTCAGGGCTCAGGATCTGGAGGGCGCCTCTGAGAATGCCCTAAGTGCTAATGCTAAAGTCTCCATCACTGTCAGGCAAAACCTGTGGAAAGCCCCGGGTCCCATAAGGATACGTGAGAACCTTGAGATGGAATACCCCCACAAAATCGCTGAGGTAGGCTCTGGCCAGAGATGCTTCTGGTCATGAACTACACTTTAATGTATTCAGTGACGATAAAAACTTAATTCCTATTTTGTAAACCTCAAAGTGATTCACTCCAGGTATGAGTATTCAGTTGTGATGGAATTCAAACAGCACTAATAGTCGATCTCTGTATTGTTTTGTCCGTCAACGTTTTGTCTGGCTCAGGTTCAATCGAACGATCTGGAAGCAATCTACAAAATCTCACAGAAGGAGAGATTCCCCACCTTCCCATTCATGATAAATGAAAAGGGTGAAATATTTGTCACTGGACCTTTGGACAGAGAGGAGAAAAGCATGGTAACAGATACATGATGTTACATTACACCATATTGAAATAAATTACATTACAACATATATACTCATTTATAGTACAAATTCCTTTAAAAAAGATGGCAAGTTAGATCACACAGGTGACATGAGCAATTGTCCAGTCAGGATCCCCATAACCTTTCAGATTAAAATCTGGTTGCCTACAAATCAATGTGGCTGATCAAGTACCATTAATGGTTTACCTAAGTACTGAGATGTGTGGCTTTGATGTGAGGATCATACTGTTAGCCAGGAGGCTAAATGAGGATGTGCCTTGGTCTTGCAGTACATTCTGGTGGTGTTTGCCCAAAATGGGGATGGTGTTGACCTGGATAAACCTATGGAGATCCCAGTCATTGTGGAGGATGTGAATGACAACCCACCAGTGTGTGTGGATTCTGAGAGTGTGTTTGAGGTGCAGGAAAATGAGCAGATGGGTAAGATTATTTTTGTTTCTTCAAATGTACCCGTTTTCCCCTATACACATGACATTGCTGCTTAGTCCTCCCTCAGCTCAGGAGGCCACAGACATGAATGTGTCCCCTCTAAGTGCTTGCTGCCATCCTCTCTTCAGTTCTCCTTTGCATTCCACCACCTGAGCTGTGGAGTCTGGGAGCTATAGTTAATACACAGAGCAGTGCTTCTTATGTAATGAGACAGAGACACCCCATCTGACTGAGACCCTCCCCCTCTTACTGAGACCCTCCCACATCTGACTGAGACCCACCCCCATCTGACTGAGACCCTCCCATATCTGACTGAGACCCACCCCCATCTGACTGAGACCCGCCCCCATCTGACTGAGAGCTGCCTGTCCAGTGCAAGGCTGAAGCTGATTATGTGCCATCCAGTGGAGTTCTGGGTCTGACTGGTGCTGATGTGATCCAGATAAAATACAAGATTATGCTACACAACTAGTTAATATCAAATTCCTTGCTGTTCTTGGGTAGTACTATTTTGCATAAAGAGTTGTAAATACATGAAATAAGTTGTTAGGTCATGTACTCAAGGTGGAGACCCCATTATGTGGGGTCTTGATTATTACCAGCCTTGACAGATTTTCATTTTAAAGGCAGTAGGTAAATGGCAAGCTGGGTTAGCCTGCTCTAGTGTAGCCTGCTATATATGTTCTGATATTCTTAATATCCCAAAAACACAAAAGATTCACCACCCAAAAACCATCAATTTCTAATCTTTGCACACATTCCAGTGAGTGAATGACTCTTCCAAACAGCTGCAGAGCAGGGGAGATATAGAGAATACTTCAAGGTTCATTATTTTGTGTATAGCCTCAGCTGTGTAGCTAATAGGGTAATAGTTTTTTAAACCTTACTCTGAAACCTTGATGTGTTCATAACATTGTCTATTTTGAAATAACATTAAAAATGAAAAGTAAAAATAAGAATTGTTTGTCCACAGGAAGCCAGGTTGGAGTTCTGGGCGTCCATGACATTGACGAAGAAAATTCATTAAACTCTTTGCTCAGCTACCAGCTTTTGAGCCATCAGCCAGATATTTCTGGCCACATGTTTACGGTGGAGCCAATAAGCGGGAGGATTCAGGTGGCAAAAACGCCGCTGAAGAGGAAGGAAGTCCCAGAGTTCCATCTCACAGTTAAAGTCTCCGATAAAGGAGGGGATGGCACAGGTACTGCATCCAAAAAAGGATTTATGTTCTTTAGTTGGAATTTATTTGTGATTTTGGAGCGATCAAGGAAACTGGGTACATATGGGGCTCTTTGTACAGAGTCTTTCGAAAAGTAGTTGTGCTCCCAACATCTTCATTGTTTAATATAGATAGAGACTTCATGTTTAATATAGATAGCACATTCATGGAATTTAATATTGACATTTGTGTTTTACCTCACCTGATTCATGTCAAAAACTCCTTGTGTCTTTTCTTTATAGGTTTTAGCACTGAGTGCAAGATAGTAATCAAGGTCATCGATATCAATAATGAGATTCCTGTGTTCGAGAAAAATGATGTGAGTGTGCACTCCTTTAACTACTCTGAGTATTGCCATAATGATTTCTCCCTTTTGGGCAATAAAACTGTGGTTCTTCCACAATACAGATGCAATGATACTGATGTGTTTGGCCTCCTCACCACTGGGGGCACTATTGCTAAGTTCTGCTTGTGTGTTTTTTTTCCAGTATGGAACCATAGAAATTGCTGAGGATGCACCCCCAGGTACAACTCTGCTCACTGTCCTGGCCACAGATGCTGATGATCCTGGCACTGGAAGCTCTAAGGTGGAATATCACATTAAAGCTGGGGACAAGGATGGGGTGTTTGCCATTGATGCAGAAGGAAACATCTATGTTGCCAAGGTACACTAAAACTAAACTTGCTATAACTACACTGCAACTCCTTAAGTATACCCAGTGTTGAACATTTAAGCTGTTTTTGAAAATCATCCTTAGCGACTTGATTCATATTCACCATCTGGATTTATACCGTTTTCTTCACCAAGCCCCTCGATTTTGAGAGCAACACTGCTTACAGTCTTCAAATCGATGCCACCAATCCCGAGCCCCTGGTACCAGGGGTGGAATACGACTCCAGCTCAACCACATTTGTGGACATCAAAGTCAGCGATGTGGACGAAGTCCCTGAGTTCAACATGGACATCATTGAGGTGAACATTCAGGAGAACGCCACCATTGGAGCAACTATCGTCACACTGGATGCCAGCGACCCTGAAGGGGCAAAAATCAGGTAATTTCTGTCAGAAAAGGAAATATCAAACCCTATAAAAACCCTAACACATCCCATACCTTAAGATTTTCTGCATGTAGCGTTCTTTGAAAATCAGCGCTGGAACACTCCTTTAAGACTCCATTAAGGTCACTTTGTTCTCTGTTTAATTGCTTAGCTACAAACTGGAAGGTGATGAAAAGAGCTGGCTGGAGATCAACGCAGACACCGGCGAAATTAAGACAAAGGCCAAGCTGGACCACGAGGAGGTGGCAGTCTACAACATCAAAGTCACTGCTTATGAGAAGGGTAAGGATGTTTCTCTAGCGATGCACAGCTGAAAAAGATAAAGGTCCTGTGCAGGTTCTGAAGCTCTTCTGGCAGGAGTTCTGGCTTAACCTTGCGTTAGTTAATCAGTTACAGAGAGCAATACTGGTGAGAAATCTGTTAGCTGTTCCTGGAAAATGTGTGGACTGCTTTGTCTAAAATGGTGACTGGCTCACAGTGGAGTTTATCAGAAGTCCCCATTCATTACAGCTGCACTTTCACAGGCTACTGCTGGGGTGGCCATGGAGTACTGAAATA
This sequence comes from Albula goreensis, assembly GCA_022829145.1. Taxonomy (NCBI): domain Eukaryota; kingdom Metazoa; phylum Chordata; class Actinopteri; order Albuliformes; family Albulidae; genus Albula; species Albula goreensis. The sequence goes on along the minus strand of CM040750.1, from coordinate 5,203,093 downwards.
TGTGAACACAACTGACGATTCTGTATTGGGAAAAAAAAAAATTCTTAAATTTTATATGTAAAACAATTATCATTATTTAAACAAATCCAGGCAATAATACATGGTTTACAGTGTCAATCCATCTTATTTTTTTGTGTCATTGGGAATTATTTGTACAAATTTATTTAAAATTATAAATAATTGGATATATTTTACTTGGCTATGTACCATTCTTCCTGGCTATGCTATTATGACTTAGATTTAATCCTTAGATTTACTGTAGCATTATTGATAGATGCACTTTTAGATTTAGCACTTTTAGATTTGTTGATGACTGTATCCAGTCCTTGTACGTCGCTTTGGATAAAAGCACCTGCCAAATGAATAAATGTAAATGTACATTTACTGGACCAGATAAACAATGAAAGTCTTTGAGATGAACCCCTTAAGGAGTCTGATCTGAGGATGAAGGCACTGGCATCAGTGGTGTCAGAGAGGGATTAGCTCATGGTTATCTGTACTGCTAATGCCTGCATCCTACAGCTGTCAGCATCATACTGATTCTGAAAAAATGAAACAAACTCAACTCTTACAAGGCCTTCCTTTCCCTCCCCGTACCCAGAATCACCAGAGAAGGCGGTAGAGAAGGACATTACGATCCGGATCCTGGACGTGAATGACAACATCCCCAAACTGATTGAGTATCAGGGCTATATGTGTGTGAAGAAACCTGAACCTATCATCGTGCACGCTGAAGACAAAGACGGCCCACCTTTCGGAAAGCCTCTTACCTTCATCTTAAGCCAACCCAAGAAATTTCCCAACTGGGAAATTCAAGCTGTCGATGGTAGGCAGACCTGATTAAAATGCCCTTTCAATTTGTATATCATAGTTTTCCGTATGAGATAAAACGACTACTGAAAGCCTGTGCAGTCAGGCTACATCATGGAAAAAAAGAAGTTCACATGATTGTCACACTCATGATTAATTTTGGGCTTTTTTTTGGCCAGGAGCTCACATTACAACAACTTACACATACGTTTCTTGTACTTTCATGTTCAGATACGTCTGCCAAATTGATTCTGAAGAAAATGCCCGACGAAGACAAAATTTATACTCTCCCTATAAATGTCAAAGACAGTATGGGTGTAGGAGTGTCTCAGAAGTTTGAAGGTAAGTGTAAGCCACCTGCAAAGTGAACTGCAGGTATTGAATAAAGTGATCTGTAATAGAATGCATGAAGGAATATCATTATGATAGTATGAGTTAATTATGCAGAGGTGCTTATCAACACAGAGCTCCACCTTGTACTGACTGTGCTATACTTGACCACAACATGCTGTATTTTATACACTTAATAGTTAATATTTTAAATCAACATATTACTAATCCTAATGTTTTAAAAATGATGAAATTAACAATCTGTATGTCTAGACTATAATGTATTGCAAGATTATAGAAATACCTGGACCTTGCATAAAAGCTGCATCATGCTCTTTCATAATTATTTTTTGTGTTGAGAAGGGGTAAAATGCTAGTGACTGTTTTCACACTCTTATCTGCTTGATATTGTGGCAAAGTCTATGGGATTTGATGGATGACATTCATATATATTTCCCTGCAAACTCTGTACTTAAGTACAAAATGAGGGCACAGCATTCCTCAACACTTCCAAATCATTACATTTTATTCTGTGCCATGGAGCTTGACATGATAATTGCTACAGGATTTAAACCCAGATAAGCATGATGAATATCTGTTTGCTAATTTAACACTGGCATCACAAAGTCTAACGGTCAATTTTACCACAACATCTACGTTAATATTGTTCATGTATAGAAAAAGTCACATTGATAGTGCATTTATTTAACGGGCGTATCTAAATGAAGAAAAATGTAAGAAAAATAAAGGGTAAACGTATCAAATTAAGCATTATGGTAATATTTCGCTCTCAAGTGGTGGATCAGAATCTGTCTAAGGACTCTTCTATTTCAAAAAGTCCGGCAAACAGATGAGAAAACTGGGAAAATCCCCCCATATATCAATATGTGCATGTAGAATCGATAACATTTCACTGATAGCATATTGCATGACACAAGTTCTCTTTGCCTTCCATTTCATATCAACTTCACATTCAGCCATTATTCTTCAGTGACAACGATAGTATTGAGACGAAGTATTGATGAGACATAGCAAAAAACTTGTTCTTTTCATGGTGAACCATATTTGCTTTTGAGAAATCCATTTTGTGCTGTTTACATGATCAGTTATAGGATTCATATTTTACATCAATACGTCATATTTATTATTGTAATGTCATAGGATATGTGATCTTGGCTGGAAGTAAATGGCTTCGTGAAATCCTGTATGTCTCCAATGCAACCTGGTCTTTTTGTTTCTACTGTACTGTATCTGTCATTATTCTTATCCAGAGTATCTGAAATGCTGTATCTCTTGTTCCACACTAGTGCGCGTGTGCAACTGCACAGAACTCGGATACTGCTACACTGCGCCCGAAGCTCACCCCTGGAAATTCGGAGTGTCAACAACAGTGGGAATTTTTGCGGGAACGCTCGGATTCGCAGGTCAGTTTTGGTTTGATTATATTCAGACCCTTTTGACACTTGAAATTACTTAATGGGTTAACTTTAATAAGAAAATTAACTTGATAATATTGTAAAAACTAGCAACAGTTTTTTTTTTGCTAGTGATAGTTTCTGTGATAATACGACTACAATGCTATGGATTGAAGCAACTTTGAAGCATGCTTCAGACGTAGAAACCAGTGGAAGATGTTTAATCTTTATTCTCTTTTTTCATTTTTGTCTCTGCAGCTTTGATTCTGATTGTCGCCATCCACAGGAGTAAAAAAGGAAATGTGAAGAAACAGTCCAAGGGAACTGAGGACTCTGACGCTATGCTGTAGTTCCCAGTTTAATATATTTTTTAAAGTATTGCGGCAATAAAATTCCTTCTGTATTGCATTTGTTTAAAATAATTAAGCTTAATAAAAATACTTTGATAACAGAAATGATTTAAATTTAGAGACTATCCATGCATTTAGAATCCCCACAAGTGGTATTTTTGGTATATATTTCATGGGACGTTTCAATAACTTATTTGCTTCCATTTTGTTTAGCTTTCTCTTACCCGTTTTCTCAGTTCATAAAAGTACCCAAAAAGTTAACTGAAGAAAGCAATTCATTCAAAGAACAATTAAGGAGTTTGAGATGAAATTCTGGAAATTAAAAATATAATTGTGTGCTTAAAAAGTTAACAAATCAGATAAACTGTGATGCAGTAGGATTATTGGAGTCAAGACTATGTGCATTGTTTATATTTGTACATTAAAATGTCAATATTGTAACTGTTCGAAGAGAAAAAAAATATGTTCCCAGACCTGTATTATAACAAATTCATATGAAGTTGACAGTTTACAATATGTTGCGTAGTATTCTTTTGTTGTTGTTCATGCTTTCTAAATCACAACACAGATCTTCTGTACACAGCCCAGATGGTCATCTCTGTTTTTCCTTCAGTCCACTTCCTTTTTTCAAGAGATACAGTGTTCTCTTTGTTGCCAAACTACTTTTCAGTATTCAAGGCCCTTTGAATAGTAAGAAAATCAGACCTTTTGAGGGCTTTATGGTAAGAATTATGACCATCTGGTTATTATAGACAATCTTGTAAGACAGTAAATCATTTTTTTTTTCACTGTCCTGTAATAACTCTGATTGGCCAAAGCAATGTGAAGGAATTTATGGTAGTTTTTTTTATTTTCCTACAAAATAAACAGGAGAAATTGCCGCCAAATAGTCTATGTCTCATTTTAAATGTAGGGTACCCGACTGCATCAAGTATTATACTATTGAGTAAAACAAACCATATTGACATACACAGAATGTAATTTACAATGTAAAAATGCAATACTAAAAAACACAACTGTGTGCATGGATCTTTTGATCTTTGAGCTTTTATTCTTTATTTCATTTAATTTATTTATCATTGTCCTATATTTTTAAGTATTGCAAACACATCATTTTTAAGGCATATACACGACAGACAATGGCTGACTTGTAAGTCAACTGTAAATACACAATGATGACCAAGACCTTTGTTTATATGGTCTACTTCCATATATCTCTGCTGTTAAGAAATGTACTCAGCTCAAAGAATGTGTATCACACAATGAGGTTTCATAACTGATTTGACTTGCACCTATAGGTTTCGGCCATTAGTGTGGCATCCACAGAGCTGCTGTGACTATGGCACTGGGCAGGTAGATCGGGCAGAGGTGTCACTGATGGGTAATGGAAGGGGACGTGTCTAATACCTGCGTGGCTCCCTGGCAGAGTACAGCGGTACAGTCTGGATTTGTTCTGGTCCCCAAGACTCAACCCCACACCCAAGGGCTTATAGTTGCCCTAATGACCAAAAAAATAGGTACAGGAAAAGATGGAGGGTAAGGTTAAAATGTAGGGCAATCACACTGTGCTTGATTCAAGTATAAAAAAAAAATCATAAAATCTGATGCATCAGAGCATCTTTGAATGTGACATTTGTAAACGCACCTTACATCCAAAAACCATATGTTCGGGTGACAAAAGCAATCTGTTTCGATTACACCTGCTTGTGATGTCACTGACACAAATTCCCGTGAGGTGAATTCATCTCACCGCAGAACGGTCACTCGCTCTGATGGCTTTTAGTCCCTTTGAGTGCTGTTTTTTTGTTTTTACTGGATTAAGTTCCTCTTGATCTTTGACTGACTACATATACATTTAAACAGAATACTAATTTAGAGAGGATTAACATCCATTCATTGTTCTTTCATTGAGAGGATTAATGGAAACAGCCCCCTGAAAACAGTAAAGGTCCTGGCCTCTGGCAACATTGGTGGATTGGAAGGGACTTCAGTCAGGACTTTCGCTCACTGTAAACCTCTCTACCATTCTCAGGCCTGAGGGATTAGCCCACAGCCGCTGGATACTGTTTTCACTCCCTCTGCTCACAGTACAGGTACTTTTGTGCCGCTCACATTAGTGGGTGTGGAAAAGGCAGCCATTCAGTTTTTGATCTAGATTTAAAGGTTAAATGGCAAAATGAGAGTAGTTATTTATTTTTACAGCTTATAACGATAGATGCACAAATCACGAACTTAACCTGCAACGCTTTAAGGTATAAAGAGCTGTGCCGCTGTAGGAAATATCACCAGCTGACATGACGTTCAGACACTGACAAGCCATATCTCATGCATAAGATTGCTTTAAGTTAGTTATTGAGGAGCGATTTAGGTATCCCAAAGATTTCCTTCAATAAGAGCAAGAGCAAAGATTCTTCCGGCCCTTTGTCTGTAAAAGTAAACAGTCACCCAGTGTGCAGGGTTCTGTGAGGTGCTGAGAAACTCCAGCACCCAATTTGAGGATGAACCATAGATGTGAACCAATCAGCTGCTTAGCTTTACTCTCTGCCAAGCCACTATCTAGATGTGGCTGTTTAAACACGGCACAGTGATTTGTGGGAGTGATTAAGCTCTGCCAGCAAGTCATAGTCGTGAGTCCTCTCAAGTGAACAGCTAGTAGAGGTAAGCCACATAGACAGTTAGTTGTGATGAGGGTGCCATGTTAGGGCAGGTGTGACCATGTGAGTCTGAGATATGGTCAGATCGTTCTGTGCACAATTTCAGTTTCTGTGCTGTCACCATCCACATTACAGGCTGGGTCAATAAAGCAGACCAGCAACAGGAAGTCCTCTGAGTGCCTGTGTTTCTATACCGTCAGCTCCAAAAGCAACTAAAGACAACCCTCTGAGATGTTCTCTACAAGAGAGGGCAGTTAAATCATATTTTCCTTTGTTAGAAAAGAATGGAATAGTAATTATCAAAGTGAAAATAGATGGCATGTCAACAATCACCATGTTCACGACACTTTTGCTTTTCTGAGCTGGCAATGCAATTTATCAAAAGGTTTTACTCAGGCCGTGCTTTGAGAGTTACAGTATAAAGGTATAATTAACATTGAAAACAACAGGAAATGTTTTTTTACAGGTCTGAATGCACTGAAAAAACAGTAGTTCTGTGAAATGGCCCCTGTCCTTTCAAAATACAATCGTGTGTCACCTGGCCTTGGGAGGCAGGGCTGAAAATGTGAGGTTGAGGGTCATTTTATGAGCAGAAATGACAGAAACGCTGGGGAGGCCAGCTGACAAGCAGCTGGCTGGCCTTGGTGTTACATGTGCCAACAATGAGTATTGCTGCACAGCCATATAGCTTCTGTTTTCAGGCACGTTTAAACACCACGTTTCCCAGCAACACACGTTTTGCTCTGCAGATGTCTCTCATCTTACCTTGAAGACAAAGGCATACAGCTTGAAGCAAGGCTGCTGAAGTGTGACTGAGCGATATGTCTCCAGACTTTCAGACCATCTCATTCAGCGCGAATCATCAAATTGCATCAATGCCTACCAACCTGAGAAAAAGAACGTTATGACAAAATATGTCTTAAAAGGCTTGTATGACCATACTATATCAGAGGGCAAGTGCTTTGAGTCAGCACTCACTTGTGGTTTGTGGGAGGGGGTGAGGTGGGTCACACGATACACAAATACCTTCGGGTACATAATATATTTAATTGACTTTCACATCAGTTAAAAGTATTGTATTGGATATAGTAGGATAACAGGCAGTTGTGTGTTGACATTTTTGAGAGGTTATCGGTCCAGAAAGTTTAGAACTGCTTTCAAATCCATCCTTAGATATTCTTGTGAAGTAGACGGTGGGTAAATTGTCATAAATGAGATATAGTTGTGCGGGGAACCATACAGGTCAGAGGAGAGCTGGGACTGGCATACACACATCAGTGCATGTCTTCAAACGGTAGTATGAGGTTTCAGCAGCATGACTAAAGAGATATGGAATGAGTGTCTAGTGCAGCACAACACACATTCAGGTTTCATCTTACCTAATACACACAGACGCACTCATACATAGACACAAATACGTGAGTGCGTGCACACACACACACACACACACACACACACACAAATATGCAATGTCACACACTTATGAATCCACCCCCAGCAGAGATGCACAGCATCTGATATTCAACTCATTGCTGATATTCAGCCTAGTTGTATCAGTATTTTGGACTTTCAATCATTGATAACATATCGCTCGTATACTGATAAAAAAAATATAACCGTCACAGCCATATGACTGCCACGGTCTTCCTATGTGAATTTGAAGCCAGTATTTTAAATAAAGAAAGCAGCAATTACACTAACTGCACGATATGTTTTGACAATTAAAATGCTTCCATTAGAGGTACCAGCTTTGACTGAAAATCACTTGTCTGCACAACCAATTCAGCGATGTCCTATGAGGTCTTACCTTTTTTTATGCTGCTTAATTTTTTAAAGAAGACATAAATCAATCAACCCTGATTGAAACTCTTGTCTCCCTGGGTGTGAAAGGGTCAACAGTAATATTAATAACTGGTATAAGCTGTTTGTCTGATGCCATGTCACATGCTGATTTTCATTTCTGTCTCGTGCTTTTATCCCACTGGGACGGCGCCGATGTTCAGATCAGTCAATCGGCATTTGTTCCATGTTTGGTGATGTCATTAGGAAATGAATACACAGCGCTCCTCATTTCCATTTCACCCGAGTGCTTAATCGCTTCTGCGATACTATCAGATAGATGGAGCATCCACACATTTCATTCTCTTATCCCCAGGACTTTTCAATGGCCAGTGGATAAAATAAACGCCCTTTAATACGCTGCAAGCTGAGAAACGGGCTGTTACATTCTCAGTATTGATTGATGGGTTTCTATCTAGTTCAGATGGATCAGCTATTCAGCCTAAATCAGCGCATTAGCAACATGTGGGCAACATGTGGACATGCAAATTTATGCAGATTCTAGCCTCAAAACAACAAGTTCATCTTTTCAGGAAAGGAGCAAGTTCAGGAAAATGTCACACATGGCTGTTTCTTTGATTTTCACTCGTACTTAGCAAGAAGCATAATGCATTTTTTTTTATGTGAGTCAGAAATCCATTGTCTCTAAAAGGCTTCCTCTGATCTGGTGAAATAAAAGGACAAGTTTTGTATTAATACAGTCCATCTAATATGGGAATATTGCCAAAAATAGCAATGTGGGTGCTTGGCTGTGCATTTGGGAAATGGCTCCAATCAGATTGAACATCAAGGGCTGTTGTTATCTTGATGTGCTCGGGGAAGGAGGATTAGGAACAGCCGAAAAACACTCGCTGAACATTTAGCATCTCTCAGTGTGTTGCACAATGTCCCAGAATAGCACAAAATTCAAAATTCATGTATACAAAGAAGGGGATATTCTGATGCATTGTTAAACTGTTTTTTTTTATTTATGAATTACATTTTTCTTCATGATTTTGCAAAACAATTCTGCAATTTGTTCAGGAAATGCTAGAACCCATAGAGATTCCTGACCATGTGACCTGATTGCGTAACAGTTTATATTCTGTTATTTGGGGCTCCATGGAGATGGTGGAGTGCTTGTTCTCCTCTCTGCTTCTTTTGTATTATTGTTTTATTATTACTATTAATGTTTGCAAGTGTGAGCAAATACATTGGAACAAGTAAATAAACCACAATTGTACACTGCACTTCTCTTGTCCTTTTGTTGTTATCCCTCCTCACTATATCTAGAGACAGCACTAAGTTAAATTCAAACTAAGTTTGTCACAATTGGGGGCGTGACTGGAGTTACTGTGGACTCTCAACATCATATCTCAGAAATCAGTGGGTAAATGTACAGGTGAACGATTAAATTAAACATCAAGGATCAATTAGAAAAAGCGTCATTGGTATTATGAAATAAGTGGAGCGAAGCATCAACAAAATAAAGCGTAGATACATTAATGACGACAAAGAAATGTCCACCAGGTTTATTGCACTCTAATGGTGATCGTTTATTTTGTGTGCCATGCTGTGGTGTAGCTGAAGGTATGCACAAGTACCTGGTGTACATCCACCTGCACTTCTGGAGCTGTACTGGGGATGGACAGTATACCCACCTGTTAGCCTAACTTGCCCAATACATATGAGTTTTGGAGTTACAGTATGTCCACCTCCTTAGACAGTATATTCACCTAGTAGTCGTATTAACATTAATACATATGGGCTTTGGAGTTACAGTATACCTACCTCCTCAGACAGTATGCTCATCAGTTAGCCTTATTACCATTGATGCCTATGGGCTATGGAATTACAGTGTGCATACTAACCCCAAACAGTATTATCTCCACTTCAGTTACCACTACAGAACAAACAACATGTAATTTATCATTATAAAACACCAAGAAAACAACAACAGGACACTTATTATTTGAAGAATGCATTTATCATGTTTGACATTTCCTTGGAACAATGGATAATAAACCACATTTTTAAAGTAGATGCTGTGGTTTCAATTAAATGTGAATGATCTGAAAATGCATTGTTATTGATATATGCAACGCATATTTTCTCAGAATCCAGGTATGTTAGGTATACAGTATTTCAGTACATAGTAATATTAGCCTGTATTTTATGAGGATCTGAAGGTACTTCCTCAAGACAGCAATCCAAAGCACATATAACCTACATTATATTAAATATTAACAATTTGTTCCTTAATTTATTCTCTTGTTATCTTTTTTATTAGAAAGTCATCAAACTATTACTTATGATTGTTTTCACATTAAGACAGCAATTTAATGAAAATAATGTTCACCCATTTCTCTGAGTCAGGCCCAAGGAACAGATGTATTAACCTACATTTATGTGTTTATTAAAAGTGTGCAATGGTGCTATTCTGATTCATATGTCTCCATGGAAACAAAACAGGGCTAAGACAAGGGAGTTTCTAATCTACATGCAAGATACTGAAATCACGAAAGTTTAAATCATTGGTGAAAAGATAAGGTCCTTAGGTTGTAAGAGAAGGAAAAGGAGACTAGACTCTTGAATTGAACTGGCCAGTAAAACAGCTGCACAGTGTTGCCTTTGGAAGAGCAAGCCTTACAACACTGTGACTGTGTTTGGCAGGTTTTTTTGTGAAGTGCAGGTGTACTGAAGCTGGAAACACACATTGTCAATGGAAAACACAAGGACTGCATCATACAGCTGGAACACAGAATTTCAAGTGTATGAAGGTGTCCTGTGCTCCAGTGTCATATCCTATCCCCGCTAGAGCCAACAGCAGCCTCTCCCCCGGTGGGCTAGCTGACAGCACAGCATAGCAGCACCCAGGGAAGGATGATTTCAGTCTGCAGGGTATTTTCCACTTTACCGCACAAAACAAGGCACTATTCCGGAATATGGGATGCATCTCTGCAACAAAAGTTAGTTTGTTGTGGCTGTGTCACCCCTCAGCTCAGCCCTAAAACATTTCCTGCTTGTGCTAATGGCCAATGCTTCAAAACAACCCCCTCAACAGCTGCAGAGGTTTTTGTTTGAAGGCTTGGAATTTCTCATGAGTACAGGCAGCAAATATCATGAAGCATGTCTGGTGAATGATTATACAAGTCCCTCTAAACATTCCCACAGCACTATTTAAGAGTTTAAATAGTTGAAAAAGGCGACAAGTTATCAAGTGCAGTATTTTTAAATGTAAACGAGCTTTTTATTCATTTTAAACATTCAGCAAAATGGGTTTATAATAAAAATTAAAATAATATGAGAGATCAAAAACACACTTTGTTGACTGCTCTCTCAAGAGTCATTAAAATCACAAGGTATTGTGAATGGCTGTGCTTGTAGATTGATTTATCTCTTAATTTCCATTCTCCCTAATTTGCGAGGCCCTATCGTAAGCCTGCCCCACTGCCGTGAATAACTTTCTCTGTGATTTGGGAGGGTTTGTACTGTACTCTTCATCCTCCAAAAACATGCAGTCAGAGTGCTTTCCCCCCTGTTCTCCAACAGCTGAGCATCGCAGGTCCAGTGCCTGGGCATTGTGCAACCTAAGACAGTGCCGGCGACCTGTGAGTCAGGGTATACACTGTCAGACTTCCTTCCTGCCCTAGCGGAGAAGATTTACTCCTGTCTGCTGTACTAAGAGGATAGTCCCCCTAGGAGCACATTTTATAGTTACATTAGCATAGCACAAACTACTGTAACGATTCACATAGTAAAAATGGATGCAGTCCCCCATGCTGACAGCATGGTAATGGAGTTATGTCATTCAGGATGTATTGCTAAATTAGCCTAAATCCATGCTCATGGCGCTTAAAAAAAGTCTGTGTTCTTCAAAGCTTCTCCATTTGGTTATGTAATTGTGAAGAAACTGTGTAAGTATCGTATCCTAAGAAAGAGGCTAACTGAGTTCTGTAAGTTAGCTATCAGCTGTCACTTCAAAGGTTTTTCTGTGGAAAGAGGGGTTTCTGATCCATGTGGAGGAAGAACAGCAGCCAGTTTTCATGCCGCTTAAATCTGCGTCTGGTCTCCTAATAAATGAAGTCCCATTATGTTGTTTATATCACTGCTCTCACGTTTCTGGTATCTAGGAAACAGAGTTCCATAACAGCTGGTCTATAAAGATGACCTGTGTGTGAGGCATGGAGGAATAGGGCAGAAAGGGGTAAACAGAGTCACTTTTTATATCTCATGATCTTATGGCAAAGCAAATGTGAATGTATACTTATGCTTGTTATGTATACTTAAGCTTATTGTCCATCCATAGAAATTAAAACATTGCTTTTAAACTAATACAGTTTTAGAGGTATGAGCCATCAAAAAAAGTTGGTCCTTTGGCACAACTTGCCCCCAGTCAGGGGCAAATTGAGCATGGGGGTGGGGTAAAAAGTGCCACACCTACTTAACTACATATTGAATGCAATAAAGACACACCATGTTTGAGAAATAATACATTTTATAAATTTAAACAATGGAACGAAGGTTTTCTGTGCCTGGTGATGCAAATAGGTTCAGCTGTCAGATGTTGACATTATATCATATGAGGCAAATTCGCTGTGTATGCTGCTACTGTGTGTGAATGTGTGAGAGTGTTAGTTGGTGGTTGTGTGTGCTCAGGAGAGAGAGAGAGCGTGTGTGTGTGTGTGCTTGTGTGTGCTTGTGTGTGGCTACACTCAGGTGGAAGTATTATGATTGTGTTTTATCTTCAAGTTTTGGCACTATGGCTCACTCCACATTTCACTTTTCAAATGTGCCCTATGCTTGGTAAGCCAACTTTCCCACTAAAACCAATGGATGAAGGATCCTTCCCAAGAAAAGATGCTGTGAAAAAACTGCCAAAATCCCCTCTCTGTTGCTGGAACAGCAACCGCAGAGAATCAATTGACTTCCCATGCAGTCTCGGAAAGCGGAATGTGACGTGAGCCATTGGGTCAATTTGCTCCAAGGTTGGTGGCACATTTTACCCCATAACCTCCATTTTGACAAAACTGCTTGACGCAATTATGCTAACTCATGTTTGTGCTAAATTTATGGCCTCAATTTCTAGCTTGTACAGTGAGGAATGAATATGTAATGTCCCAAATGTATTTATTTCTGTTGGTGTACAACATTCATAGTATTTTAATCATGATGAATTCACTTTGCTTGACAAAAATCATGTTTTTTTTAATTTGTGAATGGGTGCCTAGATACAGGGGGTGGCTCATTTTACCCACTGGCATGATTTACCCCATTCTCCCCAACAGCTTTACTGCAGCTTCGGGTCTCCTGTCTTATTATAGGACAGTGTGGAGAAAAGACATACATACATACATACATACATACATACATACATACATACATACATACATACAGACAGACAAACAGACAGACAGACTGACAGTATTTTTGCACTTCAGCCCTGAGCTATGCACTTGTGTTTGTAAACCACTCAGGATACTAGTGCCTGCTAAATGCCTTTAATGCAAATACCATGTATAACTGATATTTTGAACAACAGACATCATTATTAATGAGTTTACATGTGTGCAGATTAATTTCAGTACTAATTACCAGTATGTTTCTGCTATGAATGCTGTCTTAAAACCAACACTATAATTAATATGTGAGTTTCTGATGAAAAATGTTCATTGGTAATCACTCCACATTATCATTGGTAGATTTGGCATTCATTGACCGGCACGTGCTCTGGCTCCAGGACTGCACTGCAATCAGGCTAAAAGCAAAGCATCGCTAATGCCGTGCTAATACCTCCTCTGCATCACGGATCCCATTGATAAACCCAGGCAGATCCCGTGCAGCGTTTGGTGTCCTTTTCTGGCCTTGCCAGGAGCTAATCTCCTTCCTGTGCCATCTGATTCCCAAAGAAGGGTGGGCGCCACCCCATCATCAGGATGGATGACCTTTGACCTTACCTCCCACACACCTCATGGCCCTGCTAGGGAAATATGGAGCATGGTTGGAAATGTTGTTGAGTGGATGTTTTTTTTCTTGAATGGACTCAGAGCACGCTCACAGAGCAGCAGACTGCCAGGGTTTTATAACATCGAGCACTGCTGACCACTCCATCTGGTGTTTTGATGGCCAATCTGATTCAAATCCGATATTTTTTGCTCTCCAGCTCAATTTTAATTAGAGGCAGATGTTGCAGCACACTTCCACTGAACCAAAAAAAAGCAATATGGAAGTTTCTCTGTGTCCATCCGGCCTGTAGTCTAGTGGCTAAGATACATGACTGGGACCCTTGAGATTGGTGGTTCAAAACCCGTGTAGCCACAGCACCATTGCTGTTTGGTCCTTGAGCAAGGCCCTCAAACCCACATTACTCCCAGGGGGATTGGCCCTTTGCCTAATCAACTGTAAGTCACTTTGGATAATAAGTGTCAGCTAAATAACTATAATGTAACAAGGGATAGCCAGACAAGGCCATCTGGACAGGAGCAGAAACAGCTGTACAGCTCAATGATGTGTGATATTCCTCAAAGCATCAAGGATGATGATAGGAACAATGGGCAATAATAACTAATATTCTGCTCAAATTTTCTTACATTTCTTCTTTAGAGAAGCACATGGAAAAAAAAACAATGTTGGATCTATGAAACGTGTCATCACCTGATTCTGTGCTTTCCCATGAGCCCCTGATTGCTGGCGGCCCTTAAATTTGACTCATGCCTGTTACTATCAGATAAAGGAAGTTTAATAGTTTAATTCCAGTGTTGTATTATGGTTTATTATAAGTCTTCATTGTAGCAACGTGAACTGTTTTATAATGTAAACAGTTTATATCAATGACTTCAGGACTTTATACTTCCATAAAATAAGTGCTAATCAATCAGGCCAATGCATAGTACCTAGCACACAAAGTTTGTTCATTCAGATGCAGAAATACTGGCCTTCATGTGGCTCCTGTAGAAGAAGAAACTGATGAGAAACTTGCTGAGAGTCCTATTAGGATCACATCACCGACTCGCTCCAAACACAGTTATTTCAGTTATATTCTGTTTCTTTGAGCTGGCATGCACTACAGGCCTGATTTTCTAAAGCATTTAGTACATGCATAACTGTTTTGCAGATTGCAAAAGCCTGAGACAGGATGTGATTGGTTGAGTTAGTTTGTGCTCTAATCACAAATGATGTCACTGAAATAGCAAAATTTTAGCATGTTCAAAAGGCTTTGATAAATTTGGCACTGTGGTATAAACTATGCACGGCTGAGCAGTCCCTCTCTGAGCAGGAAGTTTAAAAGACTATTTGATTGAAAGGGGAACATTTAAAAGAGTTGGCAGACATTTTGAGCTAACTGTGGTAGGTTTTGTTTGCACATTTGTTTTTAATAATAAGAGTCATGTGAAGGGGCCTTGCAGACAGGTTCACAAGGACACTTTGGGAACACCTGCTCACCTCGTCCTCCAGCAGACTTTTCAAGTTTTGTAGCCCGGCCATTGCGTGCATCATATTTGTTATCATCTCATGTTCCAATACTTGAGCAAAGAAGAAGAAAATGGTGGTGCTAAAAAAGGCCTGGAGGCAATGCTGGTCAGCCCTTCATGTCAGACATCTTCTTCTCATCCAGTTAGAAGGAATGGTAGATGGGTCATGTTTTGCTCCTGCCTTATTTTTGTTAGATTTAAGGACACACATTTATACCCAAACAACACACACAATGATTGGCTCAGCCTCACCAGGGAAACATAAGGTTGAGGCCGGTTAGGGCTGGTGGGGCACATACAATGGCATGCAGCCTGACTGTGTGAGTTCAGTAGGCCTGTATCCTGTCTGTATGAGTTTAATAGGCCTGTATTCTGACTGTGTGACCTGAGTAGGCTTGTATCCTGAATGTGTGAGTTCAGTAGGCCTGTGTCCTGACTATATGAGTTAGTTAGGTCTGTTTCCTGAATATATGTGTTGAGTAGGCCTGCATCCTAACTGTATGAGTTTAGTTGGCCTGTATCCTGACTGTATGAGTTCAGTAGGCCTGTATCCTGTCTGTATGAGTTGAGTAGGCCTGCAGTGTAGCCTGACTATATGAGTTTAGTAGACCTGTAGCCAGACTGTATGAGTTGAGTAGGCCTGTATTCTGACTGTATGAGTTTTGTAGGCCTGTAGCCTGACTGTATGAGTTGAGTAGGCCTGTATCCTGAATATATGTGTTGAGTAGGCCTGCATCCTAACTGTATGAGTAGGCCTGTAGACTGACTGTATGAGCTGAGTAGGTCTGTATCCTGAATATATGTGTTGAGTACGCCTGCATCCTAACTGTATGAGTGGGCTTGTAGACTGACTGTATGAGTTGAGTAGGCCTGTTTCCAGGTTGTTTGTTCCTCTAACTGCATAAGCCAATGCCATTGGCTGTCACAAATCTCTGACCTCCTCTTTAAAAATACAGAATAATATTACAGGATACACTTGACTTTAAAGGACACAGACAAACAATGTGCAATACTTTTTAATCTAAGTAGCATTGGCTTATTCTGGATAGAAAAACACAAAGAGACATAAAACATGTGAGAGCCTGACCCACTGAGATAAACTGTATTGTCAGAGACATTGTCTTCTTAAAATAATATTTTGGCATACACACACGGTGAAAATACTCAGATACACACTGTTCAATACTGTTTGTCCTGTCTGTTCAAGTAACCTTGGTGTGCTTCAGATAATAAAATTCTTGATAGCAAGATCAAATTTAGATATCAGGACAAACAGTACTGTCTTTGGGGCTGAACATTTTGAAGTAACTTACATAAGGTCTCCTCTGTTTTAACACTTAGTTATTTGCCTCTCAAATTTGATGCATAATGGAACTGTAATTTTGGAAATAACTGAATCTGATATGATCTTTGGCAGAGGAAAAGTCAAGTTGCAGAAACTTGCTTGAGCGTTGGAAGAAACGTGGAGGCAAATTTTACAAGATTATTTTAACAACATTACTTGAAAGTCTCCCTGAAAGGACTGGAGCGGTTTGGAAGGGACAGGGGGGCATTAGATATAATTCAAAAGAGCACTGTTTTGTATTCATTTTAAACTCTTGCCATTTCCAGACATTTTGTATGTTATTATGCAAAGCTTTGATAGAGGTACAGTGGGGCATAAAAGTATTTAGTCAGCCACCAATTGTGCAAGTTATCATAGGTACACTTCAACTATGAGAGACAGAATGAGAAAAAAATCCAGAAAAATCACATTCTGATTTTTAAAGAATTTATTTGCAAATTCTGGTGGAAAATAAAGTATTTGGTCAATAACAAAAGTTAATCTCAATACTTTGTTATAGACGCTTTGTTGGCAATGACAGAGGTCAAACATTTTCTGTCAGTCTTCACAAGGTTTTCACACACCGTTGCTGGTATTTTGGCCCATTCCTGCATGCAGATCTCCTCTAGAGCAGTGATGTTTTGGGGCTGTCTCTGGGTAACACAGACTTTCAACTCCCTCCAAAGATTTATGGGGTTGAGATCTGGAGACTGGCTAGGCCACTCCAGGACCTTGAAATGCTTCTTACGAAGCCACTCCTTTGTTGCCAGGGCGGTGCGTTTGGGATCATTGTCATGCTGAAAGACCCAGCCACATTTCATCTTCAATGCCCTTGCTGATGGAAGGAGGTTTTCACTCAAAGTCTCATGATACATGACCCCATTCATTCTTTCCTTTACACGAAACAGTCGTCCTAGTCCCTTTGCAGAAAAACAGCCCCAAAGCATGTTGTTTCCACCCCCGTGCTTCACAGTAGGTATGATGTTCTTTGGATGCAACTCAGTATTCTTTCTCCTCCAAAAATGACAAGTTGAGTTTTTACCAAAAAGTTCTATTTTGGCATCATCTGACCATATGACATTGTCCCAAATCCTCTTCTGGATCATCCAAATGCTCTCTAGCAAACTTCAGACGGGCCTGGACATGTACTGGCTTAATCAGGGGGACACGTCTGGCACTGCAGGATTTGAGTCCCTGGCGGCATAGTGCGTTACTGATGGTAGCCTTTGTTACTGTGGTCCCAGCTCTCTGCAGGTCATTCACTAGGTCCCCCCCGCGTGGTTCTGGGATTTTTGCTCACCGTTCTTGTGATCATTTTGACCCCATGGTGTGAGATCTTGCATGGAGCTCCAGATCAAAGGAGATTATCAGTGGTCTTGTATGTCTTCCATTCTCTAATAATTGCTCCCACAGTTGATTTCTTCACACCAAGCTGCTTACCTATTGCAGATTCAGTTTTCCCAGCCTGGTACAGGTCTACAATTTTGCTTCTGGTGTCCTTTGACAGCTCTTTGGTCGTGGAGTTAGTGAAGTTTGGAGTGTGACTGTTTGAGGTTGTGGACAGGTGTCTTTTATACTGATAACGAGTTCAAACAGGTGCCATTAATCCAGGTAACGAGTGGAGGACAGAGGAGCCTCTTAAAGAAGAAGTTATAGGTCTGTGAAAGCCAGAAACCTTGATTGTTTGTAGGTGACCAAATACTTGTTTTACAGAGGAATTTACCAATTAATTCATTAAAAATCCTACAATGTCATTTCCTGGATTCTTTCCCCCCATTCTGTCTCTCATAGTTGAAGTGTACCTATGATGAAAATTACAGGCCTCTCATCTTTTTAAGTGGGAGAACTTGCACAATTGGTGGCTGACTAAATACTTTTTTGCCCCACTGTATGTCCATGTGTTTAGTTCTTACAAATAGTTTACTGCAGATACACAAAGCACTACAAGCGATATGTGCATATTTCATATACAGAAATTGCATATATCAGCAGCAGCAGCAAACATATCAGAGGGTGAAAACCTCCAGTTCAGCTATTCTTAACCTTGCAGGTCTATGGAAGACTCTTGTAATATCTACAACATAACACCACTGAACATGTGTTAATATATAGAAAGTGCAAGTCACAGCTGTTGGGATTGAGGGGCTTTCCTGGGAATGGGGTCTCTAGTTTCAGGGTTATGTAATTGCACAGACCTGTGCTGGCTGGAGAGATGGATGATGTACTCATGACTGTGGACCCTGCAGTCTTTTTGGTTTCACTTCTTCCGAGCCTTAGTGCCCCTCTGACCAGGACAGTACATTCATCATTCTTCTGATACTCCTTGGCAGCTGAGATGGTCTTTCTACAACTATTTTGAGTAGGTTCATCTCCTATACCAAACATTACAAGAAATTTCCAAATATCAAAATAATAATTATTACAACAACAACAACACAGGTCTCATTTTTACAATTAAACTTAGAATTTGAAAGTCATATTTAAAAGGCACCCTGGGCCTTAAACTCAAAAATTTAGCTAAAATGTTACTGTTTTTATTTTCTTCTTTATTGTTATTTTTTTTACTAATACAGAAAGAGCTGTCCAATTATTGATTTTTTCTTGACTTCTAGATGACTGCAATGCTCTTTATTCAGGTGGAAATTCAGGTTTTTTCTCAGCTCAATGTTGAGAACTAAAAAACCATTATAACTCCCATCCTGACCTGCTCTGGCCTCCAGGATTATTTGAAAATTATTAAAATATCAAGATTTAAATAATCACATGACTTCTTGACTACAGTCTATACAGTCAATCTATATATTGATACTTTATATCTAAAACAAGTGCTCTGAATTATTATTATTTTTTTAATTTATGTGACCACACTCCAGACATGGAAACTATCACAATAAATTCAACCTATAAACATTTCACCGGAATCGCGATTGCTTGTTCTGCCAGGAGAGGGAGCCAGAGAGCAACAAGACTGCAAAGTCTACCTGGATTTAGGTGAAGGATGGAGGGTGGATTTGCGGCAATGGTTAATGGTTTCCTTGGTGATGCCCAGTAATGGTTAGGCTGGACTCAAGCGTCCAGCCTCCAGCAGGATCTTCAAAGAGCACAAACAGGCACTTGTACTCTGTCAGCCACCCAAAGGTCCAGAGACCCAGAGGTTCCAGCAGATTTCACCTAAAGAGAGTCTCATGAATCTGAACCAGAGCGCAACCAAACAGCTGGAGCAGAGTGATGATGCTGACTAGCAGGAAGAGTAACACCCCTTGTTTATTCAGTAAAATTGCAAACAGGAGTGCCCAGTTATTACATCTGCAATATATGCAAGAATACATGTCATGGCACATGGGAATTCATTTAAGAGAACTGAGAAAATGTTGCAGTGTAATTACTGGACATTATTCTGTAGCTAGATCATTGTTTCCCAAACAAAGGATCTAATACACAGCAGAGATATTAATTAATTAACAATAATTAAACTTAATTAGTTAAACTAGGAGTCTTAATTAAATATAATGGCTGCTCAATTATTACAATAATTATAATGATTATTATAAATTAAGACAGGATGAGTTTATACATTCGTATATAAAATATACAAAAACATACCATTTTCAACTTGATTTTAATTTACTGTTTTTTCATTTTTTGCCTGCTGATCTTCGTCCATTTTAGGAGAGCACTTAAAGCACACCATATGAAAAGTATGGTATGACGTTTGTCGTAGTGGTAGAATATACAGACAGGGAGGACCAACTGAGAAAACGCAATGCCTCGATTTAATGGACTGTGGTGCCATCTAGTGATCAGAACGTACAACTGCATTTAATCACAGAGAAGCTCTTTCAGACCACAGAAACTAAAACTGTCTCTCAGTTTACACAGCAGTCTGTTTGTTTGCATTGCTTTCCATTACCTACAAATACAAATCTTACCTTTGTTTTCATATTCGAGTGCCATAATAAATATAACTTCCCTGCAGACTAGCAATTCATAGAGGGATAATGACAGACTCACCCTTAGGCTACCAAAGGCTCAGAACCATCCAGTTATTTAAGTATACCTGCTTCACTGTTATAAGATACAAACTCCCCTTCCCGTGAGTCTTTATTAGTTTATGGCTCACCATTTACATACTACAATGTATATTATGTCAGACAGGCAAAGGAACAGTAAAAAAAGGTTTCCTGTTTTTCCATAACTCAAAATGACCTTGAGCAAGTCAAAAGTAAAGGGAAACAATGAATCATGTTATTATGAGGGAAGTGTGTGTGAGTCTGTTTACAGAAGGGACAACACGGTTGAGAGTAAGAGAGGTTTGTTTTCCGGACCTCGTGTGGATGAACTGCTGAGCCAAAGGACGTACTCATGAATCCGACCCCCAGCACCTTCCATAAGGCTCGGATCATTTGCAGCAGCTATTTTGCTTCAAAAACAAGAAATTTAAATTCACATCTTGTCATAAACATATAGGGAAACTCAATGTTTAATATGGAATATAGAGTCCAGCAATTGTTTTACATTTATTTTAAAATTTGAAAAACAACTGGTGACACCAGATGAAAAATATGAACGGTGGAAAGCAAATTTAAATTTCTTGAAGAAAAATCATATTTCAGTTGTACATGTTGACATTGCATTGCAATGCAGACTTTGGTAACAGAACAGTCACCCAGAGGGTGCATTTAAATTAGAGAAGTTCAAATCTCGGCCAATGCTACTTGTATCCTGCCTTGTGGAATTTTTCCATGGCAGGATATAGTCATCTCACTAAAACTATAAATGTTTTTAATGCATGAAATACATTAAGTCCCAGGAAAAATCTGTTTATACCAGATCAAAAACAATTTTCAGAGAACATCTGCACAAATTTAAGATTATGAGTCTCACATTTACAGAGGGGTACCACAAAAATTCTTGGAAATTTGAATCCACTACAGATACGGTAAACATAACTGTATTGCAATACATACATAATCTATACATAATCATATCTAGCAATACATAATATTTGTATTGCAACATATAATGTTGCAATACATACAACATGCAAGTACATGCAACATGCAAGTGTTGTATCTTAGTTCCAGAACATATATGTAGTCGAGTGCCATTATTTTGTTGTTTCAAATATGAAGAGTTTTAGCAAAAACAAAGATTAGTTCATCTTCATCACAGTTATAGTATCACCCTACTAAACTAGTATGGTTTAAAAAATGATAATGGCATTATTTCAATATTTGATAGTATTTTAGAGATAGTAATTAGTAATATCTGAATATTTTAATTCTAACAGTGCATAAATGTTTGCCATAATGTTAAGATATTGGGCTATTGCAGTTACTTGAATCATTAATCTTACCTTTGAGCTCAGGTATGATACAGAAAATAATTAATTAAACTAATATAAGTGTTTAAGTTCATGTAAATTATGTCTTCAATTTTATTTTGACTACAAGTATTCTTACAGAAAAAGCAGAGTGGAATACAACTAATAAGACAACTTAGAAAAAAAAGCATGCAAATTTGAATGGTATAATTTAATGGTCTATTCAAAGCGTTCACTTAACCTATTTATTTGTGTAATGTGTAAACTGAATACATAAATGTCTGAGGGGTTTGAAAAAATGAAAACCCTTTTAGCTTGAACTCCACTTACAGATTTTAATTCTTGTAACTCAGCATGAAATATTGTCGCTAGCAATCCATTGGCGTTTCAGAGTTAATTTTAAAATCTTCTGCAAAATTAGCAGGCGACCAAACTTTTTACAGATTGGGGCTTGACGTAAATATTTGGGTGATTATACAGAAACACAAAACCCTTTTAACCTTCTGGCATTCATGCGGGCGATCCTTCTGGTTTAACAGCATTCCTGAAATGTGGCTACCACCATCTGTGCGCAGGTTTCTCCGTAACCTACCATTTTCTGTAGTTAACATCTGTGAACTCACTCAATGGTGAACTGGACTTACGAACATTCACGAAAGATTTGTAAAGAATCAGTTGAGATAGATTAAATGTAAAAAGCACCCCATAGCCTTTCTCATATTCCTCCAGTGACTAAATACTAAATTATGCTACTGTGTGTACCTTCAATGTTAATATCTAATTGAAGCACAAAATGAAATCAGTTTTTGTTTTTCATTTTCATTTTAAACTCTAAACCTAATTGTACTCCTTATTCACAACATTGTATTCATTGGTCATTCTTTCATCTTCCCTCTAACTGGGTTTAAATGTAATAAAATTTTCAGGCAGTTTTTTGCTTCTGCTTAGGTTTCTTCTCTGCATTTTTGTACTGTTGACTCTTGAATAAAACTAGCTTTGGCAAGATGTCTCATTTATTGTGTAGATATGTGGGCTTTACACAACACAACAATCTGGTATCATTTACATTTTATTCAAATATCCCAAATATAAAATTTCACAAGTTCAAAACGTACATATATTTTCTTAACATAGATACCAGTTATTAAATGTAAATATAAGTTGTCGAATAAATGTGACAAATGGTTAAAGGGCCTTCAAGTAGTTAGCAAGCATTTAACAAATGACAAAGTCTTTCAATGCAAAGTATTCCATATGAATCTGCCCTGTCAGTCTCACACTCTTATTTTCAAAGCTTCATGGGGCCACAACTACAGTCATTTGTCATTTATGGAACAATGTGTTTTTTTGTTTTTTTTTTTTACAGTGCACCATTAATGGTGAACAAAGATAATAACTTGGCAAGGCAAATATTTTAAATAACACTGTTAAACCACTCTGTACATAACTGCCAAAATAAACCCAACTCTGAAAAATAGGTAATATTTCCCTCCTCTGCACGTTAAACTCTCCAGACAACCAGTTAAGACACAACACACCCAAAAAAATAAACATTTTCAGAATTACATTTCCAGACACTTCTGTCCACATACTGACAACAGAACGTATATGCTTCATGATAATTTAGGTAGCGTGATTGCCTCATATCACTACAATCGTAACATAACTTGAAGGCAATGTGTTTCCTGCGGGTTTTGGGATTCCTTTATGGCACTGATCTTCAGTACTGGTGAAGCTGCTGACCCTGTTATACGCTACTTTAAGCAACACCTACTCGATAACTGGTCTTTTTTATTTGGATTTGATATGGACTGTTAACTTAACTCATAGATAGGATATGATGGCTGCGGTTACTGAACAAATCTCATCCACAAAAGACCAAGAGGACATAACTTGACAGACCCATTTTACTAGATCCCGTGTTGTAATGGAAAGCAGCATAAGCAGTGGTTTACCAGGAACAGGACCGAAACACCTCACACCACAGTTGGCGTACTTCATGACATCCATCAATGTTCAGTAGCTCACTAAAAGCCTCAAAAGTACAATCAATTTTATCAACTGATCCAAAAGAACCAAAAATATGGATTCTTTTACTGCATGTACAATTCAATGGAAATAGCAGTAACTTTGAATGTTTACTGGGATGAGACTGAACACAAAATATCTTTTTCTGAAATCGTGTCAAGCTGAATGTAGAAATCAAATTTATATCCATCCGACTGCATGTAACTGATTCAATGTACATGTGATTGCATTGTTGTACCTCTTTGAATAATGATAAAACAATTGCAGTTGTATACTAAAGTTGCAGCAAGAAATTTTAGACAGTCTCCTTTTCATGGAACTTAAAGAAAACCAAGTTCGGTAAACACATTGATCAGAACATATTTCCAATAGGTAAAATAAACATTTACATTTTGCATTCACATAGTTAATACAGTTCAAATAAAAATATTCCAAGATATTTTTATTGACTCTCAGGGCGTTTAAGTGCTTGCGGTAGCAATTTTGGCCTGATGACAAAAATATTCCACTGTGACCCAGTCACACTTCAAAAGCCATGCTGAAACACTACCATTTCCTGCTTTGTGTGATTTGGATTTGATCGCACACCTTAAGCTTTTGTTTAAAAAAATAAATAACAGGCACACAAGTTCCTGACTGGACCACAGACGGGTAGTGTGTGCTAGTGATAGAGCAGCACTAGGTCCGAGCACGAGGAAGACCCTCCTGAATTAATGTGTAGGGCTAGCATGCACTGACAAAAGTAAACTGTTCTAACAAACACATTTCATGGAGTGAGAGCTGTCTGGTTGTTTGTACCAGTAGTTTGTGACAGCAAGGAAGAGTCACGCATCGTAACTAATCCTGATTACGACTGAAGGGTCAGAGGCCACGGCAAATGATAAGGCAATGGCATCTCCTAAACGCACATTTATAAAAACCAGCACAGGTTTGCTCCCAGTTTGTTATGCAGTCATATAATTTTTTTGACATATAATGGTACCACATTTCGAACAAGTCTTCCAAAATGTCCTTGGTGAAAGACTTCCTAACATAATAAATTATGAATAATAATAAAAAAACAGGAAATCTTCAACCAGGTGTGTCTAATCCATACTGAGCAGTTCCATTAATCTCTCCCTCAATCAATATGGTGTGGCATGTCACAGTGAGCATGCAGTTCTGCACACTGACACAGCCTATTTCTCTGCTAGCACTGGGAACAACCTTAGCTTGGGCTGACTGCTTATCATAGCACACAAAGCAAGACAACACCCCACAGACAAGGAAAATACCTTTCATTGTGGTATCAACAAATTATAATTATGTTTCCCCCACAAGAGTAAAGGAGGGGCATAAACCTTAGGTGAGTTTGTCCTATTGTGCAAAGGCAGGAGACTGTTCCATCAAACAGCTCTGAAATAACTTCTGGCATCTTCACTACACCGATCAGTGAGTCACCTGCAAAACATTTTGTTTTTGTTAAACACCAGGAAAACCAGCCATTGCCCAAATATCTTGGTCAAATGGTGTTGGGAAAATGTTCAAAGCTGACTGTGTTTCAAATCGTCATTGTGTCTTTTACGATGGCCTCTGTGAAACTACTGACAAATCTTAAAAGAAAGATGAGTTAGATTCAAACAAATGCACTTAGTCTCTTTAAGAACAGAACAGCTTTAAAATGGATATGTTTACTTGTCTTCAGTGAAATACAAGAAAAAAAATCTAGCCCAGTAGGAGTACGAAAAATAAGGTTTTGCTCAGGGTATCAAAACATACTGCATAACAGACATCTTGTGTAAGATCAACTGAAAATAAATATACCATCTTACAATAATGAAGGGACAGGTTGAGGAATACGCCCAGTGCATCTTTCGATTTCAGCAATATAAACACCATGAGTTTCAAGCTCAACATATACAAAGGCATTTTAATGCTCCTGACACCAAAAGCGTAGTGCTGCACCCTACTGCAAAGCAGTTTGACCTGTAAAGACATGCATGTTCCTCCGTCCTCTCACTCAGTCTCAATGTCAGCTGTGCACAGTGCACCCTTTTACGCTCTCTCAGTATACCTTCCTCAAAATAGTCTGGAGTGATAAACATTTCACAAGTCTCTTTGTAACCACCAACAAACAAGCAACGGTGTAACTGCTGGACTGAATGTGTCAGCAAAAATAAAAATGATAAAGCAGAAAATAAAAGTGTAATTTTGTGCAAACAAGGTGAAGTTCTGTCCTTTGGTCTCTGAGATTAGTTGTTGGGTGATACCAGTCTGGCACTTCAGGATGCGTCTTCGTCAGCTGACTGATGATGTGCCCCAATCACATGGGAGTTGAACTGAACAATGATGATGGTTATGTCATCTCTATACATGCGGGCGAGCTCCTCGGGCAGGCTCAGCATCTTGGACAGGCGCTCGTGGTCCACTGTCCCAAACTCATTGTTCCCCACAGCGTGACGGATGAGGTGAGTGGCGGCGTTCTGGTCCTCGAAGGTAGACGACACCCTGGCCCGCCGCTCCATCAGCAGGCCCTGCATCTGGCCCAAGGTCACCTTATAGCCGCCCACCGTGATTGGCTGCTGGTGGTGCACGCCCGTGAGGTACTCGCCCACGATGCGTACCACCTCCTGTCGATGCAGGGTCTCCCAGAGCCCGTCCGTGCCCAACACTAGGAATCGGTCCTGTGGGCGGAGCCTGTGGTGGATGACCTCGGGCATGGCGGTAAGGTAGGGCGGAGTGTGGTAGTTGGGCGGGATGAACTTGGTGTGCTCGTTCTCATGGAGCTGGTCCGGCCCCGACTCCAGGACCCGCTTCTGCAGGTCGATGCTCCACTTGAACTTGACGTCACCGAACGCCCGAAAGGGCATGAGCAGACCCAGCAGCCGGTCCTGCTTCACCACCGTCTTGGCTTCACTCTTGGGGTGCTCGGAGCGGATCCGCTGGATTTCGTCCTCATTCTGGGCGTTGTGGTCGTTGGAGAGGGTGAGGGCGGTGAAGGACCCATCCTCCTCCTGCACCCCCAGGACGGCCCGCCCGTCCCCGGTGTTGGCGACGTGCAGGTCGTTGCCGTCCACGTGAGCCACGCAGGCGGTGGCCCCTGAGAAGGCCACCCGCAGCACCCAGTAGTTGAGGAAAGCGTTGGGGTCGCCCACTTGGGCCTCCAGGGATATGTCGTTGTCCAGCCTTTTGAAGGCATTGACCAGCGCCTCCTTAATGTCCGGCATCTCCCCAGGGCTGTACAGGTCCAGCAGCTCCTGCCAGTATGTGCGCAGGCTGTTGAAGTACAGCCGGGAGGCCTCCTTGCTGAAGTAGTCATTGGGGTGCTTGTGCCACTGCAGGATGGGATGCACAGCTCGCCCGCTCTCCACCGCGTTCTCGATCTCCAAGAGTGTCTCGTGGGGCAGCAGGGAAACGGCGATGTAGTAGAAGAGCCTCTCACTCAGCGCCTGGGCACAGGCGCAGCCCGCGTGCCCGTCAAACACGCCCATGAGCATGCCCCTCGTCTGCAGGCAGGTGGCAGCGCTGCGCCGGTCCTCGATGGGAGCGTTGGCAGGGAGCTGGTTGCTGTCAAAGCCCATGACCGAGCTGACATTCTTCCCGTCAAACTCTGGGACTTTGAAGCTGTACTCGTTAGCTTTAAGGATGCTGTTGACCTGAGCCGGGGTAAGGTTGTAGCAGCGCTCCGAAGAGGTCCTGTAGCTGTGGGACTGACACCATTGTGACTGAGGGCTTGAGGTCACAGAGTGGGTGTCCTTGTGCCAACAGTTCAAAAGAGGTTGGCGTGACTGACAGCAATGGTGTTGATTTCGACACTGAATGGCAGAGCTACATAACTTTCGGATCTCCCTCCTGCGAATGGCTTTTAATAGCTGGGAGGTCACAGGCATGGCAACACCCTTCGATAGTCCCCAGGTCTGAAACTATTTTTGAAAGATGGATCTACAGAACAGAAACATAAAACAATTCAGATATATATTTGGACGTGCTCCATGCTCTGTTAACAAATAAAATACCAGGTATGCATACATCTAGAGAATAAATACATGCAAAAGATGATTAAAATACTCTGTCAGCTACAGTACTGTGAGACAAAACTCCCAAATATATAAATTTTAGGTAAGCAACTGAGAATTTGTTCGGAACTTTTTTTTTCCCAACAAAAACGCTTCCTTTCCAGCTTCTGTTGTAGCGTTGCTACACTCACATGGCATGACCACACGAACATTAACAGGATGATTAATTCCCTTCCTGAACTTAAGGGCAGTGCTCAGCTCTCTGCCGGGCTATTTTTGACACTACGGAGAGCTTTGACATTTGCTGTTAAGTCAAATGTCCTACTGCCCTGAATATTTCTCAACCTCCTGACTAGAGTTGGTACTGGGTAGATGATCAAGTTTGCTAAAAGCTGTGACCAGTCCTAGTTAAAGATGTGGTATAAAACTGGCCAGCTAGTCAGTAATATCTAATTTGCGTAAATAACAGGATCTAACTAACTTTACCAAAAGCCATTATAATCGTCACATATGGCCACCAAGATTAGCGGCCAATAAATGGCTAAGAACAGCTAACGTTAGTTCAATACCCGGTCAGTGAGTGGCAACATAAAGAAGGCAAATTAAAAATTCACACCTAGACGTAATTATAGAACTGTATAAGTTCCACAGGTTGCAAAGGAAACGCTTCCACGTTGCAATAAGTCAAATTTCGATACAACGTTAGGCAAATAACGTCACAGTTAACGTTCATTTTCTGAACAGCACTCAGTAATTAAGCTAATATTGTAAAGTACCGCGACTGAGAAAATATTGGTGAGCTAGCAAAAACCAACACAAGATACAAACTTGACAATTATGGGCAATGAAACAATTTTGATAATGTTGTTAGATCTATTGTGACATTACTTGTTGCAGAAATAACTGGCTACAGTTCTACTGTTTGACTGCCAGTAGCTGCGTACGAGCTTAAGCTAAAATAGCAAGCTAACATTAGCTGGATTGTGCTGTAAAGCCATTAGTTACCCATTCCTAAAACTGCAGCCACGGAGTTCGAGCAAAGTTGCCATATTGTTCAACGGCATTACGAGACACTGTGCCATTTTGCCAAAATACAGTTTAAATAATCCAATTACCAGCATGTCAGCCAGTTAGTAATAACGAGTAGCTCAAATGAGTTAGCGATTTCCAGTGGTGCATCTCTTATCTAGAAAATTAGGGTGCGAGCAAGCAGAACGTACTATTATCCCGGCTATTATGCAGGAAACCTAACGCTAACGTTAGCTGGCTATCTACTGTACTGCAATGGCTACCACCTATCTTAAACGCTGTCAATGTGCACAGTGTAAAGCATCCTGTATCCTTTCAATAACAGTGCAAAGGTAATGTAGATCTACACACACAGCTGGAACGAGGAATTCTTCAAATGAACTCGAACACCACGCTGACCTTACCCGCCCTGCTTTCTGTGATCTGCTAACGTTTAGATCTCCGTCTGGTTGTGATAAAACTTCCAACCCAGAACCTCCCCACCACCAAGCCCAGCATCTCTCAAAGGCCTACGCTCCATACTGTGAGCAATCTGATTGGTCAGTTCCGCTACGGTATGTGAGCCATTAACCATTTACATGCAGTTCTAAGGTGGGGTTTGTCGCACCCAAGCTGTAGAATTAAAAAATCTTCGGATTCGGAAGTACCTTATTTGCCCATGCGGTGCGGTGGCACCTAACTATTTTTAAGAGAATCGCGCATCTTTGTACTCGCTGTACCTCAAAGGAAACGGTACCATTCGTTGTGTTATCATTTATTGTGCAATTGCGTAATTATTTGTGGAAGCATAATAATTATTTCAAGGAAGCGCGGAAGCTCATTAGCACGCAAAACATTGATATGCTTATAGCTGAAATCTTTCATCAATTTGGGAATCAATGACTCTCTGTTACTCCATAAAAACGCAGAAGTTTGATTTCAAGGTCAATATTTTCTTCATGAAAAATATTCATACCATAAATGTAATCGCTGCACAGTTACTGGAAACAGTTATGAATGAACAAAACACCATGGAAGAGACTTAATTTGTTTTTCTGTTATATCCTGCTGTAAGAGTAATATTCCTTTACATTACCTGTCCTCGTGTTCACATAATATGTAGAGTAGGGAGATGAAAAGTGAAAATGTTCATTATGCTGATAAAGTGGAAGAGGTACGTCCCGGCGATTTAAATTACATTAGAACAGCTCTGGTGGGAGGACGATCACTCCAAAATCTGATCCAAAAATAGCTCCCTAGCCTGCACAGTAATCGTTTCATACAGGACTAATGCCCTGTCATAACCTCACTGGGTCAGCTTTCAACATGTAAAAGCGTCTCGCTAACAGTTATACATAATTCCAGTTATATAATTTGATCATTCTGTCATTGCATATCTTAATATAAGATATACAATTTCCCACTTTTAACACTGAATGCAGAGAATGTACACAACTGAATTGTGGATACATTTTGCAATTCAAATAATTCGAATAATATATATATATTTGCCATTGTTGAATGACTGAGGAAAACTGTGAATAAATGAAGAATGAAATCACTTATATTATCTAAAAGAAAACATTCTGAGAAAATATAGCACCAATTGCATTCATTTCTTCTCCAGTGTAATTCCATCATCCAAATTACACTTGAGAGTGTTTTAGAAGCCTCAGAATTGCTTTGCTGCCCAGTTAACAGTGCGAATGTTACCAGCTAGCAGGCTTGAAACACTGAAGCCAGAGGCTATGACACAGACCAGGTAACACAGGTACTAACATGAATATATAAGCACTAGGGTGGTGCAGTTAAGGGTGTACACATATATACAGAATATACCCCACCCCTACATTTTTTGCAATGTACAGTATACCCATCAATCTTATTACTTCTAATAAATGTGGGCTGAAGAGTAAGGGCAGTGGTTTCCAATGTCAGTCCTGGGGGCCCAATGTGTATGCTGTTTTTTATTCCAACCACAGCTGCAACCCCAGAATCTTAATAAGCTGTTAATTGTTCGCAGTTGTTCATGCTTTTCATGTTTAGAGAGATAATAAGAGAGCTCCTATATTCACATTGTGTTTATGTGATTTTGCAAACAAATACTCAAAAAGAGTACATTTTTATACCTGTTCAAATTATAGACTAGGGTGAATCAGTATACCCCTTAAATCATTGAACATATGATTAAGCTCCAGATTTGTTTCCTTATGCTTTGTAACACAATGCAGGTCTGGCTCATTATAATTAGCTTGTCTTTGAATTCTTCATTATCTACCGATTGGATAGTTTTAGTGGTTGTGTGTCCAGAATCACCATGGTCTTTTATATGAGTTAAAACATTTCACTTGTCTTTATGCAATTGCCTGCAATATGGCACAATGTTAATATAGCAGCTTTTTCTTCATGACATGTATAGCTGTAATGGCAAATTATTTCACTAATCATGAAAAAGCATGAACAATTGAGAAATTATGAACAATTAACAGCTTGTTAAAATTCTGGGATTGCAGTTGTGGTGGGAATAAAAACCAGCATACACAGTGGACCCCAAGGACCGATGTTGGGAATCACTGAGTTAGAGCATGCCCATCTCCTCAGAGAGTGCACTCACCCCCTCAGTTATCACCACACCGATGAATGAGACTAGCTTGTATCTGTGTGACCTTGAAGCACCACCACATGTCCACATACAGCAAGGCCGTGAGGTGTTTAAGTCCTCTGTGGGAGAAGGGGCTCCGCTGCAGCTCCTCTGCTTCTTCTCTTACATAAAACATAACCAGCAGAAACAGGAGAACCAGGGCGAATGACCCCTAATGTTCAGCATATGTATTGCACTATTGATCACATCCATGCTAGCAAAGCTGTGTCTTTCACTGATATCCATAGGCAGTGAATAAAATTGTCAGATCTAACTGTTTATGATGCTGAAGGATGGAACTGGGGTTGGGGTTTGATGCACCGAAGGCCAGATATAGTGGAGCAGGTATCCGTTTGCTCAGAAATGAAGATATGGCCAGCTGTCATGCAGGCAGAAATCTGTCCAGAATGAGTGGGGCAGATGCGCCGTGCACGTAAGCGATCACTTTAGCAACACTTACCGAGTTCAGTACAACTCAAACAATGTCTTCTTTCATAAGCAAAAATGCCTGTTTTTTCATATAAATCCTGAATTCCACATTTTATAAAACCAAAACCTATGTAGGGAGCTCAGTTTTACAGTAACTCACCTGATACAGTATCTCCACTGCAGTCCAAGTTTGGGGAACATTTCAGGTGTAAAAAGAAAGGTGTGCACCTATGGCAGCAGTGTAGCATAATGGTTAGGGAGCTTGACTTGTAATTAAAGGTTGCACATACAACTGAATGTTCTGGGTTGACTATAATTACTTTCAGAAAACTATGTACGTTGAGCACTGCTGCCATCTACTGCTTAACGGTATACCACACACTAAACCAAACAAACTAATCAATAGTAAACAACCTTGAGTGCTTGTACTGTATTACAGGATGCACAACACCCCTACTGGGGAGAATTTAATACAGCAACGCATTTCATATGAATGACAAGATCCATTTGAATAGACTGGACATTTTAGAGGACACCGTTTTCTAAAAAACACTTTTAATACAAAACAACACAAACAATGAACAAGTTCAACATTTCCCTTATCTTCTTGCATTCATAAAATCAGGTAGATACACTGAATGTTAAAAAATAAATCTATTTTAATATTAAATATACAAATACTATCTAAAAAGTAAAAAAAACAGTGATGTTTTGAAAGCAGTACAGGCGCAACACTTTTTACACAATTGTTTTTACACAGTTAAACACAATTTAGGCACTGCCAATTCTGGCAAACTGAAAATACTATATGAGGAATCTTTCATCCACAAGAGTCTTTGCTGCCAAGTTCCTTCGCCCGATGGAATTCCGAAGAAATCGAAAGACCTGAATAAAAAAAAGTATATTGTTTATGCATATTAATTCAATGATTATAAAAAAATCCCTCCCAGTGACATCTGAACAGAACATCATATACTTCCTCCATAGCTGAGGAGGAGAAGGCCACAGGTGTGACTCCTCCAATTCACATAGCTATCAGCCTTCATTATTTACCACACAGCAGACTCAAACTCCCATCTATGGGAAAAACAGCAGTACCACAAACATCTGACTTCACTGCATGAAACTTCCAAAGATAAAAGACTTATGAAAGAATTATAAAAATAAGTTCACTTTTATCGTGATAAATCAAACTGCAATGTATTGTTCATTAATATATATGTAATTAAATGCAAGAATTTGATAAAGAAAAAGGAAGCTGTATCCAGTTTACAATTCCTATTGGGTAATTGCTTTTTATTGATGTCATTTTGTTTGCATCTTGTACAGTTTGAGGAGACGCTTACCAGCTGTTCCACATAGGTTAGTATTGCAGCCAAGACAAAGCTCTGACTACCCAAATCCACGACACAGAAGAAGAGTGTGTCAAAAATCAGCAGAGTGGCCTCGTTTCCATAGTAAAGGACATCACTGAAAGAATGGGATTCGTCTAGAGAATAATAAGCATGGACAGTAAAAGACATGATGAGGTAATGTCCTGACAGTCATGAGCATGCCCAACTTGTCCAATACTCTTGTGCACTGAAATCCATCATAAATGATGGAGTGAAAAGAAATATGTGAGAACATTACCATTGTAAAATATGCTTTTGTCCAGTGGTTCAATAAATTCCATTCCAATGACTCTTTCAAACAACAGTTTATCTTTCACAATGTAGTCCATTTCCTTATGTGCCTGGGAGAACAGATGAAAGAACGTAAACAAAATGTGAACTAGATCAAATGGAGCCAAGAATTACAACCTACTGTAAACTCAGACCCATTCAGGCAGACATTGAGTACACTATTACAGATATTGTATGAGATTTTTTAAAATTTTCAGCAAGTTACAAAGAATGGCTTACATGGTCTATGACAGAGCCGAGAAATCTGTTCATAGTGTGGTAGGCCTTAGTGTTTTGCTCAAATGGGCTGGCTGAAGCGTCCATCAGGCGAGAGGGCCCATTCCTCTGTAAAGTGCACAAGTGATTAACTACAAAACTGCTAAACAACTGAGTCAAAGCATTGCAAGAGAGTGGACCAATCAGACAAACCCTAGTGAGCGGCTCCAGGATCCTGTCATACTGCTGGCGGAGTCTGTGTGTGATGGACACCTGGAAGGTCTGGGTGTCAGTGTTGGGTAGCAGGCCCCTTTGACCACAGAGATTCTCCTGAAATAGAGAAGGAGGGTAATGTACCCTTCATTTTAATATGTCATTGCCTTGTTTCATGCAATGTCACTTCCTGTATTTGCTGGACTGTTTGGTCAGAGTTGCGTGTCATCTGACCTATGTGACTTGCACTTGTATGGGTTCTTGGTTAACCATGCTAGACATTAAGATGCTAGATGTGGAGGTGTGCTTCAAAATACACCCAGGTGTAGTTTGCCTGTAGTTTAAACACAATGTTTCCAGGCTTTAGCCAGGTGACATTTCAAGAATGTCTACCATTAGGATGACCTGATTAGATAAGGTTTAGAGCCAAGTAACAGAGATGTCAAAGATACTTTGAATACCTAGGACTGGAAGAGAAGATTTGTTGAGAAAAAGTTACAGAAGGGAATAAATAATTTAAAATTGGTAAATAAGATTTTCTTTGTTGCAATCATAGCAGGCTTTCAGGATTAGATAACTAGCTATACAGCAAGAACTAAAATGGTAACAAAACCTGTTATGCTAAACAGCTACCACTGTACAGCAAAGGTACAGCGGAGCCTTAGGATCAGGTGTGGTTTGCAGTTCTGAAAGTGCTGTAACCCGGAAAATGATGACAGCAAGGTACATCACCGGAACTGCTTCAGTAAATATCCAGCTGAGTAAATGGATAAATGTTATATGTAGACTGGAAGTCTCTCTGGATAAGAGCTTCAGCTAAATGCCTAAATGTAATGTGATGTTGCTTCTGAAGACGTTTGAACATTTACTCAGACGTACCGCCTCTCTCTTCAGGTGAACGTTCATCTCCTCCATGTTTGTGTCAGCGTGGCCATGGACGGACCGGCCATGGATGTAGTACCCAAAACAGCGATGGGACATCAGCAGCACAGAGATCTGCAGCATGACAACAGCCGTAATAAACTGGAAAAACCCTGAATAAAGCTTAAGGACAGGTGTACAAGTGGGAGGAACATCTATTTGTATTTACATTAAGGCACTGAGAGGTTACGAGAGTATCTCGAGAGTATGTGAGAACATCCTTTGAAGTCCGCTATGAGAGAGTGAGAACAAACATGAGAGAGAAAAAGAAACCACGAAAGAGAGGGAACGGCTACATCAGTGCCAGATTGATGATTGTGTAGTTTGCCAGACTGGAGAAAGAGTGGTAATTACGATAACAGTTTGGGAAAGGCTGTGAGAGTGTGAAAAAAACCCATGGGACTGTGATCATAACCCTGAGTGTAGGAACAGTGAGTGTTAACAGTGTGGTTAACAGTTTTTTTTTCATACCACTTAAATATATCACTTCTTATTACAGTTTAGAATTGTCCCATGGGGGCTGCGGTCATGTTTGGTGTTCATATGTACTGAGGCACATGAACTCACATTGCTGATGGAACAGAGGTCCACAAACTGC
Organism: Albula goreensis; assembly: GCA_022829145.1. Classification (NCBI taxonomy): domain Eukaryota; kingdom Metazoa; phylum Chordata; class Actinopteri; order Albuliformes; family Albulidae; genus Albula; species Albula goreensis. The sequence goes on along the minus strand of CM040750.1, from coordinate 5,167,884 downwards.
CTGATCCTGTCCTCTACGAACCGCTCATGGACGACAGTGAAGAAGAGCATCTGAAACAGCCAGGAAGCATTTCAAACCAAATTTGAAAACAGCAGACAGCAGCTTAAGCAAGGAACATATTACACCCTTGGGGTTTTCATTAAAAAAACCATTTCAAACAATTTACGACAGAAATGATATTTTTTGCAAAATATTATCATATCCATACATTTTTAATCTGAATCAATCAATATGTATTCATACTGCTGTGCATCTCATGGCTTTGACTTTGAAATTACTCCACGCATTACAAATAATAAAAGAAAGACTTTCATAACCGTATTTCTTAAAATTAATATTTCTGTGCATTTGTTCTTATTGTTTTCGAGAGGCCATTCCTCCCCCTTACCTGTAAGAAGCCAATGACAAGCCACAGAGTTGAAGCTACTCCGTATCTGAGAATCAGGCTCCAAGGCGGGGTGTAGGCCTGAGGATCTCTTTTAAGATTGGGGAATGGATCTCGCAGGGCCAAACTGGAGAAACCAACAACCTGAGGAGGCCACATCAAAACAAATACACTCAAGGCATCTGAAGCTACACCGACGAGAGAGAATTGGCACACTGAGCTCAAACACAACCAAACAGTAGTTCGTTCAACAAGGGACTGCCACTTCAGATCAAGCTACCAGCCCTAAGGAAAGCATCATCGGTCCTTGCAGAACTTCACAGTGTATGCGTTAAGCTGTACCCATAATGCTGAGGAGTTGGGAAAGGGATCACCATGGGTGTTGATCTACCTCCAAGAAGAACAGCACAGAGGCAACCTGGAAGGTGGGGTTAATTTTGCGAACAGTCTGGATCTCGTTCCACTCGTTGGCCACAAAGTACGTCCTCCATATGCTGACTGGAGAAGGTGTGCTTTTTTCTGTCCCCACTCCTTGAGACAAAAAGAGCAACAACAAAAAAAAGAGGTGACTTTTTAATACAAATTATGGTAATCACACTAACTGTAACAAGTTAAATAGAGTACACAGTTACATTATTTTCTGCATTAAAGACAAGATATCAGATGCAAAAAAAGACAAATTGAAAGATACCCTCAACAACTTTCCCTCTGGGTCTCTCCCAGTCAATGAAGAATATATCCACAGACAACTGATGAAGTAACTTGTGCAGAAACTGTACTGCCTGGAATTAAAGTAAGAAATAAAAAATAAGAACAGAACCTTGCCTAAAACAGACAGAAGTTGAGATCTCCACATGCAGAGTAGGTGCAGGACAGGGCACCCTTCAAAGGGAGACAAAGCACCTTGACTCCCATTGTAACGTGCCACTGCTGAAATCACTTCAGTCAAAAAATGAGGTTACCTTCAGAGCGAAAGCACAGGCCACGTAGGTGACAAAACGCTCTTCCTGACTGGGCAGTGGCAGAAGGACGGAGACAAACTGCTGAGCCTGTGAGTGAGCAGACAGACAGTCGACCTCCTCAGAACCACACACCTCCAGCACATCACCATACCATTATCCTTATCCCCCCCCTCCCCACATTCAGCCATTATGGAACTGGCCAACTGCCTGACCACGCACGCCCACACAGGGATCACTGATCACTGGCAGCTCTGGTGCATAGAGTCCTCAGGTACACTTGGCTTGTGAGTCAGTGAATATTTTTTTATGAATGCAAGCCACACACTGCACTACACAACAGGCATCAACTGGAAAAGCAGTGCGTCTCACACTATCAACAGCCAATGAGCTTGGGGGGCAGCAGTAAACTGAATCAGGGAAACTGCTACGTCTGCCCGTTCTTTGCAGAACGATGGCAGTTTTTATAGCTTACTAAGGAGAAAGCTCTGACGTTGACTAGTGAAGAACATTACTGAACTTCACACTAACAGGTGATAGATGGACAGATCGGAATGCACAAAACACGAGACAAAGCAAAAACTTGCCTCCACCGTCTGGATAGTATAGCCCATCAGAAAAATGAAATAAAATAAAAAGGAAAGGAAACACCATTAAACAGTATACACAGCTTAGCCTGTATGTGCAAAGTTCACAGTAAAACTCTGTGATATTTGGGCACACGCCTGCTTGTGTATTTACCTTGTTAAATATGAGCCAGTACAGTCCAGTCCCCACTGTCAGCACAAAGAATACGTTGGCAAGATCTCCAGCGTAGAAGAGCAGAAACTTCAGAATGGTCTGGGTACACGCAGAGAAAATGCAATACATGCTGGTCAGACAAACTCAGTCATTCTCTAAGGCACGTCAATTTAACCATTTAGTACAACCCCATTGTAGATTACATTTGAATCTGATGCTGACTAATTTCACAGAGTACCATTTTACATTGAATAGCAACATGTCAGTCATGACAAATGGCAGGGTGAGGCAAATATCTGTATCCTTAATCAGCAGACTTTACAGCCTACGGGTGTGATGATGGATACAACATTTTAGCATGCAGCAGTAAACGCTAGACAGCAAAACATGCGTGAAAAATTAAATACTATGTTTAAATATGAAGGGGATCAGCTGTGTGTTCAAGATGCTCCAGGCTGATACTTGCCTCGAGGTCGATAATGGGAGAAGCAATTCTCCTCTTCCAGCTGGCTGTTTTGAGGAGGGAATACAGAACCGCCACACCGCCCAGCACCCCCAGAGCAATCTGGAAAATTGGATCCAGTCTAAGAGTCTATTTAAATGTCTGAACGGAAAGAATCTGCTATGCATCATAACATTATCGAAAACATTTTAAACATCCAACGACTGATAATTAGAGAAATTATTTACTTCCATATTTGTGGTTTTACAGAGGAGACCAGGGCATAAAGTGGATTCTTACAGCATTCTCCAGGCTGACTTTAAGCAGACCCAAGGGGACAGCCATACCCCCTATGGATTTTGGAGAGGGCATAGAGGGCATGTTACACTCTAGAGTGAGCATAGCCAGTTGCTGCTTACCTTCACTTTGCAGTCCACCAGCAGTTACTGCAGTGAATGACTGCACTGGTTAAACAGTTCCCAAATGAGTATAAACCAGAGGGGTGGCTCTTTTGTGATGGAAGGATAATTCTTGGCTGTGTAAAAACCCTCGGTCCCTTATGAACCCTACCAGTATGCCTGCCGTATGGGACATTCTACATTTAATTTTCGCCTGCAGGCTTGAACTGAACAAAAAGGGGATCATTCTGTGCATCTACCCAGGTATGTTCACTGCCAAAGCTCTTTGTTCTCTCAGTACTCACATCTGTCTTGATCTGAGCTTCTCTCTGGTCCATCTCATACTCCAGAGCAAAGGATACCTACAGGAAAGACAGAAACAGTACAGGAAGTGATGTAAGTGAATGGAGGGATAGCTTAATGTACGAGGCAATGTATGCGGATGACACCGAAAGTCACTGTCTCAGAAAAGGGTATTTCGAACACAAACTCAACTTCTCAGACACAGTATTTACACTAAGTTACAATATGCTATTTTATACAAATACTGTACAAAATAGCAGTTACAAAATTATTTAGACCCTGTAATGAACTGTGAATCACTTACAGGAACGGTCTGTTTTTCAGCATCAGAGACGAGGATATCGGAGTAGGAAACAGTGATCAGTGGTGGGTAGACCTCTCCTCTCTGGGTGTTGGGAACCAGCATGAAACTACAACAACAGAGTTATTGTACTGGAACATTACTACAAAAAGCTATATCATTATCATTATAACCATCATTACAATCTGAGCAAACATTCATCAATGTTTCAATTGTATCATGATGATAAAGTACATCATGTACTACCTGTACTCTCCCTTAATAAATCTGGTTTGTAATGCACTACCATAATCAGTTATCACTTACCATCAAATCCAGGGGTGGGCGCAGGCAGGGCTGTGGGGGTGCTCCAGCTCCTACCCCTGAACCCCTCCACACACACAAACATGTTCTCATTGTTACTGTTTTTCTAAGTAGAATTATCTAACCTCCTTACCTTATCTTTATGTCTGTTGCAACACGAATGACTTTGGGCTGGGCTGCCAAACGGTTTTCACGCCCACTTAGAGTGTCCGCCATGAAGATTCGCCGGGTCAGATACCAGTTGTTTATGTTACTTCCTGAATCAAAAATGTGTCATTGTTATGATTACAGAAAACAACAAATAATAATGACAACAATACCTGCAAATAGTGGGCAAAGCTAAGCTTGAAAAGACGTGTGGCACATGTTTATATCAGCAAATACACTGAAAATGTAATTTTTGAAAATGTATTTATTGTTACAATGCCACCATGTATATAATCTAACCAAACCTACCAGTTTATGTGAGTTTTAGGAATCCATCTGAAAATTATGACAATTTTTAAAAATCATTTGAATTATTGTGACAATATTATTTCATGAAAACTTTTTAAAATAACTTTTACAGAGGATGTTCTACTCAATTGTAGGTCAAGTGGTTTAGAAGATGATGTTGTTTAAGTGTTACAAGTAACATGCCACATGGACAAGATTCATTCATTGGATATTGGATAATCATTATTGTTCTTAACTGTTGCATTAGGACTATATAAATATTATAGTATTGTTAATATTACTATTCAGTAGTGAATTAAGAGTCCTGATGCAAGGACCAAAATTTAGATTTGGCAAACCTTGGTTGACAAATTGTCCATTATACTGCAGATTGAGATTTCGGAGAGGGACAGCCAAGAGCTTTCTTTCTCCATCTCTGACACTGAAGTCCATGAACAGGTCATAAAACAAAGGCTCAGGGAACTCTTTCAGAAGCTTTGATACCGAGAGCACGCACTGTGGATACACAGAACACCCAAAAAAACACAACCAGGATGTGAGTTAATAACCTCTGTTCTTTAAATGAAAAATAGCAGATAAAACAGGTAACAAAAAGATAATTACTATGCTTTACACTTACAATATGTGAATCAGTACAAATTACTACACTATCATTCTGATGTAGCATAGGAAAAAGATAGCTTTATTCCACTTGATGAAACTCACGTTTTGTTGATAGGCAGTTCCAAATACATAGGCAGCACGGATTCTAGTATCAGTGTCAGGACACAGCTAGGGAAGAACAACAGCCATTAAAGGTCATTGTAATATTGGTAAAATCTATGTGTCTGTGTGTTTGTGTGTATGGGAAGCATTAGCAGGCAAAGCACTTAACTGCCAGAATCACCATTGCTTTTTATGATAAATGATGAGGCTGAGATCTATCGTTAACACGATCTTCCAAGACATGCCACACTGCTATCCATTACCAAGATGAAAATCACCAATTACACCTTTGAACAAGCATGCATAAAGCTGGACTAGGTATTAAGGTTGGTGTCTCATATACTTTATTTCAGAAAACTATTAACAATGCAAAAAAGGCCACCATCTTCAATAAATACTGACACAAAACAAGACATGGATCCAGCACTGAGTATGCCCTCTCACCTGCAAGTTGCCTCCTCCAACATCCTCCCATTTTAAGAAGTCCCCTCTGGCATTGTACACAGCAGCAACAAAGTTGATGTTTATGTTCTGCAGAAAAGGACCAGACACAGACCAGAATAAGCTTGTGTTGCTCCATCTGGCTGAAGTTACAGCAAAGGCGAACAAGATGACAGAAAATGCACAATCCAAACACAAACTAAGATGACTTCTTGGTCTCTGAGCTTTTTTGTCTACAGCAGACCTAAGGATTGCATGACAGAGATGGTTGTAATTTGACAGAAAAGAAAAGATTACAGATAAGCACAGTGGAAGACAGGTCCTAGGGAGCCAGTCCACAGTTGCCTGGGCAGAGGAGGATGGATGCTCAAGTCTAGTTTCTCCAAAGGTTTTTTACCCCATTTGTTTCACATGGCAGTTTTTCCTTGGCACTGAAGCTTACTTTTGTGGGGATTAAGGCCAAGCTCTATTTTTAAGCATATTTTGGCAAATCTGTGAAGTGTGCTGTACAAATACATTTAACTGTATGAGAGAGAGCAATGTGAAAAAGTATGTTGATGATGATCATCCAGGTCTCATGTGCCTCCAGCTGGCCCTCACCTTATTGGCTCCCTTGAAGCTGAAGCCCAATGGGAGCACTTCTGTTCTGAGGGCCCTGGATGCCAGGCCAGGCTGGTCTCCATAATACAGCCACGGCAGATTGGCCCGCCTGGTGCAGATGGCAGAAAAGACATTTTATGATGGTTTGTCCTGAGAACAAGGATTCGTCTCACGGTCGAGCAACAATAAACAGTACAGCAAAGACTCATGTGAAAGACCCAAATCACACCTGTAATACCATTTAAAAAAGGAAAAAGTCCTCCTTGTCCAGCCTCGGATGACATAATCTGTGGACAGCTTAGGTATTTAACCAGTTTGTAATAAAAACAAGACGGCAGGGAGAAAGAGGATTTTGTTGTAACTGCATGTAAAGCCTGTAAATTCATAAATAGAGTCATTACTGAAGGCGACAGTGTCATTTTTTTCTGGTATTTTGAGCTTTTGAGATTTTAATTCAAAAGCTTTCAAATTTACAACCTTTTTGTGCTGAACTGACCCTCTCCAATTTCCCTGACTTTTTGTGCACAGGTACTACTAGGTATAAGATGAGACCATGAAAATATTTAGATTCAAGTCTTATCATCTTTAACTGAAACAATATTTAGGATGAAAGAGCTTCTTTATCTCAAAGTCTCAATACTTATTGCAATATTCATTCATGTTTCCTTCTTCCTTAGATGTCTGTCAACACTTTTGAATCTACTCTCAATTATCATTCACACAGTTTTTTAAAGCCTGAGCAAGGCAGAATAAACTGATGGTGACAAAAAAAACTGCCCAGTGACATTTCCTCCTGTAAAGTCAGTAGCAGTTGCAGTGTCAGCAGACAGGGGGCAGTGTCTCACCAATAGGAGATGTCCTGCACTGATCCCAGGGCAGCGGTGGCTCTGAAAATGGTGTTGTAGAGCCCACAGGCGTCGTTGGTGATGCTGCTGAAGGAGTGCATGTTCATTGCACACATGTTCCCCAGGGCTTGGCAGGCAGTGAGGTTAGAGAAGATCTGTGGAAGCAATACAGAAGGGCTGATCCCACTGCACCACTGCAGCCCACATCAGTACAACAGTGTTGCCCGATTACAGCAATTAAAACACTAGTCACCATATCTGACGCATAAACCGCTTTGCACTCTCAGTCATTCCCCCTTTTATCATCTTTGCATGGTGCCACTTGTCACACCATATCGTGTTATGCCCGTTTGCCTTTTTGTTCAGCTGCCTTATTTCCCGTGTCCTGTTTAGGCACGTCTCACATGTTAAAAGTAATTTTAATGTCAGCGGGACTTCCTGTTAAAATGATGATCTTTGTTGGGCACGCTATAGCCCTGCATAATGTTGCATTGCTTTGCTCACTGTCTTTGTAGACTCCCAGGCTGAGCAGAGTTAAAGCATTCCCACATGCTTCATGCTAAAACAAACTCCTGTGTATTTCAAACTGTTAACTTGAGGAGTGAATTTTGGGAAATATCAACCCTAGATAACCACTGATGTTGTAGTACAAAGATACTGTCTAGAAATAAAAGGATGGAAATAAAATAAGGGTTTGGGTAAGAGTTAAAGCTCATTGCTAAAGCTCTACAAATTCCAAACCTGAACAAATCAAACATGCAATATGACAGGAAGTACCTTCAACTTTAAAAGAAAATAAAGAAAGATGATTAACTATACCAGGCAGGCAGCTGCTGAGGAATGCAGATTTTTGGAGAACCACACTGATGGGACAGCAAAGGCCTGCAAGAGTAAGTAGACCAGGGAGCAGAGAGAAAATAACAATTATGAAATATACTACAATACTCTTATCACCGCCATTTATAGGTAAAGTCGGTCATGACAACATAATCATAATCATAAACTCATCAGTATTCTAAAATACATGCACTGACCTCTTAATATGACAATCTGAGCTATACTGGCTATCTTTTTTAACTATCAGTGTGGCTATATAAATGAATAGAGACTTTCATTTTCCAATATGGATGTAATGAATCAATCAGCTGATGAACTACTAATTTGTCAAAATCCAGTAAGACTAAAATATGAATTTTTGACATTCATTGACACACATCACCCTCCATCTTTGAGTGTGCATATCGGCATGCTTCTCCTCCGAAGCTTGTGCAGCTAGGACAGCCGTCACTAGGAGTATGGCCATGGAGTGGTGCAGGCACTGTGGTTGAGAATTACACATACTGCTCAAACACAGGGATAGGCCTTGCATCACAGGATAGGGGAATCATCCGCTCCTTCAAACTGAAACCCTCCCTCACTGGAAGAGGCTAAGGCCAACCGTGCATCACCTCACTAGGCTCTAAGCCACAGTTACCCCTGTCTGTCTCAGATATGATTATGAGGCATGGGTGAAGCCACCACACCCAGAACCAGCGTGCTATACATGTCACTCTCATGGCTCCAGATTATGCCTTACCAGTGCAGGAAATAAGAAAAACTATGTGTTTACCAGCTGTGCAAAGTTGACACTTGTAGCCACTGATGTAGGCAAACCAGTTGAGGGAAAACACAGACCGCCAGCCTGTACAGGAAAATGAGCCACAGATTAAAGAATGAACGAACGAGATTAGTGCCACCGCTGCTGTGAGAAACACAGGGGTTTAAGTGAAACCAGAGACATTCTGCTGATACTGAAATCAAATATTCATATAATTGTTTGAAGCTCCTGTTATATTTGTAGATAATAACCCAGATAAGAGACATGTATTAATTCTTACTTTATTACTGCAAAAATGTTACATTAAAATGTTTTAGGTGCTAAATTCAAAGCTGTTGCAATAAATTGATTACTGATCATATGTTGAAATGTTATAAAATTTCAAACTTTAGGCACTTACATTTATTTTTCCTGGGCCACAGACACAGGATTGAGATGTGTTGATAAAAGATTCCTGACATCTCACACACCTGCCAGAAGACAATGACAAAACACCAAAGAAAATTGTGAAAACATGTCATGAGAGGAAGAAAAATTCATATTTTCTACAAGGATTCTCTCTTCTTGGCTCTGCAGAACCTGACATCACTGAGTGTGGAAACAGGTTGGGAAAACAAGTGACATTCTGTAGATTCCGGTGCCAAATGGACAGGAAATTACCTGCTTCCAGTCGCATCAGGAGAAGAGAACGCAGACTCTACTGGGCTGCATGCTTTGCATTCGGCTTCTTCCAGAAGATTTCCACTCAAGTCTCTCTCCACTGAGCCAAAGAACACAGCCTCATGATAAATCATGGTCATGTTTACCTACTTTGCATTACTCATCAACATCACATTATTGAATTACATAATTAGAGGAGACTGGTCCATTAAGAGGAACAGATCACACATATAGTATCACATTACCTGTAACAAAATAAAATGAAATTGGACATCTCACATATATGAATTCAAGATACAGTACATGACATAATACAATTCTAAAAGATTTTGAGAGCATTTATAACTGAAATATGATACATATAAAAATAGAACATCCATGCGTTAATACGAGACCATTTACCGTGTTGTCATATTAAAGTCAAATTGTTAACATATTACCAAGTATGCTTCCCTCTGGACACAGGCACTTGCCATCCTCAGTTAAACCTCCTGGACATTTTATACATCCATAGCCATCAGTTGTCACGCCCTACAAAAGCAGTAATATACAGTCAACAACACGTTGTAAAAGAAGTACAAAAACAAGCAAAATTTCGTTAAATTTTGCCTTAATGACAATCTATTTTCCAAATGTACTGCTAACCAAGTAGAATTTTAAATTAACCATACTACACCCAAAGAACATGTAACTAGAACATGGAATGGGAGTACAGCAATAGAGGGAACACACAAGCCATAATCTGATATTTCTCATTGCCATTATGAGTGGGTGTATGGTATACCGGTTTGGTGTCAGCTGGACATTGTTGACACGTAATTGTTGCCCCATTGCTGGAGATCACTCTGAACCCCGTCTGGCAAACACACGTGGTACCTGCAGGTGGACACATTAGCTGGTATAAACTCACTCTTCAAAAGCGAATACAAATACATGTGAATTGGAAAGTGCTAAAAAAAAAAGTAACAAGGTCTCCCTATTATAAAATCAAGCTAGCGGTACGAAGAAAAAAGCCAGCGACGAATAACTTTAACAAGCAGGTTCAGAAGATACACATCTATCCCACAAGGAAACAGAATAATCTAAAACACTAACAAACTCGCTAACTTAGCAAACTACTACTTTTTATTGATATCATGCTACTTGCTACTATGAAATAATTGGCTCGATATCTGGGCTATGATCGATAATTAGACCATAATCTTTTAGAAAACAACTGATATCACATGTATCAAAACATGCTGAGTGGTTAAGACTTGACAGCCATACGTTAACAGCTGAGACCATACCTACCTGAATTACTGCTTATTTGGTTTGGTCCGCATTTTACACAGGACAAGCTTGAAATATCAAATATTTTGTCGGCACCACAATCTGAAGGTTGCAGTAAGGTAACTGTAAATTGTTGGCAGAGGCAAATATCGGATTTCAATACCAAAAGGGAAAACAATGCACAAGTAAGTAACCGTAGCGTCCCCGTCGCCATGGCAGAATGCTTTTCCAAATCGTCTTCCTGTACTCATCGTAAGCATTTCCGGTATCCCATCCCCCAACCCTTCCTGCAGAAAGCCCGCGCTGTATTCCAATGTTGTGGGAGCTGCTGCATGCTCGCAGTACACGCCTAGTGTGAGCTCTTTTACTGGGTAAATTTTTAAAAATTCTCACTGGTAAGTCTTTGTGTGGTTACCTATGGACAAGGGTAATTGTATTTTGAGCAAAAATATTCTTCGGCCATTTTTTATTTAACTTTTCCCAACCAAAAAAATTCTCTTCAAAGCCAAATAGGTACATGTGAATATTGGTAAGCTTCCTTTATCAAGTTGAGTGCGTAGCATTGTTAGTCTGTGTTCTCCGTGTGTTGTGTTTGAGAGTTATTACTGAATTTGTATTTATTAGAATTATTTTTGCTAATGTTTAACAATCGCGTGTATCTTTTTGTAATTGCACTTGGTTCGAAATGTTAGCCCTTAATTTGTCAAAAATCGTTTCCAAAAAAAAAAAAAAAAAACAGCATAAGTATGCTTATAATTCCGTGTGATTGAATAAAATTTTTAGACGGTTTAGCATCCAGTTGAAGAACTTTTGTTAAATTTCTTAATGTGTATTTTTGTTTGAATAGGCACCACTGGTGTGTGGGGAATTAAATCCGTACAATGACTATCGTCATAAAGCTTCATGGACTCAACATTGAGGCGGGATCTAAAGATATACGCAGATTCTTCGATGGATTACAGATCCCCGAAGGAGGAGTGCATATTACTGGTGGAAGTCGAGGGGAAGCGTTTATCATATTTGCAACGGAAAAAGACGGCCAGCTCGCCATGGGACGTTCTGGAAGCTTGCTCAGAGGATCCCCAGTAATCCTCTCTCTCAGCAGTAAAGCAGAACTGCAGCACAAGATGGCATCTCGTTTAAGAAAGTACAAAACTTCACAAAAATTCAGTGAAAAAAAGAATAAAGAATTGGCACAAGTATGTACACCTGAACATGCTACAGCATTACTGTTGAGTTTAGTTACAGCCATTGGAAGTCTGCAGGCAAAAAAGTTGGAATCAACCCCAGTAGAACCACAGCAAGTGAAGAATGTCGAGTCTAAGCTTGACCACACTGCTACCCATGAGGAGTGGCGAAAGAGAAAGCGAACCATACCTCACCAGGCCACCCGCTATGTAAGGCTATATGGATTACCAAAATCTATCACCAAACAAGAAATATGCCATTTCTTCAAAGGACTCCATGTTCAAGATGTTATTGTCAATGCCAGGATTGGTGAATGCTATGGATGTCTGGTTAAATTTGCTGAAGAGCAAGATGCTTTGGAAGGGCTGAAGTTGAACCATGCAAGCATGGGGTCTTTTTCTGTAGAAATTAAGGTGGCCTCTCTGGAAATGTGGATCAGTGCAGTTGAGGAGTGTAAAAAGTCCTTGAACAAATGCGTGAGGAATGTGTGCCCAGCTCCAGTTAGAAGATTCCCTGAAAGCCATTCAAGATCAAGGTCACCAAAGAGACACCGATCACACTCACCCTCAAGTAATGAATTCTGTGTGAAAATAGACAATATCCCCCCATCAACTTCAAAAACAGAAATTAAAGGATTCTTTGGATGTTCCTACCTTGAAAGTAACAAGGTTTTACATTTGCTCGATAAACAGGGCCACAGGACCAGCACAGCATTCATTATATTTGACCAAATGCGGGACTACTGCTCTGCATTGAGTCTGAATGGAAGCCAGTTCTACGCCCATACAATAAAAGTCTCAGCAATCACAATGACAGACCTGGTCACTATGATCAACGCCAGTAAATGGAGTCCAAGGAAAACAGTGAACAGAGACAGCACTGAACAACCGAGGTCTGATAGACCAAAAGAAAGCTCTTACTCACTAAAATCATACATTTACGTGCGCAACCTGCCTGCTGATGTCCGAAAGGTTGAAGTGAAAGATTTCTTCTGTAAGTTTAGAATTTCAGAAGATCACATCACTTTGCTTTATGATCAACAAGGTGTGGGGATTGGTGAGGCTCTGGTAAAGTTCCAAACTGAAGACATGGCTAAAATGGCTGAAAGTCTAAATGGTACTCTATTCCTTGGAACAAATGTTCTTCTGACCTGTATAACTAGACAGCAGATGGAGGATATGCTACATAAGAAACGCTAAAGGCAGCAAATGGAGGATATGCTACATAAGAAATGCTAAAGGCAGCAAGGAGGAGAGAGACTGCATTACTGGCAACATTTAGACAAGGCCTGATCTTCATCTTCCCTACTCATAAATGTACTGGAGTCTGTTAGGAATATCCTCAGGAAACCATATTAAAGTAGTCTCATGAAGAACATAGCATCATACATTGATGTAACCTCTTCTGTGCTCTTCAAGGAAAAAAAACCGTTACGCTCCTGATGGTCAGATAATTGAATCAGCAGAACAAGAATTGTAACATTCTATTGTGTTCAGTGGAAAATGTACATTTTCTAGAGTACTTTGAGAGGATAATGCTTTTCTATATCAGCTGGAACATTTATTGAATAGCTTTTCAATGATATATAAATATTGTTCTTTATATTACTTACAACATTAAGTGTTGAGTTGAAATGTCAGTTCATTTCAACAAGTGGAGCTGTGGGGGTGAAAAGGGCAGAACATCTGTAACCATTGACAACTGTTAACCGTTGGTAAAAATGTAAGAAAGTAGCATTTCATTTCTAATTAGTGTTTTGAGACACTCTATACCAATAAATTAGTAAACAGCATTTCTGTTGTATTTTCTTTTTAAAGATGGACATTGTAATTTGAGTGTTCTAATTTACCCACGGGAGAAGTTGTTTTGTTATAACCAAATATGAATCCATAGCAGGTTGTATCCTAGACCTAGATTTACAGTAATTTCAATGTGTAGACAACACATGGTTGCATTTAGAGTCATGAGTCAAAATCAGAGGACTGCATGTCAAAGGGCAAAATTTCATTTCCAAACTGCCTGTTACTTGCGCTTTTGAATCCAGAATCAAGATGTCGTAGGGTCACCTCAAATTTGATGCACAGAAACCTACAATTTCTGTTGACATCTTTTGGCTTCTGGACCTTTTCACCAATAACCCTCTTTGCCATGATCATGACTCCCAACTTTCAAAGCTGTCAAGATACATGAGAGGGAAACTGGTTTTATTTATCAACTGATTTGAGTTGGAGCAAGGCCACTGAGTAATCACTGACAAGTGATCAGTCACTGATTTAAGACTATAGTGATTGTGTTAGAGAAATTATAGTTGCAAGGGGTTATGTATATAACAAAGAAATTGAATGTGAAGTTGAAATGTAATTTCCGTATAATAGACATGGTGTGGAAATTTCCAGTGGTCCTAAATAAAGCAGAATTTGTGTGTGTAAGATAAGAGGGAACAACTCTCTAGGTTGTTGAGTGTTCTCATGAGAATAAGATGTCCTTCAGAGTAGCAAGAAGAGCTGTTTGCAACCGTAGAAGATTATATTGGGGAATAACAAATTGGGCGGATTGCCATCGTCTGGTGAGGAAAACAAGCTTTGTTCGAACCAAAGACTCATCGAAAAGTAGCTGCAGGACACTGCAGTAACTGTTGACCAATGAAATGTTAGCGGTGGGATCTCCACACCTACCATGAAGATTATGTACTCATAAAAAAGTGTAAAGGATGAGTGCATTTTTTTCCTGTACTTTGAATCAGATCCCAGAGGAGGCTGATTCCCAAATGCATTTGTATTAAACTCTTGTTGACCGAGAGCTCTTGTTTGCATGTTCATTCTGCTCTAAGATTCACCTCAACAGGTCATAAGGGAATTTACCTGACAATTGACAATGCAGTGGTTTTTAGGTGCTGGAATTTAAAATAGTGTTGTCTTAAATCATTTTACATAACATTTGTGTATCGCACATTGATGTAATCCTTTTGTTTGCAAACTAATACCAGGTAATATTTCACAAAGCAGAATTAAGGAGTTTAATGCCTGACTTAAACTACAAAATGGAGGATTTCATCCATTTCAAAATATTTCCACACTGTTGGCCAGCTTAGGGAAGAAGGGTATCTCAATACTATGCAGTGAGGTATATCTCAAAGCAATATACAAGACCTAGTCCAGCCAAACCTCTGCTTTCACCCAAAGAAACATTAAAACACAACCAGTGATGATACAGCACATTGCACCAAAATGGGAAAGTAACAATTTGGCTCAGCAACGTTACAAGTGGGATGACTATATCACATCAAGAATGTATGCAGTATACAAGATACCCATGTCTTGAACCTCCCAAAAGCATGCACCCCCCCCAGACTGAAGATTCATCTCTTCCCCATTCTTTCCTAGGTCTTCTATTCAGCCATAATCTTACTAGTAGTGATCTAATTTTGCTGTTGTGTTTATTATTGTTGATGGTTTTTGTTGCTTCAATAGGTCATTCACAGGGTTTAAGTCTATGCTTGTTACCCCTTCTGGCACTTGGGACTTTTACCTCTCTAGAACTTCTAGCACTTTCATTCCTGACTTATGCACTTTGAGTTGTAAGTCACTCTGGATAAGAGCATCTGTAAAATGTTTATAAATGTAACATGTGGACAATCCTTTTAGCATGATGTCAGAAATGTAGCTTTTACAGTCAAATAGTTTCACTTAAATGCCATCTTTGGACCTGGATCATTGTGCAATACCATTATCAAACTACAGGTGGCATAATTTTCACTGAATAACATGAACAGGAAAAAAAAAAAAAAACACTTGTGCATACAATTTCAACAGTTTTCTCAATACTTAGGCTTTTCAATCTACCAAGAAAAATAGGAAAAAAAACAGTCAAGTACATATTATAAATCAGTCCAAAGTTTGTGCCTTTTATTTAAAGTAGAAAATAGGGACTGTGGCATATTTCAAAGTAAAAACAATACAGCACTTCCAACATTTTTATGCCGCAGCACCCCTACAAGCTACTGCCAAACTTTGCTACTACGATTGAAAATGTACAATGTATTTTTACATATCTAATCTCAAAAAAAAAAAAAAAAAGTTTCAAAGTAAAACAAATTACAGAAATAGGAGTCACTTCAAAGTGGTCACAATCCTGAATGACATTTGAATTAAATCCAGCTAGAATAATGCAGATAATGTTCTAGTATGTCAGCTTGGTCCAACTGGAATTCAAAGTAAAACAGACCATCTGTTCAATTGTACTAACAAGTACACAATAGTAACTAACGTGATTTTGTTATATGTATATATATATATATATGAAACAAAGGGGTTGATAATGTGAAATCTCTGAAACGTGCTGAAGGTCTTTCAGATCTGATCAGGGTACATCCTCTGGGTAAGCTGCTAAAAGGTGTGGGGGCAGATCAGTTGTAGTATCTTGAGGGTCCTTTAAAAGAGAAAACATACAGCTTCACACACTTTGGACCAATGCAGACCAGTCAATGCATACAAAAAAAAAAAAAAAAATAGAAATAAGCTGAACACAACTGCTCCCAGACAATGAAGCAAATGCAGTTGTGAACAGAATTAAGTTCAATGGAAAACTACCATGTTAGGATACAGGACAAACACTTATGTCTGAAATTAGAAGTTGTGACAGGGTGTGTTCCAATACTCAGAAGTTGTATCCTCCTCTCCTCTACTTTCACCTCGTCTCCTCTCTCTCCCCAATACTGGGATATTGGAGGGAGGGACCAGATGAGGTGGCAGTGCAGGAGAGGAGGATACAAGTTTTGAGTACTGGAACACACCTAGAGGGAAACTGGCCTACCTGACATATTGGACATGCTCCCAGAATACCGGTCCCCAGCACTGGGTAACCTGGGGGTGGAGAAGTTCATGGAACTGGAAGAGCTCTTCAAGGTGGACCCCTATGGAAAATAGAAAGTGTTTATTTCAACAATATGTAATAGAAAATGGTTCTTTATTTCCCCTTTTTAATATTTAACAGGATTCAACAATCACCATATTCTTGTCCACATGTTTTTAGGGGTAGGGACTAGGCAAATTTCACACAATTTTGGCCCAACTGATTCAAAAACAGTATCCAAACTATGCCCAAAATTTTAATTCTTCTCATCTTCGCAACTTTTTAAAATTATGATTGAACTAAAGGGTGGGGGTTGCCTCGCCAGTTACGCAGGCAAACAAAAGTATGACATACACACTTTAAAGTTCAAAACATTCATTTAAGATCTCCAAGTAAACATGAGGCACCAGATGCCATGGGCCCTCACCGCTGACACACTCCTCAGCCGGTACTCCATCAGGACATCGGTCAGTTTCTGCGTCACCTTGAGGACAATCTGGGCATCGTTCTCATTCTCAATACGGAAGGTGTCCTGGAAAGAACAAAAATGTTTGTCAATATCAAGCAATGCCCGTTGATGTTTAAAATTATAATTATTCAATGGGAATATGAAAATCATAAGGAAATAATACCAAAACAACACTATGATATCTGTGGCTTCAGAGAAGATGAAGACCATTTCATACCAGGTACTTCAGCAAGGTGGAAGGCAGACTGTTGCTCTCGGGGCCCTTGGGCATGCTGGACATCATCCTGTCTGCAGGGCCGCCGTGCTGGCTGCTGGGGAAGTCGTCCGGGTAGGGCCTCCCAGGGCTGACACTGTGCTGGCCCATGCCAAAGCCATCGTTGTTCATCCTCACTGGCATGTCGTCTGGGTACCTCCTCATGCCCATGTCCCCCTCTCGCATCTTCATGGGCATGTCGTCGCCTGGCATCCGCATGGGCATGCTGCCCTGGAAGGAGCGCCCAGGGCTGGCGCTGTGGCGCGGCATGGCCATGCTGTCGGGAAAGCCGCCCATCGGCACGTCTCCTGGGAGCCGGCGCATCGGCATACCCATGGGGAAGTCCGGGTGCATTCCGCGGGGAGGGAATTCTCCAGGGAACATGGGTTCAGGGAAACCGCCCGGGAACCTGCCACCTACCAGGGAAGGGGGGGGGAAAACCCCAGATTACTCCAATGCACACCAAATTTCCCCTCAAAGCTTTGGCTGACATTAATAAAACCCAAGTCATTCCAGAGTAATATTTATGAACGGTCAAATTTGAATGACCCATTCCTCAATCTGAACACAAACTGAATTATTCTCAATACAATGCAACTGATCATACAGGCTGACTAAGTGTAAATGTTGCGAAACCATTTTCAAATCTGAAAAGCATGTCGGGGCATTGCACAGCACTGAAAGGGCATGTACTTCCTTGACTAAATGAGGCTGTATGGAATGCTTGTGCTACAATCAATGCCACATTTATTAACGGATCTTGCATAAAATGCTGATGCAGTTTAATGGAACCGTACAAAGAATGCCATTCTTAAATGGGTACATTTACAGAATCACAGCAAGAATTTGAACTTTTCCAAAGAATTTTTTCCAACTTTAGACTTTGCACAAGGGATTGTAAAACAATTTCACATTGGAATTCACAAAATTTGTAGGCTTACTGCCTGGTTGGAGATGGAGAAAATGTGCATTGTGTTACTGCAGAACACCCATTAATTGACACTGACCTGGGCCTCCTGGTCCAACCATCTTGGGCTTCATCATTGCAGAACCTGTGAAATGCAGCAGACAAACTATGAGTATGAAATGACTAAAGCATTAAGGGGGGTGAAGTATTTAAAAAAAAAAAAAAAAAACGTGCTATTTAGGAAAATTCCAAAACAACTTACGCATTCCTTGAAATGCAGCAATTTCAAATGGCTCCTTCAACAAAACCTGAAAAATAAGATTAATTCAATGGGAGATTATACCTGATATTTACCCAAATACCTACATTTTTCTACAATGATTACACTAACACATACATCTGTGCAACACTGGAAATCCTATAATACAGATGTAATGCATTAACATCCTACATGTTGCTGTTGCATATAGTGGTTTGTACCTTGAGTTTCCCTCTTCCTTCCGCCTTCTCCACCTCTGCGGCGCTCTCTTTGGCTGCCTTGCGTATCGCAGGGTCCTTCACTGCCTCCTCTTCTGTTTGGGGAACCTTGTCGGGGTGATTCTTTTTCTACATGAGATTAAAAAGAATAGTCTTCAGCCTAATCCAGTAAATAAGTAACAAGTGAGAAACTGGACACAAATCCTCACAATAGTGGGGGAAAAAAAAAACAAAAAACTGCAGCATGATTCTCTCTCAATCCCTAAGCAATGAATTAGTCCCAATGTACAGACCTCATGTTGATATACTCAATGGAGCTCTTATATTCCCACACCTACATGCTCAACTGTGCAAGAAATACTTGGTTCCCACGATACCTTAAATTTTACACTGCTCCCCAAAAATGTTCACTCAATACAATAAACTCTGCTATGTAAACGTACCATGTATCTGAAGCTGTGCTTCCAGCCCTTGACGTGGGCCAGCATCTCATTCTGCAGCCGCTGGACCTTGCAGAGCCTGCACTGGTAATGCGGGGACACAGACTTGCTGGGGCTTCGGTACTCCCACACGAACTGGAGCCCTGCACAACACAGGTAGCAGAATCTCGGTCAGCTTGCAAACAGGCCCGGAGCAAGACACAGGAAATGCACAGATGGCAGCACATGAGGGTACAGCATCCTCCACGAACACAGTTTACAGCTGCAACTGTCAACTCACCAATCACGGGTTCGGTGACTGAAGCCAACCTTTTCTCCAGGGATGGGACGGTCTGGATGATGCCCGTTTTAGTTGTGAAGACTGGTGTAAACACAAAAACAGGGTCAGTATGGGTGCGCCACACCCGTGGCAGTTAGGGGTCTATCTATGGGCGAAGCCCTGAACAGAGACGTGAGCAGGTCCTTTGCTCTATTATGCGTCCCTATTTTAAACCAGGCAATTGTCGGCTCAAGAGCCCAACATTGTTTCAGAAAGCATTTATTTCAGGGCTTTTACCGTGGCCACTTTTAAAGGTGTCCAGGATTTAAATTTTGTTATTTGTGGCATAAATTAATATAAGCATCATGGTCCAAACATTGGATCGGTGACACAGTATGCCACACCATGGTGCCTTTTGTGATTTTATTTGGGGCAAAGTATTCTGAACAACATTTAAAAACTCAACACCATCCATCAATACCATGACTGCTGGCAGGAGCAGTCACAACTGCGGGCAAGAGCAAAAATGACTTTTTCTCCTCTTGCCCACCTGAGCAAAGGCAAGGTTAACCCAAACCAATCTATGCTTTGCAGGGAACCCCTCAGCATGGTGGAGGGCCTTTGTTGAGTAGGAACACAAAGTTCCTTTCCAGCTAGCTCTCACCACAAGGGCCCCTAAGGGGACACAGCAGTCAGGTCACCTGAGTACAAGGCTACAGTACCTGTTCTCTAGGTGGACTGGGGGTTGACCTTTACAATGTTTTTTTTAAAGAAGCCATGTTGTAGTTTCGAATGTTGTTCAGGTCATACTTCACATGTAAAATGCATTTTTAAATCTTGAAAAAAAAATCTGTATGATGCTGGACCAAACCCACACCATGACAAGAATAACTGAACAATCCCATACTGGTAGACATAAATCCTCTCACCACAACACAGAGGAAACTCTGTCCACAGGATTGCACAAAGCACTGTGCCTGCAGTACAGGGGTCCAAGTATCAAACTGCCCCAAGAGCCAGACAATTTTTAGAATGGTCAATCAAGTCAGGAACTTCCAGCCGTGCCCTTATATGCCACCGTAGCGGTGGGTACAGGAGGGCGTTGGAAGGACAACGAAGACACTCGGTGGCATCGGTTCAATGATAATACTGCTGCAACAGCATTACAAACTTACCTATGTCAGTGGGCTGATGCCTTTTCTGTCAAAGGACGCAATATAAACCGTCAGGAGGAGAGAGAGAAAACAGGACATTAGTGAGAATGTTTCTGGTGAGCGTGGTGCTACACCCCTCCCATGCAGGAGAGAATCAGTGCAATAAGATCAGGAGATCTTGGCAGAGGCATGGAGGTCCACTCCGACAAGCCTTCCATCAGTATCTGGATGCCAAAGAGCCTACTGTAAAAACCAGTCTTATGTTTTTCAAATGGAAAATGAACATTACTGCACCACTTATGCTCACCAGGTGGATTTCTCCCATTCCCTTTATCACGGAATGGGGAAATTAACAGCATACCAGCTTAACCATGAAAGTCACCACAAACATGGTCACTTATCACACAGAGCGTCTTCACTGGAGAATCTGGTCAGATATACACCACACACTGGACACTGCTTTCATCACCATACTTGGGTTAATATGTTTGAACCCACACCCAAGGCATCTTCAGGTCTACTGTGAGACGCTTCAGTGCTGGTATATTTTACCCTAGCACCCCTTAAGACTAAGGAGATCAGGGCATACGGAGTTAAAACTCATGGCACACTTTAGTACAACCATTTGTTACTGCAATCAGAGGAAAAATGTCATTGTATAACCGACCTGTAACACATGGTACAAGGTTATATGCTGTTTAAAAAAAAACAAACAAATTAGAAGCCGATAAGTATAAAAATCCAGATGGATTACATTTTAAAATGCTAAAAAAAAAAATACAGTATCAAAGCCTCAGCTTTGATTTCTGGGAGCAGGCTATAGATGACCTTGCACATGACCACTAATGGGTGGTAATGTGCTAATCTGAATAATATGCAATTAAAAAAACAAAACAAAAAAGACGATACAGGCACAACTGCCTATAGGATATTTAAGGCTGTGGACCACAGCTCATTGCCTCTAACTGACAATGATGCAAACCCACTGCCTGGAGACAAGAATCCACTGCAGGGCCAAAATCCTAGAAGTTTTAGGCTGACCCAATCTAAAGAGGTCATTGCCACTGTATCAGCAGGGCCCAGAGTTGATCCATCCACAGAGACAACACTCTGTGACCGTACAGATCACAGAACACCCAAAAGGCTGCTCCATTCTGTTTGGTCAATTCAACTCTACACAAAAAAGTATAATATTCTGTTAGATCATAAATTCAGCAGTAAAGAGCGCACTCCAGCAGCTTGCTTTCAAGTATCCTGAAACATAGCAAATAAATTATGCCAGTCAAAACATTGCCGACGGCTGCAGTACGAACAAGTTACGCAACTCAAACTCACGCAGACGACATATTAACAAAGAGTTACGCTGGAAATGTTCCAAAATTTGTAACTAGCTTGTTGTGTAACTGATAAAATACAAAATTGTTATATGCTTTAAAGTCGTTCTCATTTTATAACATTACCTACAATACAATTTCTAGGAGCGTGGGTACAGTCCATGGCTGGCGTGGAGCAGCGTCTCCCCGCTAGGTAGATCTAGATAAGCACCTGAAGACATTCGATGTATGCTTTTAACGAACGTTGAACATACATTCTTCGGAGTTTTCGCTCCACTTACCTTCATTCCACCATTTTTGAATTTCTTTGCTGGTGGGGCGCCGGCAGATTCCATGCTGTGGATGAGAACATCATTAGATCGAGTGGACGGACTCTCAGCACGCCCAAAGACTTGCATTAAACCGCTACCAGCACGACCATCTACAAAACATGAACTCTCGTCTGCTAACAGTTTAACATAACGTTAGCCAGTTATGTTACCCCACAAAGCAACCTTTTCTCGAAATCTTACTTTTATGTATCCATACATGTAATTCTACCTAAATGTAGACGTCGTTAGCATATCGATGGCCTTGTTGTGCTGGGCCGCAATTTAGCCAGCGTCCACAATGCTAAGAATACAACTGACGTATCAACTATTTCTAAAAAGAGAAAAGCTCATAATTTAACGTTATCGCTACATTCATAGCTGCGCGGTGTGTTAAATTGAGGACCTAACATTTCTCCGCTTAATTATCAACGTTTAGTCACCCATGTTACATACGAGTGTTTTGTCTTATGCTAGTACGCTAGCTAACGTTATCAAATTTAACTTGCTAGCACTAGCATAACTGGCTTAGTACACTATGTTGCGTCAACCATTTTACAAACGTACGCTAATGTAGTATTTCGACACATGTTGAAATGGACCAGCCTCATTTGCTCTTACCTGGATCAGATTTCTTAGGTTCAAGTATATTGGTGATGAAACTTTGCAAAATGACACAAGGCCACGCTTCCCCTCACACACGAACCTTGGATTTTCAAAAGAGAACAATGCTCGGTAGGTTAGAGTGGGGGAGGGATATCCTCGGAAAGCGGAAACTAAAGTCAAACAACTTCCTGGGCGTGTTTGCGCTCCGAAAGCAAGAATCCCATGAAATATGTCAAAATAAAGGCCCAGATGAACTTAATTATTTTTATATGAATCAGTAGCTACCCATAAAACGCCTTTTTTTTGAACGTTCCAAAAGGCTGTGTGTTATTACCAGTACGTCAACAAATGTAATTAAGGAATATAATTGTAACTGTAATAATAGATGATGAACCTGCAATTCAGACCAATATAGATTGTAGATACAGGGATTGAGTTGTATGTGTACCTTTGAAAAATTTTACATTTGCCTTGTGTACAGAAATAAATCACACCTTATCAATATTGCTCAAATATTGCACTGAATTCGTCACTATGATCATTGCATGCCCTGTCTTTTAGTAGCCATGAGACAAACTTCCCCTTAATGGAGCAGCTCCAGAAGTTGGTACATGTGTTCAGTTGGTGCTCATTCTCCAGCAGTCACTTTGCTGGCAGATGAATTAGCCAGTGCATGCTAATTGCATCAAAAATGAATGAGCAATCATTTCATATTTATTTCAATCATCATCTGAATGGCAGTGTAGTTGTTGAATTGCTCTTTACTATCAACCAGTGAGTTCCAAACCCAACTCAGTCAATAACTGTGGTTCACAGGTGAATCAGCACTTCTTGTAAGCATTATGAGAAAGTACATATTTACACAAAACATTGTGTGTAATGATTCAAAGCATCATAACATGAATGAAAATGAATTAAAGTGTTAATAAACAAAAAAGAGGGGAACATTGGCTGTTATGCTTATAATTCTGCAGGCAAAAATAAAGCACATAGCCTGTGGTGTTAAGCTAAATAACTTTATTGATCTATTTTAAAAAATATTTTAAATGTATTTGTGGGGGCTATGCATTACAAATGTTGAATATAGGGGAGAACAAGGTAAATAGTGTCAGTGGGTAAAATGAGCCACCCCCTGTATCTAGGCACCCATTCACAAATTAACCATGTGATCACGGATTAAGGATGAGCATTTCATTCCACCCAGGCTGTGATGGAGATTGGCATGTGGAAAGAGTGGTGTTAGTAAATAAGAAAATTCTCAAAATGAGAATTTTGACCATGTTGTTAATGAAGAGACAGATCTCGTGTTCACAGTTGAGGACAGATTCGTTTCTTACACAGCCAGCTGTGGGAACACAAGCATGGAGCAAAATGTTCAATGATTACATTGTGTTGTCAACATTTATACAGTTAAAGGGAAAGACATTTGTATATGGTGACCAGGCAACCCCAGGAAGTGAGGCTCATACATGATAATGGGGAACCCAGACGGCAGATAGCAGGTCGTTAACAGGAGGTGCCATTTGGCTATGGTCAGATGTGGCAACATCCCTTTGTTATTCTAATGCACATTCTCATACACTGTGTCGCTCTCCATAACTGTCTCCCAACAGTGGTAAGCAAACCAAGACCAAAAACATAATTTTTGTCATGCAAAGAGAAATAATCATGATTAAAATATCATTCATCTTGTATCTTCACAGAAATAAATACGTTTGGGACATTACTGCATACTAATTACTCACTGTATAGGCTATAAATTGAGGTCATAGACTTAGCACAAAAGTGAGTTAGCATAAGTGTGTCAAGCAGTTTTCAAGCAGGTTTCAGTGTCACCAACCTTGGGGAAAATTGAACCAATGGCTCATTCCATATTCCACTTTCAAGACTGCATGGGAAGACTAAATGATTTTCTCTTCTTGCTGTTCCACCACCTGTGAGAGGATTTGGCAGTTTTTCACAACATCTTTTCTTGGGAAGGATCCTTCAATCATTGGTCTGAATGTGAAAGTTGGCTTACCAAGCATAGGGCACATTTGAAAAGTAGAATGTGGAGTGAGCCATCGTGCCAAAACTCGAAGATTAAGGCTTCCACCTGAGTTACTTCCCTCCTATAGCCACACACAAGCACATTCACACACACACACACACACACACACACACACACACACACACACACACACACACACACACACACACACACACACACACACACAGTCTCTCTCTCGCTCGCCCTCTCTCACTCTACCGGCCACACACACCGACCAGCTAATACACACATATTATTCAAATATAGCAGCAGCAATGTTATGTCATTCCACTTTGTTTGGCTGTTGTGGTGGGCGGGGCGATATGCAGCGGGGGCTCAGGCTGGATTTGAGCTTGGGCCACTGTGGTGGGGCCTTGGCCTTATGTGGCATGTGCTCTACCAGATGAGCTCCCGGGGCACGTCTACCACTGCTTTTTATGTTTTATGTTTAGTAATGTTTTGTAATATAAAATATGTTAAACACTTGTAATTATACAAAAAAATGTAATGAACTCATTCAGTACGTTAGCACACCAAGCAAACGCTATTATTATAAACATTATTTTTATCGTTATATTTATAACCTTAATTACATACATATAACAAGCAACATTTTGGAACGTTCAAAAGCGAAAATAATCGTGTTTTAGAGGTAACAATACACAGTACCTCTTCACATTACCAATTCGCAGTAAAAATTGAAAGCAGTTCATCTGGGCTTTTATTTTCACGGATTTCATGGGCTGTTGCTGCTAAGTGCTGTTGGCGGAATGGAGTTTGGAAGATTAGCGTTGAGTCCTGAGTCGGTTTAGTGAAAAATTCGAGCCATACTCCATCCCAGCAGGTGGCAGTATACTCCTTTTCTCACATTAATGCCGCCATTAAGCTTACTGAAGAACTGAAACACATGAGTATTTAGTGTCTTATTTGGTTTATAGAAAGCTGTACTACACACATATATTTGTCTATATTTGGTATACGATTCGCTTGATAAATTAAACACGTAAGTAACAGATGTATTATTTTAGTGATGCAGTGTGGATCGGTTCTTATCAGAATGCACGTTACAGTATTGATAATGTGATGCCTTGACTGTACGCTGTGTGCTAGCTTTTTGTGTTTTGATGAAATTGAGAGATGACTTCAGTATAGGATGCCAATCTTGATTTTTTACATATCATAGCTACGTTTTCGAATATGATATGGTTAATTATAGCTGGTTATATACATGTTAATATAAGCTGTCGTTCCTACTCTTTCTTAGAATTTCATGTTGGGGTGTTCAGTCAAAGGGACACGATCTTGGAGCTCTTAGATTTAGGGTGTCTCAAACGCTTTATTCGCAGAAAGCAACATTCCCTGACTAACATTTGTTTTACAAATGTGTAGCCTTTGCACATTGTTCGCTCTCATTACCTCCAGGCTGACCCAAGAATGGCTAAAACTGTTTTGTATAAGGAGTGACGTTTCTATCTCGGACTAGTGTACTCTTGTTACATCGCAGATAAATGTGAAGTGCAAACAGTGATCAATGCTATGTCGTTTCCTCTCCCATGCAGCCAAAATGACTAAGAAGAGGAAAAGGCAGGACGATTTTCAAAAAGTCAAACTTAAGGTTGGCAAAAGGAAGCCCAAGGCTGATAATGCGACTGACGTCAACTTCAGAACTAAAGGCATCCGTCTCCCAGAGCAGCTGAAGAAGGATGGGGCTGGGCCCACCACACACAGGCACCTTAATATTAAGGTAACAGTATGGCAAGTAATGTGACTTCATGAACCAGGGTCAATGTTATTATTTAATATCTGCATGCATCTAATTTGAGGTGGAGTTGCAAGAGTCTCCATATCAAAATAAAATACTCCACAAAACTGGTTTTCTTAATTTCGAAATTTGAACAGGCTTTATCATTGGTTGCAATAATAAGTCGTTTACTTCATTGGTTAAATCAGTAGTTACAAACCGTTTGGTGAAATGAAGTGTTTCAAAGAAGACCCCCAAAACATGTCAGTTTTTGGTTCTGTAAATTTAGTAAAGGCTTTATTTCGTTTAGTTACATTTATCCTTGAATTTGCACTCTCTTGCAATGTTTTTTGGCTATGGTTGAACATGATTCCACTAAGTGTCTGCCTATATGTCTCTTTTAGGACCTTTTGTCGCAGCTGCACCACTACAGTGGCGGGGTGAAGCAAGGGGCCCTAGTTGGTCTCCGGGAGCTCCTATCCCTCCACCCCCACCTCCTGGAGCAGCACCTGTCAAGCGTGCTGAGCGAGGTGGCTGCTGTTTTCACAGACAAAGACGCCACAGTCCGCGCAGCAGCTGTGCGCCTGCTGCGTTTCGTGGCCCAGTGCGTGCCGGCCGAACGTGTGGCTCCCTTCTTCCCGCTGCTCAGCGCCCACCTCACCTGTGCTATGACACACATCGTGGAGGGCATCCAGGAGGACGCGTTGCGGGTGCTAGACGTCCTGCTGGAGCACTACCCCGCACTGCTGTCGGCCCGATGCACCGTGCTCCTGAGGAACTTCCTGGAGCTCATCTCCCAGCGTCGCCTGTCTCGGGCGGGGAAAGGGAGCGAGGAACGCAAAGTGGGCAACTGGGCCCTATCCGTCACACCTAGCCGGACCATCACAGCCCAGCAGTGGAGGTTGACAGTGCTCACAAGGTACGTGCGCACGTTCGCAGCTCATCTTTAGAGCAAGAACTCTACATCTTTAGAGGTATTTGAAACACAGTCTCATCTCGATGATGTGTCACATGACTCATAGTAGGACAGACATGTTGGTGGGAAAATTAAAACTTTGTTGCCTCCGCCCTCAGGCTGGGATGTTTCCTCCAAGCTGTAGTGGAGGAGAGGCCAACAGAGGAGAGGGGGGCCCTTGGGGACTTCCTGGACAGGGAGGAGAAGGGGCACGGCACCGTCACCCCTGTGGACCTTACCTGGGAAGAGCACACATTCCGGAAGGATGGCCTGCAGGTGTATGAGAACTCTGGGGCTCAGCCAGCAGCACCGTCCTCGTTCCGTCTGAGGTTTGGCTCTCAAATTAACCAGTTAAAAACCACAGACTTTTAAGGCCTTCCAACCATAGTGTGCCCACAGCCTTAGAGCTGCAAATTTATTATTATCTCTCTCCTCCTTTTTTAGAAGTTTATTTTTAAAAGAAAGGACATTTACAGTGTATGTGCACAGTCTGTCAGTGATTAGTGGAAGTTTGTTTCCTTTTCTCAGTGTAAAATAATTTGCTGTGTGTATTATAGGCCTGAAATAGAGCCTGGAGCTGGAGTTGCAGAAGGGCTGGTGTCAGTGGAGACTGTGAGGGGCTTTGCCGCTACATTAGTGCCGTTGCTGCTGGAGGTTTGGGTGGAGGCCTCAACCAGCGAACAGGGTAAAACGGACAGCGCCCACCTGCTAGCCCCTGAGTCCATGACCCTCATGTATCAGGTCTTGACCATCCTGCAGCTGTTGCGTCGTCTCACTCCAGAGCGCCACCAAAAAGAAGACTTGGTAAGCGTGAAGTTGAGCTTGAACCTGGAAGATGCGGCACCATGTATCGGTTAATATTGAGAACTTTCAGGTAGATGCATAATCAATAGCACAGTAACTCAGGAGTGTATGTATTTTAAGTGCTAAGAAATGGAAATTATCTGTATCAGCTGTGTTCATGTAACTGTGTGAACATTTGTTTACCTTTGAAAAAGGGATGTTTATTTTAGTCTGGTTTTAATCATACCCAAGTTTTTTGCATTATTGTGGGTTCAGTCTCTTCTCTTCTCATCACTCTTTGTGTTCTAGGATGCCTGGTTCCGCAGCAATTACCTAAATGACTTCAAGCACCACTTCATGAAGAACTTCCCCTATGGTCTGCTGGAGGTGGCCAAACACAAGAAGAAGGGGGAGATGAAGAGGTGAGGCAAGGGCTGGGTTTGTGTCTGTGTCTGGAGGGGTTATATCCACTTTGGTATTGCAGCCAGCAGCAAAGGATTCTACCACAAAGCAGACAGTTAGCAAAATGCTTCCAAAAATGCTTCAGATAGCAAATGACTTAATACTGAAATACCAAGTTTGTCCACTCAATGGTGGCAGACTAACAGTGGTACAGCTCTGCAAATGCATTCACATGTTTTTTTCCTTCATGAGAACAATGAGAAATGGCCAGCAGTATGGTAGCCTGGCAGATATGTTCTTGGACATTTTTTGACTCGGAGCCATACAGCCACCATCTAATTTTTCAAACATGGCACTGCAGTTTTAAGTAATTTTTATGAAAATAATTTTTGAAAATGAGTGTCTTTAGACTGGAAAAAACAACATACAGAAGATTCCCGAGTTACGATGGTCCAACTTTTTTCTATTTTCCGATGGTGCGATAGCAATATGCATTCACTAGAAACCGTTCTTTGAATTTTGAATTTCATTTTTTTTTTTCCCGGGCAAGCGATATGCGGCACAATACTCTCTTGTGATGCTAGGCAGCAGCAGCGATGGCCCCTAGTCTGCCATGCGGTTGGCTAGGCTATGATGTTCGGTAGGTTAGGTGTATTAAATGCATTTTCAACTAAAATATTTTCCATTTCGATGGGTTTATCGAAATGTAACCCCTTCGTAAGTCGAGGACCTTCTGTACTCCGTTTTCTCCAGAACGATAAATAATGGTTTGAGAAATTAACTACAGAAAATGAGGTTGTCAAAACATTAAAGTAATAGATAATGGATATAATGTCAAGTGTACATGTTAAAATTTTGGGTGTTTGAGGGTTGAATCATTGGAAATCATTGGTT
Source organism: Albula goreensis (assembly GCA_022829145.1). Lineage (NCBI taxonomy): Eukaryota > Metazoa > Chordata > Actinopteri > Albuliformes > Albulidae > Albula > Albula goreensis. The sequence goes on along the minus strand of CM040750.1, from coordinate 5,138,426 downwards.
GCTGTGTGGATTCTCCTGATCTTAAGCATTATTAGGACTAAATCTGGGCCAATTCTGAGTCATAGTTTTGGAAATATGGAGATTTATAGAACTAGGATGGCCATTTTTGTCCAAATTGTTTTATAATTTTTTTCAAACCAATCAATATCTTCACATAAAAATGTTCAAACATCAGCTTGAAAAAGTGTCACAGAGATCTGTGATGGGTGGTTTATGACCCCAGTGACTTCACAAGGAGTGACCCATTGTGACTCCTCTGATTTATGTGATGACTGACCTTCAGTTCTTTCCTCACTGTTGATACACCACAAATTACATACTACATATATTGTAGGAGGATGATGAATTCAGCTACATTTCATTACAGATTACATTACATTACAGTCATTTTAGCTGACGTTTTTATCCAAAGTGACTTACAGTTGATTGGGCTTACCAAGGGCCAGTCCCCCCTGGGAGCAATGTGGGGTTAAGGGCTTTGCTCAAGGGCCCAACAGCAATGGTGTTCTTGCTATGGCTGGACTGGGGCTTGAGCTGCCAACCTCAGGGGTACCAGTCATATAACTTAGCCACTAGACTACAGGCTGTCCCCATTTCTGTGCAAAAGATCGAGGCCATCCTTTCATTCATTCAATTTGCTGTCAAAAGATCATTCAAAATGGATTGTATGCTTTTTATTGTTAAGCAATAATGCAAGAAATATGCATTTAACAGAAAAGTACACTAAAACCTCCAGCACTATATATATCAAATGTAAGGATTTTCCAGAACTGAGTCCCAAAAAAGTATTGAAAAATACAGAGAAAATGGGACTCCCAAGAACTGTGCAAGACCTAGTAGAACACCAGAACGAAACTCGGATAGACAGTACTTAAAGCCGTTGAGGAAAACTCAAGGTGCCTTCTGGAAAGAAAACACCCCGAACACCTGTCTGACAGATTAGACACACTCTTCAGGATGCAGACATGGATGTGTCATTGACTAATGTGTGCAGAAAACTTCAAGAACGTAACTAGAGAGGCCAGTAACAGTTTGCAAGGGAGTAACTAAACAAGACTTCAGAGTTCTGGAAGAAGGTCTTGTGGACAAATGAGACCAAGAGTAAATTGAATTTGAGTGATGGCAAGAGGAAGGTGTGGCCAAAAAGAACTGCAGAAGTTCAAAAACCAGTGCACACCTCAGTATTTGTATTTGACAGGGGACTCAGTGGAACTTCCCTTTGATGTTTTGGGAGAGGAAGGGGACCAGACTGAAGACAATAGTTTTCTTAGCCTTGAGTCCAGTTTATAAATGCTGCAGCTAGCAGTCTTCTTTGCCTATAGGACACAGTTTATAAATGCTAAAGACAACAGTCCACATAGTCTATAGTACAGTTTATGAATGCCAAAGACAATAGTCCACTTAGAATTTGCTATAGTTTATAAATGATTAAGCTAGTGGTCTGTGTGGCATCTAGGACACAGTTTATTAATGCTAAAGCCAACAGTCCACATCGTTTATAGTACAGTTTATGAATGCTAAAGGCAAGGATCTGCGTAGCCTATAGAAAAACAATGTCCAGGTTAACGATTAACATGGCCTGTCAGAGGGAGACACACCCACCCAAGTGTCACATGGCCTCTCAGAGTGAGACACACCCACCCAAGTGTCACATGGCCTCTCAGAGGGAGACAAACACCTACCTGAGTGTAACATGGCAACTGCTCTGACATGCACAGGACCAAACAGCAGCAGCAGGGAGCAGCAGGGGGCGTGGCCAGTGTGGAGCCAATGGCACTTAACATCACCCTGTGCCAGGTGATGGTGTCCCTGAGCTCCAGGCCGCAGGGAGGGGAGGACGCGGACTGGCTGGGCCCAATCAGGGGCTTCGTCAGGGAGACACTGTCCAGCGGAGTGAGGCTGAGCTCCAGGCACCTGGCTGCTCTGCTGGAGGTGGTCTGGAGGCTGGTGCTCACACACAGAAACAGAGGTGAGGCTCTGGGCTGGAGGGAGGAGGGCCAGGAGAGAGGTCGCTCGGTGTTCGGCAACGGTGTTCGGCAATCATAGATTTGTTTGAGCCAATCAAAAAGGATTTTTTCTCAACAGCTCGTATGGACATTGGTCCAAACCATTGAATCTCTGATGCTATTATTGGTAGCTATACCCATTTTTGGTTATTGAAACATCATTCCCTCATCAGTGTGCTGAATTAGGCAGCCATTTTGAATCGCCTAGAGAGTGTGGCAGGTCCCTGGAAAGGACGAACATAGAATGATTTAAATTAATTTCTCTCAATGTAATATTGAACCATCTCTTCTTTTTCCTGGCAACATACATAATTCATTCCCTTGGTAATTTTGGAATGACCCTTCTCTTCTGCTGTTTTGATCCCTGGATATATGTTCCATGTCACTGTATGGAGTTTGTCCTTGTAATCTGAAAGTGGTTTTTGTTCTGCTAGAAACAGTAAAAGTGGAGCTCTAAGTGTAACGAGTATGTTACATGTTGATGTGCGTTTTGGTTTAAAGAGTGTGTTTTCGTTGTGTCTGGCAGCAGTGACAGAGGAGCTATAAGTGTAGAGTGTGTGTCTTGGTTTAAAGTGTGTGTTTTCGTTGTGTCTGGCAGCAGTGACAGAGGAGCTGTAAGTGTAGAATGTGTGTTTTGGTTTAAAGTGTGTGTTTTCGTTGTGTCTGGCAGCAGTGACAGAGGAGCTGTAAGTGTAGAGAGTGTGTGTTTTGGTTTAAAGTGTGTGTTTTTGTTGTGTCTGGCAGCAGTGACAGAGGAGCTGTAAGTGTAGTGAGTGTGTGTTTTGTGTTAAAGTGTGTGTTTCTGTTGTGTCTGGCAGCAGTGACAGAGGAGCTCCTGCAGGCTGTGAATGTGCAGTACCAGCAGCGGAATCTGACGCTGCCTGTGCGCATGCTTCTGCTGCGCTTCTTCAGCCACCTCTACCTGCAGGAGCATCAGGCGCAGCAGCACATTGGCAGGTACAATCACACTCCTCCCCCGTCACACACCCGTCTGTCACACACACACACACACACACACACACCCTCCCCTCCGTCACGCACACCCCTCCCCTATGTAACACACACCCCTTCCCTCTGTCATACACCCATCTTTCACACACACTCCTCCCTTTCATCACACACACACCCGTCTGTCACACACACACCCTCCTCTCCATCACACACACACCCTTCTCCTATGTAACAAACAACCCTCCCCTCCGTCACACACACCCCTCCCCTATGTAACACACAACCCTCCCTCTGTCACATACCCATCTGTCAAACACACCTCTCCCCAGTTTAACACACAACCCTCCCCTCCGTCACACACACCGCTCCCCAATCTAACACAAAACTGCCTCCCTCCCTCCCTCCCCTGCAGGAGTAAGGTTCTTTCCCGTTGGCTCGCAGCCTTGCCCCTGCAGCTGGTGCAGCTGGGCTCACGGAACCCCCACCTATCTGCGCAGCTGCTGCAGACAGTGCAGGCAGCAGCTGCTTGGAGGAATAAGGACCTGCTGCACAGCTTACAGACATATGCCTGCAGACTGTACGGTAAGTGACAGACCTCAGAGTTTACTCCAGGGGTCAGGCCTCCACATTTGGTCTGAGCTCACACTGATTTTTTTTTAATAAGAATGAAGGACTGAATGCAGAACAGAAAGTTATATTGATTGCTATGCTCCAGTATGTAGCCTGCTCACTATGTTCAGCAGTTCCAAATAAGAGCAGCATTAATTGAGCTGTTCTCCAGTTTGGTGTTTATCTCCGCTCAGTTTATCAATCGATATGTGTATTGTGATGCATTGGCTAGATAACAGCAAGGATCTGATGAAGGCCAGCCCACACTTCATTACCGTATTGTAATTAAAGAAGTGGAGTTCCCTGGTTCCGTCTTGTGATAATCGGTTGTTTTGAGTATGCAGTGTTGATAATTTAGACACCCAAAAACAGGCTTTTTGAGATTGGCATTCAGACACACCATTTTCTAAATTCTAATTCTTCAGCGAAACTTCACCAGACTTCACAGTAACATTGATATATTTTATGTAAAATACAAATATTAATATGACCTTAAGATAGAAATATAGTATAAATGATTTAATCAGTGAAAGGTTGAGGATTTTGACAGGAGGTACAGTCTGCCCTCTTTCAGTATTTTCCTTGTTTGATCCAGACATTAGTTGGATGGATTAGAGGCTTATAGGTGAAGTGGGGAGAATAGTTCAAAAGGTGTGTGAGCTGGGACTCGAACCCTGGCCATGCAGGTGAGTCTTATGTGGGTCTTACCAAGCTGCTCCCCACACTGCACCACACCGGTCTCGCCTGAGCCATCTTACATCCCACTGCATCCACGTAATGTGGAAGGAGAACCATGTAAGAGATATTGGTTATGATGACATCAAGCATTTTTAAAGCATCAGTGAAGCTTTAAAAATGTTTTACTGCAAAGAATCGCGCACATTTTTCTTTATATTATATCCGTCCTTGTAAAACTCACTGCTTATTAGTGGCCCATGTTAGTGGCATGACTCTTTCCAGTTTACACTCATCTTTTTGTATCAGGTGATAAGGTGCTATATATTTGCTGAAGAAACATTTGGGCAGCCAATTGTCCAATTACTTTTTTGTCCCCAAAAATTTGAGGAACTATGTATAAAAAGGGCTATGATTCCCTCATGTTCAGAGCAACATGAATTTAAACATCCTCAAATTAAAGCTATAAGTCAGCACTTTAACTTCATAGTTTTTGTTTCATTTTAAATTCAGTTGGAGTACTGAGCCCAAACAAGTTAAGTATTTTGCGTAAAGTATCTCTGGGGTTGTGATATATGCAGTAAGAAAATGGATTTGTTCTGAACTCACGTTGATAATGTGAATAAAAGTTTGGCCCACCACATGCAAGTGATATGAAACAAGAGCCCACTTTATATTACTGAATATTGGCATGTAGTGAGCTAAGCAGAGTGTGGGAAGCCCTCTAGCCATGTTCATGTGGGTTCAACCTCTGAGTTGCTCTTAAAAAATTAATCTGTCCATAGGGAACTGGTTTGTTGTTTATCACAAGCTCATAGCCACTAGGGGGCAACAAAAGTGTGTTTGTCTTACCATTTCCCAGGCCAAGTTGAGAGTTTGCATGCTTTCTGTTCTCCAGCATTGCTTTCTCTAATTGGTATACAACTGAGGAAGTAGTGTAACTATAGTGTATTATCTGTGTATTTTTGGCTCCTTACCATACTGGTTGCTAATTGGAAAGTAAAGTACATTAATCTTGAAGGTTATTGTGTCCTAAAACATTACGAGTGAAATGTCCTGGAAGTCTCATTTTCAGTGTGACCTCTCAAAGGGAGAGAGGATACTTATAGACCAAGGGGCTGTGAACCTCTGAGGCAGGTTGATGATGTCATTGTGTTGTGTGTCACATCTCTTATAAACCTGTTGTTTTCATGATATTTTAATACATTTCTTGTGCCACACAAGAGTAACATGACACCACAATTGTGTGGAGCTAACATGTGGCCAGTGCCTGACTGAGTTCATTGTGTTTGGTTGGTGGAAAGAAGTCAGTCAATGACAACTTTTTATAACTTTAGCCATTTTTAGTTTCATGAATTATCGCCACACTACCCTCACTACTGCAACCCTTCCCCCTTAGACTCTGGGTAGACTGACAGCATAGTACCAATAGCAGGTCATAATTGCTGTTTCCTGAATGCGTATTTAATGTGTCTTCAGTAAATGTGACCCTGTGTTGTGTGGGTTTCCTAGTGTACATATTAATCTCATTTTTCTGTGTAGCATATTGCTGAGTCTTGGTTTTTGTTGGATTTGTGAGGACCTTCGTCATGTCTGTTTTGAACCATTTTGCTAGCCTAAACTAGCCTAAAAGTAATTAACTTTACTTATGCAGTGAATTGCAAGTTTTCCAAAATGAAATATGTTTCTTAAAAATATATTGTATTATGTCTGTCAGATGAAGCAGTCTGTGCTGGTGTTTTTGAGCTGTGTTCATTGATATCTGTATGTGGGCATGCCTGCCTGAGCATTAGTGTGCTAATCACAGAATGAGCTGAAAATAGCTGTGCTGTTACAATGTGTTCCCCCTTGCTGTCATGTGACAGCCCATTTGGGTATTAAATGTACTCCAGGTGTTGGGGGTTACCTGGAGTGGGATATCAGGTAAATCGCTCTGGAGAAAGCTAGAGCTGAATGAATAGTGTAACAGTGCTGGGACTGACAAAGAGCCACTTTTTTTCTACAAATCACTCTGGGATCCAAGCAACTGAAGAGGACAGAATATTGACCCCTCGGGCTTGAAGCAGCACTTTCCCCTAACCTCAGGATGTAGCGCTGCTAAAGCATGGTTCCTGCTGATGGAGGAGGGAGAGATCACAGAGGAAGAGGAGGGTCATGTCAGTGAGGAATAGGTAGTGTAGTAGAGGGCAGGCTGTTGAATAGGTAGCGTAACAATGTGTTGTTTACTTTTAGAGGAGATGTTGGGGGGTGGGGTAGTTGTTATCGTGGAGGGGCAGTCGGAGCCGCGGCTACGTGGGACCGTTAAAGCCGTCAGCCCAGGGTCAGCTCTCACCTTGCATGTCCCCTGTTACACAACTGTGGCTCCGGCGTGCTCCGCACAGAGAGCAGATGGCCCGGGCGGGGGGCGAGGAGCGGGGGGGGGGAAGGCAGGAAAGCGGCGTGATATAAGTGTACTGGAGAGCTCGCGTTTCAGCCATCACAAGATGCCTTTTGTCTGCCGAGCCGTGACATCAGCAAAGTGCGTAAGCGGGTAATTTGTCTCTATCTGTGATCATTAAAGGGTGGGGGGGGTGATCTGTGGGCGGGATGTGGAGTAGCCCTAGGTCGTGTGTCTAATTCTCTCTCTATCTCCACTACAGACCGGACTTTTCATTCAGATGTGCTGTTGTGTTATGACCAATAGGGGGAGCTCTGTCCCCATCAGTTTGCATTTGTACACACTCGTATAAACACTAGTATAAACACACCTAGCTTGATTAAAAGTGGAAGGAAATCCAATGATAGTAAAAGTTTCGCTTTGAAAGCATTTTGTCATGGTTTTTGTGTCAGAAGGATGGGCAATTCCATGAAGTATAAATATTTGCTTTGTAAAATGAAGCTACAGTGTAACTGTTTGTATATGCTAACAATTTCCATTTTATTATTGTATTTGATGATTTCATGGATGTGACTTCAAGATTTGCATGGTACATTTTGCAGTTGCAACCTGACATCGGCGCCAGTATTTGTTTTATTACATTTTAAATCACACTTTGGCAATTTATTGATTTAGACCGCTTTCATTTGAAAAACGTCATCTATATTATTTCCAAGTTTTATTGCTGAATTATTAAGGATATGCTTAGGGCAGTAAACACAATAAAAGCATTAATGTTTGGAGATATGCTTTCAGAACAAAATGGGTTCACAAAGAATACGCTAGTGATAAACATTACTGTAATAACTTTGAGTCATGGTTTTTAAATGAAGGTAGCTGTTGCTAGCCCACACTTGTCTTGTATGTACCCTTATAATATTTCCCTGTAAATTATACATTTTTACATTTTATGATAATGCTTGTTTGATTTATACATCATTTGCAACATTGTGATGATTGTTTTTAATGTTTAATGTTTTAATTTGTTGTTATGGACAGTGTATTTTATTAAATAGTGATGTCCTGTGTAGATCTGTGATAAGCACAATGTATACATATATGCTTGCGTGTACTTTGTGTTAAATACTTGCTGCATTGCAGATTGTCGGGTGGTTACTGGTTAAACATAGTCCACAGTTAGCTTTGTTGTAGTGGTGGAGGTCCTCCACTACAGCATACTCATCTCAGGGTGTCTTATGGTGAAATTGTTTGGGAATCTGCCTGTGGCATGGATGCCTGTGGTGTGCCCTGGTCCTGAGGTGTCATGTCTGTGCAGATCCACAGGAGGGCAGTGTTGTTCTGCTGCCTGCAGAGTCTCAGCAGCGGCTGGTGGAGCTGGTGTACTTCTTGCCAGTGCTGCCGCCGGAGCTGCTGTCCTGCCTGAGCCGCTGCTGCACCGCTGGGCGCGTGTCCGCCAACCTGGCCGCCTCGCTCGTCCGACTCGTGCACATCAGGTACCCGCACCTCTTCACCCCGAAAACACAAAACCAATCCAACCTCTGTCCTCAGGCTTCCTCAACCCTGCTTCATCTGATGTGTCCAGAACCAGATGGCATATCTGCCATTTAACACACTTAACATTTTGCACAGACCTGTGAACTTTGCTTATACAGACACATATATAAATCCAATAGTTCATTCTGTATTGTTTTGGGACAAAATTATGTTGGCAAGTACAGGAATAAAACATTCAGACACCGTTATAAGCCATCATTTATCTTAACCAAACTAAGGTTATATATTTACAGAAATACAGTGTATATACAAATTAATGTATATTTAAAAAGTAACGTGAAATCAAAGCAACAAAAATCAAAAAATGCATTCATCAGACTTTGATTTTGTTTAATTTATTCCATGTTTCTAAGCCCTTTTAAAGGTTTAGTAGTGAAGATTATAGATATATACGGCCTAGGGATTTTTGGATATGAATGATTGAGTGACAGTGTACGTGAGCAGGAGCAGAGAGGGGCTGGCGCCCCTCCTCAGCAGACCCGTGGCTCATGTGTGTGCAGCTCAAACACAGATGTCTGTAGGGTTTAGGAGGGAGCCTGTCGTCCTCGGTTACCAAGAGGAGACAGGAGCCGGCGAGTTTTCCCTGCTAATGGAATCAAACAATTTGGCCCAATCAGGGAGCGACGAGGGGCATGGCGCGGGATCAATGCGGAGCCGCACACGGGCCCTTGTTGTCCAATTTCTCCCATTAGCCTGTGACTGGATGCACTTGTTGAGCCGTAATGGCCCTCAACAAAGCGCTCACTCACGGTGGCCAAGAGTTCAGGCCACCGTAACCAGCCCTGACGTTTATAGTGTTTTAAACCCCCTCATCTTTCTTTATACCACTAAAAAATCTCCCATTGATTTCAACAGTAGTGCTTTTTGCTGGGTAGGATTGTGTGTGTGTGTGTGTGTGTGTGTGTGTGTGTGTGTGTGTGTGTGTGTGTGTGTGTGTGTGTGTGTGTGTGTGCGTGTGTGTGTGTGTGTGTGTGTGTATGTGCGCGCATGTGTGTGTGTATGTGCGCGTGTGTGTGTACGTTTGTGTGTGCGTGTGTGTATGAGGTGTGTGTAGTCTGTGTTCCTGGTGCGTTTGTGTGTGTGAACAAGTGAGAGTGAGCATGTATGTGTTGTGTGTACCTTGTGTGTGTGTGTGTGTGTGTGTGTGTGAGAGTGCTGTGTATGTTCCTGTTGTGTTTGTGTGTGTGTGTGTATAGTTTGTGTTCCTGGTGTATGTGTGTGTGTGTGTGTGTGTGTGTGTGTGTGTGTGTGTGTGTGTGTGTGTGTGTGTGTGAGAGTGAGTGCTGTGTTCCTTTTGTGTGCAAGTGTTGTATGTTCCTGTTGTGTGTGTGCTCGTGTGTGTGGGGGATGTGTGTAGTTTATGTTCCTGGTGTGTGTGTGAGCGTGTGTGTGAGCGCGTGTTTGTGTCTGAGTGTGAGAGTGAGAGTGTGATGTGTACACTGGGCATACTAACCTATTGTATTGACACTCCTGTAGTGACAGTATTTTGGATTTAATGTGTTGATGAGAGCAGCTGATTGTGCGTCGTAGATGTTTAGTTGTTTAGTTTATGTTGGTGAAATTCACAGTCGAAGTTGGGCAATGTGTTTTAAGATAATATATGAGTTACTTTAGTTTGGTTTGTAATTTTATTAGTTCAAGGCTCTCCTTTAAAGTGTAGCGTGGGAATGCCCTTTCTGAGCTCCATTCTTCAGGTCAACAGGAGCGACTGATTTGATTGACAGTTTGTGTGTTTGCTCATTCCACCGCGTGATCGGAGCCCAGGGCAGTAGTTCAGCCACCCTGGCCATGTATGTCAATTCACATGTCTGCATGCATGTGAATGCACAAATGTGTCAGTGCGTGTATGTGTGTGTGAGAGAGCACTCTTACGTTTCTGAAAGTGCGTATGTACACATGTGAGGGAGAGAGGTGACTGGCTCTCAGTTTGTCCTAAACTTTGCTTCCATTGTTTCCAGTCATGGTATCCTCTCAACAGAGCTGCGTGCAGCCGTTCCCTGTCTCCTGTCCTGGAGCTCTGTGACTGCTCTGGGTTCTCACATCGTTTGTGGTCGGTGGCACAGAGAGTGTGGCCTTCTGTGTTGTCCTTTTGATCCAGACTGAAATCATCACTTAATCTAATATCAGCGGTAGAGCGGTAGCCAGGGGTATCAAATTCCAGGGAACTCGCGTCAAGTGTGAATGGGGTCAGAGAGTTCCTTGGTTTCCTATGGAGCCGACAGCCTGAGGCAGCTGTAAGGCTGCAGTACCTGCAGACGGCCATTAGGGGGCAATGTTGCATCTATCATAGCTTCACTGTCTCAGTAGCTCTGTTCTGTATATTTGTGTGCTGGGGGTTGGGGAGGCTGTAAGGAACACTCACTGTTCATTCTTAAAAGAAAGCAGATTTACAAATGTTCATAGTGCCTTTCTTTGTTAAAGTTTTGATCCTCAACGAATCAACTTCAGCTGGAATTTATGCAGAATGTGTTCAATGTTTTTTGTTATTGACTTTAATTTTACATTACGATAAACATAGTTTTCGGGGGCAGTTGATGACTGATCATTCCTAGCCGGCTAATTGTATGACTTCTTTCCAACAGCAATACTCATTGGGCCTTTGTTGTAAACTGTATGATTCACTGAGTAAAATGTCACCTTTGATAGGGTAGATGTCCTTCACTTTGAAGAATTGATGTTCTTTAGGTTGGAGTAGTTGTTTATAAACAAAGGTTGCTTGTACTGTAAGCCCACTGATGGCTGCAGAGACATCGAGAGAGGTCCTCCAGATTTCAAAGGAGTTACCTCAAAGAGTAAGGTTGCCTCCACACTCAAACCCGCCCTCTCATCAGCCTCAAAAACAGCCCCCGACAAATGGTGTGCATAAACAGGATAGGCTGCTATTGTCATGTGATCTTATTTTCTTATTCTGAGTTCAACATGATCCAAAAGCTAGGGTATCCACAGGGAGACTCGCTCCAGGTGTTTTCATGGGCACCAGGTGAACTCCGCTCTCGAACGAGCATGTCCCGCAGCTCGCTTAGAAGAATCTGGAACGTCACGGCTGCTAGTGAGGGGCTGGAGTTTGGCACACAGAGCTAGCCTGTTTGTAGTGCCCTGCAGGAGGAAACACAGAAAAATGTTTTTAAAAAGTTACGCTCTGCCTTTTCGTCATGGACTCAGTCTGTTTATTCAGAGCACGGATTGGGCGCCGTCCTGGCCAAGAGTCAGTGCGTATGACTGCATCCGCCAGCGTGCGTAACTGAGAGCAGTAATCGGCAGACTGGTGGGGGGGTGACCCCCGCACGGTGCTCATGTCACTGGGGCACTGTTATACAAACCGAGACGGGGGCAGGCGGGGGCATGAAAGAGGGCCTTTCTGGAAGCACAAAGGAGCCTTTGGGAAGCCGCGTCCGGATGGCATGGCAGCGGAGATCAGCCAACCTGCACGTGTCCTGCAGCCTGTTATGTAAATCCACCCACAAACCATGCCGTCAATTACAAGCAAAAAATTGAATAAACATTAAAAAAATGCCTTCCTTTTGCATTTGAGACCTGTGACCCAGTTGTGTGTGTGTGTGTGTTGATTAAGTAAGGGAGGGGTTGGATGTCACGAGAAGGGAAGGGACGTCCTCATTTGCCTGCCTGTCTCTCATCCCCACCCAAACCCCCCCACTCCAACCCAACCCCAACACTCTTTAAGAATCCTGCCTAGGAGGGAGACCTAACTCTCGTAAACCACTGTTCTGTCTATCTCCACAGTGTCAGCATCTGCATCGAGGAAATAATATGTTCCAAGCACTGACTCTTACGCGGGACAGATGACAGATGCGCTGCATTCTCTTATGAAATAAAAATTCAACCGGAAAGGACACAGAGGCCCGCTCAAGGACCTGTGTCAATTCTCCTGTTTATTAGCCTTCTTCCCATTTGCTGAGCCCCAAGCAGAGATTATAGCGTAGTGCAGTGTGCCTTTTAGGAATGCCACTCCATTTGTCTCTTTGTACTGGTTATATACTGGATCTGATTACCACTAAGCACACACACACACACAGTGTGCGTTTGACTGCAAGAATCCTCATTCAGAGGAAATTGCGTCACGCTCGGTAGTTTACTGTTTGTAGCATGACACCCTGAAACTGTGATCTTGTGCATGAAGAAAAAGGAGGTGCTATCAGGTCACCGTTTATATTTAGGTTGACATTAATAGATCCATTCGGCTGTAATGTGAGTGCGGATCAGTGGCAGAGCGTAGCGGGGATTGGCGCTGGAGGTGGGGGAGCCGCAGTAATTGTAGCAGTGCTAGCTGTAGTAAGAGGGCGGTGCTGATGGGAAAAGGGGGCCCGTTGATCTCACTGACGTAGTTTTGCCCCTTAATTCCACCGAGATGGAGGGTGGAATTCAGCCCTCTCACTTTTCACTTAATCTGCCTGGCTCTCATTCATGCGACCATTTGTGAGGTTCGGCCTCAGCCTCTAATGCCAGTTTAGCGTATGTGTCACTTTTTTTTTTTTTGCACGCTGTTCTTAGTTTATTTCAGCTTTGCAACAGTCTCTGTTTTCTTGTTCTTTGGATCCTTTTGCACTTGGAATGACAACTCATGGACATTTCATTGTCTATACTTCCTGTTTAAAGAAAGGTGATTAGTGATAATGTTGTTATTTATACACCGTTAAATGTCCAGGTTGCAATTCTGCGATTCTTGTTTCAACCCAGAGTCTTGCTCTATAAGCAGACTAGTGAGAGAAGTGCTGGTGGAGTGACAGATGGGTGCCGGGTTTGGAGGGAGTCGGCCTTCGTTTCACTGCGTGTCTCACTGCCTGTCTGTGCTGCAGGTCCTCTCTGTGCGGCTGGTCTGCTGGGAGGCAGGAAGTGGCCGTGAGCGACGTGGATTACTTCAGCTTCCTGTTCTCCACTCTCACAGGTGGGTCCTCAGCAGGTGTGCTGCCATGGCAACACCCTCCCGTCATCGAGTTTTAGGATTAGCGGCAGTATTGACCTGCTGGAGGCGTTGTAACACAGATCGGGGTGGGGGTTGGGGGTTGGGGGTGGGGGTGGGTGGGTTCAGAGTGAAAGCGGTTGTCCTGACAGCGCTGTTTTGCTGTGGGTTTTGGTGTTGCAGGATTTTCCTCGGATAAGCTCGCGGCCCTCCAGCATGCCGGGGAGGATACGGTGCTGCCCCCGACGCCCCTGGCACCGCTCAGCGTGTACCCCACCCAGCCAGAGCAGTTCAACCACCACTGGGTCATAGTGGAGGTGGGTGCACCCCCCCAGTGTCTGCTATCCTTTCCCCAGCCCATTGCCTTTCAATAATTCGTTTCTTTGAATCTCTTCATCTCAACCTATCTCCCTTTTACTTTTTTAAGTTGCCTGCATGTTTTAGGTGGAAAAAATGTCAGCTGTTAAAAATAAAAAAGTAATACAAGAAAAACGTTATCATCTCTCATTGCATACAAATTTAAACTTAAAAACAGTATAGTTATCCATGCACCTGGAATGATGTATAGAGTATCAGGGTCGGTATCGGCACAGGTACTTATGTTGTTAGATGGGTCAGGTATGAGCAAGATGGGACCAATCCAGTTAAATAGAGCTTCTGAGTCATGGTGTTTGATATTACACTAGATATTACTTTTGGATATTATGGTGTTAGATATTTTTAGAAATTGTAGCAAAACAATTTTATAAACCCCTTGGAACACTGATGTCTTTTTTTCTATGTGTTTCATACTAAAATATTGGTAGTTACAGCCTGATGTTTCTCCACACATTAAGTGAGAAGAAAGATCCCAATATTTTCCAGAGTGAGGTTTATAGATTTTAAATGGCGGAAGGAAAAGCAGCAGTGGTATTGGAGCCGTGTTTCCCTAGTTAGGAGAGGTTTCTGAAGGGAGAATGTGTTTCAGTAGCTGTGCGCATGGCAGCGGTGTTAGAGACCGCTCCAGTATAACATGAAAAGAATGGGGTGTGGTGTTCAAAAACAGTCAAGCATTCAAATGTGTTACCTATGTATCATCATCTCACCATGAGAAAGAAAACATGCAGCAGAAATGGTGCACATGTAACACAGAAAGTGATCGTAATCATGAGATTGAATGGTCCCCATTTCAATAGGTAGGGTAGGGAGGGGCCCATTAAGTGGATGTCTGAAGTCATCCCCCACCCCCAAAGGGGAGTTTATCATCGAAGATGTCTGCATATTCTGACATGAACCCATTCATCGTGGGTTGGTGTCGACTGAACCGTGTCATTGGTGCTGTTTGTTCACTTCAGCGGAACTAATAGTGTAGATCACCCGGTACGCCAGTGTGCCCACTGGGTGGGGTTTGGATTGGCGGCTTTGCCATTGACCGCCCCCCCCCCCCCCCCCCGGCTGATTCCAGGCAGAGGCCCCCTAACCAGCGCTGATTCTTAATTAGCAAACAAATTAATCAGACTCTCTTCAACCTAATTGCTCCCCATCCACATTACTTTAGCTCTCTCCCTCGGCCCGTTTCGGCCTCCCTAGGGGATGGGGTGAGACTGGTCCCTTTGTGATTGGAGCCAAAGTCTCTGCTCCTCCACCACTGCTCACTGTCCGCTGTAATCTCAGAACAGAGTGAGAGCAGGAGATACAGACAAGAAAATCAGACATTATTCCAAAATAGAACTGTTTCAAGGGACCAGAAGAAGCAGGGGTATAGTCTGTCACCCTGTCATAACAGTGGTCTCAAAGACATTGCTTTTTACATTACATTTCAGAAAAAAAATATGCACCCACTCAGTAGGTCAGTGGGTTATCAGTGTGGATGGTGAATGCTGTGCTCTGAGGGTTGCACCAGGCAACAATACCTTCAGAATCGCAATTTGTTAAAATGCTAAAGAAATTCAAGGATCAAATGGCTCATGCTACATAAACTACAGCCTAATACCTAATTTACACCTCCTTGCTGAACCAGTGTTGACTGGCTTATGCATATATTGTGACGTTATTTGACGTCTGTTTGTTGAATTGTCTCAGAGAACTCCACAATGATTGGTCAACATGTGGCAGTGTGGTATTACCAAGATATTTATTTTTCCCAAGCGGTGTGGAAGGCTTCGCACAAAACTTTTTAATTAGCTCTGAATTGAAAAGTAAAACTGACCAGTAGACATTCAAAAGTAAATGATCACCGATCATTTTCGATTGTGTGAATTGGTCTGATCAGCTTTATGAACTTACTCCTTTTGACTTTCCGTTTTACTTATCTCTCAGAAGTATGTGGACTGTAACTCGTTTTTGTTTTTCCTCTGCACTCCAGCACAACAGATTTAAAGTGACTATGAGGTTAAAGCACAGACATTCAGTTTTAATTTGAAGGTGTTTGCGTATTGGGTGAACGGTGTAGAAATTGTCGCTCAGTTTAGGGGGCCAAAAATAATTAGACGATTAGCTACTCACATGTTTCTTGCTAGCAAAAGGTCTAGAGTTCATTCTATGTGTGACATTTTCATTTGGAGTCTGTTGTCATCTCTCAACATAAAGACAATGGAAGTATCAATGCCAGTAAAGCAGGCCATCATGAGCATAAAAAATCAAAAAAATTGATCAGACAGTTGAAATTATGTGTTTTGAAATTAACTGATTTCTACATTAAGAAGCAAGAACAAACTGTTGAGCTCAGCGCTCAGAAATGGCCTGATAGCCTGCAGGAGACCAGTGTAGTGGATGACAGAAGAATACCTGGACTGGTGAAGAAAAACCCCTTTAGAATTGCTGAACAGATCAAGAACACTCTTCAGAATACAGGCATAGATGTGTCAAAGACGGCCATCAAAGAAGACCTTAACCATAGGGATGCACCACAAGATTCAAACCACCGTAAAGCTTCAGAAATAGAATTGCCAGGTTACAGAGTGATGGAAAGAATGACGTGTGTAGAAAAATAACAGCTCGTGATCCAAAGCATAACACCTCATCTGTCTAACATAGTGAAGTTGATGTCATGGCTTGGGCATGTATGGCTGCCAATGGAACAGACTCACTTATGCTCAGTGGTGATGTTGCTGCTGATGGCTGCCACAGGATGAATGCAGAAATATACGGGGACATCTTGCCTGCTCAGGTCCAAGCGTACACGTCTCAAATCACGCAGCAGGGAAATGATGATAAAGATACAACCAAAGCAACCAAGGAGTTTTTAGGGTCATAAAGTGGAATGTCCTTGACTTATGTTATCAGTGTAAATGAACATGTGCTTTATATGCTGAAAACCTGAGTGAAGGCTGAAAGCACCCAAAACAAGCAACGGGCCTGTGGTATAGGCCTGGCAGACCAGGGACAATACCAAGCATCTGGTATTTTCTGTGGGTCATAGACTTCAGTCAGATTTGTAGCCAAACATTAAATGTAAAGACTATGTTTATGTTAATTTGTTCAATTACTTTTGGTACGCTTAAACTGGGGTACTGTTTAAAAATGGACAACAATTCTGACACTGTTCATCTCATATAGATATAAACATGCTCAACTTAAACCTAAAAGTTGGTGCTTTACACTCAATTTTTCATTTAAATTCCAGCCAAAACAACAAAAAATGTGTCACTGTCCAAAAAGGGACTGCACTATTTTATAGCCTACTTTTGGTATTTATGAAATCCCGGGCAATTTTTATGATGTCAGTTACAGTCACATTTCACAGCTCTACTGTCCCCAGAAAGGTTTGAAAGACTGTTACTGCACAGTATTTTCTAATTATGATAGTGGTGTGAATTGTCATTTTGTCAGTCGTTATTCAAAAATGTGTGATATTGTATATACCGGTAGTTCATCATTTTGTTCTTTGATCCTTGCTTACCTTAATACATTATTATTATTATTATTATTATTATTATTATTATTATTATTATTTGTGTTTTACAAAGCTATGTAGGAAGCAACTGTTGTTGATATCTGATTTGTAATGTACCTTTCTAAATTCCACCCTTTAAGGTATTGCATTCATACCAGACAAAAGCCTAATCACTCTTCCCATTAATATTATATACACACATGAAGCCTGTATGAGTCCTGTCCACAATTCTGGGGCACTTTTAACTCCAAGTTGCTTATGACTATGATGTTTTTTTAGGTGTGTGAAAGTTTTCCTTTGAAGTTCTAGTTTCAGAATTTTGTGAATATTGTTGGTTCACGTCCTTGCTAAAATAAATGTATGTATGACTGAAACAGCAGAGGGATGGATTTATGTGGATATAAAATTATTTTCAATGGAGCGATTTATGTCTGGATCTGACAAAATAAGAGCTTCTTCGTCATCTTTGAAAAGACAGGCCAACAGACACAGATCCGAAGAGAGAAATGTCGAGGTCGAGTTTATATTCAAGGCACGTGTTGGCACAGTTCCCCTCTGGTAGCTGACTTCAGACATTTTGAGGAGTAAGAGAGAAAGTAGGGAGTTGAAATTTTATCAGAGTGCGCAAGTCAAGGTGCACTCTTTATTTCAATAACACGGGGAAGGCCTGCCGCAACTGGATGGCTGGTTATCAAGACGCCTGTGGAAAGTGATAAATGCTAACGAGCGCTGGTGGAAATGATTTGGGCCTGACATTTTTCCATGGAAATTAAACGCGAACAAATCCGAGCCCTGGGGGAGGGGAGGTCAACAAGAAATGATAATGTAAAAAGAAAGATCACTAATTCCGCGCCACAATTAAAGCCCAAGTTTTTGACTTTTTCATTTCCACGTCCAAGTCAATCAGGGGCGGGCGAGGAGAGGGATGGGAGGCGTGCGAGGGACAGTTATTAAAGGACGGACCGAGTCGGCTCTAATTCCACTAATGAGACGATATTGTTTCACTGTTATAATGCCAGCAGGTGTGGGTTTATGGCCCTGTCCTCCCCCATCTTTTGTTGAAAATGCTTGATAGAAATGAAAATTAATGAAGGAAAGTTGGAAGTAAAGCATTTCAACCTCTCAGAAGTTTTGCATTGCAGCTTCCCAGGTATGTGCTCCAGAGGTTGTGTTAAAATGACTGGTCACAAGGGAAACGGCATTGACGATATTTACTATGTAACCCATTGGCTCTGTAAGAGTGATGTAGATAGCGTAATGTCATGAAATGCATATGGCCAGGTGAGGTGAACGCTTGGTTGAGCTACCACGTCTCATCTCTTCAATGCTCAGTTGGGGATATTGAAAAAATGTTATCGGCACGGTCTCCGTACTACTGAGCTCTCTTAGAGAGCATGCTGTCGCGCGGTGTGCTGTGCTTTAAACATGATGTGGAGTCACTCAAGTCCAGCAAATGGCAGCGCACCCCTTTCAATGAGGGGGGAAAAAAGCATTGACTAAAATATTATTTATTGCTTGTAGTTTAAGTCTCAAGTGCCCATACAGGACCAAATTCCAGCGATGTAATGGTGAAAGTCCCAACTCACTCGGAATAATCGTTTGATAAACAGAGGTGTTTTTGAAGACCTCCTCGAAGGGGTGGTCTGAATTCAGCCTGAAAAGTCTGTGGAAATGTGCTTCATCAAGCCCTCCAACACTACTGGGGGGATACAACTTGTTATTACCAATTAAGCAATAATAATTTGAGGCTTTTCTAATCATCCTGTAATCTCATTCCCGCTGATTAATGGCCGTCAATGGCTAATAATAAAGGCAAATTGAATGACATGTGCTCGTCCTTTCATTTGTTCTGTAATCCAATCCGAAAGTAATGCCATTATTGTAATTTGATTTCACCCTCGTTACCTCACACGCGCACAGACTTATTTATTGTTTGTGCTCATAAAATATCGTTAAAAATGCAGGAGGGGGGAGCTAGGAGGGGGGGAGCTCGGCTCGCGCCTAATGTGCGGAGTGTCAGCTCCAATTATTGGCGCACAGTCCCAAGGCCAGGGTTTAACCCTTAGCGATGGGCGGGTGGGCGCACTGCAGACCGGAGCGCGGACCGAACGGTTTTGGTCATTGCCTGCATTCTCAATCAGTGTAAGCAGGGAAGGCGGGGTCAGTCTGTCTAACCCTTTTTGTTTATAAATACTACTTCGGTCACTGCCACCACTGTCTACAATAATCCAGTTTTCTTGCCACCAATATGTCTTGATGTCGAGACTAAGACACTTTGTATGACCTCCTTCCACATTCCAACGATAATTTGCCCCATGTACATTTCTGACCCAATCAAGTGCATTTTAATCTTATCAGATATCCGTGGGATCATCTTGTACCATTCTGCAGGTCTCTGACATCATTGGCCATTTAGGTATTTAATCAGGGTGATTCAATACTGACACATCTGATAGGCTGTTTAGATCTGATGTCCAAGGCACGCACTGGGACGTGAATCGGTGAAGCCACTTTGCCAGAATAACTGTGTTTATTTAAACGTCTCCTGATGCGAGACACATTACTACAGTGGTCCCATTTGTCTGTTCCAATTTGGCCCTAAAGCTGGGGTAAATGTTGTATTTGGAGCACTTGACCATGTCTCTCTCCCTCTCTCCCTCCCTATTTCCCTGTTTCTTTCCCTCCTTCCCTGTATCTCCCTGTCCTTCTCCACTCTTCCCTCCCTCTTGCCTCACAGGAAGTGTGCCACTGCCTAGAGACCATTGGATCCCGTTCCCAGTGTTTCGATGTGCTGCAGAATGCTATCTGCAAGAACTTGGTGAGTGAGGTCACTGCTAGTATTAGCATAGATGGCAGGCTACTGAGAGCCTTTATTCGTGAGCATGCATGTCATTCTAAACTATTTTAGCAAATAGTTTTGAAATCAAATGGTAAAAGCTGAAAGGTATTCAGAAAAGAAAATCTGACAATTTTTTTTTGTGGGATTTTGTTTTGCAAATGTTTTAAATATACCAAGATGGAGAGAAGAGGAAAAAGTCCTGACATTTTGGCAAGCAAAATTTTTGTTTCATATGCAAGGCCCTGGGCAAAAGGGACTTTTTTGGATATGGCCTTTGCATGTAAAATATCATAACCGCAAAGATGATTCACTTTTTTTTTTGTTTTTTTGAGCGCTTTGCTCCTGAAGTCACCCCTGAAATTAGGCCAGTGAAAATGAAACTGTTATTCTGTCAGGAGAGAAACGATTCTTCATACACTGATATGGCTCTCCAAATATTTAGGTGAAAGTTAACCTGATCATAACCTGACTACAGTCAAATGAAATGTTGTTTTTCTTTGGCTCTGTAGTTAGAGGGAGGCTCTGTGAATCTGAAAATAGATGGATCCATTACATGCTCTGTGACTCACAGCACTGAACCACCGATCACTGTTTGGAAGTGGTGTTTTAAATTAACATTGTAGTGCTTGCTCGCAGGTCTACCAAGGTGCGTACATGAAAGACCAAAACCAGAATATCATTCTTTGAGAGAGATGGAAGTACAAATTATCTGGTTTAAAAACATCAAAAAGAACACCATTCTGCCTGAAATTCTTCGTCATTGTTGTGAAAGGATGAAAAGAAATACATTTGGGTCATTCCATCAGAAATCAACCAGCCTGCTTTGTCCCCTCAGATTGCCTTACTTTGTGTGTTTATAGGTGTATGATGTAGAAAAATCCAAAATATAAGTTAATAGCATTAACACCTTTTGTGTTATGCTCAGGGGTGTTCCTGAAATTTTGGCCCTTGTTGTTGACATTAAAGTATAAAGACATTTTTTAATACTGATTACTCCATCACTGATACACATCAAGCCATTACATTTTCAATACAGAAACAATGGTTCACATTGTTTTACAGTATGTAGATCAATAAATGTAAATAAACTACATATGCAACCGTCTTCCTGATATGTGCAGCTAAAGTCATGAAATCGTTTGTGCAAATAAATAACAAGACTTCTCATAGTTAAGGATGAGTAATACATATTACTGTAGTAATATATACATATTAATATGATACTGTATATTAAATCTATGGAATCTATTTTAACATGCATACGCATTGTGAAGAGTAAAAGCGTATCGAATCTCCTTTGCCCTAAACTTTGATATGTGGCTCAGTCTCAAGCGGAGATTGATTCTACCTCAAGTCTGTCCAACATGCCAACCCATCAGAGATCTGCAAAGTCACCATCCTTGGGAGTCTTTAATGGCATATGGGATACATGGTGTGCCCATGAAGAACATCATTTGAACGGCCTGCTCTTTATCTTTAGTAAGATGCAGAATGTAAGTACCAGGACATCTCTCTCCTCTCCCAGACAGGACTGCAGGTAGTGCCGGACAGCATGGCAGCAGCGCTGCTGAGGGTGGTGTCCCGTCTGCTAGATCTGTCCTTCCTGCCAAATGAAGTCCTGCTGCGTTTCCTTAGCGACTGCTGCCTGAGTCTCCTCAGCCTGCTTGAGCAGGAGCAGGGCGTCCCCGACAGTGCCGAAAAGAGGTACCCTCTCCCACAATGCACCTTTTCTCTGATAAGCCTTAAGCAGTGCTTTGAGAAAATCTTATCGCCCCCGTGTTTGTCCTCCACCACCAGGGGGTCCATGGAGCCATGTGTCAATCAATCATTCAGTTAATTGAGGCTGTTATTATGGTCCTTTTTTTAATTAAAAGACTTGTTTCTCAGCTATTGAACAAAGAGCTATCTCAATAATTAACATATTAATACATCAAATAATTTTATATTTTGGTTGTACCTATATGGTGCTATTAAAATATAAAAGCATTCCTACAGTGTCATTCAAGGGGCTGCTGGGACATGTTTAGAAGTTGTCAAACATATGTGAAAATGTAGTGGTCTGTACTTCACCTGCCTATTATGCTATCAGTGAAATGTTTTTCGCTGCGGCAAATTTTTAACACTACTTAAATTAAAAAATAAATGTTATTAAAGTAATGCATTTGTTTTCAGCACCTTATTACAGATAGGGTTGTAACAGAGCTCTTCTGTGTCCTTTGGCAGTGAGGCAGTGAGGGGTGTGTGCCTGGCTGCGCTCAGTGGCGTCCCCCGGCTTTTGAGGCTGGTACTGCAGTCACTGCATGTTTCAGACCTCTGTGAGGAGGAGTTTTCCCAGCTGGCTCAGATGCTGTCCTACCTGCTGAGGCAGAGCCAGCTGCGCAACCACATGCTGGCCAACGCCGCCCTCCTGCAGCACATCATCCAGGACCTGACGGTACGCGCCAAA
The DNA here is from genome assembly GCA_022829145.1 of Albula goreensis. Classification (NCBI taxonomy): domain Eukaryota; kingdom Metazoa; phylum Chordata; class Actinopteri; order Albuliformes; family Albulidae; genus Albula; species Albula goreensis. The sequence goes on along the minus strand of CM040750.1, from coordinate 5,116,177 downwards.
CCCGGCGTCTGCAGTGACCTGCAGAAGCTCCACAAGCCCACGGCTTCTCATACACGTTTAACAACCACTGGAAAAATATTTTGGTGTTTTGCCTGTGGTGTGGTTGATGTGCATATTATGTGTCACATTGGTTAAGTGACCTGGAAACATTCACACTGTGTTTGTTGACAGTGTCAGAAAAATGCTTAGCATCAGAATGCAGCACTTGCTGAAAATAATTTTGTGGAAGGCAAAAGTGCAGATCCGGAAGCACAGTTTACATATAGTGTAGGGAGAGCCTGTTTATTCTGTGTGTTTGCACTGCCCTCCATGGTTTTGAGTGAGATAGCTCAGCTGCCTGACTGCCCTTTTCTCTTTTGCGTCTGCAGCGTTACTGCCAGGGTGAGGCGCAGGAGCAGTGGCTGACTGACCTCCTGTACTGCTACAGCGTCACCCTGTCCACGCACCGCGGGAACCTGGGGATCCGGGACGTTTACTGACTCCTGTGTGCTGTGACATCTCCCTGATACCACATAATGAGCCAACGCAACCCATAAACCATTCTCTTCTGCCAACAGCCAGTAAATCCAGCCTCCAATATTCCCCTTTCACCCAGACAACCCCCCCACCCAATATCTCTGCTCTACTCCAGCTGACCTGACATGAACTGGCATATAGGAGTTATTGTCAATCTCGTTTGTATTAAATGTGCATTTGTCATCAGCTGGATATTCTGTATGTCTTTGTAATGGACTAAATCAGTTGTCACAATTTCTTCTTACATGACAGAAAACTTTTTTTAATAAAGTTCATTAAACAAAATACATTCCTTGAAAAATCACCTTTATTCAAGCAAAGTTATATAAAAAGGTATATAAGAATGTTCATAACAGATATGAGGTATTTTTTCATACTTAGACATGGCTGATAACTTCTGGCAACTTCTAACATTCGGACCATTACAAAAAGCAGACCAATGTTCAAATTTACTTCAAGTTGCCATGTAAAAACACTGATTGTTCTCAAAATACACAACAGAGAAGTTTGTGCAAAAATGATCATAATATGCAAAGATACTGAATGACAAAAATTCAGATACAGAATACACAGATAATCTTAAGGATATGACAACAGTACCACATGAATAAATATCGCTACCTGTTCAAAGGATATTTGTAAGAGGTGTACATGCATTAGAACACATGGCTTCATGGTCGAACACTGATATACAGGGGATAATATTGTTTGACCTTTTGAAAGAGGTGAACAGACAGTCAGATGTAAATAAGGTGGTTACACAGCCACATGCATGCCATAGTTACAGATGGCGCATAGATAGGACCCTCGGTATCGCCCTGATCCCACTCCGCCAGTTTGCCAGGTGCAGGTGGGTTCAGAGTATGGCGTGGTGCTGACAGACGGCCGTGGCTCTGCGCTCAGGAGGAAAGGTTATCTCATGCACATGCCGTGTCTGTGGGTTTAACCCCTCAGCCCTCTGAAGTTGTCATGACGAAAGAGCTCTGGCTTATTTAGAAAATTGGGCGACATCCACTGCTGGACCCCGATCCTAAGGTGAAATTAATAACTTTTGAGACTCAAGAAACTGAAGCAAACATACGAGCCACAGCTCACAGCCGACCTATCGTATACAGTGGGGTCCAAAAGTCTGAGAATGCGACCACATTGAACATTTTTTTTTTTCAAACTTTTTTCATAAACCTGGAAATAATCTGAAAGTTTTAGCATTTTGAAACATTTTAAACAAACGTAATGACAAATGAAGAAATATTACAGCTTCTGCACAATGTCTAGGTAAAATTTACTCAAATGTGTGACACAGACCCTGTCAATCCCTTTATAGAAAAAAATCTGAGCATTTATTGGGGCACTTAAAGGCCATGGGATAGCATGTATCATCAGGTTTTGCTCAAACTTGTGGAGTCCATGCCAGCTCCAGTGCACCCTGTCATTAAAGCAAAAGGGGGACAGACCGAAAACTAAGACATTCTGGAAATCCATGAACATTTTTCAAAGATTAAACCTTAAACTTAAATTGTTAATATAATTTGTGCTTGTAAAATGTATTAAATTGTAAAAGAATGCAAAACAGAAGCTCTAGGGGACTTTTGGACCCCACTGCACATGTATGAATTCCACCTCTTCAACATACTGAAGGTACAAAAATGGGCGACTTTGTGTAACATTTATACTTAAATATTCATACCATATAAAAATTGGATAATATACAGACTTTTCATATTAAACAACATGGCTTTCAAATGTGTTTAAAAGAGTTCTTTCCTGCATGGTTAAAAGCCTTTATGTTGTGCGGCATTTCTGTGTGAAGCTCCAACGCTGGGCATGTGCGAATCAGGCCAGACGCTGGCTGTGTGTGCGTGGCAACATAAGCTGGCCTGTGGTGAAACTGACAGCACAAAGGCTGGCACCCAGGCATGTGACGGCACTCGCTGGGGAGGACTGAACTGTATTTCCAATTCTGAGATGAAATTGACCACGTGAATGTCCCTCATCAAACAATCCATGAAAAACCTCAGAGTTAAATGTCTTTGTGCTATGACCACAACATGAATTTTGAGGTGTTTTTTTTGGCTTTGGTTAAGTGTTTTTGTTCCCAACAGGATCTTGATCAACATGGTCATTCTGATGTCCCAGAACACAAAAAGTTTTTGACGGGCACATGATGCTCAGACCCCAGTATTTCCTCCCCCTGGCTCCAGAGGGCGTGGAATTGTGCGTGTGAAAGTGCTGATTGGTTGCCTCCCGGGGCACAGACTGGTGGGTGGAGCCTCAGGGCTTCCCCCGGCCCTTTGGCCCCTGGGTGGCGCTGTGGGGCCTCATGTGGTAGGAGAACTGCCTGGCCTGGCCCACTGTCTCCAGAAGGTGGACGCACTCGATGCTGCTCACTGCAAAAACAGCCGTGCCATTTAAACCACTGTTAATCTGTGTCACCAGTGACTCCCTGATTTTAAAACAAAATTCATTGCTTTGCTATGTCAGTTGGTTGGATTGTAAAACAAAATGATTACTCCACCTATTTACTACAGGATTCATGAAACAATACTCTCCCATTTCTTCAATAACATTATATGATTTGAGCATGTAAGGGTATTATTATATATGCTTTTTCAGGAATAGAATTAGGAGAGTATAGAATAGATAAGTATAGTGTGGGTTTGTGTGTGTATGTGTATGTTGGTAATGTATTTACAGTGGGTGTGTGTGGGTGCTGTATTTACAGTGAGGTTATGTGGGTACTGTACTTAGTGTGTGTGTGTGTGTGTGTGTGTGTAGGTTCTCTATTTACAGTGGGTGTGTGTGGGTTCTATATTTATAGTGAGTGGGTGTAAGTGCTCTATTTACAGTGAGTGTGTGCAGTATTTACAGAGAGAGAGTGTGTGTGAGTGCTGTGTTTACAGTGAATGTGGTTGGTACTGTATTTACAGTGAGTGTGTGTGGGTGCTTTATTTACAGTGAGAGTGTTTGGTAACTGTATTTACAGTGAGTGGGTGTGGGTGCTCTATTTACAGTGAGAGTGTTTGGTAACTGTATTTACAGTGAGTGGGTGTGGGTGCTCTATTTACAGTGAGTGTTTGGTAACTGTATTTACAGTGAGTGGGTGTGGGTGCTCTATTTACAGTGAGTGTTTGGTAACTGTATTTACAGTGAGTGGGTGTGGGTGCTCTATTTACAGTGAGAGTGTTTGGTAACTGTATTTACAGTGAGTGGGTGTGGGTGCTCTATTTACAGTGAGTGTTTGGTAACTGTATTTACAGTGAGTGGGTGTGGGTGCTCTATTTACAGTGAGAGTGTTTGGTAACTGTATTTACAGTGAGTGGGTGTGGGTGCTTTATTTACAGTGAGAGTGTTTGGTAACTGTATTTACAGTGAGTGGGTGTGGGTGCTCTATTTACAGTGAGTGTTTGGTAACTGTATTTACAGTGAGTGGGTGTGGGTGCTCTATTTACAGTGAGTGTTTGGTAACTGTATTTACAGTGAGTGGGTGTGGGTGCTCTATTTACAGTGAGTGTTTGGTAACTGTATTTACAGTGAGTGGGTGTGGGTTCTCTATTTACAGTGGGAGTGTTTGGTAACTGTATTTACAGTGAGTGGGTGTGGGTTCTGTGTTTACAGTGAATGTGGGTGTGTGTTGTATTTACAGTAAGTTTATGTGAGTACTGTACTTAGTGTGTGTGTGTGTGTGTGTGTGTGTGTGTGTGTGTGTGTGTGTGTGTGTGTGTGTGTGTGTAGGTGCTCTGTTTACAGTGAGTGTGTGCAGTATTTACAGAGAGAGTGTATGTGTGTGTGGGTGCTGTATTCAAAGTGAGTGTGTGTGGGTGTTGTAGGTACTTATACTCACAATGTGTGTTTGTGCTCAGAGACAGGTCCAGTAAGATCTGAGAATGACTACGGGAGTTAAGTGTTGTGCTCCTTGTGGGACGCCCCCTTCTGGCCTGAGATCCGCCTGCATGTACATGTGCGCGCACACACACACACACACACACACACACACACACACACACACACACACACACACACACACACACACAAAAGCAACCATTACTATAGCGTCACTTTACACAGATCTGAATGAGGCAGGGTCAGTGTGTATGCATGTGAAAGCAACTGTATGCATGTGTGCAAGTGAATATGTGAGGGTGTGTGTGTGTTTGTTTGCGTGAATACATGAGTGTGTGTGCATGTGTGTGTGTGTGCGTGCATGCGTGAATGAGCGTGTGTGTGAGTCAGTGTGCGTGTGTGTATGTGTGCATGCGTGAGTGAGCGAGTGTGTGTGTGTATGAATGCGTGAGTGAGTGTGTGTGTGTGTGCATGCGTGAGCGAGCGAGTGTGTGTGTGCGCATGCATGAGTGAGCGAGTGTGTGTTTGTGTCTGTGTGTGCATACATGAGTGAGCGAGTGAGTGTGTGTGTGTGTGTGTGCATGCCTGAGTGAGTCAGTGTGTGTGTGTGTGTGTGTGTGTGCGCGCATGCGTGAGTGAGTGAGCGAATGTGTGTGTGTGTGTGCATGTGTGAGTGAGCGTGTGTGTGTGTGTGTGTACATGCGTGAGTGATTGGGGGGGGTTAGGTTTGCAGTCAGGCAGACAGCTCCAGCCACACAGCCTCCTGACATTGGCAGTGACAGCTCTGAACTTTTCACAGCAGCAGGTTTGTCAGAGTGGGGGAGGGAGGGATCCTTCTTCAGGGTTCAGGCTGAGCTGGCGCAGGGTGGGGGGAGTAGAGTGAGCCAAAGGGTGGCCCCACAAAAGCCCAAAGCCCTCCCTCCCCATCATCACCTGGTCATGTCTGCTGAAGGTCAGGCCCGTCTCTCGAGGGCCACCCGAAACCAGCCGCTTATCTGCTGTTATTGTAAGGAGCTGCCATGACGCAGCCCATGTTTGTATGAGAGGAGTCAGCACAAGGGTGGGGGTGGGGTGGGGGGGCGTAGGTGAGCGGCCTGTACCCAACAAACTGACTGCCCTTTCCTGGGGCTTTCATTACTGAAGGTGCAGGCAATTTTGGGATAGTGCCCTACACTGGAATAGAACTGTCCCAGATCTATGCCAAAGGGACGCTAGTTCCTATTATCAGTCGTGGCCCAGAATTTGAAGGTGAAAGTGCCTTGCATCTTGAGCAGGGTGCCACTCACCTTGTCTGACCTCAAATCAATGTGGCTTGCAATGCACCCCTTCGCTATGCCCACGCCCCTTAACAATTCTACCAACTCATTACTACTAAAGAGGTAGTGGGTCCTGTGGGTGGCTCACACAGGTGCACATTAGGGAAGCAAGCATGAAGCCTGCGTGTTCAAGTCCCAGAAGTGCCATTAGTGGATACTGCTGGAGGTCTGTTAGTGAGACAAGAATTGGCCTTGCCTCACCAGGGAGGAATGGGTGTTAAGCTGATTAAAACTGTTGGTCTCATCGCTCTCTAGCAGCTACTCTGGGCACCGACGGGTGTATGGACTGATTACAGAATTACCCTTTTATCTTCCAGCATCATTGTGTGTAAATATGAAAGAAGCAAAGACTAGTCTTCACATAAATCTGATGTTACATACAAACTGTCACATACTGACAGCTTCCTCCACAGGAGTTGAGGGTGGGGTTAACAGTCAGGCTGCTTTCGGGGTGGGGGAATGAAGAACACCTACAGAAAACATGGGCAGACCAATACTATTTGATTGATGAGCCTTGGGATACCTACCTACCATATGATACATTCCAGCTTACCATAGATACTCTGCAACATGGAGGTTTTATTTCCTCAAATTTCTATAGATACTCTGCAACACGGTGGTTGTATTTCCTCAGCTTACCATAGATACTCTGCAGCACGGTGGTTTTATTTCCTTTGGCCTTGGTGGGAGCTCGGTATTCGGGCGTGGCCTTCAAAGGGGCGTGGCCTGGGTCAGACTGCCTGTCCCACAGCAGCTGGATCAGGAGGGAGGTGGTCTTCGCAGACTCTGCCCCGTCATCGCTCCCGCACAGCGCCTCCTTCAGCCTGCCACGCACATGGAACCTGGGATGGGGGGAGAGGCGTGGCAGTAAAATGGTTTATTCCCTCTTTCCCAAACTCTCCCAAATGGCCTGGGAAACATCTGAAGCCTTTTTAAGCTTTCTCAATAACCAAAGCCTGCTTCAGGGACGCCTGATGCAAACCATAAGCTCTGCCAAGCTCCGCAAAAATGCGCGCCGTGGCACGCAGGGCTGAACTTTTAGCCTCTCGTTAAAAAAAAAAAGCTTAAACTGCCTTCAAATTAAAGACCTGGCCCCCCTCTCCTCTGCCCCCACCCATCCTCCAGCTCTGGAGGTGTTGATGTGAGGGAGGGCAGGTAGCCAGACCACAGAGGCTGGCAGGGGATGGGGTCTACACTGGGTACATGTGGCCAGCACATGGGCACCGCATGGGCACCTCCACTCAGTCAGCGCTCCATATACCACGAGCAAGTGTGATTCCACCGGTCCCAGCACCACCCTGAACTACATGATTCAAGTATGGTCACAATAACACACTCATAGCCAGGTCACTTCCACTGAAAAGTGAGTAACAAGGATCGGAATATCAGAAAGCTCAGTGAATGCTGCCACTAGCCCTTACTTGCCCACACCATGAAACTCCCCAACTACGAAAAGGGAAGCAATGTGACCTGAAGTCAAAATTCTGACTACTATTCTGTTCTGCTGCAGAAACACGCTTATACGTTGCACTTAACATTATCATGGGCGTTACCTCAGATTTCCCCTTTAAACTGCATTTGCCCTGACCTTTTTCCCGATTTCCCACCTTAGGCCGAGGTATCAGAGAGCGTTAGGAGCGTTGTGCTTTCAGGTTATGTGTCTGTAAGGTCCATCAGCTTGTCTCAATCGATCTGTGTTCCTTTAATTACAAAACCTTACATGGAGCAGGCTGGGCTGGTAGTCCATTCAGGACAGTATCAGTCCTGTGTTTCAGTGTCTTACAAACGCCTTTAACCTTAGACTCTGCTGCTACACCTTGCAAAACCCACTGCTTCCACTGTCAGCAGCTCTCCCCACATACTCCAGTGTTTCACAGTAGGAGGGAGACTATTAGATTCAAATGTGATTAACAGAAAACAGGTCATCTCAGGTAACTGTCAATAATTATTTTCTGTGTTATTAAATGTAAGTATTAAATGAACACTACAAATATAAACCAAAACAGGGAGCACGCCAAACAAGGCAGCAATGTAGGTGTTCTAGGACAGAGGATTAGTAGCAGCAAGTAAAAACTCACCAAAATGGATAGAGGGACACTTGATGGTTGCCGGCAACCATAACTCAGCCTCAGAAATTTCCAGAGGACTGTACCCACACCTCTGTGACACAATCTCAACAAACACTGTAGTATGCGCTTCACAAAGCCAATATTTACAGTAGGGCTGCCATTCAGAACTGGCCTGTAAACCAAAGCCAAAATGCAACACGCATAACCCAGTGGAACGAGTGCAAAACCTGGACAGTGGAAGAAAGCACCATGAGCCGATGAGTCCTCATCGACTCCTTTCCTACATTTGGAGAAAGTTAGAGGAAACCTTCAACCACTTACTGTTTACAACTATTAAACATGATGGCGCATCTGTTACGATATGGGCAGCCATCTCATGAGAGTGATTATGAATAACATTGTGCATGGCAGCATTACCACCAGGGAATACAGCGCCATTTAGGTGACCAGGTGAACCCTATAGCAAAACTTGTTCTCATATTCCACGATAAATAAATGGATTTAAGAGTGGTTTCATGAACAATAGGAAAAAAAACTTGTTTTTGCTTCCACTATTGATTTACAGTGTGTTAGTGAGGTCTAGTTTATGCGTGCACATAGGCCTGGCCAGGTTAATGAATGTGTGTTAGATGGCCCAGTTCATGTGTAGGTGTACAGGTTAGTGTGTGGATGAATGTGCACATGGTCCTACCTCCTCCATGCCCTCTGGATGGTGGTGGCTGCCAGGTTTTTCCTGTGGATCAGCTCCTTGCGGCTGCGCTCTCTCTCCACCACCTTCAGCCTGAGCTCCAGCGGCCCCATGCTGGGGTCCATGCTGCCTTGGCAGGGCCCCAGCAGGGCTTTGGAAGTGGGGGTGGGGTGGTGCAGGGAACCCGTCCTGGCTGGGGGGGAGTGCAGAGCTCGCTGGGAGACTTGAGCAGATGTGGACGCTCTGGTGGGGCGTGGTGCTTGGAGGGCTTGGCCTTGGGCGGTCCCTGGTTTGGCACTTCCTGGCCTGCTGGAACCGGCGGGGGAGTGCCTCCCACCTTTGGGTGCCATTCCTCTCTCCTTGGCACTGACTTTGGGAGTTTGGGGGGATTTGGGGCTCAACCTGGCCTGGGGTGGGGTCTGGCCCCCACGGGCCTTCTCAGGTAGGATTTCGGCCTTAACAGGCACCTCACGGGCCTTCTCATGGGATGTTTCAGCCCTCTCCTGGCAGCCATGGGTCCTCTCAGGTGGGGTTTCGGCCTTCTCTGGGGTAACAGCGACAGCAGTACGGGCAGCAGGTGCCACCACCTCTGCCTCCTTCCCCTGCCTCTCACTCCTCGCAGACCGGCTCCTGCGCTCTGAGACCAAGAGAGGAGGAACTATCGCTGAACTATCCTTTCATTAAAAAGTGAATTTCAAAATGCTTGCAATGAAAAGGTAGGTTGAAATAAAGTAGGCTGAAATAAAGAGTGTATGACAGGGCTGTCCTATGTCATGCAGGTGGATAAACTCTAGGAGAGTATCTGGTGATGTAGCATACAGGAAAGTTTGAAGTTGGGCTGATTTACACATTGGTGATGGAGCAGCAGTGGTGTAGCGCAATTGTGTAACGCAGCGTTTTGGCACAGCGGTGTAACACAGTGGTGTAACACAGAGGAGTAACGCAGTGGTGTATCACAGAGGAGTAACGCAGTGGTGCAGTGCAGTGATGTGTCAGTACCCCGGTGTCGCCGCTGATCCTCAGTCCTGCTCTTTGCGGAGTGGGTCTGGCCTCGTTCGCTCTTAGATGACTTCCTGACGCTGTGTCCCCTCAGGGGGGTGCTCTCACTGCCTCCTCTGCCCCCCTCCATCTCGGCCACTGACATGGCCCTCAGGCTCTGCTCCACTTCAACCAATGAGACCTGCTGCTCCGCCTCCCGCCGACGATGCTCCTCCTCCCGCTTCCTGAGGAGGCATGACCATGCACACACACATACATACACACACATACACACACACAAACACATGCACGCATGCACACACACACACACACACAATTTTGAGCAGCTCATGGTGAATTTATAATTATAATGATATAATTAGTTATAATGTGGTTTAATAAATTAACAGATCACAAGGAGCTCTTAGGAAATAGTACACTTTTGTGTGCTGCACATGGTTTTTAAAACAGAAGTCCCTACAAAAAAAATCACATTGAGACAGGAAGTTGGGGAAGGAGAGAGGGCAGGAGAGAAACATAAAAAAGAGAGATGAGAAGAAAGGGGCAGAGAAAGAGTAAAGAAGCCATGTCCCAGGCCCAAAAGAGAGAGAGAGAGGGAGAGAGACTGCTGAGGTGCTCTGATATGCTCTCATCCTCCTCTCTCTGACAGGCCTGCCTCTCCCCCATTCATCTCCTGCACTGACAGCTGGTAAATGTCACACGGTGCCGGGCGTGTAGTCCAATTAACGGCAGAGCAGCGCGCTGCGCGGCCGGTGAAGGGACTGCCGCAGTCCGGGACACAGCCCAGAGGTGGCGTGTCATCATCAGTTGCCATGATGGGTGTCAGGACTGGGTCTCTGTGAGCCACCGAGCTGTCTGTCAGTGAGCCCGACCGACTACAGCAGGAAGGGACAGTTCAGTGACACGCTCCAGCCCGCATACACCAACACAGACAAAAAACAGCCGTGTGTGCCCACACAATTACACACACATAGAAATCTACCACAGACAGTTATGCACAAAAGTAAATCCCAAAGGCGAGAAACACAGACACAAAAACAATGAGACACAGATATAGCAAAATTAAAATGGATTAAATTTCACATTTAATGAATAACAAACAACACAAACACCACACATACAAAAACACAAACTCATCCAGGTACACAGCTCACATAAAAAGTATGCACAAATACACCCAGAACCACACACATACACACACACACACACTCCCCCAGCTTGTATGATCAATAGGATCTGGAAGCCTGAAGACATGCTAATTGTTGTAGAGCGGGGGGTGTCTCCTTTTTGCCTTGGGTTTTGATAAGAGCAAATCGTTTCAAATAAAGCTATTGACATAACACAAACGGATTGTGACTGCCGGCTTCATACAGAGTATGGATTTTTACTCTTGCGCTGCCTGCACGTCTGGCCATTTTGATGGACGAGCCCTTTCACAAATTGGCATCTATACTCTATGCTCAAGCATGGAGAGAAACACACACACACATGCGTGCACATTCCACGCACAAGTGCAGAGCCTTTGTTTGGAAATGGTGAAATGTAGCGGTGACACTGCTGAGGTATGGTTCCTGTAAGCCAAATGTTCCCTTTTTTTCTGCAACAGGATCCATTTCCACTGTGATGTAGTGTTTGTCCCTGTGACCCTAGATTGCATGAAGCCGGTATCGATGATGGATGTGGGTTTTGTGCTCCTCTCTTACCCTGTATAAGGACCTGCGTATTTGGAGGCACACCTCTGTGAGAAATGAGAGCTGAGCGGTGCTGTAGGGAAATGGCAGGTTTTGTGGTGGTGGTGTTGGGAGTGTTTTGTGAATTGTAGATATATGCATCTGTACAGTATGGATATTATATGGTGGCTATGGTCGCCAGTAGGGGTTAACGGTTAACAGCTCATAGGGCCATGGTCTAGGTTCATGGTCTGTACAAACTGAGCTGTTTTTTTGCCCCTTTTTTATTAAATTTTTTTGTGTGCACAGACATGGTCATCTGCTGGTTATTCCTTTTCGTACCGAGCTGCTTTCATTGTCTAAACATTCTTTCAGGAATTTCACAATACACAAGCGTACCGATGCTCTAAATAATCTGTTAGCAGGTGAACACACAGCTTCTTTTTCCAAATCATGTTTGGTAGAGTCAATGATAGGTTACATTTACAAAAAAAGCTACATTTGACGAAAAAAAGGCGCACCACACTTAAATAGCGCATTATATTTCAGTTAACATGAGATAAAGGCAACACTTCAAGATCATTTAAATTACTTATTTAAAGTGAAGAAGGGCTTTTTAATGTTTTTTTAGAATCGAAACCAATGAACTAATTTGAACTATTTTCAAAGAGGAAAAAAGTCAAAGCTTAATTTAAGTTAGCATTTTCCTATAGTTAATACGTTTATGTGAAGTTAATCTTCAATAATGCAACTGCTGCATTTTTTCATTTTCACAAAAAAAAAAAAAAAAACTGGCATGGACTGAACCATGGATTTGGCAAACCGTTACACCCCTAGTCACAAGAGGTGTGTGGGAAAATCATCCAAAAAATGCCTGCTTTTTAGAATACATTAAATAAAATCCAGCAGCAGGTAGACCAGGCAGTACATTTTTATCAAGACACAGCCTTACAACACATGCTTATTTTACTATTGTTAGAAATTAGGTCCAAATATCAGCAGCTGCTCTTTCATATACAGATGTGCTGGCTCTCAAGAGAGAGCACTGCATTGCTTGTATAAAGGTCAAATCCCTTTTAGTTGATGCTCAATCTGAGCCTGCAGACCCACCTTGATAGCACTTTGTGGTTGCAAAGGGAGATATGGAAATAAAATGATTGCCCTTTTTCAAAACCTAGATGTTTGGTGCCACCAAAAATAGATATTTTTGTGTTTCCAAACTTTTCCAACTGCACAAGGATAGCGGATGTCTCTCCCTCATACATAAAACATTCACACACCTTGGACTGACAGCAATTCAGTTGCCATTTCACAGATGATTACAACTCTTGTGGGTCCACCTTGCTGTTGAAAAGGTGTTAAAGAGGGACAGCAGGTTGAGAAAACTGTTTGGCGCTTGCCTGCCTCTTATTTGTGATGAGTGAGTACCCAAAACTCTGATTCTGCTATGAAAAATCTCCTGTGTATGAACATCATATCATAATACAATGATATAAATGTAAGGCAGGATATGACCATGCTGAAAAGCAAATCCTTTTATTCGAGTAGAGAACAAAAAGGAAAACACTGAGAAGTTAAAACAAAAATGGCCAAGTAAAGGAAAAATAAAATAAAAACTATGAACAATAAAACACAAGGGGTTCCAACAGAAAAACCAGTACAGCAAAAGCACAAATGAAAGTGAACAAAATACCACCTCCTTTCAACCTGCAGGCTGTGTTTGTATTAAAGAGCTACTGAAGGCAATGGCTGACACCTGGGCTTCAGGTGAGCCTGCCTGCTACCGAGGCTGCTGCTGTGCTAAGTTGTAGCAGTTTCCACAGGCTGAAGGAGGGACCTGGAACTGAAAGCCAAGTGGGAGTAGTAAGCAGGCCTGCTCTTCCCTCCAGCCCTCTGACCCTACTATATATATATATATATATATATATATATATATATATATATATATATATATATATATATATATATATATATCTATATAATATATATGGCTTGATTGATACTCAGTACTGAACCAAATAAGTTTTCAAGCCAAAGTCAGAAATGAAACAATGACATGAATGAGCATACCAGCTAAATGCATGCATTTATTGTCCAGACATTAGTTGTATTAGTAGTATTAGTTGTGGTATCTGAAAAAATAGAGCATGTGTGCTCGTGGGCCTTACTTGGCAGCGTCCTTGCGCAGTTGTTCGTGCCTCATCAGCAGGTTCTTGCGCTCTCTGAAGGCTTTGCGCACCTTGTAGCCCTTGTACACGGCCTGGATGGACGATGCAGCGATGTCCTGGATAGCAGCAATGGAGAGAGCGCCATGCTCCAGCATGAACTGGGTCACCTCCTGGTGTTCCCCCAGCAGGGCGTAGTCTAGAGGAGTGTACCTGCCACCAGCATGGGAAACTGTCAGTACTACTACACACACACACTCTCACAAGCACACACAGCTACAACACACAGGAAACACTCGGTACCACTACACGCGCGCACACACACACACATATGAAACACTCAGTACCACTACACACACACACACACACACACAGCTTTAACACACATGAAACACTCAGTACCACTACACACACAGAAATGCACACACATGGAAACACACAGATTCAACTCACAGGAAACACTTAGTACTACCACACAAACACAGAGACACACACACACAGCTTCAACACACAGGAAACACTCAGTATCACCACACACACACACACAAGCACACACGCACACACACACACACACACACACACACACACGCATAGCTTCAACACAGAGACACACACAAACACAACTTCAACACACAGGAAACACTCAGTACCACCACATACACACATGCACACACATATGTACCTCTCTTCACTGTGCTCCATTTGATTGGGGAAGGCATTGTATCCCAGAAGCAACTTCACTGCATCCAAGTAGCCATTATTACAAGACCAGTGCAGAGCAGTCCTCCCCTGCCCAAGCAAACACAAACATAAACATGCACATATGGAAATAAAAACACCAAAAACACCATCCACATAGAATGTCTTACACATGAACACAGATACAAATGTGTACAGAGGAACAAATACAAACAACCACACACAAATTAAAATACAGATTAGAAAATCACAGAACTCTTAACCTATTCAGTCTTAGCGAAAGGAGACTTAGGGGGATTCAAGAAAGGTTTTTACATTTCAGGCATAATAAGGTGAATTAAAATTTTTTGGACAAGTTTAGTCTGTAGAACAAGGGGCATACATGGACACTAGGTAAGAGTGAGTTTCACACCACTTGGAAAAGGTTGTGAGGTCCAGGACACAAGCAAAGGTCTCTGCCTCAACTACTTTGCTGTGTTTAAGTCCAGACATGATGTAGTACTGGATGCTCTTTCGTTTGAATGATAAGCTTAGCTGGGCCAAACGGACTGCTCTCATAACGACACTGAAAGAGGTCTTATGCTGTTGGGGGCTGGTGAGCTCATTATTTAGGACAGGAAAGGTGACAGTGGTGGTTTCTGGGTAACCTCTTTGTCCTGGAAGTTGGGGTCAGCCTGGTTCTCCATCAGGATGGCCATGCAGTTGATGTAGCCCCCATAGGCGGCGCACTGCAGAGGGGTGCGTCCAGCCAGGTCCTGAACGTTTGGGTTAATCCCGTTCTCCATTAGGATCTGACACACCTCCGCGTTCCCTCCCAGTGCGGCCCAGTGCAGCGCCGTGTGACCATCCATATCCACCAGGTCCACCCGAGCCTCACCTACAGAGCCGTACAAACACAAGAGTGTGTGATACAGAACCACCTACAGAACCACACAAACACAGGAGTGTGTGATACAGAACCACACAGAGGACCACACAAATGGGGATTGAGATTCTTTTCTACCTTGAGCAGTAATCGTTGCTTCTGGACACCTCTGATCACCTGAGCTTTGAGGATGACAACACCAACAAACTGAACCCCCTTGAAGAACATGACGATGACCTCACACTTGGACTGAGTCATTTTGATGAGGGTAATGATGTCATTACCCCCAAACTGAGTACTTTTTTGTGATTTTTTTCCCTTTTGCCCCTCACATTTTGTAATACCCAGTCATATTCATGCCCAAGTTATCCTCATTGTTGCAACCTCCAGTACTGATTCGGGAGAGCACAGACAAATATTGTTGTGAAAGAGGTGGGCAGGTAATCACCCCTGAGCTGTGCACCTCTGGTGATGTGCTGGTGACATCACCCCGGAAGTGCGTACCTTTGATAAGCGTGAGGATGACATCACGGTGGCCCATCTCGCAGGCACGGAAGAGGGGCGTGTGCTTCATCACGTCCAGTGCATCCACCATCGCCCCACGCTCCAGCAGGAGGCGCACTGTGCTCACATGTCCCGAGAGGGCTGCTGCGTGCAGGGCTGGACACGCACACACACAGACACACACAGACGCACGCACATGTGTGCACACACACATGCACACAACACATAAGCACATGCACGCACACGGCACACATACACAACACATACGCACACACACACAAAAAAATAATCACTGCAATGCCTGACAGATTCACAAAGGCAGCTCACTGTCAGTAACGGCTACAGTACCTCTCAACTTACATAGCATTTTCGGGGCAGGGTGTTTTATCTTCCCATGATATCTTAATCACCACATTACCCTGAAATGCAATAGCTTAATTTCGTACTTATGAGGACAGATTCACTGAGACACTCTCAGCTGCAAAACAGGTTACTGTGAAGACAGCATTTTCAAATGGTACTTGCACACTTTCAAACACTTGTCCCAACCCAAGCCTTATTTTGTCTAAGATCTGAAGTCAGCGTCCCATGTATCCTTCACCAGCCAGAACATCCCATAAGCCTCCGGGCATTACTTCAGAAATGTTAACTTCTTTTAAAACTACAGCGCTCAGTGTCAATGCCTCACTTAGGTTATGACACCAGGAGGTGTGTTACAAGAATAACAAATCAACCACTATGTATTCATGCATATCTATAGAAAAATGTTTTAATTGTGTAATTCATTGGAGTAAACAGATTGAACGTTGCGCAACTCCCCGCGTTTCATAGGCTAACTGGCTGACAATCGCCTTACTGGGCCAAAGTGATTCTCCTTCGGGTAGCAACAATACAGGCCGCTAGTTATATGAGCTATTTGAGGTCACAGTGAACAAAAAGTTACACTGAAATGGTTTTTCTGTGTGACAAAGCAGCATGCTAGTTAGCATTATGTGTCCATGAGTGTGTGTGAGAGTTTGTGTGTTTTTGTTTGTATGTGTTTGTATGTTTGAATGTTTATATGCATGTGTGTATATGTTTGTGTGTGGCTTGTATGTCTATGCCTATGTGTGTGGTGAGTATGTCTGTGTTTTAATGTCTGTGTTCAATTGTGTGCATATGTGTGTGTATGTGTGTCTGTGTTTGAGTGTGTGTGTGCATGGAATGTTCTGTGTGTTTGAGTGTGTGTGTTTGTGTTATACGTGTGTTGTGAGTGTCTGTGTGTGGTGTGTATGAGCATGTGTGTGTGTGTGTGTGTGAGTGTCTGTGTTTGAGTGCGTGGTATGTATGTTTGAGTGTCAGAGTGTTTGGGTATGCATGTTTGCGTGTATGTAATATGTGTGTTTGATTGTGTGTTTAGGTTAGATTGTGTGTGTGGTACTTATGTATGTGAGTTTGCGTGTTTTATGTGTGTGTGGCATGTGTGTGTGTGAGTGAGTGTTTGTGTCAGATTGTGTGTATGTGTGTGTCTGTGTTTGAGTGTGCGTGTGTAGCTCAGTTTGGGGCAGAAGATGGAGGATGGCAGTGTGCTGGCAGTGGCAGACAGGGCTTTGTGGGGCTGATGGATGGGCACAGGGCCAGCGTGCCCCCTCTGCTCCAGGAGGGAAAACATCCCCGGCGCCGCTGCTCTGCCAGGCTGCCCATTATTGATGGGGCGAGAGAGGGGCCTAAATCTCTCCTCAAACAGAGACTCTGTCTCATCCCAGCGCTAAGCGGCTGCTCCCTCGCATCTCAAACAGATGCTGTCATATCGGCTCTGCTCGCACCGCGGCGACCGCGCGCCCAGGGCCTGCTCCAGAGCCAAACGCCCGATGGCCAGCGCCGCGACCCGGGCCGTGGTGCCGGCCTCCATCCGTGGACATGCCTGCTGGGGACGGGGCGTGACGCCCTGTGTGTGACTGAATGCCTGCTGATCGCCGTGACAATCTGGCCCCTGCCTGCTGGGGTTGAGTGGGGCGCAAGTGTGCGCTGGGGGGTGGGGAGCTGGGTGGCGGACACGTCAAACCTCTGTTACCCCCTAAGGATGACAAATTTTTACATACCTTACGGGGGTGGGGGGCATCAAGTTGAGCACCTGACACCCCCTTGATCTGCAAACGAGGCGCATTAAAATGATTTGTTGCGCAATTAAAGAGATGGACTGGGGCTGACAGGTTTCCTGCTCACTGGGCGATGAGGAGCTGGCACGGGCCCACCGACCCACTTCAGAGCCACAATGGACCGTGTGTCCTGGGTGGTCCAAACAGGCCGGGCCTTTTCCTGACTTCACAAAGCCGTAAGATGGCAGTGCGCCCCATCTGTCCCCGCACTTTGGTTTGGCGAGTTTATTTTTCGATGGCAGCTGAAACTCAGCACACTCTCACCATGTGGGAACTTACTCATGCAACTTACTACGGAATCAACTCTCACCATGCCAGGGAAGTAGCAGTTCAGACACTGATCCTCCAAACCTTTATGTATGTGACACCTGCCTCCTCTCTCTATTTAATCAAACAGTACAGTGCTTCGTGTCACAGTTATCACTGACTCACTGGTCTAAACTGCTGCCTCACCCTCAGGCCGTTTGTTGAGTTGATGAGATCGGCTGGAAACATTTAGCACTCTGAACTGCACTTCTGTAAGTGGAGACGGGTATAAACTTGCGAGGCTCTCTCCTTACAGTAAAAATGTCCAAACTCATCAGCTCCTGTTTGTTGCTTTACTTACATAATAAAATGTAATCTGAAAGCAGTGTGAGACATACTGGACTGGAAGCAATTAGCTAAATGTACAACCATATGAAGTCGTATTCTACGTGCTTAAATGAGGTCAGTGGGCACAGAAAAAATTTTGAGGGGACTGAGAGTCCACAAGTCATGATTTCTTTAAAAACCAGGCCACCACACTCTGCACCGTACAGATACAAAGAAAGCCCTGCCAACTCATATCTGCCGTCCAACAATACGCTACATCCTGTGGAGGCAAATGTTCGCACTGTACGGTGACGGTGCTGCCCGTAGCAGTGCAGAATACACGCTGTAATTTCCCTTCTTTCCTCCTGTCGTCACAGCGAGGAAACCGCACATAGAACAAAGGGCGCAGGCCAGACCACAGAAGCAGCTGATGACCTGGCGTGAGGGCGGACGCTGGCTGGCAGGGGGCCCGTGGCGGGAGCTGGGCGCAGCATCAGAGGGCTGGGGTGGCGTCAGGACAGGCCCTTGGCACAAAGCGACGCGGGGCCGCCCCCCCGTGTTCCCAGGCAACAGGGTTTCCAGGTGCCACGGTATCCTTGCTGACGTCCTTCAGCTCAGCTGGTGACTGTTTTGTGACATCACTGGCAGTGGCCCTCTCTTGCCGCGTACGGAGGCGGTTTGACGTTTGCCACCTTGCTGCCTGCATTCTCCAACGTCTGTCTCACAGCCTGGCATGCCACCATCCAACGACCCACGCTGCCAGGCCCTACAAGCCTCAGCGCTCGGGAAACCCCTGCCTTGTCTCCCTGGCAACCCAGCCAAGGGGTGGAGCTTGCCTTTTCAGAACTGGTATATGGCACTTACATACAGTGAAATAAAAATGGCAAATGATACAGATGAACAGGGAGATACACCCTTTCATTGGAACTACACCGAACATGTGGAATGCAATTCAGAAGAGCAGTGCAAAGTACCAAGGAGTATTTCATTTGGTACCAGGCTGGCACTGTATGTTTTTCATTTGTTTGTCATCCTGTGGTAAGCAAAACCATATTTATCCTGCAATCTGAAGTAACTGACCCTTAATCCTGGACTGTAACGCTAACCTCCCTTTGTCATGGGGGGGCTGAGGGCGTCACAAAGCGGCTGCACCGCAACCCTCACTCACCTGTGCCCCCATACTTGTCGGCCATGTTAATGTCGATGTTGGCCTTCAGGTCCAGCATGGTCCTGATGACATCATCGCTGCCTTTTCCTGCCGCCCACATGAAGGCGGTCCGGCCCTCCAGGTCTGGGTCATCTTTCACTGAGGGATGCTGCAGGAACACTGACACCGTGTCCTGTGTGGGGGTGGAGGAGGGGGAGCTCAAACACTGCAGTATCCCAGGCACACAAACACATCACTCCAAGACTCCCAAGGGCAGTGTTTATGAACTAGATGGAAGATTTTTTGCCCAAATCATGTTTTTACTAAAGAAGTGACTTTACAAGTAGAAAACAGAGGGAAATAGCGCAACAGTGACATACAAATAACTACCCACAGGCGAGAAAAAGATCCTTGGCACAAAACAACAGCAGAACTTGGTGTTCAGCTCGTTTTTTTTTTAAGCCAGTCACATGTGAGCAGAGAGTGTTTTTTCAGTATGGGTGACAGTAGCTGGAACCAAAAAATGGCTAGGAGGTTGGACTCACGGCAAAGTTGCTCTGAGCTCCGTAGTGTAGCGGGGTGGCGCCCTGGCTGTCTGATGGGATAGTGCCTGACGTGTTCCTCTCAAGGAGCAGGTGGACTATTCTGGCATGACCTAGCACATGCAAACACATATAAACACAACCACAAATTCTGACGTATGCATCTGATTCAACCCAGCCAAAAGCAAAGAAGAGGGCAAAGACACAAGACACCAAGTCTGTTAAAGTCATCCAGTCATACAGAAAGTGACAGGGTGGCCTGGCCCTCACCCAGCAGGGCTGCCCAGTGCAGCGGCGTCCTGAAGAGGTTGTCGTAGGCTGTGACGCTGCAGCCCTCGTATGAGGTCAGCACGTCCACCACTGCTTCGTTCCCATCGGCGACAGCAAAGTGTAGAGGCGTGCGGCCTTCGTAGTCCTGCCAGTTCAGCAGGGACTCCGTCGGGGCTGCTTCCTGTTAAAACATGTGCGAGTGGTTGGAGGTTAGACGTGCCTCTCCCAGCCTCTCTCTGCACCGAGCTTCTGTGGTCAGTGCCTGTGACATTCCAGGAGGGCATTCAAAAGGAAAAGTACCACATAAACCCTTCAGACAGAACCATGGGAAGGGAATTGGAGACTGTGGTGTTTGTCTGACAAACTCAGGACTCCATTTCCCATCCACCCTTTGGTGACGGAATCTTTGGGGCTTTGATAGTTCAGTAAACCCAAGTGCATATTGGAGACAAATGAAAAAAGGTAGTCAGGGGGTAAGAGGCAGGGGGAGTAAGACAATTAAACGGGCATGGGCGACGAGGGGGTCTCACCAGGATGCAGCGCACAGTATGGATGGCGCTCGGATCCTTGTTGTGGGCAGCCCAGTGCAGGGGAATCTTTCCCTCGCTGTCGGGGATGCCAATGTTGGAGTCATGCTTGATGAGAAGCTTCACGTGCTCAGGGTGGTTGTAGAAGGCACTCCAGTGCAAAGCTGTCTGCTGCAGGGGGCATGACATCACTTTCAGGGTCAAGGGTCAGAGAAGATAAACTACACACTGAGCAACTCATACAAACACCACACAATACTAACAGGAATCTCAAAACACACTTTATGGGCAAACTGGACTGTCTCCAATACGTTTATTGGAAGAAAGACTGTGATGGTGAGCCAAGACTATGAAAATCTGGAAATTGTGTTTGATCATTACAAAAGGTTATAAAAAAGAATAAGACAACATGAGAAGACATATTTTCCTGTATGTTTCCTGCATGAGAAAAATAATCTGGTGTTAATTGAACACGACAATGTCACCCACGTTTTTGCAGGGACATACAGAGTAGATGTGCAATGAACGCAATCACGTGTGAATCTCAGAAGCTGAAGCAGGATGTGTTGTGTTAATGAGAGACGACTAGCAGAGTTTATGTGCTTTCACTCTGGGTTCTCCCACTTTAGTCTGTGGTCAGGCCTGTAGCGCCAGGTTGGAGCCTAACGACCGCATGGAGAAATAATTGCCCAAAATACACCCTGCAGCAGCCTTTCTGTCATGGAGGCGTACCAAGGTATGGCAGAGGGGGCCCTGCATTCACAGAGCTCGCTCTCCATCACTGCAGCGCAGCCTGCTCTCGCTGGCGCTTAAATGTGGGTTTTTTAGTTGATGGATAGACTGATGGAGGCGGGGTGAGGCAGGGTGGAGAGGAGTTTCCATGGGTCTTTCACCTGCGGGGTCCAAATTTGCTCAATTCATTTGGCTGAGAGAGAAGTTAGGAGGTTGCGGGGGTGGGGGCGGGAGGCGAACACTGAAACAACCGTTCCTGCTCCCTTTAATAAGGAAAATACACACATTTATAAGAGGAGCCCTAATGAGTAGCAGTCACCGGAGCAGGGCATTTGGCACGCAGATGTCACGGGATCAGGGATTGGTGAAGTGGGGTTGGCTGACTGGCCCCGGCCTGCGGACCCGCCAGCAGTCACAGCTCAGCTACAGCCATGTTATTCTACTAAGGGAAATCACTGGCATGAGGGGTTTTTTTTGTACATGCTATCATAGGATGACGAAATTAGCATTTGCTCGATTGGTACGCTCCAGGTTCCCAGCCAGTCTGGAGAGGTTGCTAGAGAGCCTAGCACCCTTACATTAAATTAGGGCCAAGCCAGGGACAAATATTTCACAGTGCTGGAACATCATGACAGGAGGATTAAACCAGATGTCATTGCTCTTAGTGAGACAATGCTAGAAGATTCTCCAACCAGGGTGGAAAAGTCAGCCCCATAAGCAACAGTAGACTGATTCTGCAAACTATTCGGTCAAATTTTTGCTCCTGTTTGCAACCCCAACATTTGCCAACTTTTTCAGTCTGGATTGCACACCACATGATGACACATATAGAAGTAGATTCACTGGCAGAAATAGGTTTGTTGTGGTTATTCAGTATCATCGGACATTGTATGACCAGACCCTGAGGAGTTACTCATGTTTAGGGAAGAATGGGCTAGTGTGGCAAACCATCGCCTATGAGGTGGGAATATCAGGTTGCTTGTTTAGACTTATTTTTAACTTGCTTGACAAATCTGTGGCTAGTGAATACACAGTATCTAGCTAATGTTACCTAGCTAACTAGCTGTCTTGCTAGAGAATGTACTGTTGTTGTGAACTAACAGGCTGCTTTAATATTCAGCAGATTGTTATTTTTATGTGCTGAGATGTCTAACTCAACAGCTAGCTAGTACTTAGCTTGCAAAATGTAGATGCTTGTAAAATGTATAGATTATAAAATGTATCTGTGATGTTATCTGTTGTTTTTAGTGTGGTAACATTAACTAAATATTACAATTTATATGCATTATTAATTTGAAAGAAAATTATTGTATCAGTACTGAATGAATTTTGTGTAAGACTTTTATTTTCATTTAGTTGTGACCAAAATCTGCACTTGTATCACCCATTTTAATTTTGGTTTCCAAGCAACAGATGCTCAGAACCCATTAATTTTTTATGAATTAAACAATTTGTGGCCATCCAGCATAACAAAATTTACAATCATAACATGCTGTTAAACTTTTTTAAACATGGGTGTGAATGTAATTTTAGTGTGGCTGAGGTGGGAGAGAACAAGGTTAACCTCAGTGTTACTGGTGTATTATGGAAGGGACTGCGTTACCTTCAGAATGACTGTGATGTTACGAAGAGGACAGGGTTAACCCCAGTGTGACTGGGATGTTAAGGAGAGGACAGGGTTAACCTCAGTATGACTGGGGCATTATGGACAGGACAGGGTTAACCTCAGTATGACTGGGATGTGAAGGAGAGGACAGGGTTAACCTCAGTATGACTGGGATGTTATGGAGAGGACAGGGTTAACTTCAGTATGACTGGGATGTTATGGAGAGGACAGGGTTAACCTCAGTATGACTGGGATGTTAAGGAGAGGACAGGGTTAACCTCAGTGCGGCTGGGATGTTAAGGAGAGGACAGGGTTAACCTCAGTGTGACTGGGGCATTATGGACAGGACAGGGTTAACCTCAGCGTGGCTTCGGCATTATGGACAGGAAAGGGTTAACCTGTGTGACTTGGGCCTATGGACAGGACAGGGTTAACCTGTGTGACTGGAATGTTATAGAGTACAGAGTTAACCTTAGTGTGTTAGGGACAAAGTCCCAGAGGCACGGGCCAGGCGCCTGCTGAGCTTTATTCAAAACAACATCATTGAGAATGTGCTTTTATTGGTATTATTTTACTGGGGTTCATATCCTCCAGCGGGACATCAGAGGGGCTCAGACACCCCCTGCTGGTTCGCTGGCTCCCCGTGACCCTGTCCTCACCCCCCAGGACCAGGACCCTGCCCAGAACATATGCTGTGAGGCGTGAGCTCCAGTGGCCTGGCCCAGCTTCTCTTTGGGAAACACCAAAACCGGCAGGGTGTGACTGGCTGCAGAGCACTCCTTCTGGCAACCCTCCAACTGAGCACATGGGAAACTTCCACATGCTTATGAGGGGAATAGGGCCTCATTCACACTGAGGCACTCAAAACAGTGATCAGAAAACCAAGAGCAGGGGCCACTGTGGCCTCTTGGGGGCCTGCAGAAAACAGGACTGTACCTACAGTAAACCATGGGTGAGGTCATTTCCTGCTGGTGGGCATCTGGCCCACACAGGGAAGATAAGCCCCAGTTGATGTATACCCATGAACCCACCCCCTACAGCCCATGACATCTGTCTGGGCACAGCTTGAGCATGAACGGACTGTCTCCCACCTTGTTCTTGTCCTGCGTGTCCACCTCACCCGGAGCCATGTGTTTCAGCAACAGGGCCAGACACTTGGGGCTGTGGTGCCGGGTTGCCAGGTGCAACGGTGTCATCTCCTCCAGATCCTTCTGCAACCAGTCTGCCCGACGAGCCAGCAGCAGCTTCATGAAGCGAACATTCCCCTGGAACATGCACGTGCGTACACACACACACACACACACACACCTGTCAACATGCATGGGTCCACAGAAAACACAGAGAAACACGCTGTACTGAAATGAACTGTGTCCTGTCCCCCCCTTCTCTTAGAATGGTGCACTCTACCCATCTGCTTGCATGAGGCCTTTACTACACAATTTAAGAATTCCAAACAACAGGAGAGCTCTTGAGTTACGGTGCACCTTAATACACCCAGCTGTCAGGAGCACTAGACCCCAGACAGCACAACGCTGTCAGCACAGGCAGATGCTCCAATTCAAGCAGACACACATGAAATCCAAAGACATATTGATCCATGAACCTCATTCATCCGCCAGTAGATTTCACTGCCACGTTAAATAATAACGGTAGCCCATTGCATCTTCCACAGTTGCGTATACACGCACAATGTGCAAACCCACCCACACATGCGCACACAGACACGTGTCACATATATGAAGACATGAGGACTTTTCCTAATACATCCCATGTTGCATTCTGTTTGTGGTTGCAGAAAGAGTGTGTGAGCATTTGTGTGTGTGTTTGTGCGTGCGTCCATGCATGCGTTCCTGCATATGCCTGAACGTCAGAAGCTCTGCTGAGAGAGATAGGAGGGAGAGAGCTGTATATGAGTTCCCCTGTCTCGCAGGGTGGGAAGGGTTGGATGAGGGTTTTGTGTGTCCAGTCAAGATGAATCACACTGCTATCTGGCCACCCTAGCATGCCCTGACACGGTTAGGGCTGCCCAGCCTCCCTATTCTCAATCCAATTAGAACACTAATCCCCTGGACGGGGCCCCTGTGCCTTGCACAGGCAGCTATTGATTCAGGTGTCAGTGTGGTTAACATCACCCTCCCCTCCGGTCCCACCTGACAGGAGCCAGAACCGCGCAAATTAGACCCACTTCAATACTGGCCCCGGGCCCCCCAGCCCCTAGTCCGGCTGGCCGCCTCCCACAGAAAAGAGGCTAATAAATGCTTTAAATACTGAGAAATATGGGGGGTCTTGGATAAACCATAACCTTATGGCTCGCCTGGACAGGAAGCACTAGGAAACAATGCCCTTCTCTCCCTTCCCCTCTCTCTACGGAACCCTCCTCCACCCACCGGCCCTTCTTAGTAACACTCTGACCCCATAAAAGGCCAGTGCAATTTGGAATGTGACCAGTGGATGTAAGCAGGGATAGAAGCATCGCCAAGGGAGACGTGTGTCGATAGGTGGACTGAGTCTTGTTGATAGCAGATTTCAAAAGCATGCCAGCCTCCACTGGAGGGCACTAGCTCCTCATCTCAGGACCAGATACCAATGAATCATGCACACACTCACAGACGCACATATTCACACACAAACACACACACACACACACTCATGCTCATATATACACACCTGCACACACACACACACAAACACTGTCATAGTAACACACAAATGAACTTACGCACATGCGCAAACACATGCACACACTTACACACATTTGAGTCTTCACACACTCATGCAAAGACACATGCATGCATGAATGCTCTTGCATGCATGTACAAACACACAACCACACACACACACACACACACAAACACACTGTTAACCAGTGACTTTTACTGAGGGGTAATTCCCTCTCAGTTAAGAAATAGCCAGAAGATGCTTCAGTTACTTAAGACTTTGAGCAAATCTCAGAGCAGCCGTCTGATTCAGAGTTTAGCTTCATCTTTGAGTAAAAAAGAGATCATATGTTAAACATGTCTGCCCCCTCCCTTTTCCCCCTTACCTTCCCTAATATGGATTGTGGAGGGGATAATATGTATACATGCGAGTGTGTATGTATGTATCGGCATGCATGTGTGTGTATATATGTGTGTATGTGTATGTGACAAGTCATGAAAAGTCAATGGCAAAGCTCCAAAACAAAGAAAAAGGAATCAAGGAGAGTTTGAAATTGTTTCAGGCGCAAATATCGAAAACTGACTGAACTGAAAACAAAATCATGCCCTCAGAACATACAGTACATAGAAATAGAAACCTATGAACTTCAAAGACTTTTTTGGCCTTTAAAAGCAGAATGGGCACAACATTACCGTCTCATCAAAGAGTGATGCAATCTGTGCTTGCTTTCATCTGCAATGCATATTTCAACAAAATCTGAGACAGCTCCACACAGGCAGGTAAAGTAATCAGCTCTATGACCCAGTCTGACTTTTAGAATGTACGATTTAACAGCATGATCCTCATTAACACGCAGCCTTCACACGCAGCCTTCACACGCACTAAACAACTGCTTTGTTACAGTTGGCATAACTATTTCTCCATGAAGAAATGTATTTATTATTTAATATGTAATAATTAGAAATTATGTATTACATACTTTATGTAATACATAATTAGAAATTATGTATTACATATTTAATGAAATACACCAGAATATTCAATAATAAATTCAACCTGCACAGCACTTATTCAACATTTTTGCCTAATTTGCTTTCGTTTATGCCTATTGATATAACGTACATGTAAATAAGGATATTTTTCAACAATCTTCGATGAAATTAGTAGATTCCCCATGACCAAAACCCCCGATTTCTTACTAAATCTTCTCCATCAAAAATCAAGTGCAACAGAAACCACATTAACTTTTTTTCTTGTTTTGATTTCCACAAAGTGAAACTTCTAGCTAACCTTGGAAATGCCCTGAAATAAAAAGCCTGCAGAGAGCAGGCTGTTTACAGGGCTGAGGAGGTGGTATCACAGGTCTGTGTGATCTCTGCTTGATCAGTTACATTCTCTAATTGACTGGCATGATCCAAATGACCAGTGCAGTGACAGTCGGGTAGAGTGCCAGGCAGAAGATGGTCACTGTGGCCCCTGTGCTGCCAGGCCGAAGATGGCCACTGTGGCCCCTGTGCTGCCAGGCCGAAGATGGCCACTGTGGCCCCTGTGCTGCCAGGCAGGAGATGGCCACTGTGGCCCCTGTGCTGCCAGGCAGAAGATGGCCGCTGTGGCCCCTGTGCTGCCAGGCAGAAGATGGCCACTGTGGCCCCTGTGCTGCCAGGCAGAAGATGACCACCGTGGCCCCTGTGCTGCCAGGCAGAAGATGGCCACTGTGGCCCCTGTGCTGCCAGGCAGAAGATGGCCACTGTGGCCCCTGTGCTGCCAGGCCGAAGATGGCCACTGTGGCCCCTGTGCTGCCAGGCAGGAGATGGCCACTGTGGCCCCTGTGCTGCCAGGCAGAAGATGGCCGCTGTGGCCCCTGTGCTGCCAGGCCGAAGATGGCCACTGTGGCCCCTGTGCTGCCAGGCAGAAGATGGCCACTGTGGCCCCTGTGCTGCCAGGCAGAAGATGGCCACTGTGGCCCCTGTGCTGCCAGGCCGAAGATGGCCACTGTGGCCCCTGTGCTGCCAGGCAGAAGATGGCCACTGTGGCCCCTGTGCTGAGGACTTGCCATGATGCTGGTTTGATTTAAGGGAAACCATGAGATTGGCTTTTCCATACCACAGCAAGTCTTTGAGCAAATGATGTTTAAAGGTAACTGGCATTGTAAAGACATCAAATTTCCTACAGCAGTGTGATGCCTTGAATGCCTCAGGTGGTCATAGGTTTAAGGTTCACATCCTACATGAGGCATTGTTTTAGTGCTCATGTGTGAGGCACAAAATATATATTTCCTGAGTAAATATACAGCACTACAAAGAAACAATATATAAATGTGAGTGTGAGCAAAAAGCAGACAGCACACAGCCTGATAAAATCACAACAAAATAAACTGACAAAACACCCATGCTAAGCACCTATTTACTCTAACTAATGATTTCACAGCCGTGGCCAACCTTGGTTTGTGAGCAGCAATACACTGGCACTTTGTGCATCATATTGGGCAGGACCTAGCTTCCACCGCAGCCTGAATGAACAGGCCAAGGTTTCCAAGCCAATATCAGCAGCTAAAAATGTCAGCATGAAACTGTTTTCTTAATCCCTTTACTGATGATATGCTAACTGTTACGCTCAATATATTCTTCAAGCTTATGTTTTTTGTTTTTTTTTAGCAAAGCAATAGTTTGGAATTCCTCTAGAATGTGACCAAAGTAGCTGCACAGATTCCTGCAGATATTATTACTCCATATGACAGTGTGGTCATATCAGCTGTTTCAATCCTCCTCCCAAACTTCCTTCGATCCCTCCATCTCTGCCTCTCCTATCCTCCACATTGGGTGGAGTCTAAGATGCCAAAAATTATTTTAAAAAAGCCCTCCTTGCAGCGTCTACCCATCATGAGTCATTAGCCAATTAAACGGCAGCTCTACTGCTTATTTAAACCGAGCAGTCAATGGATATGATAATACAATATCCCGATCTCCATATCATCCTTTATTTATAACATAAAAGTGAAAACCCTTGATGTCCCAGACCATCAGGCTAGAACACGTTAAACAAACATAGCATTGGGGAATATGTCCAAAAAAACAAATCAATAACTTCTCTGTGAGTGCAGACAGGCCTGAGTGTGGTCTGCAGACACTCAGAATGGTCCTGCTGCAGTGTGACCCTTTGCGTTGTGGCCTATGTGAAAGGCCGCACCCCCCCCCACCTTCCCATCCAGTTACATGAGGCCTGTCGCCAGGGGGTCAGCGGGGGCATGTGGAAGCTCTTTGTTCCCTCTCCATGCCTGCACTTTCTGATGAGAGGCATATTGCGGCCATTATCGAAATATGTAGGGCTTTATTGAGCCCTGCGCCTGGGGAGACAGGGCCATAAAGAGGAACATTTTCGGGCAGCTATCCCTCCTTCCCCATGCCGACTTTCCTTTTTAAAGTCATTCAAAAATTCTCCCTCACTTTCCCTCCTGCCTCTGCCGAAAGT
Organism: Albula goreensis; assembly: GCA_022829145.1. Taxonomy (NCBI): domain Eukaryota; kingdom Metazoa; phylum Chordata; class Actinopteri; order Albuliformes; family Albulidae; genus Albula; species Albula goreensis. Next base: position 5,087,185 of record CM040750.1, on the reverse strand, counting down.
AGCTGCCTTTGTGTTCTAAACCTAAAACATGTTTAACAACTGTTTCCAAAAACATATGACCAGCATTTCACCTAATTTGATTGATTCCATTTGAGACATTGCAAAGCCAAGTTCTTTTATAAACACACTCCATTCCACATCAACAGTTCCCAGAGATAAATGCACTGTAAAAATGTTTCAGGACATCCTGGCTTTCAGTATGTGGAACACTTTCACCACACTACTGCCTGTGTGTATGTCACACTTTTCTAAGCCTGAGTGCCGGTGTTTGTCAGTGTGTCAGTGTTGTGGGTGATTCTGCGTGTCAGTGTTCTGGGTGAGTCTGCATGTCATTGTTCTGGGTGGTTCTGCATGTCAGTGTGTTAATGCTGTCGGTGATTCTGCATGTCAGTGTTGTGGGTGATTCTGCAGGTGAGTGTATTTTAATGTTGTGGGTGAATCTGCATGTCAGTGTTGTGGGTGAATCTGTGTGTCAGTGTGCTGGTGTTGTGGGTGAGTCTGCACGTCAGTTTTGTGGGTGATTCTGAGTGTCATTGTGTTAATGTTGTGGGTGATTCTGCATGTCAGTGTGTCAGTGTCGTGAGTGAATCTGCATATCAGTGTTGTGGGTGATTCTGCATGTCAGTGTGTTAATGTTGTGGGTGATTCTGCATGTCAGTGTGTCAGTGTTGTAAGTGATTCTGCATGTCAGTGTGTCAGTGTCGTGAGTGAATCCGCATATCAGCGTTGTGGGTGACTCTGAGTGTCATTGTGCTGGTGTTGGTGGTGATTCTGTGTGTCAGTGAGTTAGTGTTGTGGGTGATTCTGCGTGTCAGTGAGTTAGTGTTGTCGGTGATTCAGACCTTTTGAGCAGCTAGGTGAAGGGCCGTGCGCTGGCTGTGGTCTGCTTTATTGACGGTGGCTCCAGCCTTCAGCAGAGTCTCTGCACAATCCAGCCGGTCGGCCAGCACACAGTACATCAGAGGGGTGCGGCCAAACTGGTCCTCCCTGTCCCGCAGTGAGGGATCGGCTGGAGTCACACACAAACCACACACACACACAACACACACACACACACACACACACACACATACACACACACACACACACACACACACACACACACACACACACAAAAGAGGAATTACAAAATAACCAGGACCATTTATCGAAAAGATTCCAAAATAGACAGAATGGCTATTATTCACTGAGGCACACTTGGTATTTTTAAAGGAACATACAATTCAGTCACACCAGAATTTGATTAAGTTTAATCCATATACAACAGACCCGAACAGAAGGGCCAGCTTACTTTTTATGTCCCAGAAAAGGTGTGGCCTAAAAACTGTGGTGCCTGGGAAAGACCATTTTAAAGAGCATGTGACCTCCCTCCCAACTTCAAAATCCCCACTGTTTTAATACACTTCAAATAATCACACATTCAATTTTAAAATTACTTCAAAATGATGTAATTGAACATATAAAATTATATTTAATTACAGCACATGTTTCCTCACTTTTGTGTGTAAACTTTGGGTCATGTAATATACAGGAAATAATGTAATGACAACTACTATGGCAACAAATACTGATCACAAATGTCTTCACAAGGTAAAGTTATTTTAGTAGCTAACAATGTAATCTACCTTTACAGACGTTTTGAGTTCTTTTTTTTTTTAGATATTAGGTGTTCATCTGTACTCAGAATTTCCTGTGAATGACTAAGGAGATCACATTTTTACTACATGTTATCATATCAATACTGTTGCTTGCCTCTGGTTAAAATGTGTTGCTGCAAAATGGCTTGCGCTTTCCAGATAATTTAATGCTAGTTTCCTCAAAAATGCTTCGACAAAGAGACCCTGTCAATCAATCCAGTTTTCGGCGAAAAAATGCCATTTAATCCACAGTTTTTGCAAGAATAACAGTTTGCATAATAAATCGTCCATAAATATTTAATGTCTACACTTGTTCATTCATATTTCAAATATTGAAATGTAAATATTTCATTCATGTTTCCAAATTGTTGTCGTCATCTTCAACAAGTCTGCATTAATATATCTTTCACACAGGTAACGAAATAAATACACAGCACAAGTTGCAGAAATTACATGTAAATACATACATGCAAATACATGTGTATTTAAACCGTGAATTTATGGAAGACAAGCTATGACCACACTGTCAAAATTTCCGTTTGCTGGTTTCGTGACTGAGGCCACAAATCTTAATGTTTTACTAGACAGCTATGGGCGATTTGCCATCATATGCTGTGAATTTAAGACTGCGGTTAAAGAAACGTTATGTTTAACCCAGCCAGTGACAGAGTACCCAGCTGGTATACTAGTCTAAAACTGTGGAAGAATGGAATATCAGGATTTGGTTTCTGCATTTCAGCTTAAAAATATTTAAGTGTTTTAAAAAATGTACTTTAAAAATGTGTACAAAGAGGTTTAACTTATGGTAATTCTACAGTTGTTTTCTTATCGATAAGCATTTGCACCTCCTCTCAGCTTCTATGCATTACTGAGATTGTTCACTGGTATATGGTCAAAGCAGTCAGATCTGACACGAGATATGCCCTGTCAACCATTACTCACTTCCAGTTCATATCACTCTGAGCAAAGCCAGGTTGCTCCTGGTAACCCTTCAACCCTCCCAGGATGAGCACTCGGTACCCAAACCATTATGTTTAATTTTGTTGTAGTTTTATTGCACTGAATTAGACTCTTTGCTTGGGATCTGAGCCTCGTGTTGTACCTGTTATGAGCCTGTGGAGGGTGCTCCTGTCTCCATTCACTGCAGCAGCATGGACCTGAGAGCCCAGGGGAGAGGAGCCTGGCGGGGCAGGGTCAGCAGGGCAGAGTGGGAGCAGACCTGCCTGCAAGATGGAAACCCAGCATCATCCAGTCAATCAGTCACATGGTCACCCAGTCTCCCACAAAACCAATT